>JAPWDM010000003.1:74969339-76231839 GCA_035578155.1 Brachynemurus nebulosus
AAATTAAAAAAAATTAAAAAAAATAATATTAAATAATTTAATTTATTTCTATACTACTGAAATCAGTGTAACGCTAAAGGATAAAAGATATCCCACCACTACGTTATATATGTGCACGCGGAGTTGTGTGTGGTAGTGCGCTAAATGGTTATGTGTATGCGTGTCTTGTATACGCATATGTTTAACCCTAGAATCATACATACTCGTCAAAACGACGAACGAACTTCTCTACCTGCTCCAATAATGTGACTTGTCGGTACCTGCTCGTTGTGAAACTTCTGTTATCTAATTTATTTGTTATTATAACACATAACACATATAAATTTTATTTATAGCTATTGTCGTTTTTTTTATACTAAAATAGTGTGCGTCAAAAGGACGACGATGTATGATTAACCTATATTTTTTTTTAAAGATTTTTTTACTCCACATATAAAAGTTTTCCTAATTTTTCTAAAATCTATTAAAGATATGGATGTTATAATTAATTTATTCAATGATTATGATAATGTGAAAGATGATTACAGCTGTTTGACTTATAGAGACGACATAATACTGAAGTTTGAATATATTGAATCGAAAACTAAAGAATGTGTTTCGAATGACTTAATAAAAGATTAACAATTTATTTTGTGGAAAATATTTTAATTTTTATTATTTTTTGAGATCTTATTCGAAAAATTACTAACAAATTTTAGAAAATTTACAAATGTGCCTAATGGGGAAATAACTACATATCTATAGGAATATTTATGACTGAGAAATTTCACATTCTGTAAAGTCACACATGTCCACTGATTCATAATAGTTCATAAATTAATTATTACAATTGATGTATTTATATATTTTTTAATCTTTATAATGAAAATATGCTTTGATAAAAAGATTAAAAAAAATTAATAAATATTTACATTAAGAAATTTTTCCAAATCCAATTTTTTTAAATATTTTGTACGCTTTTGTAGTATTGTTATGTAAAAAAAATGTTTTTTGCAAATAAACTCTAAAACTCCCCGTAAAAAGTCCATTCGTCGAAACGACGCCGATGTATGATTAACTTGACTCGTAGACCAACGTATGATTCTAAGGTTAAAAAAAATATATAATATGTATGCGCTACGTAGATGTACGTATACACGGTAACACAACACCAACAATATCACAACAATTGAAACACACCAATTGGTAGCTTGTAAGTCAATGACAACATAGTTCTGTAAAATGCACATACTTGCACATAAGTGATTGCAGAAAAGAGACAGTTATATTCGTTCTATTTGTTCTGTGGACACACCAAACAGTGGTTGAGCTAGGAAGCTAAAGAACAGTGTCAATAGATGGCAACACGTACTGGCCATTATAACGGTTGGCGGCTTCTTCTATAACGGTTGTGCGCTTTTTGGATATATTTAAAACTTGAATTTGGCGCCGAAACCATCACTTTGAATATATTTTTGGCTCATAAATAATTTTCGCGCTATTGGATGCCAAAAGTTGTGGGTTACTTGTGAGGAATAATCCTCCGGAGACCAGCATTACGCGTGGCGGTTTGTGTCGACAGTTTTTCGTTGATAAAATAGTTCGTCAGTAGATGGTTAAATTGGTATTTTAAATAATAAACGTTTATTTCCTTTTTAATATTTAATATTTATTATATTTTAAGGCACTTTTATTTTTAGAAATGTTTATAAAAATATTTTACAAAAATTTAATTTAAATATTGTTTAAATCTTTTAATAAAGAAAATTGTGACTCACATAAAAAATTACGTCTGAACCAGGTCAGTTTGTGAGTGTGTGATGCACGAAGCATCGTATATCTGGTTGACCGTTGTTCGTTGGTCGTTCTGGTATCAAGTCCTGTGTTAAAAACCACTTAATTCGGGGAATCACAAAATGAAGCATTGGTGTAAGAAACCAATATGTCGTAATAATGATGGCGGCCTTACATAGTTCACGTTACGGCCACTAGTTGGCGCCACCAAACACATTACCTGGGGTTTGAACCCATGATAAGTATCAAAAATTAACAAATTTCGCGGCGGCAATCAAGACTACATTAGTGTAAGGTCCGATTTACATTAACGCTCTGTTCTCACTCCGATATCACTCCGCTCCAGGTTCGATAAAATATTCTTACACAATAAACAATGAGTGTATTCACATCATCGCTCTGATATCGGTCCGATATCAGTCGCGGTTCGCTCCCGTTTCAATGCCACTCCAATATCAATACCACTCAGGTAATATTTTATTGGAGCGATATCAGACTTGTTATGGCCTGTACCTATAGTGTAAACATTTTCTTTATTCCACTCCACTCCGCTTGCATTCAGTTGCTATGAAAAGATATTTGTATCGCACTCAGACCGAACTGGGAGTGTACCCAGAGTGGCATTATAATGTAAATAGAGAACGAATGGGTACCAGCATGATATCAGCACTGTAATGTGAACACAATAATATTATATCGAATCGGGAGCGTAGTGATATCGGAGTGAGAGTGGAGTGATAATGTAAATCGGGCCTTAATTCGATTGCCTGAAGTTCTCGGCTTACGCCATATATCGCGCTTTTTCTGTCTCAAACTCGTATAAGGTTTTTTGACGGTTTTGAGTTAGAAAGTCATACATGTACATAATACACTTCCCCATGTGATGCACTAAGAAATATTGCAAAATAGTTAATGGAAAAATAATTATTCAATTTAATACAAACTTGTACCACATGAACTAAATTTAGTTTTCTGACAAAACCTGGTATATGGTTTACGAGTTTGTGTAAAATTATTTTTTGAAATAAGTAACATTTTTATCAGCATACCCTCGTAGCCCTCGTACTTGACCAAGATACAACTATCTGACACTAGAGTTCGCAGGTGCTGTACACCACAAATCCAATGGTACGTAGTGGTCGGTGCAAATTTAAGGGGAAGTATGTACGTAAAATCGGAAGATCAGGAGCGTCAGTAAACTTTTATTTGAGGGGTTGGTAAATATTAATTATTATATAAACAAGTACATAAATAAGTACAGTACGCTTCAAACAGTGATCGAACACTCTCACTCAGGGGGGAGGGTGCCAACACTTTTGACACTGCACTGTACTTAATGTTGTGATAAACTGCCGTGTCAAAAGTGTGGGCACCCCCCGCGGGGGGGGGGGGGGGGGTAAGGTGTTCGATCACTTTTTGAAGCGTACTGTACTTATTTAAGCGCGCGCGTGTTGGATTCAAATGTCAAGATTTGTAAGTCCACAAAATAAGTACAGTACGCTTCAAAAAGTGATCGGGCACCTCAACCGTAGGGGGGGGGGTGCTCACATTTTTGATACGGCAGTGTACCACGACATTAAGTACAGTACGGCGTCAAAAGTGTGGGCACCCCCTGGTTTAGAGTGTTCGATCACTTTTTGACGCGTACTGTACTTATTTATATATAATATGTACTTGTTTATATAATAAATAATATTTACCAACACCTCAAATAAAAGTTTACCGACGCTCCTGATCTTCCGATTTTACGTACTTCCCCTTAAATTTGCACCGACTACTACGTACCATTGGATTTGTTGTGTACAGCACCTGCGAACTCTAGTGTCAGATAGTTGTATCTTGGTCAAGTACGAGGGTATGCTGATAAAAATGTTACTTATTTCAAAAAATAATTTTACACCGTATACCATATACCAGGTTTTGTCAGAAAACTATCAGAAAAAATGTAGTTTCGAGAAAAACGAATTTAAAATTTAAGTTACTGGTTATACTATCGGAATATGCAAAAAAAAAATCGACTTATTTCACAAACTCATATATTGAAAAAAAAAGTGGGCAGCAAACTCGTATTTACTAAATACATCGATAGCTTGTAATTTAAAACATTTAAATGTCTGCTTCATGTCTACATAGGTAGCAAACATCAAAAAGTGTAAGATACATAAATCTTAAATTCATAGTGATGAAAATACAGTATTTAATATGTTTTTTGTGTTTCCTGAGAACTGTGATTTTTGATATACGAGTTAGAGACAGAAAAGGCGCGATATGTAGTATACATATATAGCCAAATGGATATGAAAAAAACGTCCCAACATCACGGTGCAGATTTGGAAGTATTTTGTTCGTTTTGCGCAAACGCGACTTTTTTGGTGGTAATATGAACCAATCTGAACAGTAAACACGCAGTAAACACGGTAAACACTAATTGATGCATCTGCGCAAAACAACTGAAGTGCCTCTACCCGATGTCTATCCGTCTCACTTCATCGGAACCACTGCCTCTTATAGGGATTAGCCATATAGTTATAATACATATATGGCTTACGCCCACTACTGTTACACCATTCTTTTACTTCAACGTTGCAATATTTTATACAAAGATATAATATTTAAATAATTGCGTAAAGAAAAGATTGCTTTCATCTAAAATATTTATAAAAATATTTAATGACATTTTAAAATACTTGAATGTTAAAATTATATCTCCATATATTAAAAATTAATAAATTTTCGCTTTGAAATTTCGTTGGATATAGTTGGCAATAGTTTCAAAAAGCAATGCTTTAATATACTCGTAGGACTCAGTATCACCACATTTAAAAAACTAAACCTCATACTATAACAATCTTAATACCCAAGCTCGCCAAACCGTAATAAAAATAAATTGTACATTATATTAATACAGTAAACGCTCTATATAAGCAACTCATTTGAACCAATTTCAATAAAAAAGTTTCTTATTGGGAACAGTTGCTTATAGGGAAAAAAGGAGTATAAAAATACTTACCGTCTGGAAAATATTTTTATTTATTTCTTTTACTAACTAAACTGTGTAGAATAAATGAATTCTGTTTTATTTTGTAAAGGAAACCATTTTATTATTATTACCATATAAGCGTAGTTATTAATTATATTTTTAAAAATAAAATTAAACAATCAAATTTTAATAAATCTTTGGTTTAGTACAGCACTAACTGCCAAAACAAGGAATTATATGTATTTATTCATGATAACTTTTTCTCTTATTCTTTGTAACAAAATAACCTCATTGCAGGGTAAGTCATTTTCTTTTGCACATTCTATCACCAAATTAAAATGTCCCGTGAAATATCTCAGCGGGAAAGCATTTTTGGGATAAATGATGATGACAAAAGCTCCAGCATTTTTTACGGGGCATCCGATGGTGACCTTAACTTTGGCCTCAAGGTCAAAGATCAAGGTCAACTCCATTTTTTTAAAACGGCAACCCCCCTTTTCGACCTCAGAAATGGAAAGAACGAAAAACTCTACAACCGAATATGACCTTGAAGTCAATGATCAAGGTCAAATCCAGGTCAAATGCTAATTTTTACTGTAATTTTTAATTGAATGCTGTAGCTAGAAGGTAGACGTGCGCACTAGGTGCAGGTAGGATGTAGACATGCGCAGTAAATGAAGTTAGTAAGAATGAGGTTGAAGGAAGAATAAAAAAAAATAAATATTTCAAAATTACCCCATAAAATTGTAACTTTAAAATATTGGACTCTATAGGCTAACTTGTTCGTCTAATATGATGTAAGGTTACAATTTTATGTAGTAACTTGGAAATATTTCATTTTTTTATTCTTCCTACAACTTCATTCCTACCTACTTCACTTACTGCGCATATCTACATCCTACCTGCACCTAGTGCGCACGACTGCATCCTGGCTACACCTATTGCGCAGACCTACATTCTGGCTACACCTACTGCGCAGGTGTACATCCTGTCTGCACCTACTGCCAAACGTTAAAATTAAAAAAAAATTACAGTAGAATCTTCAATTAAAAATTACAGTAAACATCAGCATTTGACCTTGATGATTCACTTCAAGGTCATATTCGGATGCAAAATTTTCTGCTCTTTCCATTTCCGGGGTTGAAAAAGGGGTTTGCCGTTTAAAAAAACGGAGTTGACCTTGATATTACCTTGATCCTTGACCTTGAGGTCGAAGTCAAGGTCACCATCGAATGCGCCGTAAAAAATGCTGGAACTTTTGTCACCACCATTTATCCCAAAAATGCTTTCTCGCTGAGATATTTCACCGTTTCCATACTTTTGACTAGCCCTGTATAATAAAGTTTCTTTAAAATATTGCCGGCTTCTGGGGAAGTTTACTGTGAAAGTGCTCGGGTCTTATAGTGTTAATTTGTACTAGATTTTCGATAAAATTTATTCTTAATACAATAATATTATGTTCAAGTTGTTAGAAAATGTGTTGTTAATAAACTAGCGACCAGTCAAAACGAAATAGGTGAAAATATAAGTTTAATTAATAAATAAACTATGTAAACAATTCAATAAATATTTTCTTTTCTTTTTCTAAGTTTAATTAATGAAAACATTTATTTACAAATTTTTTAAACATCGATTTTAAAACTAATAATTATTACGTATTGAATTTAAAATTTATTTGTTACATTTTCTAGTCACAAACTAAGTTTGGGCCAATTCGTATCGGCGTAAGCCAAAGTCGCTTGCTCTTATTTTTAATCACATTACACTTGTTTTGAAGCGCACTTGGCTTGCTTTTGAGATATTTGAATATTCCTGTATACGATGTATACTGTTGTATTCCTGTAAACTGTATACGATGTATACCAAACGTTAATACTTGACCCTTCTCTCTAGAACATTGAAAGTGAGACATGAATATACAAATATCTCAAAAGCAAGCCAAATGCGCTTCAAAACAAGTGTAATGTAATTAAAAATAAGAGCAAGCGACTCTGGCTTACACCGATACGAATTAGCCCTATATCTGTACCTGAGAGGCTGAGAAGCATAAAACTGTAAGCGCCAAATCGCCAAGTTTACAGGAGGTGAAAATTTTATCAAAATTATACTATTCTGCTTATAGATTTTTGGAGAAATACGTTATTATAAAATTCCGCATCTCAAACAGTTTTAGGTTATCTCAGTTACAGTTTTATAATTTTATAGAGGCGAGCACATACTATAAGATTAGTGTAAAAACCTAAAAACCGTACAAAATTGAGATACAGGTGTTATGCTTCTCAGATACGGATATTTTACAAGACAAATAGACTTAATTATTCCTGTTCAAATTAAAAAATTATAAAAATTATTAAGTAATTTCTAAGAATGTTGCTGTTCCTTTGACATTTAAAATATAAAAAAAAAAAAAAAATTAAAAATTAAAATGTATAAATACTTTGTCAAAAATGTCCTTTTAAACATAAGTACTTTTATTTTATTCAACAATTTATTATTTAGTTTATTCATATACTTACGCACTTATTCGAATGTACTTTAAAACAAATTTTATATATACATATTATAACTAGCTTAATTTTACATTTTAGTCACTTTTAAAATAATACTTGTTTTTATTATAATATCAAAGAATATTTTATTTATTTAAGAAAAATAGAAAATAGTGGAAAAAATTTTTTTTCTCACTTAATGTCTTTTGAAATAATGATAATTTCCTTTTTTAAAAATTTTTATTACTGTTTGCTAAATATGTTTAAATAAATTTACCAAACTCTACATTTATTTACAGGATTCATTTTAGACCCTTCGGGACAGTTAAAATCATGTGCAAAATATTCCATATTTGACATTGGGCCTAAAACACGATATCTACCTGGTGAATGATATCTACAAAAAAAAAAAAAAATTAAAAATTATAAGAAACCGAAAAGTATTGGCAGGGTGCGTCGTATATGGTGGGGATAATTAAATCGATTGCAGCGTGAGTAGTGGAGAAAATAGGTAATAATACATGCTCATATGTGTTTATAGTGTAATAAAAAATATTAAATAAAAATATAATACATTGATCCACTTTGATTATAAACGCAATTGCCACTAATATGTCGTTCCTTATTTATCTGTCAACGTATTAACGTCTACACGTCAATCTATAAATACAGAATTAAAAATATTTGAGGTATTTTAAACTCACATGCAATGATGTTTCATAAGAAGTTATTGATGTTTACTTTATGTATGACTGTACATTCAACTAAATGACTTATGCCAGCATTTCGTAATTTTCGAATTTCCCTGACGTGTTTCACTATCACCAGTAACTTTTTCCTCTGCATAGTCCGGGGTTGGAAGGAAATACTGTCTTGATAATTATATCCATGTTAACGTCGAAAATTGTTTAAATACTTTATTAATATAACTATTATACTTCATCCAGTCTTTTATACCTCAAATTGTTCAAATTTATTTATAAAAAAAAAAAAAAAAAAAAAAAAAACGCCGTGAGCAGCGGAGCCACATCACGGAAGTCGAATTTTCGGTTCATCTTCGGTACTGAGTGTCTACAAGCGAAATGTAATTGAAAGTCCACAAGCGATTTGTCATTTTGGTGGTTTCAAAACTGATGATGAGTGTTCGGTTGATCGGGGCTTTAAAAAAAGGGTTTAAGTTATTAAGGGCTGAATCTCAGTAAATTTCAATTTTGTGCCGATAGCAGTTAACAGGGAAAAAGCCAACACAATTCGTACGAGGGCATTTCTACCCATGCTTATCCGCCAATTGCCTTTGTGTTTTATTTTTAAATATTAAAAAAGGAACTTAAATAGTAAACTGGAAGGCTTTTATGAAGATATTTTTTCTTTCCAAAAAAATCAAAAATTTCTATTTTATAAATAATAAAAATCCAAAATTCCTAATTTATAAATAAACAGTGACATTATAAAATATTTTTAAATTACTTAATATGTATGTATTTCATTTGTTAAAAAATTATATTCAATTATTTTTAAATTTTTTAAAATTACTATTCGCTTACTTGTATTTAAAATAAAAATAATGCATTTAAAACACATTTAACAATAGCATTCAATTCCGATGTAAAAATGGGAGAAGTGGGAGGAAAAGTAATGTGGGCTCCCTAAAAGGTACTAGCTGCATACTAACTGAATACACGTACAAAATTTCAGCCCTCTAGGTTTCCTTAGAGAGTCTAGACGTGTTAGAAAAAGTCAAAAAATTAAGGAAATATTGGCGTAAAAATCATGGGGGTAAGGGTTAAAAGTTGAAACCTCCAAAAAACAGTGTCTGGCTATTAGCTTAACCTGTACACAAAATTTCAGCCCTCTAGGTTTATTTGGGGAGATTTTGACCCGAACGAAACTGTTAAAAAACAAGAAAAATCATGTTCTTTTGGGTATAAAAATGGTGGGGGTAGGGATTAAAAGTCGAGACCCCCCAAAAGGCACCCCCTTGATACTAACTCAATCCCAATACAAAATTTCAGCCCTTTAGGTTTATTCGGGTGACCTGTGCGAGTGGTACAAACTTCGAAAACGTCGAAAATGCATGAAATTGTAGCTTAAAAATGAGGGGGGTGGGGGTAAAGTATTAAAACTCCAAAAAGCACAACCTAGGTACGAACTTTATCAACACACCAAATTTCAACCCTCTACGTTAATTCTGGGGGGCTGGGGGCGTGTTAGATCCAGCGAAAATCGTTTTTCCCCCTCTACTCTCATCAAATCATCCTAGGAAGCTGAATTTTGGATATGTTGTAGATAATTGACCGAAACATTATTTCCAACCGGTTTGGAAAAGTTTTATTTCTTTTCCGCCCCCACCACCCCCTTAAAGGTTGGGTCGGATTCAAAATTTGCCCAAAATTTAACCCCACTTTGATAGTATTGTTGTGCATCGAAATGAGCCGCATTTATCAAATTTGAGCTCTAAACTTCCATAGGGGGGCCCTACACATATTAAAAGGTAGCGGGAAAATATATATATATATATATATATATATATATATATATATATATATATATATATATATATATATATCAGGCATTTTTTTCTACATATTCGTGTTCTACGGGTCCGAAAACAGATAGCGCCCCTACTCTCGCCTCTCGCCTCTCGCCGTTCTTGTCGTATAGACTGTGTAAGTCTAATTTTTCAAGGAAAAATTCGACTAATAATTGTAAATAACAAATATTTGTATTCAGATTTTACGATTTTTTTGAAAATATTTTAAATTTATTTCCACGGTTACCATTATTTAATAGGATGAAAAAATTTATATTATAGATGTCGTTGGCATCACGCACCCAGCCAATACCAAAACTTAACAAATTATTGAACTAACCCTGTTGTTATTCGTAATTTCATTGATTCTGGTCTATATTTTGAACACCAGATATTGGCAGCAGATATCCAAAACATTTGTTGTGGTGAATAATCCAAGCCTGGCAATTGTTTTTCGTGACCATTAATTTCAGCCCATTTCATATATGCCTTATAAGCTTCTTTTATACCACCATTATCAGCAATATTTTCTCCTTGAGTGTTAACACCATTTAACTAGACACAGAAATACAAAATTGAAAACAAACAAAAATGTTTAATCTTTTTATCGGATTCTATCTTTTTTTTATTTATTAATTCAACTTACGTTAAGGCCAACTTCTGGGTCAGTATAATTTCCATATTGTTCAATAATACATTGTGCTTTTTTTATAAATGCCTGTTTTGTTTCTTCTGCCCACCAATTTACAAGATTACCATCTTTATCAAACTGTCTACCTTGATCATCGAAACCGTGAGTGATTTCATGTCCAATAACAAATCCAATTCCACCATAGTTCATATATTTCGGTCGTTCACTTGAAAAGAACTTGCCTTGCAATATACCAGCTGGGAATTCTATATGAAATTAATAAAATTTTAATAAAAATAAACATGTATGTAAATGGACGTGTTCGGTCGGCAGCGAGATAAGCAGGGATTGTAATAACAGTAACTCCATTGCTCAATCAAGCTGCTACAAACATTCGGCCGAACAACATTTCTGCATGATCTTCAACATAAATCGATTAAAAACTATAAGGTGGTGGTTATGTAGGAAGCTTACACGCACGAGCACGCGCCTGTAACCGCAAGCACACGCGTGTAAATTTGCTTCTTTTATTTACAGGCGCGTACAAGCGCGTATACGCGCCTATGTTTGTTGTAGCGAGCGTCGTAAGTAACTCTCAATTTTATTTTAGTTGACAGTGAACTTAACATAGTAGTAAGTGTTCCTTTATTAATACAGATAAGACCCTTCATTAAAATGAGTAAATTCCAAAAATTTTTATTATAAGTCGTATCTATTGAAAATAAACCGACGCCAATTTAGATGTAAAGTCCTAAATCTAATTTTGTATACATATGTCATCCATCCCTGATATTTTTCATAAAGTTAACAACCAAATTAGAAGAGTGGAAGGTCTCTTTATATACATATAAACAAGACCGACCATTAAAATAAGGAAGATCCAAAAACTTTTATTATATTGTAACTGACAGTGGATAATATTTCTAAGAAATGTAGTTAACAACCATTTATAATTATTGTTTACTGAAAGCGTCTTAAATGTGATTACCGGCGAGAAATCGTATATATTTAAAATAAACCGACGACTATAATATAAAGTTTAAAATTTTATTTCATTAAAAATGGGACCCGTCATATTTTGCATAATTATAAGATGAATAGAAACAAATCAAAAGGGCCGGTATTCCTTTATATATAAAAAAGACCAACTATTACCGACAATTAAAATACGAAAAATCCAAAAAATTTAATAACATTATAATTTATAATGGATACTAATTCTGTTACAAAAATATGTAAAATATGGTATTAAGAATATGAGTTTTCACAAATTAAACCTCTTAAATTTTAATTTTCAATTTTTATTGTTAAAAACTTATTTATTTATTGTTGGTACTTATCATTAAAAAAAAGCATTTATTGTGAAAAACGTTAAAAATATGTTAAAATCTGACAAAATAAAAACATTTAATCGCGCGTGTAAGAGCGATTAAAAGATTTTAAGCGCGAGTAAACGCGTGTGAAAAAATGACTACATAACCACTGAATACAAATTCAATGTAACAATATATACGAGCGTGCAAGCTTCCTATAATTATTATAACCACGACCTAAAGCAGTTCTTTTTCATCAATAATTCCAAGATTATGTATGTTGATTTTATTGTCAAATCAAATGTAAACTTATTGGTTAATGGATATTTTTATTTCGTAGCACTACTTCATGCCTTTGAAACACACATTTAATATTTTATTAAACAGCAAACAATAATATTATAATATAAAACAAAAAATTAAATTTGGTGCATTTTATTAACAAGGTGACAGGGATCGAGCTTGGCAATATTATTGCTATCTGGTGTTAGATTAAAACAGTAATTTGTGTGCGACATAAATTAAACAGGCTGAGTTTTTTTAGAGTGGCCATTTTTATTACGGCCAAGCTATTAACTTAATCAAAAAATTATTCAGATAAGACTCGTAAGCTATCACTCGGAGCAATCGATTACTATATAGCCAGGAACCTCATGGCTCCTTTAGTTTTCCAACTATGAAACAATTAATATTTTTTTTAAATGGAAATCGATGTTTAAAATTTTTTTAAAAATTAGTTTATATGATTCAAAATAACCGGTAATACTCAAATTCCATGTTATTGTGACACTAAAATATACGGTTTTGAGCTAACGATTGGATAGGATATAATGTTGATAAAAGCACAGTATACGTGCACCTTTAACTACAGTGAGCTTCGATTTTTAACGTTTATTGAAGTAAAAAAAAAAAATAATAAAAAAAACGTAAATAATTTTCAATTAACGCGCCAATGATGGCGTTTATAGTTCAAGCTCGGTCCCGATAATAAAATAAAATAAATACATATACAGTGTACACGCATCAAATATCAGTCGAGTTGGTGGATTAAAAATTGAGATAAAACAAGCGAATTTTACCATGCATCGTATGTCTGATTCATGTAGATATATTATATGTATTAAAAAAGTGTAAGATCAGGATTTAATACATAATTAATACCAATCCTTTAGTGACGCCAACTTTTTTTTTAATTTGTCTTCGTGTGTACCGTAATGTATGTATGTATATGCGTGTAGATATATTATGTATATGAATTAAATAAATAAATAAGTAAATAAAATCAGCACATCCAATTATGTAAACGGAACACAATGACAATTGGCAATCGGCAATCGGAACTTACGAATACTATTTTCGCTTGTTTCATAAAATGCATTGACATAGGCTGCAGGTACACTTGTAGTCCAGTCTGATTTATTAACTGGTTCATTTAATTTTTCATAACTAAGTTTTTGATGAAATAAGCCCAAACGTAATTTATTTTCAAATAATGAATCTTCAGACAGACTTAACTAGAATGTTGAATAATTTCTATAAGTTATTTAGGTATAAGAATTTTTTACTTACGAATACTATTTTCAACGGATGAATAAAAAGCATTAACTATTGCTGGTCTGGCATGAGAAATCCAATCAGTTTTATTTACTGGCAAACGCAACCGTTTGAAAGAATAATTAGTTCCAAATAATGTTAAATTTAATATGGATTCTAGATACAGATTAGGATTTACTTCAAGCTAAAATAAAATTAATATTTGAACGTATGAACAAAAATGAAAATAAAAAAATAATTAAAATAATACTTGTCAATCAAACATATGGTAGGTACTACTACTATAATAAATTGTAAGTAAACTTAATATTAAAAATAATTTCAAACAAAACTAAATTAAATTGAATTTAAAGAAAGTCTACTAACTATAAAACTATTGTTTTACTCATCATTGCATATAATTATGTATGTATTATTAACATCTGAACTTTCTTTATAGGTATTATTG
The DNA here is from genome assembly GCA_035578155.1 of Brachynemurus nebulosus. Classification (NCBI taxonomy): domain Eukaryota; kingdom Metazoa; phylum Arthropoda; class Insecta; order Neuroptera; family Myrmeleontidae; genus Brachynemurus; species Brachynemurus nebulosus. Next base: position 74,983,058 of record JAPWDM010000003.1, read on the forward strand.
AAACGAGGTTTCTATATGATTAAAAGGGCCGACCACGTTAGAGACATACACAAAATAGAATTTTAGTATTGACAATACCGATTATTTATTAAGTACAATTTTGGCATTATTTACATCATACGCTATTTTCCACTCGAAGACAGAAGAAGGGATAATACTCTTACAAAACAGTAGGTACTTAATGCTAATTAGTTTTTAAATTTTTACTTACACCTTCATAAAACTGAATTAATTTATTATTATCCAAGAGTTCATCAGGATAAGCAATATGTGTGGTCATAGAGTTTGCTTTGTCCAATGCATTCGCTTTCGTCTCAGGATCCATCCAATCCAATTCTTCTAAAATCTTGTGAAATTCTTGTCGAATATTGTTTACCATTTCTAGTGCTTGTTTCTTGGCATCCTCGTTAAAATATTTTTTCACATATAAAGCACCAACAGACATTGATAAGCTGAATAAAGATTTTTTTTTATATTCTTCTGTACAAGATAACTTTTGTTTTTTCCATATAGTTACCTGGAGGACACAATATCGACACATTCCTTCCACCTAGATTCACGTTGCGTTTGTCCATTCATAACCGTACTATACTGAAGTTGTCGATTTCGCAAATCCTCTGTTAAATAACTCACAGACGCTGAAACGGCTCGCCACATCACGTAATTCGCTGATACTCTAAATAAATTATTTTTTAGGTATTTGTACGTTAAAGTTAAATGAATTTTGAACGAAAAATAATATTCTTTTACTTAACGCGTTTTCAGCCTTTTCGGCCATCATCAGAGATGGCCTCTGATGATGGCCGAAAAGGCTGAAAACGCGTTAAGTAAAAGAATATTATTTTTCGGGAAATTGACAAAGTAATTAAAACTTTAAATATTTTCAATATTTATCAATATAACTGTCATATATTCAATTAAATGCAAACATCTCTTATTGTAGTTTGAGCGTTAACCGTATAATTTTGACCGGTTCAGTTAGTTTAAAAAAAAAAAAAATATTTAAAACATATCAAACATAAAACGTTCTACATGATTTTAACCTAATCCTGGTAGAAATCGAATAAATGACTTAATTATCTATATAGGTCTGCAGATCCATGACATACCATTCACATGAAATTTACAAGTTTCATATAAAAATATCTATATGTTCAGAAAATCATTGGCAGCTTCACACCAACCTTTCTTAATTAATTATATTGCTACCACGATTTGGTCAAAATCATATAGAATCTTTGCATTATTTTCAAAAAGTAACTGGATGTTGGATACCGGTCAAAATTCTCAATCAACTACAATCAACTCTCAGAATATTATTATTATAAACTATAGATAAATAAGAATTAAGTATTTCTTTTATTTTTATCGAATGAGTAATAATTTTACCTTTTTGGTGTTTTGGCAAGAATGTTTCCTAGTTCTTTGAAGTAGCTGGGTACGTAAATAATAACTACTTCTTTTTCATCAATTTGCACAGTATCTGGTAAAATGGTGTTGATATATTCAACCCAAGTTATGTAAGGATATTGTTTCTGAAGTTGTTCAACAGTAATAGGATTATATAATAAAGACGCATTTCGTCTTTTTTCACTTGGCAAAGAAATCTAAAAATAAATTTAAAAAACAAGAATAAACAATTACTGATAATTGTCGATAAAACGTAATCCTACATTTGCTAATTCTATTTCAAATGACAAAGATTCTTTTAATTCTTGTTCAGCTCGTTCCTTTGACGCTCCCAACATTACAGCAATATCGACCATATATTTATAATAAGCATTGACTAATTTATCGTCTAAACCTTTTATCAAGTATTCACGACGAAGTCCCAATGAAGCTTGATCTAACTGTAAAAAATATTATCTAATACGTATAATGTGTAAAATATTTAAAATAGTTGGTTTTTTTTTTTTGTACATACCTCAATTTTGCGAACTGTTGAATTCTTTAAATCGACGCCAATTGAAAAGTCCAAAAAGTAATCAACACTATAGCCGAATTTTCGGAATTTATAAACCGATGATATCCATGTAAATGAATTTTCATCCCACTTATCTCCTTCTAATACAGGCCAACCGCCAAGTTCTTTTAAAATAGTAAATAATGGTTTTAAGCCCCTTTCTTCAATGTGTGCTAAAAATTTAAATAATTTATTTATTTTTTTTTAAAGTCTAGTTAGGAGCATCTGATTGACTAATTTATACTTTATAGCTACATACTTTTATTTTACTTTACTTACTTTTGTTCATACAAGCCTTATATAAATTTTTCACTAATAGATACGGTTGAAGTTCATCATTTTTAATGGGCTCTTCAATCATTGTCCTTAATTGTTCTTGTAATTTGTCATCAACAGTTGAAAATGCACTTACGGCTGTTTTATCATCAGGGATAACTGTATTTTTTACAAAATTTCCACAAGCAAATTCATAAAAGTCATCGCATGGATCAACCTTCGGGTTCATATTTTGTAGAACTTCTGATGCTAAGGTTTTAATTTAAGAGACATTGAAAATGAATCAATTGAATTTATCTTACTGTTAGTTAAGTATGTTGTACAATGTACACATACATAATTATAAACATTAAACAGTGTCGCATACCTGTGTGAATACATGCGGGTGTTAAGCATAAATCGGCATCATACCACTTTGTCTTTCGATCATCCGTTTTAGTAACTGCATTTGTATTTGTACCATACAACGCTTCAGCCGGATTAGGTACAGGCTCTATAAGTATATAAATATAATATACATATATGTATTTGAAAAAAATAGCAACAAACTTTCCAAAAACAATATTTACAATTAAGCTATATGTATGTACACATGTATACATACATGTATATATATATATATATATATATATATATATATATATATATATATATATATATATATATATATATATATATGTAATTATGTAAGTACTTAAGTATCTATACCGTTATTACGTGACTTGTGAACGAAAAGTACTGTAGCTAAAGCTATTATCAAAGATAAGCAAATTACAATTGCTATCGTCGTTATAAGCGTTAAGCTCCTTTCCATACTTGTACGTCTGCGCCACCATGTTGGATTTCTGTAACAAATATAAATAAAATCTTATTAAGACTGATAAATACCGAGATTTATATAAAATTATAAAGTTATTTTTGATAAAAATCAAAACTACATCCCATCCTCACAATGTATTAGCGAATTTCCAGAATGGAAATTCAGCTATTACAGCCACTGTCATGAAGCGACTTGAACCCGGGACCATGGCAGAAATTTATTTTGAGGTCCCTAGAAACCGAAAATAATATTCACTCAAATTTATATATATATATATATATATATATATATATATATATATATATATATATATATATATATATATATATATATATATATATACATACATATATATATATATATATATATATGTGTATATATATATATAATGTGTGTGTGTGTGTCCGCACGATAACTCTCGAACGAAATGTCCTAGGTTTACGAAATTTGGTGATAACGTTGGAAGTCCAAAAATCTTGGATGAGTTCTTCAGCCAGACACGTCGGATGCCACGAACATGGCTTTTGTTCTTGCAAAAAATTAGTTTTTTGCCAAAATTTGCTATAATTTAAAAGTTTTTACCACATTTTTTTACACCATTGCAAAGACGGAAAAAATCACATAAAAAAGGTTTTTGAACTATTATTCTAGGTTAGCTAGTTTTTGAGATAATAAGAAAAAAAGTCAGTAGCGGATTGGACAGTTCTGGACCCACCACCCGATTTTTGTGACCGACTCCAAGGAGGAGGTAGAGCTACCGGGGCGATTCTAGAAACCTCCGGCGGAGGGTGAAGTGAACGAAAATTTTTTAAACCTAACTGAACCTAACGGAACTTGGCCTAACCTAACCGAACCTAAGGAAATTTTTTCCTAACAACAAATACTATAAATACTAACAATTAATTATTAATATTCATCATCTGATCCCATATATATATATATATATATATATATATATATATATATATATATATATATATATATATATATATATATATATATATAAACTTTAGTGAATGTCAATTTTAATTTCTTCACCTACGGTTTTTTGAACATTTTTCGTGAAAAAATTTGGCGGAATGAGGCGGAAAAGTCACATAAAGAAGGTTTTTTCTAAAAAGGTATTTTTGTAAATGGAAATTCGCTATGTTATTCAGGATGCTGCGACAGGGGTATTTTTCCTTTTGATTCATGTCAAATAAAATACATTGCTTTCTTTATTGTGCATCTACTATTTTAGCGAAGGTTCGAACGGAAACTGAGCGAAATTTACAACAGGTGTTATGGTGAGACTTGAAGCCGGAACTGTTATAGAAATTTGTTTTGCAAGTCAATCGCCAAAAATTCAAAGATATTAGAGGGCATCGAACTCAACATTATCCATATTATTACAATTCAATCATGGGTTATTATTTTATAATAGATAATAGATATATGATACCTTTAGTATTTTTTCTTTTACAAATTGAAACCGTAAATATAACAAACAGATTATTTAAATAAATTTGTTAATAAACAATTAACATTACTTATTACGGCTTCAATCAAGTCTTTTCAAAGTATGAAAAATTTGTTTTTTTTTTTTTTTTAAAAATCAAACAGCAAAAATTTCTTACCGCCATTGTTCAGCCATTTAATTCACTGAATTCAAATGTGATCGGATATGGATATATACAATAAATATTCAAGTAACTAATAGATAATAATGTAGGAAAAAGTATAAAATACATAATATTATTATGATCTGTTGTAATACATCAAATGACACGTGCACTGTTGCATTGTTTTTATTAATCTAATGACTTTCAATGTGCACTGCCAAAAATATTAATTTTTGGCAGTGTACATTAATAATTATAAAATGCATACTTTTGTTAGTTCAAATTGACAGATAAAATCTAAAACTCGTAGAAAATCGAGTCAATCATTCACCATCACAATATGTAATTATAAAAATTTTAAATAAAAACACGGCTTCATCAAATATTCTTTATTAATAGTTTTACAGTTTACCTATTTATAATATTTCTTCTTACTTACCTAATATTTTAATAAGCTATTGACTATTAAATGTTAGTACCTATAATTAATTACAAAAATCTTTAAGTTCTTAATAAAAATAACAAAGTATATACCTACCTAATTAACTAATTTATTTATCGTAAGTTAAATCTATAGGTATTTTATTAGGTCATTATTGGATTTAAAAAAAAAATAATAAAAAAAATTGAAGGAATTTAATAATTTAATAATAGTTATATTTATTTAATCTTGACATTTTAACAATTAAATTGAAAAAACCAAAATTTGAATCCACATTTCTTTTTTTAGAATTTTTGTTTTATGTTGGCTATTTTTACTAAAAAAGTACACCAACAGCTGGCTATAAAGAACACTTTTGGATGTGAGATAGAATTACACTTTTTATTCTTTTTAAGTAATAAATCCAAAATATACAGATTGTTCACTGTGACTTACGACAAAATACACGGGAAATATAAGCATACATAGATTAATCAATTTTTAGTAAAAATAAAATTGGTACATTCTAAAAAAAGAATTGTAGTTATTTTTTATTATTAACTTTAAGGCAAAGGTTACATTTCACGTTTTTTATCATACGATATAAATTACGTTAACCACCCGGTATAGAAGTATATGAGATTTTATTGATTAAAAAGAGTAAGAAGTATAATTCTGTCTCACATTCCAAAGTGTTCTTTATAGCGAGCTGTTGGTGTATAAAATTATTTTTTCCTATAAAAAAGAAAAGAATATGGCTATAATTATTTTAAGTTGGTGGAAAAAATTATACATATTGTGATAGTTCTAATTTCTAATAAAATTAATTGTAGTTTGTAGGTGGGTGGGTGGGTGTAGGTTGTTGGTTGGGTATGATTATGTATGTATAATAATAGTATACCCATATCCAATACATATACTATATAATATGTAATGTACGTAACATAAATTCTTTTAACAGTAGAACAACGCTAGAACTTAATAACAGCATAAAGTTCAATGGCTCTTTGACTTGGTTTTATTCTTTTTCGTTTCAACAATATTGACCTGCTTTATTATTAGCTTTGTATTCTTTTAATTCGTCAATATAAAAAGTGTATATTACATGACATGAATCTTTCGAAAAAATATTAAAAATTGTTTTAAACTTAGTTATTATATTTTTGAATGATTATAATATTAAGAGCGAAACTGTTAATGATTTTGTACAAAAATATTATTATTGTATTATACAAAAATATTAATATTGAAAAATTTAAATAGGTATTTAAAAATAAATGCATGTGTGTATACATAAAACTTTTTTGGTGAAATCTGAATATTATGTTGTTCTTATGGCACAAACAATTAGTAATATTTCAATATAAATAATAACTTCTTTTTTTCAGTTTAACAGTGAAAGAAAGTTTATTTAATTAATTTGGTTAAATAAAAACAACTCAATCTTTTTTCTCTTGATATGTAAGTTATATAAGCTAATTTATGGTATTACCTTAAAAATGTCTTATCTACTTTCTTTTATACTTTTTGTTACCTTTTTTCCCCTTCAACTTCCGTATGTATTTGAACTAGCAACAATGATACAAATAGTATCAAACCTAAGCTTTAATAGGTATATTTCGTAATTGAGGTTGTAAGTTGCATATTACACACGAGTGAAAAAAAGCGAAAAGAAAAATTGCGCGAGAGTGTAATGTGCCTTACAGTTGAATTACGTACTATACTTTATCTTAGATTAACATGAAATCCACAATAAATAATATAAATTTGATACGAATACAACACATTATAAAAAATACAGAATTACTCATTCATAAACACATTCTCTATGCCTATCTTGCTACACCCTTTTATAACTTTATAAAACGCGAACCCCTTTAAAAACTCATAGCGCTTTTTTATAAAGTATTATTTTTATTTTCTTCAATATGTCCTTTATTTTCTCCAAAAAATATGGTCGCCGTAATTATAAATTATGGCCGTCATAGTGTTAAATTACTGAATCAAATCAATGGTAATTGAATTAAATATAAGTCGTATAGGTAGTAAGTATACTAGTACAGTACATATAAGCGGTAGAAGCGGTACCTATGTAAGTATCGTAAGTATACATATACGAGTATATAAGCGATATAAGTACATATGACATAAGCAAGGGTGGATACTGCCAGGAGCATCCTAGAGGCACCTACCTAGCTGATTATCGCATAATTCACACATTCAACCGGAAAATTGAAAATGTTACAACGTATCAAATATCATCTTTTTTTTATTTTATTTATTTACTTTTTTTACATTATATTATACAGTGAAATAAGCAGGGTAAATTACCTAACTTATATTATGTAGCAGTGCTATAGTCATCTAACTATAAGATGAAAGTTCACACCATTTGAAAATTTTTTAGTTTAAAATCGTTTACAGGGACATCTTATCTGTCTTAAATTATGGTGAGAACTGAATTTATATAAATGAAAATAAATATAAATATAGGTTGTTGCAAAGTTGGATGGGTATTTTCTGCGCAAAAAAGGAAAAATTTTTGATGTGGCAGAGTAGTAATTCAAAAATCTACTGAAAATCTTTAGAACAACAATCAACAATTTATTATTGTATTGCGCAGTTCGTTAACCAATCTAGGGAAATTGTGCAAAAAATTACAATGTTTAACCAATTATTATTACAGGTAAGAGGATCATTCTAAAGTCTAGCACTTTCTTCTCTACTTAATCCTAAATTCTTATCAACCTCACCTGTTTTAGGAAATAGACTCATCCACGTCCACCCAGAAAAGTACCTATTTTTGAGTATTCAAGTCTTGTTGAAATAGATAATAATCCACACAATAACGTAAATATTATGTATTTATGTTACGTAGTAACAGGTCTATGGAAAACCAATGAAACAAGGCTTAAAAAATTAAATAGCTGAATTCCATTCTGGAAATTCGCTAAAAGCATTTCCAAATTTTACTATTAAATAAAATACATGTAAAATGCTACGTAATACAATAGTGTTTTTTTTTTTTTTACACCTTTTGTATTATATACAATTATACGCACTCATAAATTGTCCGTGATCCAATCTCAGTTACTGTGTACCTACAAATATTGTAAAAAAATAAATAAATAATATGTAAATTTTTTGTTGTCGATGTGTGTCATTTCATTTTCCATTAATAAATAATTAATTGTCAATAACAAAATATGTATAAATGACACAATTATGTGCCGTACAACCGCACACCATACTGTTAATTTAATTCTATTGTTTGATATAACTAATTAGAATACATTTACTTAGGTAATAAATATGTACATACAATATATATGTATGTATTCCGTTAACGGTGTGTATACAATTTAAAATTACTTAAATTATTTGTTGCTGTTTACAATTAAACACAATCAAATACTTATCAATTAATTTAATTTTAAAAAAAATATCGAGTTCAACTTATAGTCAGGGCCGGATTTACCTCTGTACAGGCTCTGGGGCATTTCTAATGTGGTGGCTCCTGAATACCTCACATGTGAAGGCCCCTGAGTACGTTTGTGGAGACCCCCTTGGCGAATTTCTCAAATTTTCCCGGAAAATAGATTGACGAGCAAAAAAAAAAAACGAAAAAGCGTTTATTCTTTCAATTCTGTGTGTGTGTGTGTGTTTTCGCACGGTAACTCTCGAACGAAATGTCCTATTTTTACGAAATTTGGTGAAAATGTTGGAAGTTCCAAACCCAAACCGTTGGACAAGTTCGTTAGCCAGGCACGTCCGATGCCGGAAACATGTTAATTTGAACATTTTTCGTGAAAAAAAATTAGTTTTTACATTTTTACATTTTTTACACCATTAGAAAGAGTAGAAAAAATCAGATAAAAAAGATTTTAAACCTTCATTCTGTACAAACTGGTTACCGAGAAAAACTAATTTTTATAACCGGAAACTCGCTATGTTATGCAGGATGCTGCGACAGGGGTATTTTGTTATTTATTTATAGGTATGCTGTTTTTGTGACAATCTATGTGCATATTTTATACATAGATATTATGTAGTTTTATACTTCCGTTCCATTTTGTTGTAATAGTTACTATATGTAAATTTACCAATTACCAATAGTATTACTAATGATGAAAGTGTAAACTATTTTTGTTTAATTGTATCTGTATGTATCACTGATATAATCTCTAACTAATCACTGATCAGTGATCACTTGAGTAGTTCAATAAATACTGCCAATAGAGAATAACAAAATTTTTTGAGTATATAACATAAAATAAAAATTATACCTATGAAAATTATTACGCTATAACGCATTATACTGATTGGTGTTTAAGTTGGCATTAAATGGAAAAAAATAAAATGAAAATTTTGTATATGATTAGATAACACCTAAGTAGGTACATTCATTTATTGTTCACTTACAAATAAGTTGATTTCTATTAATTTTTCGGTTGAATGATTTAAAACTACGTGATAACTGAATACAAGATATTGTTTTATGGGCCAATTTACTGCAATTTAATTTTTTAATAAAGTCGTACCTAAGTTAATTTAATCAAATAATAGAAACTGGTGTTGCTTTATTTTTATACCAAAAATTTGTAGTTTTTTTGTAAACTACATTAAGTTACAAAAAAATATATATAAATATATATATATATATATATATATATATATATATATATATATATATATATATATATATATATATATATATATATATATATATATATATGTATATATATATATATATATATATATATATATATATATATATATATATATATATATTTGTAGGTCATTGGTCTATTAAGTCTTCGAACAACTCTGTACTCAGAATTAATTAGTGTTAACTAAAAATCAAAATTATAACTATTTGAAATATTAATCAAAAGTTTTAATTAACAATTAATCGCATTACACTACCTCTAGTTGCTAAATGAAAATTTACTTAATTCAAGGTTACAGTAGCTATATCTATAATAATTAAATAAGTAATTATATCAAAAAAAGAGAGAAAAATCCTATTATACAGCATATTCTTTAAAGTTCTGAGTTTGTTCGGTTTATATGAAAGCGATAGCTTGCCACTTTTATCTTATTTTTAGCAAACTGTTTTATCTTATTTTAAAATTCTTGTAAATATTCCTTTTTTCGTCATTGCCATTGGACTTGACGTTCCTCCTAATCAATTTGGTTAATTTTCTAGTTTTATCTTTACACATATGTTTTTTCATGACACAGATTAATGGTAAAATAAGTGCTATAATTAATATTTTTAAATTATCATCGTCATTTGCTTATTTATAAAAGAAAACAAAAATTTACAAAAATAACAATTCATCTACAAATGTCTGTAATTATTACTATTAACACATAATCAGCAACAAGGACATTATTTCTTATTTTCGCTTTATTTTTCCATTTACGTATTTTATTTCAACTTGCAATTTAGTCATAAAATTAATAAAAATTATTTTTTCAAATAAATACATATTATGTAATTATTGTTTATGAAAATGGTTTAGGTAGTTATTTCCTATTTTATAATTATAATATGAAATTTTATACCTTACCCCCACCATTTTTATACCCAAAAGAACATGATTTTTCTTGTTTTTTAACAGTTTCGTTCGGGTCAAAAGCTCCCCAAATAAACCTAGAGGGCTGAAATTTTGTGTACAGGTTAAGTTAATAGCCAGCCACTGCTTTTCGGACGTTTCAACTTTTAACCCTTATCCACACGATTTTTACGCTAATATTTCCTTGATTTTTTTGCTTTTTTCTAACACGTCTAGAGACTCTCTAAGGAAACCTAGAGGACTGAAATTTTGTACGTGTATTGAGTTAGTATCCAGCTAGTGCCTTTTAGGGATTCCATATTACTTTCCCCCCCCCCACTTCTCCCATTTTCACATCGGAATTCAATGGTATTGTTAAATGTATTTTAAATGTTTATTTTTATTCTAATACAAGCAGGCGTATAGTAATTTTAAAAAATTTTAAAAAAAATGAACTTACTTTTTTTTATTTAACAAATGCAATACATAATAAATATTAAGTAATTTAAAAATGTTATTAATGTCACTATTTATTTATAAAGTAGGAATTTTGGATTTTTATTTTATAAAATAGAAATTTTGGATTTTTTTGGAAAGAAAAAATATCTTCATAAAGACCTTCCAGTTTACTATTTAAGGTCCTTTTTTAATATTTAAAAATAAAACACAAAGGCAATTTGCGGATAAGCATGGGCAGGAATGCCCTCGTACGAATTATGTTGGCTTTTTTTCTGCTAACTGCTATCGGCACAAAATTGAAATTTACTGAGATTCAGCCCTTAAAAACTTAAAACCTTTTTTTAAAGCCCCGATCAGCCGGACACTCATCATCAGTATTGAAACCACCAAAATGATAAATCGCTTGTAGACTTTCAATCACATTTCGCTTGTAGACATTCAATACCGAAGATATAGCGAAAAATTCGACTTCCGTGACGGGGCCCCGCTGCTCACGGAGTTTTTTTTTTTAATGTTTTAAAAACTTAGAAAATTTTTAAAATATGTACGACGTCGTAGCTGCTTTGTTTGGTGTGCATTGTAATGCATTTATATCCGTACGCCCTACTTGATCAACTCTCGCCATATCAAACAATATACATTGATATTTCATTAACATTATAGGTATGTATGTTATATATTATTATTAAATTATTATTATGGAAAATGATATTTTGCTATTTGTGTGTGAAACAGAATTAATTTATTTAAATTTATTCACTATTTCCGTTTTCAGTATACTAGTGATATATGTATGTACTTTATGTGATATGGTTGGACATCAGTCATCATCATCAGTCACATATCAGTCATATATGTACGACTGTTAAATTTGTACATTACATACATATTATGTATGTATGTATGCCTGTGTACATATCATACATCGTACATAATACATATATATACAAAAGTAATGAAAATAAATCATACCATATAAGTAGTTACTTAATTTTATTAATAATAATATTTAATTAAGGGATAAAATTCAGTCCAAAAGCAAAACTGGCACACACTTTTTAATAAAACTTTATTCACTACTTGATAAATAATTATACATATTTTACCAAACTATAGAAAAATGTGAAAAATTGTACAAGATATAAAGTTTTTCCCGAACCACTTTTAAAATGACGACTAAACTTGATCCTTTGACTATCTGGATTGAAGAGATTGAATAATATCATAGTGTACTTTACACTAGTCTAGTCTAGTTTAGCAAATAATAAATATGTAAAAAATAATACATAATAGAACGTAATAATTGTAGCTGTAAGTTCATATTTTAGTCCCAATGTATTATTTAGTTTCAAACTTAATTTTTAACAGATTATATTATTTACTTTTAAGGGAAATTTTTAATTTTTTATTAGTATTATACTAATTATATTACATATAATATAAAGAAGTAAAAAATTTATGAAAATCGATAATATCTAGCTTATATAGATAAGCTGATTTCATAAATTTTTTTACCTCTCTATATAATATTTACTCTTTGATGATGGTATCGTAAAATTTTGTAAGTTCACGGTTGTGAGTGAAAAATAAATTGACCATCACATGCATAATTTAATTACATAGGAGTTCTTAATTTATTATACAAATGTAACATACAGGCTGGTCCACTGGGTACTGCCAAAAATTAACCTTTTGTCATATAAATTAGTCGAATTCGGGTTGCGATACTATGTATGTATTGATTACGGTAAAAAATTTTAGATTAATAAAAAATTATTTATAGTTAATGAAACCTATTATTATTCTAGTAGTTCGGTTACAATATGAATACCTTTGATTTGTCGATAAAAGTAGTTAATGTTATACAATAAATTAATGGCTACAAATTTTATTTTGTTTTATATTTATCACATAATAGATAATGTATGTACTTTGAACATCAACAACAAAGTACTGAATATATTTTCTTAATAAATAGATACAAATGTGTAGTAAAATAATGTTTTTTCATGGTATAATTTTCAACGTTAAAATAATGACGAGCATCCTGTTTTGAGGGTAATTTGAAATTTTAATCATTTTCACGAACAATTTAATAAAAATTTAGTCTACTTAATACTTATGTAATTAGTACGTAAGTCAAATAGGTATGTATGTATTCATGTAAAAAAAAAATATTGTACATATATTATGTGATAATACCCATGTCTGTACTATACATATTTATTATACACATAATGTTCAGCTTTTTGGAGTACGTTCCACCAATATTTATATATAAATACTCAAAAAAAACTCAACATTATGTATATAAAATATACGTAGGATGCGCCAAAAGTTCTCGGCCTGAGTATTAAAAAATACAGAGAGAACAGTGAAAAGAATTTATTTTTCTATATAACCTCCCTCTATTTCAATACACTTATTATAAGGTGGGATAAGCATCTCTATGCCTTTATAATAATAAGCAAATTCTTTGTAGCGATTCTACAAGAGCGATGTTTTCGGAAGTGATCGAATCTGCCGGACGTCCAGAACGATCATCGTCGTTGAGGGACTCGTACCGCAAACGAAACCTTTGGCACGGCTTTACCGTATACACCATTCAATCTGTCCTTAATTTCTTCTGGAGTTTGTCCTTCTTTTGTCAGAAATTTTATGACTACACGATATATATATTTTTTTTTAAACTGTAAAAAGATTTTTTACAATTCTGAATTAAAAAGTTAACTTTATAGTTGCCTGTGATAGTGTCAAAATGGCTTACTTTTTTTCACGCGTGAAAAAAGTAAATAAGCAATTTTCATTCCTACAGTAACGCTGCAAGTCATAGTTAGTTATTCATGAACTATTTAAAAGAAATATTTTGATTTTTTTTTTTTAATAAATATATCAAATTTTTAATAAACTGAGATCGTATTTCCATTTTTTATTGAGTTTTTATTTATTATAAATATTAATAATACAATTTTTTACTTTACTAAAATTTACAGGGGTCAGGGGAGAATTTTCTTTACTTATATTTGTAATTTCCTGCACATTTGAAGATGTTTCTAAAGAATCTTTTGTTCCTCCTAATATTTTAATTGAAATTTCTTTTTTATTTTCAATTGAATTTTCTACGTAGCCCTCTGCAACAGTACTAGATTTCCACTCGCCATGGCGCTTAAGTATCGATATACATATCTACGCCAGTGTCGGCTAATAGTGAAGCTGATGATCGTCTAAAACAGTGGCCAGTATATAGGTCACAATTAGGTTAATTTTGAAACTGTGCAATTTTTTTTGGAAATTCTGCAATTGTGTTTATTCCCACTGGCTGCGAAACATATTTTTCATGTCTGTAGGTTAGAAAAAAACGAGAAAGTGTCCTATTTTGTGGTCGCAGGTTCATATATTTTCTAAAAATATCAAACATATTTATTTTTGGTGCATTTCCCTTGGTTATAATAAATTCTCTTGAAGTTTTTGTTTTTGTATCCGGCACAGAAATTTTTATACAATCACCCATATCTTCAATATCTGAAATTGTTATTTTGATAAGTTCGTCCCGACGACAAGCACCGGCAATACCCACTATTAATGCCACCTATAAAGTTAAAAATATATTAATAATTGAAAATAAAATATGCATACATGTAAATTTTTACCTTCATTAATAAATAATTTTTGTCATCTGCTGACTTAAGAAATTTAGCGATTTGTTCTTTAGTGAAAATTTTAGATTTTTTTGCTTTATAGCCTTCTGATTTCCTTTTAAAAATGCTATTAATGTAGTAAATTTACCAATATCTATCTTCCTTTTCATTCTGAGTGTACCCTTTAACATTGAATAGTGACTCCACATAGTTGAAGCTTTTTGGTTTTCCATTTTTTGTGAAAAATAGGCAAGCAATATTTTTTCGTCTACTATTTCAATTTTTTTCTCATTGCACCACTCACTGAATTTCTTGTAGGCAATTTCGTACAAATTCTTTGATTTTGTTGGTAGTAACGCCGATATTGCAGCTTCTGCAGCTATTTCTACCTCCACTGGTGTGTTATTTATTAACTAACACATTTTGTAAATAAAAATATTACTTTTTAGAGAAATACGTCTTTCTTTGAAGGCAGTCAACAAATAAACAATTCAACATTTGTAAATAACCTGCTTACTAGATTTGAATAATATTTAGTTAATAAATATAAATTTTTTTGTTTATGATACGTTTCCGCAGCAACGTTATAATAATATAAACTATAGTTACCCATGAATTATTATAACAAATACGATAAATAAATACATATAAAGGTTTATATATAATTAAAATAATACTAATATTAATAAAATTTTACTATTTTAAATCAGAATTACAAAAAATATTGTATGTAACACGTACAAAATGAGTGTTTCTTTCACTCGTCTCAATTGTCCAACTCGGCCCGCGGGCCTCGTTGGACAAACTTACGACTCGTGAAAAAAACACCTTCATTTTGTAACTTGTTGCATAAATAACTATTGTACATACATATTAATTGTATGGTTAATTTTTAAAGTGACATAATTGACTATTTCAAAAAAAAAAAAAAATTTAGATGAAGAAAAAATCAAGTATTTTAACTAAAAGAAAGTTTTTTAAGGGGAATTCTGAGGTAAGGGGATTACAAATATTTTAAATGTTAACCAAGGCAACACTGACAAATAAATGAAAGAGAGATCATTATATATCTTTTATATTCAATAAAAAGAGATAACACTGACAAATAAATGAAAGAGAAATAATTATATATCTTTTATATTCAATAAAAAGAGATAAATTGTAACTAAGAGGAATTTATGCTCTTTCTTTTAGTTAAAATTCTACTGTACATAGTTATTAATATTTATTAATCATATCATAAATTAAACTTTCTTTGAAATAGTCAATTATGCCACATTCAAAAATAAGCATACAATTATTATATATTTCAAATTTCAATTAACATAAAACTACATAAATACAAAAAAAATTGTTTTGCTTTTAAATAATTAATTAATTAATTAATTTCTATATGTTAGAACATTTGAAAAATATGTAACAGATTGGATGACTTATTTTGTCACAATGTTGCACCATCTCAAAAAATGAAAAAAATACATGGAATGCTTATTTACGCCATATTACACCATATACACACACGATCTATTTTTTGCAGCGGGTTATTTTCCTTCTAGTTGTTTTTAACTGAATTTACGCAACATATTATTTTTTTGAAGTCAAACTTTTATTTGTATTTTATTTATGCATAGTAATGTTCTTAATACATGTACGTATATTATTTCAAACCATTTGAAATAATGTCCAGAAAAATTATTTTATTAAGTTCATATTTAATTTTTAGGAGTATAGTTTTAGGTTTTTAGTTTGAAAAAAAAAATAGTACAGTAGACCTTACGAAAATCAAACCCGTGTATATACACTAGAACTCAACTATCATACAAATCAAATTAACCTGATTAAACAAAGTACACTGTTGTAAATTTTCCATTGGTGTGGGTGTGACACTACCAACTTGCCGATAGCTGTACACCTTTTAGCGAATTTCCGGAATGGAATTTAGCTATTACAGCCACTGTCATGACGCGACTTGAACCCGGGACCATGACAGAAATTTGTTTTGAGGTCCCTCGGAACCAAAAATAATATTCACTCAAATTTATATATCTATATATATATATATATATATATATATATATATATATATATATATATATATATATATATATATATATATATATATATATATATATATATATATGTGTGTGTGTGTGTGTGTGTGTGTCCGCACGATAACTTTCGAACGAAATGTCCTACTATTACAAAATTTGGTGAGAACATTGGAAGTCCCAAACCCTTGGATGAGTTCGTCAGCCAGATACGTCGGATGCCAGGAACAGGGTTTTTATTCCTGCAAAAAATTAGTTTTTTGCCAAAACTTTCAACTTATTCAAAAATTTTTGCGAAATTTTTTTACACCATTTAAAAGAGAAGAAAAAATTACATAAAAAAGGTCTTTAAACTTTTTTTCTATGTCAACTAGTTTCCGAGAAAAACTAATTTTTATAAACGGAAATTCGCTATGTTATGCAGGACGCTGCGACAGGGGTATTTTAAATGTTCACTTTGTTCAATTTTCTTTTTAAAAAGTAGTCTTTTTGTAACCCAGAAACCTATCTTCGATCTTTACATGGTTTGCTATAGAAAATCATAATTCACTTTGCGTCGTGTTTTTTTTGGAACGTAACCACGACGCAAATTTGAGGTATTGGTGTATACATATATATTATATATTTTAAGTACATACCTACTTATTATGGTATTGTACTATGTTCTATTACAATATGTTATATACCTATGTACATTAGATACAATTTGTACGTACTATATATACTATGTAGGTGTTATTTTAGTCTGTAAATTAATAACCGGAAAACAAAATTTTTAATAACAAAAATATGTGCATTACGTAAATTTTATAAACGTCAGAAAATAGAGCGGACGAAACCCCCAATGAACTGGGAGAAAATATCGTAATTATTTTCTACTTTCTTGTTCAGAATGTGCTAGTGAGTGCATCTTACCTCCTGCAAATGTGTTCACGTTTTATTTAAACAAATTATTTTTTACATGTACGGGCGGGCCCCCCTGTGGAAGTTAAGGGCTGAAATTTGGTAAGTGGGGCTCAATCGAAATAGTACCTTATGATATAAGTGATAGCGTAAAACCGTCTAAACCGGGACACTGCGCCAATCTTCAAATTAAATAATTTCTACATTAACCTGCAACAATAAACATTTGTTCTTGACGTCATTAGAGAGAGAAAAACAACCTCTAAACAGCTGTACCAATAAAAACTACGGATTTCAACATTTACTATCTCATTTTACAGGATTACTATCCTACAGTTTTTCAAACAAATAAAATGTGTGTCTAACTTAGGCTTGTAATTTTCGTCATAAATGTTATATTGTTTTTGCTTTGACATGTATGTGTTCAGAATTTTATCGCGCATCATTTAATGATGTTTGAAATTATATTCGATGTATATATAAAAAAATACATGTTATATCTGTATATCCGTTTAGATCCGGACACATCAGTTTATTACACTATGGCCGCGATTCGCACCAGTTGTAACTCACACTGTCCATACGTTAATATTCCCCCCCCCCAGAATTACGCGGTTTATGCCTCCTTCTGGTGTCATATCGTATGTTTATTTTATAGAGAAGCATCCTATGTATTGCCCCCTCTCCTGGGGTACTGTTTATTTATAAAGTAGGAATTTTGGATTTTTATTATTTATAAAATAGAAATTTTGGATTTTTTTGGAAAGAAAAAATATCTTCATAAAGGCCTTCCAGTTTACTATTTAAGTTCCTTTTTTATAATATTTAAAAATAAAACACAAAGGCAATTGGCGGATAAGCATGGGTAGGAATGCCCTCGTACGAATTGTGTTGGCTTTTTTCCTGCTAACTGCTATCGGCACAAAATTGAAATTTACTGAGATTCAGCCCATAAAAACTTAAAACTTTTTTTTAAAACCCCGATCAGCCGGACACTCATCATCAATTCTGAAACCACCAAAATGATAAATCACTTGTAGACTTTCAATTACATTTCGCTTGTAGACATTCAATACCGAAGATGAAAGGAAAAATTCGACTTCCGTGATGGAGCCTCGCTGCTCACGGCGTTTTTTTTATTTTGCATTAAAATATATAAAGAAATTTTCTGCACACAAAAATTTTATGTTTTCATGTACATAGTTTTCAAGCATTGAAAATTGCAAATTTTACGTTTCTTTTTTAAGTTTCAAGAATGGTTTCTCTCTAAACTATTGACTAATTTTAGAAAAAAATATCCAAGCCTAGCATCCTGCATAACCTAACGAATTTCCGTTTACAAAAATTAGTTTTTCTCGGAAACCAGATTACATAGAATAATGGTTCAAAAATTTTCTTCTTTTTCCAATGGTGTAAAAAAAAACTTTTAAACTTGGGAAAATTTTAGGAAAAAAAGAAGTTTTCACGAAAAATGCCCAAAAATTACTTATGTTTTATGCATCGAACTTGTCTGACTAAAGAACTCATGCCAAATTTTTGGACGTTTTCACCCAATTTCGTAAAAATAGAATGTTTTGTTATTTAATTATTCTGCGGACGTACTCGTATATGTATATATTTATACACACATAAATATAATACAATAAAATTATAAGTGAATATTATTTTCGGTTTCTTTTCTAGGCACCTTAAAACATATTCATGTCATAGTCATGGACTCAAGTCGCATCATAAGGGTGGCTGTGATATCTGAATTTCCAATTCGGAAATTCGCTAAAAGGAAAATACCTAATTTAAAAAAAAATATATACATAATATATATCAAATTATATTAGAGCGGCTCCTACAATAAATAAATATATTTAGTATGTATGTAAATACAATATTTTACACATACATAAATATATGTATGTAGGTACTACGCTACGATGTGACTGTAACGTTGTTTTAAAATATAAAATTGTTGAATGGAAATAAAGTAATATACGTAATATACATATAAAACTGTAAAATGAAATAAGAATACTGTTGAAGCAAAAAAGGAACAGCAGCAAAATATTGTCAATTTCAGTTACTACCACTGTTACGTTGGTACACACATACTTATACATATGATGATTATTATATCTTCAGTTATTCAGTTATAAAATTTTTCAAGGTTCCTGGTTCCTGTTTTTCTAACAAAAACACATTCAAATTCAAGTCGTTCAAAAGTTCAAAACTTACACAAGTACAACAACAACAAATGTACAAATTTTTTGTTGCGTTTCTTAGAAATTTTTTTAACGGATATTACACAAACTTTTTAAACAGACTGTATACAACTAAAGGATACTTCTTGCTCCCTATTTTATAAATCATCAATTTTTTTATAACTAAAAATACATATTTTAATAAATGGATTTTCTTCACACATGCCTGCGCCCCTTGATACTACATTTTGGTATTGGTAAGGTACTCGCATCTCACATCTACATAAATATATACATATATGTATGAAAATATACTACACAAGCCAGAAATTGAATTTTCATTTGATTTACCCATAATTTATTTATGAACATATAATATTGTTATTTCTGAATAATATAGAATAAAAATTGAAATTTATCTTTCAATTTCGATTACATGACCTAAATACTTGTATAAAGGTGATTTTTTTTTTTTTAATATTTTGTTGTATTTTATTTTATCTGCAAAACCAGAAGACTAAAAATCAATTTACATGATGTTCAAGATTTAAATTGTTCGGCAATAAAAAAAAAATTAAAAAAATTAAATGGTTTTCATTCAAACATAAGATTTGACGCATTTGGTTTTTCAATCAAATTTCTTATTACGTAGGTACTACAAAGGTAAAACCGGTCATAATTACTTTTTCATCTAAATATAATATCTTATTTATTTATATAAGATGGTAATAAAACAAATCGCCAAATTTACTCTTAACAAAAAAATCAAAATATGTACCTACCTAATGTAATGGGTATTTCCAGGTATTTTCAAATTAATACATGTCGGTTAATCATTATTTTTTTATGCAATTAAATTAAAATTAACATCTTTACGTATCTCATTTACATACAATGAAATAAGAAAATAATCTTCAAATAAACTGAACTCCTGCTAGCTAAAAAATTAGTAGAACTGGTACCGTAAACACAACCAACATTTCCTAATTTTCGATTTAAATAAATAAAATGAAGAAGAAATTAATTTAGTTACATTTAACTATTAATTTCGTATTTCAAATTAATGGAATAAAATGATAAAAATCTTTAATCTCAATCATAAATAAATTTTCCAGATAATTTAAAAAAATGATAATAGTCAAAAAAAGAAAACATTAAAAAAAACAACTTATTGCAGACACGCTGTAAAAGCTAATTTACCACATGAACTGAAAAAAAAATTAAAAAATTAATAAGTTATAGAAATCGGGACTACCAATGTTAGAAGAATTTATTTAACATTAGCAGGTTGTAAGGAATATTCAGGACTAAAAATATTCTACGGACATTATGAACCACTAATTTTAATTTTTTTTTTTTTAATGCAAAGAGAGGTATGGCAAAATTGTCTTTAATAAGCAAATTTGGCTGACTTTACGGTATATAATTTCATTTATTTCGTATGAAAAATATGATAATTGCAAAGGTCAGTTAACTATTTTTTGTCCTTTAAAATATTCTTCAAAATCTTAATACAAATTATACCAACTATAATATTATGTATAACAAAGTAAATATATCCCATAACATTACCGGCACTGCCAATAAAATTTTTTCATAAAAAATAAATAACTATGAAATAAAGAAAACGGTTGTATTTTTTTTAATCAAATTTTTGGGAGTGGTTCATCTATTGAAATAATGATGACTTGATGACTGTTAGCAAAAAAATAATCTCAAGTTAGTTGTACTAACAATATATTATAAAGTTAATGCATAAACCGCGGTATGTGTTAGCCGGCATTAACCTAACTATTGTATTCTCCTTCGTATTTCTTATGTTAGAGACTTGAACGACCAAACAGACTTGTAGATGGAAACAAGCCAATACTACTAATGTAATATTTTAGCTAGCTATAGTCATTTTGTTTATCTGATAAACTGACCGGTAAATGACCTCACTAACTAAATTAACCCTAGAATCATACGTTGGTCTACGAGTCAAGTTAATCACACATTGGCGTCATTTTGACGAATGGACTTCTTACGGGGAGTTTTAGAGTTTATTTACAAAAAACATTTTTTTTTACATAACAATACTAGAAAAGCGAACAAAATATTTAAAAAATTGGATCTGGAAAAATGTCGTAATATAAATATTTATTAATTTTTTTAATCTTTTTATCAAAGCATATTTTCATTATAAAAATTAAAAAATAGATAAATACATCAATTGTATCATAAATAATTAATTTATGAACTATTATGAGTCAGTGGACATGTGTGACTTTACAGAATGTGAAATTTCTCAGTCATAAATATTCCTATAGATATGTAGTTATTTCCCCATTAGGCACGTTTGTAAATTTTCTAAAATTTGTTAGTAATTTTTCGAATAAGATCTCTTTCATATTATCATAATCATTGAATAAATTAGGTAATTATAACATCCATATCTTTAATAAATTTTAGAAAAATTAGGAAAACTTTTATATGTGGAGTACAAAATCTTAAAAAAAAAAAAACATCGGTTAATCATACATCGTCGTCCTTTTGACGTACACTATTTCAGTATAAAAAACGACAATAGCTATAAACAAAATATAACAGAAGTTTCATAGCAAGCAGGCAACGACAAGTTGTAGTATTGGACCAGGTGGAGAAGTTCGTTCGTAGTTTTGACGAGTACGTATGATTCTAGGGTTAATACAACGTGTGTATGGATATGGAAAAAAAATTCTAAAATTTTCGTATTTTATACCTGATTAACATTATTACATTTTGCCTCTTTCGCCCAGATTCATCTTATAGTAAGACTTAAGGGGTTATACATAAGTATAATTGATAATTTATTACAGATAGAATCTGTAAATATAGAAAGAGTATAATATGTATAATATGTACAAATTATATAGTTTACAAAACTGTTAATGAGATTCTGTTGCCATTATTGTTGTATTCGATTTGTTTTCTTTAAACTTTTTTGTTCAATTTTATTATGCTAAACAGATAGAGAGGAATCTTATTCGTGTACATAGAATGCATATTATTCTAGAAGACCTTTTTCAATTGTCATTAGTAATTAGAGGTCATTATTACATACATAATTATCGTTACATACTACATATTATATTATTATGTTGACATTCCAAGCCAATAATTGTAAACGAAAATTTACTTTTAGCGAACTAAAATTTATCGAGAATTGTGTTTGATCCAATTTGAATTAATACTTAATATAGGTACAACCAACGTACGACTACTACGACTACTACTATGTACTCAAAAAAAATTGTTTTAAATATTATTACCAAAAAATTTCATTTTTTAAAATAGCTACTTGAACAATTGTTTTTTTTTTTTTTTTTTAATAAGAAAAAGCTACGTGAATTAAATAATTTTTTAGAAATTTAAAATCATCAACACTAGGTAACTAAATAAATATTAAATACATAGTATACCTTATCCAACAATTTTTGGGATGACTTTTCGAGAGGGTGTTATTAGTGACCATAAACTTTCAAGATGTTAAATTATTTTATTGTTTACAACAAATACCACCCTATGTTCACTCCAATTGTATTTAAATTTGTTACCTGTTTTACAAGCGACGGTTTCTTTTTGCATTCATATAGATAAGTAGGTAACATGCAGCGAACAATACTGCTGATTATTGCCGTACTTGAAAAGTCATCTCATTTAAATATTGAAAAACTATACATAATATGGCATCACTTCGCATCCTTTATTGAATCGATTGTAAACTCGGTAAACTCACTCGCCTCTAGCTACATAATGTAGCCTTGTTTGTTACTTCAAGCCATCGCACAACTTCTACGCAGGGGTGGGCTAACGATCGATCGCAGACATTTTAAGTAATTTACTAGGTTAATTTAAAATCTTTTAATTTAAAACGTGTACTTAAAATATAGCAGACGATGAAATATTAATTAAAATCAAAATCTTAAACGAGGGAACAACAAACGAGGGAAAACTGTGCGGAAGATCAAAATCGAATTTAGAAGTAGCGGCTATTCGATATGTTTCGATTATTTAAATAATCATTTTCAAGGGCGAAAAACACAAGCAAAAAATCAAAGTGGACAAAAACTAAATATAAGTGTCGATGACACCATAACATGGCCCAAAAAATGAATAATAATCAGCAAAATCTGAAATAAACAAAAGAAATAAGAAGAACCCGTTTGGAAAACGGGAACAGCCAAAAAATATAAAAAATATATAAGGAAGGGAAAAAAAAGTTTTTCTTCCTTCTTGACTTTTTATATTTTTATTTTTCGACTGTTCCCGTTTTCCAAACTTTCGAAAAGACGAAAATAAAAAGTAAAATTTAAAAAAAAATGGGAATTTCAACTGCGGGAAAAAGGAACTAAAAAGATGGAAACTAGAAGGAATAGAAAAACAGAAGTTTCCAAACTTTTAAACTGGTTCTTCTTCTTTCTTTTGTTTATTTCACTTTTTTACTGATTTTTGTTCATTTTTTTCGACTATGTTATGGTGTCATCGACACTTATATTTGGTTTTTGTCCATTTTGATTTTTGCTAGTATTTTTCGCCCTTGAAAATGATTATTTAAATAATCGAAACATGTCAAGCCGCTACTTTTAAATTCCATTTTCACCTTACCCACAGTTTTGCTGCTTGTCGTTCCCTCGTTTAAGATTTTGATTTTTCTGCAGTTGGAATAATTATAATTATACATGAATTTAAAATTGAACACGTATCTATTATACACTTTACATAACTAATTCCAAAGTACCACTAGCAAAAAGAAAAAAAAAATTAAAAATTTTATCCCAGAAATTTATTAATCATTGCCACATTACATCCCGTATTAAATTATTATTACAATGAAAATTTGGAATTATGGCAACGATTAAATTTCCCTAGTGGGCGTTTGACATGAAAGATACTTTATTTGTTTTTAATTTAACCAATTTTTTGGAGTCAATCGCGCATAAATAAGAAAAATTAATGTCGATCATAACAGTATTAAGTTTGCCCACCCCTGTTCTGCACATTGTATGTACACATGTATATAATGTATCTTATACAATTAGCTATTAAAATAAAAACTTTTTTTTTTTTATTCGTGAGTCGAATTACTATACATTATATTCAAATTATCTCTATAGTCTGATCGTTTTTCGTGCTATTCATGTGTCAATTTTGAAGGTCAAAAGCAGTATAATTTATTTTAAAAACATGAAAATAGATTTTAATCACGTGTGGAAAGAAGTATTCAATAATTCCAAAAAATCCAATCAAATGCGATAATTTTATATGCAAATAACAGCTATAAAATGCACATCGTTATTTGATGAAAGAAAAATGGTCGTTTGTCAACCTTCTTAATACATTGTATGGAATACCAAATATTTTTTTTTTTAAAATGCACGTGACATTGCATTGTTATTGGAACAATGTCTCACCTCACCAATGCGTCATGATTACACTAATAGCCTGTTCACATTATTCCATTCCAGTAAAAATCCAGTGAGCTAATCCAGTCCAGTGCTGCACTGGATTATATCGTCTACATTATTCCAGTCATTCAATTACATTACAAAAAACAACAATGCTTGTACACTGTTCAACGTTTAATCCAGCACTGGACTGGCCGTCTACACTATTCTAGTGGCGCTGGAATAGGCTAACTGGAATGAAAAGTACACCATCAATCCAGTCACTGGACTGGATTGCTTACTGGAATGGGTACATTCCAGTGCATTCCAGTGACATTCCAGCGCTGGTTTCGATCACTGGACTGGAATACTACTGGAATAATGTGAACGGGCTGTAAGTATACAATATAAGATACACAAACAAGTCAAGCAACCACAGTTCGCGTAATATATTCTGTATTCTCTACCATCTGTAACCACAATCTGTACGTATACGTAGGTATAGTGAAAAAAACGACAACTGTAAATGACTCATTTACATAAATTTATGTTTTGGACAAACTCATAATATAGCTATCTCTCACAAGATCTACTATCTAATATAATGAAAAAGGATAGTAGAAATTAGAATAACTTTTGACAAAGTTTGTTACACAGAGTGACAAAATTTTATTTTTCAAATGAATCAATTTCAGTTTTTAAAAATAAGATTATAATTATGTCTTCTTTATTATTCACTAACATTTATCTGCGACTCTGCCAACATGATTTGAAATAGTAAGTGACATCAAGTTAATACGTATATGAAATATCTCATGCCACTATTGAGGGCTGTTTTTTTTTTTTGGTAATTTCCCCACAGAAATAAAATGTTTTTCCGGAGTAAAAGGTACCCTGTGAAAGCAAGTCAAACAAACAAACTCACTTTCGCATTTATACTTAGTTAGGATTTAAACAATCTACACTTTATAGCCACCCACCACCCGATCTAACATCTAAGTAAAGTCCATTTTCAGGATTTTTTATCAGAATATTCATAGTTCATACACTATTGTATACTTTAAAAATACTTTTTGTAGTCACTAAAGTTTTTTTTTTTTATTTTTTTTTTTATAGTGATCAAATTAAAAGTCATCTTCGAAAATTAAAACTAAAAAAAAGAAAAAAGAAAAAGAAAAAGATAATCAAAGGTAAATGGACGAAATTTTAATAAAATGTACAAATTAATCGTGAATTCAAGGTCAGTGGATCATTGATTCAACACAATATGCAAATTAAGCTATTGGTCAGTCTAGGTCAGTAAACAAACGCCTATTGCACAAAACATTGGAAAAAATATTTTTTATCAAATCTTTTTAACATAAGTAATTTTATTTTTATTGTACCTACGTATTTGCAAAAGAAGAGCAATATTGTCACACATCCTTGATTGTTCGTCAATTTTTGGCACGAAATCAAGTCTGTGTGTTAAATCATCCGCCGTATTCCCCCGATTTAGCACCATGTGACTTCTCTTTATTTCCGAAAATGAAAATGAAGTTGAAAGGACGCTTTTTTATTGATATTGAAACCCTCCAAAGAGAGTCTACGCGCGTATTAGAGGCAATACCGAAAATTGAGCTTGAGCAGGCATTTGAATCACTGTTGAATCGCGGTAAAAAGTGTATTGAAGCAGGAGGAGATTATTTTGAATAATTTAATAAAAAGATTTGAATAAAATTGTTTTTTTCATTTTTATAGATCCAGTCCCGAAATTTAATTATCGTGTTTTCCGACATGTAACAATATCAACTGATAAACAAAATATCAAAAACAATATTAAATGTCAACCGATTTAAATCAAAGTTTTAGGTTATGTTCATATAATATGTCCAAACTTCATAATGATATAAAATTAAAACAGATGTCGCTACTGGTTGCTGAGATATAGCTTTAGTCCCGGAATTTAATTGCCGCACTATATATATATATATATATATATATATATATATATATATATATATATATATATATATATATATATGTATATATATATATATATGTATATATATATGTATATATATATATATATATATATATATATATATATATATATATATATATATATATAGTTTTGCAAAACTATAAATATATTCTTGAATTCTAGATAATCGTCCTTGAAAAAGACATCAACCATGTCGAAATATATCGGACAAAAATAAATAAACGTTTTCTATGGGATTCTGGGAATTTGTTTTATTCTCCTTAAATCCTTCAATCAATCGTTGGGTCAACGGTCAAAAAATAATTAAGATTAATTTCAAAATTCTTATGCCCCGTAATATTCAATTGTGAAGGAGGTTTGGAACTTTTTATGGCTGCATTAACTCAATTACAGTGTCAGCTACGAAAACAAATTGAAATGAAATTCACTAATTGCGTAGTTTTTTTTCATTTCAACCTAACTGTCAAATTTTTGATGTTAAGCGAAAAAAACCTAAAAACTAAAAAAATATCTCAAAAAATACTAAATTTCGGTACATCATTTACTAGCTCGATTTGCTTGATTTTAACCCTGCTATAACGTCTTGCAAATAATACGTCGAGTTACCAGTAACCCTATATATATATATAAATATAAATATATATATATATATATATATATATATATATATATATATATATATATATATATATATATATATATATAAATATATATATATAAATATATATATATATATATATATATATATATATATATATATATATATATATATATATATATATATATATACGAACAATAATGTTAATAATATTGCGATTTGATTCTTTTACCTATGCGCAGAAGTTGCAACAAAATTACATTTATCATTTCAATTGAGTGACAAAATCATGAAAGCAAGATGTAATTATTATATTATAGTCCCTATTATAAATTTACATATAACTATATATTATGTATATTGACAATTATAAACGAAGTGTACATACCGCGTATAAACAAACAAAAATATGAATTTAATTAACAAATGATAATTAATTTATTATAATTTTATATTTACCAATTATTATTTATGTATTAATTATTTATTATTTTATTAAATTATTTTATTACACAACAGATTTATTTATATATATATAAATAATTCGTGATGGCCTGATGACTAATAAAAATAATTAATAATAATTAATAATAGTAAATACATATACATACATAGAGGTATTATGCATAATTTAAAAATCCCTTTTAAAAAATACCACGCTGAAAAAACAATAAAATTTAACAATAGACAATTTATCTCATACCTGACATAAAAACTACATACATTAACATTACGTAGTACATATTAAGTATGTAGCGTATGTAGTATAGTTAACCTACACCTTGTTACATACTACTTAATAATAGGTAGGTACTTAACATAGACATACATAGCTATATAAGTAATACAGTTATTAATTAATTCTACGTTGTTTTGTAAAGTTAAAAGTTAACAAAAATTTCTTAAATATTTGAAAAAAACTAAGATAATAAATACCTCTGTCGCAGCACCTGCATAACATAGCGAATTTCTGATCATAAAAGTTACTTTTTCCCGAAAACCCGCTTACCTAGAATAATGGTTCAAAATGTATCTTCTGCGATTTTCTCCGTTCTTTACCACAATGTAAAAAAAAATTGGGATCTTTTAAATTTTGGCAAATTTTTGCAAAAAACTCATTTTTTCCGGAATTGGACGTGTCTGGCTGGAGAACCCATCCAAGATTTTTGGACGTCCAACATTTTACTGTTTTATTATATTCAAATCCTAAAGGTATCCTATTATTATAACAAGTTTCATCCCAAAGTGAATTGCTCGGAAATATAGGCAATCAAATTTTCGAAAATTCGAAAGTAACTTAAAATAGGAATAGTCCTCACTATATGAAATTTTGTATTATGGAATATTTCGATGTTAAAAACGTCCTTCAAAACTACTGATTCAAATTATTAGTAGAAATGCTGTAAAATGGATAAAATTTTTATTTTTTAAGACGAAATTTGTTGTAGTTATTTTTTATTTAATTTATGGCGAATAAAAAAATTAATTAAATCAGAATTCTGATACTTATACTACTACAAACAATTACAGGAGCAAAAAAATATTGTTTATTTTTTAGTGATTTTTGAAGAGCTGTATTTACGTGGAAAATGGTCGTATCGAGATGTTAAAAAAAGCATTTTGAAACTCCAAGATTTTATTTTTCAGATTTTTCGTCCAAAAATTTTTAGGAGTGACAGTTATCGAGCAATTATAAGGAATAATACAAAAAAAGTTTTTGCAAATTTTTTGATCTTTTTTCTTTTGGTCTACGGGCTTGAAAATTTTTTTTACAGTAAAACCATGGTATTGACATGATAGCCTGTTTATTCAGCTTCAAATTCCTTTTTAAAATTTTTCTCTACGTTGATTTGTTCCGAAGGTATCCAACTTTGAATGAAAAAATATCCTTTTTGCTTTAACCATCGATATCTCAGTAACCGGACAGAAAATTGAAGGGCAGTTTTGGAATATGGAATAAATTTCCTACAAGGCTTTGCCGCGTACTTTAGGGAAAAAAAATTTTTTCATCCTTAATTTTAATCTGAAAAATGTGAAAAAAGGGACTTTTTTCTTGTTGCGAAAAATCGTCGGCATCCCTGCGAATATTGATGGGGAGTCTAATGTTTGTACGAATTTGTATACCTCAATGTACCCCCAATAGTCCTGTAAATCGGCAGATCGATCTATCGAATGGTTTTCCTAAACCATTTGTTCAAATTTTCAGAATTAAAAAATAATTTGACAAACACGTAAAATCTGACAAACAATTTGATCGTTTACAGGTCACTTTACAGGGCACTTTAAGATTGCATATACAAATTATTTCATTATTTATATATTATTTTCTCTTCTTTATATTTAAAAATAAATTTTTTCACTTTCGTTTAGATTTTATCCCTAAAAATAGAGAGTTGTTAATCATGAAAACGAAGAACGTTCCCACCAAAGATATTGTCACTATGAAAACGAACAAAAAAAATTCGAATTTTCAAATTTCTGCCCAAGTTAATATTTTAAATTTAATTGTTATAAATTAATGATTTATTTACATATTAAATTTATCAACATATTATTTAATATTAAAATTTTTTTTAAAATAACTGAAAATCATAGGTTACCTGGGATATTTTTGTTATTTATATGTCAAAATGTTTCCTTTACACAACAAAAAATGTAAATTAGAATGTTGAATATTTTTTAACTTAATAATAAAATACCCCTGTCGCAGCATCTGCATAACATAGCGAATTTCCAAATCTTGGGCACTGGCGGATCTCATCTAAGACCTGTACCTATTTAAAATAGTTTAGCTTTCTAAGAGTAAAAGAATTTTTAAAATCGGCTGGGTAATTAGTTTTGGTATTTTTGGGGACCCAAGAACCCGAACGAATTTTGTGC
The DNA here is from genome assembly GCA_035578155.1 of Brachynemurus nebulosus. NCBI lineage: Eukaryota > Metazoa > Arthropoda > Insecta > Neuroptera > Myrmeleontidae > Brachynemurus > Brachynemurus nebulosus. The sequence continues at coordinate 75,013,807 of JAPWDM010000003.1, forward strand.
AGCATAGTTGTATCCATCTAAAATAATTTAGTTCTCTAGCAGTGAGAAATTTTTTAGCATCTTTTCGATAGCTTATTACTGGCGTTTTCGGATCTGCAAGATCCCGGTGGACCTCATTAAAAAATCAGCTCGACCGTATATTCTAGGCGGACTTTATGTAATATATATATATATATATATATATATATATATATATATATATATATATATATATATATATATATATATATATGTATATATATATATATATGTATATATATATATATATACATATATATATATATATATATATATATATATATATTCAAAACCCGTTGTGTAGCATTCTACGCCGCATTTGCATCCGCAGGACAGTTGTGGATCTCAGATAACACAACCTGTACCTATCTAAAATAGTTTACCTCGGTAATAGTAAAAAGGTTTCAAAATCGGTCAGTTATTTTATTTTTGACACTTTTAGGTCCTACTGACACTTCAGACCTTACATAACGTAATCTATATGTATCTAAAATAGCTTAGCTCCCCAACAGTGAAAAAATTTTCAAAATCGGTCGGCTAGTTTATTTTTGACGCTTTTGGATCCGATGGACCCTGGCAGACTTTACATAACGTAATCTATATTTATCTAAAATAGTTTAGCTCTGTAACAGTGAAAAAATTTTCAAAATCGGTCGGTTAGTTTATTTTTACCACTTTTGGGTCCCATGGACCCTGGCGGACCCTAAATAACGTAATGTATGTCTATCTAAAATAGTTAGTTCCCCAACAGTGAAAAAATTTTCAAAATCGGTCGGTTAGTTTATTTTTGACACTTTTGGATCCGATGGACCCTGGCAGACCTTACATAACGTAATCTATATTTATCTAAAATAGTTTAGCTCTGTAACAGTGAAAAAATTTTCAAAATCGATCAGGCAGTTTATTTTTGACACTTTTGGGTCCTATGGACCCAGGCGGACCTTACATAACGTAATCGATATTTATCTAAAATAGTTTAGCTCTGTAACAGTGAAAAAATTTTCAAAATCGGTCAGTTAGTTTATTTTTGACACTTTTGGGTCCTGTGGACCCTGACGGACCTTACATAATGTATTCTAAATCTATCTAAAATAGTTTAGCTCTGTAACAGTGAAGAAATTTTTAAAATTGGTCGTTTAGTTTATTTTTTACAATTATGGGATCAGTAAATCCTGGCGAAACTCATACAAATCTAGTACTCTAACAGTAAGAAAAGGGTTCTAAGGATCTCATATAACTTATGGCAGTCCGTAAGCTTCTTGCGGACATCATTTAATTAATTAATTCAAATACTTTAACTTACTAACTGTGAAAAAATTTTTAAAATCGATTGGTTAACTAATTTCTGGCCTTTTTGGGTTCCGAAAACCTTGACTTCACATAAAATACCTTAAATCCATTTGAAATGGTTTAATTTTTTAACATTATTAATTATTAGTGGAAAAATTTTCAAAATCGATTCAAAATATTTTTCCGTACATACATATGTACATTGTACATATTTTGTTTTGTTTTATATTTAATATTTATATCATAACATAATCTTCAATTTCTTGTTTACTTAAAAATTCAATAAAAAAAAAAAAAAATTCTTCATTACATTAGCTTAGAAAATCTGTTTAATTTACATTTTTTAACATGGGATAGAACCATGCTAATTATAATGCAATAAATGAGAAACAAAACTCTATACATGTATGTGTGTTATTACACATATATGTGAATAGTTTTCACTTGTTCTCACAAAATTCTTTAATAAAAAAGTGAAATATTTTTATACTTTATAAAGAACTGAGATATAAATATAAATTACTTATTAGACTAACAAAGAAAGAATAAAAGTGAAAATTTATATTTTCTCGAAAAATACTTAAAATAGAAAGAAAATTATAAGAATATTTTCTTCATAATTTTTTTTTTCCTTTTCAACGATGTAAAAATCGAACTGCCTTATGATAGGATCGAATGATAAAAAATGGCCAGAAAACCTACTTCTGGGCATCCGACGTGTCTGGCTAACGAACTTAGCCAAGCCAATTCAGAATCCAGTCCGCACACAAAATTTCATAAGCGTTAGACGTTTCATTCGAGAGTTATCGCGCGGATACATATATATATATATATATATATATATATATATATATATATATATATATATATATATATATATAAATTTTAGTGAATATCATTTTCGTATTCTAGGGACCTCAAAACATATTTCTGATATGGTCCCGGGCTTAGGTCGCACCATGACACCTGGCGTAAAAGCTGAATTTCCAGTTTTGGAAATTCGCTAAAAGAAATTTAAACGGACGTTATGTTTTCAGCAAATTTTAGTGATATTTAAGATACCTACATACAATCAATTAAATTAGAAAACATTTTGGAACCTTACTAACACCTAATGTCTTGCATTTAAATCTGACGAGATTTATTGTGGGAAGGCCCACATAATTAATTTAAAATTGTCATTACGTATTCTCATAGTATCCAGCGGTTTAAAAAAAAAAAACAATTTGAGGCCAACATAAATATGTTTTCTTTGTGATTAAGTGAGACAAATGTATATCGCCGATTGTCTTGCTTAAAAAAATTTTTTCATTACATATCACTCAAAAAACTTCCTTTTTGAAAATGTACCATTTTAAAAATTTAAATTGGAGTTTGTCCGTATAATAAAAAAGACAACAAATGTCCCTTTGAAAATTTTTTAGTCAACATCTAACAAATTTCTTAATTTTTCTCTGGAATTAATTTACATAAAGTAATAATTCAAAAACATATCATAAGTAATTTTTCCACGTTTTTTCAATGGAATAAAAAAAATTTTAAAAGTTGTTTAATTCTGACAAAAAACTTAGTTTTTTGACAAAAAACGCCCGAAAAACCTACTTCTGGGCATCCGACATGTCTGGCTGACGAACTTAGCCGAGCCAATCCGGAATTTAGCTCGCACACAAAATTTCATAAGCATTAAACGTTTCGTTCGAAAGTTATCGTGGCGACACACACACACACACACACACACATATATATATCTATATATATATATATATATATATATATATATATATATATATATATATATATATATAAATTTTAGTGAATATCATTTTCGTATTCTAGGGACCTCAAAACATATTTCTGTTATTGTCCCGGACTTAGGTCGCGTCCTAAGCCCGGGCCGTAATAGCTGAATTTCCACTTTTTGGAAATTCGCTAAAATTATAAATCTAATTAATTACCTATCCTTATAATGAATTTGACACGTAATTGGTTTATTTTATATTAATGATAGAATAGTTTCAGGTTGACCGTGCCCTGCGCGGTGGAAATTTCATCTGTATGGAATTTGTTGAGACACCAACTGAATAGTTACTGGTTGTTTATTTCTTTATAAGATACAAATCGTATTTTGTACAGAGTAAATAAGTAATTTCATAGTACTTGTTGTATCTAAAGTTGTCAGTAAAACCAAGAACTGATATAGCAATTGAAACTTGACTACATACATAAATAATAAATATGCATGTAGACAGACCCAAATGAACTTGTGATGGAAGAAACGCGCGGTAACGCATTTTATAAACACAGTTCAGTCTAAAAATCATTTACATACAAGCATTTTTGAAGTAAGGTCAATAACTGTCAATATAAAAATCTCTCTTGAAGATACACTGTACTTGAATTAAACGGTTTTCGAGTTACATGAACAACAAAACAATTACATACATATTTATTAACAAAAATTAATCGTCTAACTCTAGGGACACCTGTAGATATAAATATATTATATGTAATTGGCCAGATTAGGTAGTCAACACAGATGTACATAGTCAACGTGTTTGCTTATTTTACCCATTCCATCTACGTAAACAAAGAGAGTTTCCTCTCATTTTAAATTCATTTGACTTGAATAATTTTACATAAATTGCATAGCAAATTTATTAATTTGTATTAAACACTTACAATTAGTCTCATAACGAAAAATAACGTACATATTTATTACTTTTTCGCATAAAAAATATTATTTTAAAATACAGAAAAATCATAATTTGTCATTTAACCTTCTATGCGCAGGAAATGAATGTAACAATATACCTACCTATAAAAAAGCATTAATAAAAATAAGTTTAATAACAAGGTAACTCTTATAAAAAAAACCAAATTATCCAATTATCAGAAAAAGACAAAGAGAATGAAATAAAATCTGTACAAATATTACATAAAACAAAAACAAAATTATACAAAATATTACATAAAACAAAAACAAAACAAAAATTATAAAGCATTAATAATAATAATAATAATTATGTACCTAAACGATTTACTTGATCTAATTTTAAAATTTAGTGACAATTAGATAAAGTAAAAGTGGTTCACATAATATAATTTTAATTATGAATTTTCGAACGTAAACTTATTTTGAATCAAGTATCTCTAGTGTTCTATGGTTTGTACGGTAGGAATTATGATAAATGTAAAGAAAAAGAAAATAAAAATGCAAATAGGTATTAACCCCCCTATTTTTATTTAATTTTCTTTGTAAACGCCTATCCTATACGTATACATATAGGGCTTTAATATAAGGCTATATCCATCTACATAAAATCTATTTATCTACCTTATATTTGACCAATAAAAAGGATGAACAACGTGATGTTCACTTGATCCTTTTTCCTCGTACCTTTTTTTTACTCATTTTTAAAAAAAATGATAATTGAAATATTGGATGACAGATGATAAATTTCTCATGTCATATAGGTATGTATGTACTATGTACATATTAAGTACTGACAAAAATTTTTCTCATATATCAAAAAATAAACTTTTATACCTATACTCAATTTGTAATATCACTAATATGTACAGCGTACATCAATATGTATATATACATGTACATATTATGTATTTTTCTACCTATACATATTATGTATTGATGTACATTTACTTTAAATAATATAATTTATATAATACATAATATATGTACAATATGTAGGCATTTAGGCAATACTGCCAATACATCACACTGAAATTCGATCATCTTTCTAACTACAACATAAACATAACACATAGAACATGACATGACATAAAAGTACATAACATACATACATAAGTACATATGTATGTATGTATAAACATATGCTATAAAATGAATTTGGATAATTTGCCATATATGTACATATTTATATATTACGTATGTATCTTGTGATTGTGAGATATTATACTGATATTATATACATATGTATACAACATATTTTGTTGTTAACATTTTTATTAATAAATTGAGAAGAAATATCTTTAGATCAAAAAGATTTTTTTCACTGAATATTAGTAAAACATCTGAAAAATACACTCCCAAATTTTTAGAGCGATATTCCAAGTCCTTCGTGTTTTAGCATCTAAACACAAAGCGCGCTCAAGTGTGTGAAATAACACCCCTGGCTTAATGCTGCGTCGTGTTTTCGCTTATATCTAAAGGTATTTCTCCCCTTAAGTTTCTCAGTGTCAACCTTTCTTGTTCGAACTAATATCGTATGTATTATAATAAGTTGTGCATATATTATTACAACAGTAGATTCTCGCTAATCCGACAGATATCAGACCAGGGTAGTGCCGGACTTCTGGAAAAATGCATTATTAAAAACACAACAAATGCACAAAATGTTGAGTCCGAAATACTTCTTAAATTTTTCAAACCACCCTTCATTGGCCTGAAAATCCCCTGATCTGACGGTCTGTACTGTAGGTATAATGATCCATTTTTATTACATATTAAGGGTGGTAGTCAATCACTTTATGGAACACTGAAATACGTAATGATCATTAGATTTTGATACATAATCAGATTACAAATCAATTCAAATGTAATATTATTGGGTTTACAATATTATATTATTAATTTCTTAACTCGTGCTTGATAAACAAGTGAAAAACCAAACAAACTATATGCTAACTTTTGCAAACCTTTACTTTTCTTTTAAAATTATAATAAAAAATTAAAACAGTCAAATCAAATACATAGGTATACATAGATAGGTGTGACCTTTTATCGTAAATTTATGATAATGATAATGATAATAATAACGGTTTGTATAGCGGATCATATCACATTCCAACAAGAATGTCATTGCACTTCTTATTTTAGGCCAAATTTATGTTTTATTACTAATCTTATAATTACTGTTACTACATATTATGTATGTAATATTATATCAAACTTTTAATTAAATGGACATGAAACGCAGCAAACTAACAATAAGTAAATGCATTTGCTTACCATAGGGCGGGCTGCGCTGCAATCAGGCTGCGGTCGGCGATCAAAATATAGATTCAGATAAATTTTTTTTTTTTTTGAATATTTTAGTATTTATTACCTACTTATATCTCTTTTTAAAAAAATCATATTTTTACGTAAAGCAAAAGTGATAATTTTTAACTAAAGAAGCTTTTAAGTTAGCAATGTCAATAATATTTTTTATGCAATAACGTAAAAGCCCCCCATTATGGAACGGTATCTAATATTGGAACAGTTTTGACATTTACATATTAATAAAATTATTTCTGAAAGACACGTCTGATAACAAAAATTATTATTAATAGAATGATTGTTTTTCAATTTAAATTCACCTCGCACTTAATGTTTCTTTACTTAATTAAAGAAATAAATATGTAAATGTCAAAATTGTTCCAGTATTAGATACCGTTCCATAATGGGGGCTTTTACGTTACAAGCCAAGTTAATGTCACTTTTATTATTCTTATTTATCATAATTAATAACTTTTTTTGGAAGCGTTCTACCTTTCAAAGAGAACGGACGTGTTTTATTGTAGCTTGTATATTGTTTACCAACTTATTAATTTCTGGTGAACAAGCTGCTACATACATACTTATGTTTACTTGTACAAAATCATTATTTTTGTTGTTTTTTTCTCTATAAATTTTAATTTCTTCACCGGGTGAGTCAGAGACTATTACATACATATTTATTTTTTCATTAATTTTTATTGTATTTACATACATACATACGTACGTACGTTATTTTAGTTTATTCAGATTTATTTATCTCTATTGTATTTGTCCTTGTCCTCTTCTTTTTTACTGAGGTGTCTACAAATACTTCACCATGCCCATTGCCCAGGTCTTACTCGGATGGACCTGGGTACCAATGTCCCGGATTCTAATGTTGTGACTACAGAACTTATCGTAACCTCAAACACTGAAACGAACCTTACCCCTCCTGTCACTACAGCGCAACCTCCTCTTCATCCACAGAAACCCATACATTACTACCAACCAAATTCCCTCCCACCTTACAAAATATTTGTTGAGTCAAACGACTCTAATCTTGGTCGCTTACATTCATTAGCTGTTGGTCGTATCCTTACCCAAGGTCAAATTCCTAATATAGTTGAAGTTGAAGGCCTTGGTTATAATAGAGTATCCATTGAATTTAAAAATTTCTCCTCTGCTAATAACTTTCTCTCTAATCCAATTGTTTCTAAAAACAACCTAAATGCCTTCGTCCCCACCTATTGTATTTCCAGAGTCGGAATCGTTAGAGATATTGACTTGTCTCTTGATGAAAACACTCTTTGGACTTCGGCCCTCAGTGGGTGCTGCTTTTTATTGTGGGGATGGTTCGCACACGTCAACTTATCGACTGTCGAACTATTTTTCGATATTTTCTGTCGAGTGCGTGGCCATTCTTAAGGCTTTAAAATATCTAAGCTCCAAAGACCCTAGTTCTATTGTTATAGTCTCTGACCCTCTGTCTGTCCTTACTCTCATTAAGAATCCTTCCTACGATGCAACCACCCCATCTCTTATAGTAGCCATAAAAAATGAACTTTCTAATCTAATTTCAGCTGGTTTCCGTGTTACCTTTGTGTATTCTCCATCTCACATTGGTATTCACGGAAACGAGTCTGTTGATGTTTTAGCTAAAGAAGCTGCCACATCTGGTGGTCAAATCAACATTACCCCACCAGCGTCCGACCTAGTTACTTGCTGCAAAAAGAAAATGGTTAAGTCTTGGACCGAGGAGTGGTACGTCTCTAGCAGAAGCAAAGAAGGTACGCTGGCAAAAGTTCAACCCAAGCCTGATACCAAGCCTTGGTTTTCAAATTTTGAAGTTACTAAGTCTAAGAACTGGTCACAACAGTCTGCCTAGCCACCTTTCACGTCTGGGTATCGTCCCAGACTCATCATGTAGATGCGGCTATAATTATTGTGACCCGAATCACTTATAGTTTTCTTGTACCCTCCTAAACAACCAAAGAAAGACTCTACTCCTAACCCTGGCTAAACATCAACCTTATGGCTCCTATAATCTGTCTCATCTCCTGGCACTCAATAATTTCGAAATCCTCAAATCCATATCCCAATTTTCCTTCTCCTCGAATATTAATGTCTAAATATATAACCCCTTTTTTGTCTTTACCAAAAACCTATACTATACAGATTATTTTTCTCTATTGTAAACCTTCCCAGGACCGCCACACAGATGTATTGTCTATTTTCTATGTCCCGATCGGTCCTACCTACTATTAATTTTTTTTTTTACATTCTGTAAATAATTTTTGAGTCACCTAATACTATATTTGTTGTATATATGTATATACTTATTTTTCAATTTTAACTTGCTGATAATTTACATTAATTTTTAACCATAGAACACTAGAAGCCAACTAATATCAATAAAGTGTAGCTTGCTTGGAGCCCTTTGTAGGCCTGTCACAGCTTAAAGCATGTAGTCAGTCGGTGTTCGTCGCCGAACGCACAGTGCATTGTAATACATTGTTAGACACTGTTATTTGAATTGGGCAGGTTGGTCTGTCCCATAATAGGTGTTTTGTAGTAGTGTGTGTGAATAAGCACACAAAAGCAAACACCAAACCAACACCATTGCAAACAGTGTGTACCTATACAACATAGTGGGGAGATTTTACGTCACCCACTGGCAACAAGTGGAACAGTTTGATAGACATTCTAGTTTGGTCCCTTGTTTTTAACTTTTTTTATTGTACGTAATTGTATGTAAATTTTGGTTTATGGCTGATATGGCAAAAGCCAAGCGGCCAAATAAATTTAAAAAAAATAACTTTTTGGTTTTTCTGCACATTCGCAATATTTCAACAAAAACAAAAAAAAAAATAAATAAATAAATAAATCTAATTTTGACGAAAGAATAACAGATTTATGCCCGTCATAACAATTCACATTTAAGTAGTTCCGTGGGAGATTCGCTCGTTTCGCTTGCTCTACTACAATAAATATTTAATTATTGATAAAAAAAAAAAAATTATTATTTATGCAACAAATTGCAAAATGAAAGTATTTTTTTTTTCACGAGCCATGTAGAAGTCCAACGAAGCTTGCCGAGTTGAATTATGAATAAAAAAACACTTATTATGCACCTGGTACGTACAATACTTTTTGCATTTCATATAATAATTTTAATAAAAAAAAAAAAATTAAGCTTGTGACAAGCACGAATGACGTGAATAACCATAACCACAGCGGGGTGGTCATGAGGGTCATGACGCCACACCCTAAACGAAGATTAATTCAAATTTTATTGTGGTTTATTTAATGACATCATAAAGCTAAGTAAATTTGTCAACCACAAATAAAATGATAGAATGATGAAATTGGAAGCAAATTATAGGTTTACGAAACCGTTCATTTAATTTTACCAAAACTAGGCACGTAGGCCCGCCCATTAAAGCGAAGATTTCTATCAGATCAATCACGTTTACAAGAAGAGTTGCGTTATTTTGATAGCAAAAATGAAAGTTTCCCACCCAAATTACCCTTCGTCAATCAATTATCCAAATTCCATCAATCACTGCCATAAAGTATAACTTAAAAAAAATTATGTGACCGCCTCCTAATTTGAAAATTATATCCACCACTGACTTGTTATGATTATGAATTAAAACTTCAAATACCTATCACGGATTTAATTGTTTTAAATTACTATAGGTATTCAAAATATTTAAAAAAAAAAAATACAAACTTCCTAATTTTCTACTAAGAATTGAAACCAGTGAAAAACTCACGAAACTAAACTTTTTTTTTATACAAATAAATAACTAAGTTTTAACCGAACCTAACCAAAATTTGCATTGTGGTAGTCAAAACAATTTCTTCATGTTAAATAGTTTGAAACTTTTTTTTTATAAAAAAGCATAATTTAAAAAAATTCAAAATATTACAGGCACATAACCATATTTATAATTATCAAAATAGAATTCAAATTACCTGGTAATTTCATCATTTGTTGAACCTAAAGCGACATATTCAATCATTATTGTATAATACCTACGAATTTGTTCAAAAACACACTTTGATCGATATAATTTGACAAATTGATAAATCACAATTAACTGTTCTGGACACTCAATTTCACATAAAAACATATAATATTATTTCATCACTAAATTATCGATTAATAAGAGCAACAGATCATATTAATACAAAAATAAACCGACTAATAATCTAATGACGTCTTGATGATCAAATTAAAATATAAAATTTGTGTAAATAATAATTAATAAAATATGTATTAAGATATAAAATTATTACATACAATGTTGTTTTTTTTTTAAATAATACATATGAAATCGCTCACAGTAAAAATCATTTACTTTTATAAGACTAGATTTTCTTTCATGTTTTTTTTTAGCAACTTTGTTAATGGAAAGTATCTACATAATTTAAAGTTATGTACTTGTTTGCTTTGATGTGATCTCAAACAAAACTTGCATTTTCAAATCTTATTCAATATATTTTGGTTTTAGCGAGTTTCCAGAATGGAAACACGCTATTATTACAATGATTTAGCTGTACAGTTTAATTTTGTTCACAAAAATAAAATGTTTTGATTTTTCCTACATATAGGTCGGTATAACGTGTGACTCATCAAAATATTTCGGATGCAGGTTCTGATAATATGTATTAAGCGGGATTTGCAATGCTTTGCAGAGCCGCAGTGTATTTTGTACACATACGTCATCTATATACGTACATCTACTTCTACAACCATGTATAAAATAGAGCATATAAAATTATATGTACACATTTTTAATTATGTAGTACATACATACATATGTATAATTGAGCCGTTTATTTTGAAAGTGGGGCAAGTCCATTTTCGAAAAAAATGAAGGTAATGGTAGTTATAGATAAGAATTCGTATGATCTTTTTATCTGTCAACAATTTATAGTCAAAAAAATTCAAAAGCCTAATATATGGAAGATTAAAGTTTTAGTTCTTAACAGTATTGTAAATATGTTTATTTTGATAGTGGTGCAAGTCCATCTTACAAGTGAAGTTCCCGAGGCCGGACCTAGCGATTTTGATGAAACTTAGATATATTGTAGAACACTAAAAAATAAGTAACAAGTATTGTTTTTACCTGCGGAAAAGCGGTTTGAAAGGGTGAAATCGTCCTTCAAAAATTGGGGTGAAAATTTAATTTTTTAAATATTTCGAAAACGGTAAGAGATAGAGCAAAAGCTTAAACTGCCGATATTGCTCTTTCTTAAAAAGCTATCTATTGATAGTAATTTGTTCAAATTACACCAACAGGGGTAGTTGGGGGTTAAAATTGTGGGGTTAATTTTACGAAAAGATGTAAAAAATAAAATGTAATAAAGTTTTATTTAAAAATTTCAAGTGTACGTAAAAAAATCTAATCGACCTGTTTTACTCAATTTCCTAATATTAAATCCAGGGGTAGTTAACTAGAGAGGTGACTATGTCGATAATCGTACTATTTCAGTAATTAAAAACTTCTTCAGGGAAAATAGTTTAAATTTTCAAAATTCATTTTAAGCAACACTGCAGAGGGAGTGAATCACCCTTTTAAAGTACATACTAATTTTCATACACTCATTACTACTACTAAGGTACTGGTAGGGGGTAATAATGTCACAATACGTGCTTCTGCAGTTGAACTGTCGTATGAAAGGTTTTTATTATGTTTATTTTTAAATTATACAACTGAAATATTACCCATTTAAATTAACGATTACAATAATTCATTAATTTTGAAAGTGAGGCAAGTCCATTTAGTTATATTAAAACCACTATTTTTTTTTAGTCAGCACTATGAACACTATTGGATTATAAACTTACATTATCTAATACCACAAAATACAAAAAATATGTCTATTAACGCTTACCAATATTTTTAGATTTATTGAAACGCAAACTCTTAAATATCTCGTAATAACAAAATATGGACTTGCCCCACTTTCAAAATAAACGGCTCAATTATGAAGTTATGATTATGATAATTACATATGTACATATTATGAATAAACGATATGTATATAGGTAATACCACATATTTAGTTATACACATGATATTATTATACATAAGTATTATGGACTTATGATGGCCCATAACCATAACGTACAGACGTACAATGCGATAACAATAAATTTTCTAAAAAATAACGTTAAGTAGGCTTGATTCATATCTACAAACACTGGACGGACGTCACAGACACGTATCGTAACAGACGCAACAAACGTTCGATTCTCGAGACCTCAAAACAAATGTCTGTCATAGCCCCGAGTTCAGGTTTTTCCCTAACATAATCTCCACTGTAATTGTCTGTCTATTGTCTATAATATGTGAATACTTACATACTTTTGAAAATGTCGTGTCTACTATGATACGTGTCGTAACGTTCAATGTCTGTAGATATGAATGAACCTTTATAGATATGCAACTTCTATTATTGTTTTATATATTTTCCAAATTGTAAAAATATTTATGTAAGTACATATTATGTACACGATCTATTAGTTTATTTAGTGTGTACATATTGAAAGTGTTGACTGACTACGAAGATTCTATTTCTAATACTCGTACATAAGTATTTAATCTAATTAATAAATGGAATTGATGAATCTGCGTGGCAGTGGTACCTATTAAGTATTTGCATGTTACAGCAATGTATGTAGACACTTACTAGTACATATATATTTATGCATTAATAAATTATTTGCACCATAAAAAAATTGAATAAAAAGAAAAATGACTTTCTCCGCGTAATACATAAAATCAATAAAGTATGAACTGAAATAATTTAATACAAACGTCCACGTAGATCAATAATACATGTATGTACATAGTTTATGAATTATGATAAATTGATGAAGAAAGTCTGGTGATTTTGAAAGGTGCGAATCCACCAAGCGCGCAGACTGTTTGCAAATGTTTGTAAATGTTTGCGAACACAAAAATTTTTTTGGTGGAGACGATCGTCACGAATGTGTTTGCTAATGTTTGTCAGTGTTCCGACCAAAGTCGGTACATCAAAGGGAATTCGTTGTTTGGTGCGTTTTGTGTTTTTCTAGTGAAGACGGTATGTAATATCTATTATAATATGAAATACATACGAACAACAAACGTAATATATCCATATGTATAATTATTATTTTTAGTTTTATGTTACTTTGTTGTAAATATAACAGCGCATAGTTTTGTGTTTTAAAAAGGATTGCTGTAATTTTAAATCAATTAACGAATAAAAATAACATGGATTGAGATAATGAAAAATTTCTACAATTAATAATTTTTTTTTAAATCAAAACCAGAAATATAGCCAAACGACCAATAAATTTTATTATAATCAAATTAAAAAGCAGGATGCGTGGAATTCTCTACTCTCGTCGTTCAGAAGTGAAAAGGTCAAAAAAGAAGGCTGTGCATACTTCGGGAATTATTGGGAATTACTTTGTTAATTAACTGCCTCGAAATTCGAAACAGATACATAAGACTTTTATAAGAATCTCTTGTAGCTAAAAAATATTATCGCTAGTCTAACTTGGACGAGTATACATACAGTCTCTGTAGTTAATATCCCGTTTACAAATTTTTTGGACTAATTTGGGAAATTAAAAATTCTAAATCTTCCGATGACATACGACAAAAATTTTGAAATAAACCACTCCTAAGGTCTGTTTTTAAGAATGTTAATTACTCTATAGAACTTCTTGTTTTTAAAAAAAAATAGGTATCCAAAATCTATATTTCTCTTGCCTTTTTTGATTAGAAATTATTACAAACGACATAGTGCTAACAATAAATTCTTTACTTGAAATCATTTTTCATAATATTATGTGATGTACATAATATGTATTTATATAGAAATATAGAAATCCGTGGAACAGCTACAAACATTCGCAAACGGGTTATCGTTTGTAACTATTTATTCAATGGAGACAGTATGTTCGCAAACAGTTAAAAACAGTTGCAAACATTTGCAAACAACTACAAACATTTGAAGCAAATGTTCTTTCGGTGGATCCAGACCTTAATGGCACCAAACAAACAAACTTTTCAAACTACATACATGACAATCAAGCGAATACGATACAGTCATATCATTATTAACTTTATGTCTAACGAAAGCGTTAATCGATTAAATCGACTATTTTTTTTTTTTTTAAAGAAAATTAGTCATTGATCAAAAATATCAAGAATGCAGTAATCGATTACTCGGAAAATTTTTTAGTCAAACGCATAAATAAAGTAACAGTCAATATTACCGTAAGTGTAACTCTCTCAAAAGAATAAAGAAATATATCATATTACATCGTCTTTTATTGACATAAAAATAAAAAATCATACTGATGAAAATTTTTTCGAATCGTATTAAATACCTGATATAAAAGGAAAATATAAAATTTACCATTTTTGGCGAAAAATAATCAACTGAAATGATTCAATTCATTTCATCCAACATTACTAGAACGTTGCGAAAAATTATTTATTGCCTAAAAACATTTATTACAATCAACCATTGTATCCATAATTATAACCAATACATAGTCAACCCAACTATTTTTTTCAAATGTACCAATATAAAAATTTTTAATATTTTTCTATACCCTATTTCAAATACAATTGATCGTGAGTCAAAGGTAAAAAATTAAATAATTCTTATATTCAAAACAAACCAATTTTCTATTCTTTTCTAAAAACAAACTACAATTTCAAAATTTACGTATTAAGTGCAATAATGAAAGAGATAAAGCTAAGAAAATGGAAATTATTTAAATTCATAAGTGATGAAGCATAGTTAAATTTAACTGAAATGGACCATATTTTAAATTTCTTTATATTATTTTCTTATTTTAGATAGAAAATGGATTTATTTTTAAAAAAATTCCCTAAATTCAATATTCTTTCGTTTTTATTATACTTTAAAAATTTTTTCAAATTTTCCCAAGTGCTAACAATAACAAAACTATGAACATATGATATTATTTGGAATTTATATTTATGTAATTTTTATGAAAATATACGCAATCTATCTTCCTTATTATTAGTTTATTACATACTTATTAACTTAATAATCTAAAATCATTTTTACCCAGCTTCAATAAGAAAATTTTCAAAATATAAAAACACTAATAAGTAAATAAATAAACAATAAAAATACAAAAAAAAAAAAATAATAATAATAATAATAACTTACTTGATTACAGTTTGTTTCATATTAACGTTTGACATCAAAGTTTCTTTATAAATTCGTGAAATTACAATTTTTAAAATCACACAAAGCCAAAAAAAATGATTTTAATCACTTTAAAATAAAAGTTTATATTATAGTTACTTTATTGTTTATAAAATTTGTTATCTATTTTTGTTTGTGTACATTGAAAATTTTTTTTAACAATACACGTAAATTGAGTATAGACGAGCGACTACCCCGAACTACCTACAATCAACAAATGAAAATATTTAACAAACACAAACCACGTGCAAATAAATGTACACAAAGTGTGACCGAGAGAAAAGTAGCTGTAACTCTGTAACCGCTGTAGCAGAATGCTAGAATGTCGTAAAAATGTTGGAGATGCGTCCTTTTATAAAAAAAATTTACATAGTAGTACCTAGTTCAATTCAATCCGAAACTTGTTTTTTTTTGTCTTCTCTTTTGGTTTTAATTAAAGTTATAAAAATTAATTATGCGATATTTTTGATTACCTATTGCATAATAACTTAATAAACAGACAATTTTTTAATAAACGAAATTAAATGTAATAATTGTTTTAAATTTTGCTCCCATTACCTCTTTTTTAAATAAATTAATTTTTCTTTCTTTATCTATGCAATAAGTAATTAATTGTATTAATTATTGTTATTTATATAATAATAACTACTGTATTCTTTAAGTACAGTCGAATGTCAAAGCCCAACTGAGTGGCTCTTGTATAGGGCGCCGTTCTTTAATATGACAATAGCAAACTCGACAGACTCCTACCTACAAGGTGCAGTGCGCTCTTTCACTAACTTTAAAACATGAACGCAACATGCAAAAAACTACAGGTACTTACAACAAACAGCAAGTAAGAATCACAGAGCACTGATGTCACAAAGAAAGCCCAAGGTACCAGTAATTATTAAATAGAATTCAATTCAAACTTTATACAATAGTATATTATTCAACGAGCTGGTAATGATAGCTATTACTCACGAAGATGAAATTGCGACACGAGCCGAATTTACGAGGTGAGTATCGTAATGCATCTGAGTGAGTAATAGCCATTGCAAGCAAATACACACACCGGCAGAATTAGCGGAACATACAAAACATCATAAAAATTAAACAAACCATTTAATTTCAAGAAAATATTAACCTTATTTAATTATTCACTTAAAATTACATGTTCACAAGTCGATATACCTTTATACCTAAATTTTTGGAATCTTATGTCGTCTAAGAATAACTTACGTTAAAGATTATTTAACAAATAGAAAATGAAACATAGCGTTTTAATCCCGCCTGGTTCCTCTCGTGCTCTTATCAAAGCTTCCATTCGTTTTTCTATACTCAGAATGATGTTATCTATAGTTTCCTGGGACAGTCTTTGCCATTCTTCAATTACGGCAGTTTGAAGCTCGCCCACATTGAGAAGAAAGGACATTTGCATTCGAAAGTGACAGACCTCTTAAAAAAAATTGCATCAATAATAAATAAAAAAAATTCTATGGAAAGTCAGTTGATTTGTTACTTCAATATTATTTTAAGTAAAAATGAAAAAAACCACCATCTTTGTTTAATAAATAGGTTTTTATATTTTTTGTATGTTCCGCTAATTATGCCGGTGTGTGTAGAATACTATATTTTTTCTACGACTTTTTTCCTTTTTGATTTAAATAAAATTGAATATAAATTTTAAATAAAAAGAATAGAAAAGAATTCAAATTGTTTTGTTTACTTACACGTTACTATGCAACATATATGAAATTAAAACTTATATTATTGACAAAACAATAGCAAACCCATTGAATAATGCTTAATACGATGATTTCATTGGTTGAAAAGTATTGAGTAATGATCATTCCTCCACACTTTGAATAATGCTTAACTTTCTCAACAATTAACGGATTTGTAATGAGTGTGTTCTTCAACAGGAGTAGAGAAAATAAATTTATAAGAACCAACTGTAAATACAATTTGATTTACGAAGAATATAAACTTATTTTATTTATTTATATACTTGGACGTAATGGGTGTGTTGTATGTATTTAATTGTATTTATTTATTTTTTGTTTTTAGTAACTCAAAATTTCACCTGTAGGTATAACAATAATATTCGTCGGAAAATATGTTTGTTTGCCAGAAAATTTTGTCACTACTCACTACAAAACGTTTCATAACAAAGCTTACACCGTTAAAAACCAGAGAGCTCTAATTCCAAAAAATAAACGCCCCTTAAATTTTTTCATGACCTTTCTCTTTTCTTTTTTACAGTATAGATTCTTAACTACTGAAGTACATTCACATTCAAAAATAATGGAATTAAAAAGAAACAGCCACTAATTTAAAACCTGTAGTTTTAATTCACGTTAGATTGTTAGAACGGTCACAAACATTGCGACTAAATGGAACGGACAGTCCGATAAAATTATGAGCAGTTGTTGAATACCTTTAATGAAAAGTGATGTATTCTTGGCTTCCATCTTGTAAAAAAAAAATAAATAACAATAATTATGAAGACAACATGACATTTGTAGACCGATTGAATTTTTTGTCGTACGGGCAGTCTCAAACTCTCAAATATCAACACACACGCTACGACTCAACGCAGTCGTATCCAGACGTGTCGTATGGTCCGTTGAAAAATTCAACGGACTTACGGACATGGCTTTGGCTGTATGGTTCGCTCTGCAGACTGCAACCAGTACATTGAACATTCACAATTGAACTTGTCGCATGCGACCGAAGTCCGTAAGACGGTTCATGCGACCGTTCTAACGTGAATGGCTTAATAACGTGTTTTAATTTTTTCTGAATCAAAACGTTCTAGTTTGTGATGTTAAACTCCATTACAAAATGTTTTGCAACAAAATTTTCTGTCAAATACAACTAATAACACTTTTCGTACGACAAAGCTGCTTGCCAGCGGCTTTATTTTAGAATTCCTATTCTAAAATAAGGTCGAGGCACGACTTTTGATAGTCCGCCACTTCCATCAAAGGTTTGTCTAAAATAAATTGGGGATAAATTAAATAACTATTTAAAAAATCATTTAATTTAACCTAGTAAAAATAATTAATATTAACAGATTTGAGCGTTACTTTATGGTATTCCATATTTGTAATTAATAAACAAATATTTTACTTCGCAAAAATACCACTTTTTTTGAAACAATATGGTCGCAGTTTCAAAAAAAAGTGGTATTTTTGCGAAGTAGAGTATTTGTTTATTAATTACAAAAATAATTAAATTAAAACTTTTCCATTGTTCATTAACTCATAAATTATTAACAATAATTTTACATATTTACTGAAATATGTGATAATTAATTTTGAACACCTTGAACACTTCTTTGATGAAAAATCAAAATGATTGACATGTCCCGACTCTAGGGATTCTGCCATAGAGCACTAGAGATAAAATACCTATCTCTATACTACTGGAACCAGTGTAACCAGTTGAGATAGAAAATATGTTGTATACGTGCACGGTGTTTACTTTGTATTTGTGCGGTAAACTCTGTTAGTGTGAGTGATCGGTGGTGGTGATAGCCGTCACGTGACCCTGGTTCGTATACATATGTGTGATACCACAACGCTACCTGTGCGGGTTCGACAATGCTAACAACAATCAAATCCATTGGTGTTTGACTGACCTACACTCAGCGGCGGGCACTGAGCAAGTGACTACTAAGCAGCCTAAGATGCACATAAATGCCCATAAGTGATTGCAGAAAAGAGATAGTTGTATTCGTTCTATTTGTTCTATGGATTCTGCTGTTCTACACAAAGATGAAATTTTAACTCTTTGCACTCAAGCAAAAAAAAAAAGTGAGTTGTAAATAGGCTGGTAAGACATGTAGCACATGACAACGACCGACGTTCTTTTTTTGACGGATTCTTTTAACGTTCTAACCTTGTTTCCCCAAAGTTGAATACTAAATGCGCTAAATACGTCCTCAATGCTGTTTTTATTAGTTTTTAATTTTAAAAAGATAATTCAACGTGATTTTGTATTATTTTATTTACAATTTTTCTAATAAATGAATGTGTTTGCAGTTATTAAATAAAATATTCATGTAATGTGAAGTACGAGCAGTCATTACAGTTCAACATTCAGTGTGTCATGTGGTACATGTCTTATGATCCAACAGACAAAACACCTTTAAATATGGTAGAGTTAATGGACAAATCACCTTGTCATGCTTTACATGTCTTATAAGCGCAAAAGTTAATAAGAAATACGGAGTGTCGCCATCTAGTGACATTGAATAGAACTTTAACTTAACTGTTCATAGGACGTATGTAGGTATGTATTTACATGTAGGTATTTTTGTACACCAAAATTCATGAGAACATAAAGGACCAACTATGTACATTCTGGTGAAGTTGGCCGAGTACGAGAAACTAGACGGTCATTTCGTGATGCCTCGCGGTTGGTGTTATAATGCTATTCATATATTATGTACCTCAGCCAACCTCAGCAAGGACCCGGCGAAGACCCTCGTCCAACCTCGGCGAGAATGTAAGTACCTACGGTACGATTTATACATAACGTTTGTGATGATCACGAATTTTGCATACCTACATATTTACATCTATGAGCAGTTACGTTAAAGTTCCATTCAACGTCACTAGATGGCACACTCCTTATTTCTTATTCAAGGGGCCAAACTACTACCTATTATGACAGTTAGCATCCCGACTGTAATCAGAATTTTATGTCATCAGACTTGGCAGAGAGGTGGAAGGTTATATACTTATTTAGAGTTTGTGTTAGTATGTGTAAGGTAGTGAATGTTTATGTGTGTAATACTTTGTATGTATGTAGCGGTGGTCTAAGGTGAGAATGGCGAATGCATACGTATACTAGAACAACCATGTGCATCACTGCTACTAGTGATGTAACAATGAACAGCCACCATTGTGGCCACGACTTAACAATGAATATGTACGCTTGAAGAGCCGATGGACGACTAATCAGTAAGTAGTATAAATTGCTACTTACTGCAACTTTCGGATCACACTTTTTTGTATGTAGGCTTGATCTGTCTCATCTGTGTTCTTATTTCATTGATTGGCTGTGTTCGGGCAGAAAAAAATTCTTTAAGCCGCTTCATATTACTGACAAATTTTCTGCCAAGACAGAAATCAAGTGACACGTAGTTCTATCTTACACCAAATTAAAATTTTACTGGGATAAATTACAAAATTCTGCCTTATTATTGTTTACTCTGATGATTCTTCAATAATATGACCTATAATGTTATCCATGTTGTGTAAAATATAAAAGAAATAACAAATTTTCCTATGAATAACTCTTATTGAGGTTATATTTTGTTTAAATATTTACAACGACATTTTGTTTTTTGGTAGTTCGTTTGTTCGTTATTCTTCGTAAATCGCCATTTTGCTTTAAAGCGCTTTAAAGAATTTTTTCTGCTCGAACGCAGCCATTGTGTGAAACTTAGCGACAAGAGTGACAGAGGTGACAGACTGACACACCACACGAAGGCAAGTAACCTACATAAGTACTAAAATAATTATTATTAATATAATATGAAATTAGTTTAGAAGGAAAAATAAGAAAATAATAATTTAGCAAAATGTCAAACGTTTTTCGATTGGGATTAACTCGTTTAGTATGTAATACGAAATCATCTCTGTTTAATAATACAAAAATATGTGTAACTATTCAAAAGTGTAATATTTCGGGCAAAACTCTTCGTGGCGGAGAAAAATTCAAACCGAAACCATGGCCGTATAAAACTAAAAAATACGGTATGTTGAATGTACTTTTTGATAAAACTACGCACCGCTTCGATGAAAACAGTAAGGTAAAAAAAGAATATTAACCAATAAATATCACTGTGATTGCGTAACATTCACTTCTTAACTTAAGGTAATAGTCGTGGAAGGGCCCATTGCGGCCGGCAAAACAAAATTGGCCCAAGAATTAGCAAATGAATTGGAAATGTTGTATATTCCTGAAGCAAATATGGATATGCTCTACATAAACCAGTACGGGTACGATATGCGCCAATTGGATCCGCAGTTACCAGAATCTTGTCGTAGTTATGATGAGAAGGATTTTTGTAAAAATCCAACCGATAAAAAAGCTGCCAATTTTCAAATTCAAATGTTGTATCTTCGGTAATGAAAATATTTTTTAATATCGTAATCGTAATTATACATATAATTGTTTTATCGTTCAGTTGTTAATAATAAATTGTGTTTTATTTGAATTTAGGTATTCGCAGTATTTTGATGCGATAGCGCATCTGTTGAATACCGGTCAAGGTGTGATTTTGGATCGATGTGTGTATTCAGATTTTGTGTTTATGGAGGCGATGTACAAGTGCGGCTTTATTTCACGCGGTGCGCGATCCGTTTATAATGAAATTCGTAGCAATGTTATGGACGAGCTAATTTACCCACACTTAATCATTTATTTGGATATTGGCGTCGATGAAATTCAAAAACGACTTGCCAAACGAGCTAAACCACATGAGAAAAATAGCAAAGCTCTCACTAGCCAATTTTTAACAAATATGGAATATGAATATAAACAAAATTATTTGAAAGCAATGAGGTTGGTATTGGTACCAAATCAATTTACCGAAATATTTAATTGATTTAACTAAATGAATGTTTTGAAATTTTTTAGTACACATTCGGAATTGTTAGTCTATGATTGGACGTCACATGGTGACACAGAAGTTGTAATTGAAGACATTGAACGTATTGATTTTGGTCGTTTCGGTAAACAAGATTCGCAACTGAAAGAATGGCGAATTCCCAGGGAGTGGGATTGGGCAGCGTTAAGAATGAAATTTACAAACGATAAAGAGCGCATTTTAACCTATTTCAATATTCCACGTTTTGATGTGCCTGAATTATTACTCGATCCGTACGATGCAAAAAAATTCAGAGAAGTTTGGTTCGACGTAAGTTGATTTGTATTTGATAAAAGAAAAAGCCCTGTTTGCCTATAACTATTTATTTATTTAAATAATGTTAATTATTTTAGGCTCCCGGCATGAAATATGCTCATGGCTACAATGAAGACATGGGAGATACTGGAATTATTACAAAAATGAAATAATCCATTTCTAGAACCAGATAGTACTTTCAGATCTTTATTATTGTGTTACATTTCATTCATTTAAATAAACTATTATTTTATTGTGTTTTAAATTGCATAACTTACTATTTAACCAAATCAAACTTAACCTAATGTATACAATACGATATACATATTATAATATGTATAATAAGAGGCAATAAAAGTTTTTACCTCCTGTAACATTGTTATGCGTCTTTTGAGTGGTTTAATTAAATGAAAGTAAAGATGAACAAAATAAAACCCATTTTTTAGTACAACAAACTCTAGAACTTTTACATACAATCGATATAACATAATATATGTAAGTATACAAGATATAAATATGCCTGTTTCACATTTTATTATAAGTGTAGGGAGTGTAGGGTCCACTTTTCTATCGTTTCTACATATTTGTAGGGTTTGCAGGTATGGCAGGTATAAATATTGGATATTATACCCTATAACCACTGAGGAATCAATCGAACATATTAACATGTTTCCTAGAGATACCACAGGCATTAAATTTTGAAGCATGACTCCATTTTAGTAAGCCCAACTTGTAACCACGGAGACTTGTTTATAAATATTAGATAAACCATTAAATTAATGGTTTGACCGCCATTAAAGTAATCCCATCAATCAATTTTTTTCACAGCATTCTCTCTAGTCGATTCTTTCCTCAATGCCTATAACATAGCCACATAGGTTATGTACAATCGTCATTAGTTGTCAAGCAAATCAAATTCATTTTAAAATTTAATAAAAGCCATTATTGTAAGCATAAAACATAAAATAAAAAAATTAAGAATGTGTTTAAAATATTAAATGAAATTTAACTATATATCAAATATGAAACAGGATACGTTTACCTTACCATATGATAATATACCTAGGTAGGTAAATCACATTTATTAGTTTATGTTTACATCTAACAAGTAAATTTGTAACAATTCTAATAAGAAAAAATTAATAAACCTCTCTTCTCTCTAAACCTTATCCTTTAGTTCTAATAAGAAGAACTAATACTTTTTGTTTCTATTTAACAGTCATTCGGATAAAGTTGTAATCGTATCAGTTATCGGAAAAAGTGCATACAATACGTGCGGTCAAAAAACAAAATCTCTTGGTCGTATTTTTGGTGGAGAATTTTCTGGTACAGATGAGGTAAGTACAAGTATTACTTTTATGTTATAATAAAACTCTTGGTTCATTGCTAATATTATATATTTGGCACTTCGTAGACAAGAATTGAAGGGTTGTATGATGAACCAAATCAAATAATTTATTTGCACCTAAGAGGTTTATACGATACAGCAACTTTAATAAAATTATATGATGATTTAGTGACGAAATGTTCAGAACAAGAGAGTGATTTAAATAGTATTCCAGATTTTAATACTATTTACAATCAAGTTAAAAATTCATATGCAAAGGCAATGCTTTTTTTATTTCATGTTTCACATATAGTTGTTGTTAGTCATCCGGGAAGTACATTTGATTTAAGTTACTTACAGATGCTAAAATCTATAGAAATCGCAAGGTGAGTTCAGTTTAAGAAATACGTTCAGAAAAAAAATAAAAGATTTTGATCAAATTTTGGTTATTTTAGACAAAAATGTTCAACTCATGTGACCGATATTTTGAAAACAATCTCTAACGTAAGCCCGGAGTGGATTACACATAGGCGTTTATGTACACCACGTTTAGTATTCTATTTTGAGACGTGCCCTAAAGAAATAATTAAAAGAGGGTACAGTTCAATAAAAAAGTTGGAACATGCTGTTGAAGACAAAATTTATCACATTTTTAGAAAATCGAAAATTCTCATCAATAATAGGTAACTAAGTATTTATAAATAGAAAAATTTCGTTTATACATATTTAGAAGTTTGCGTACGTAGTTGACGTTGACGTAGTTGATTACCAGTTGCAGTTGCTTGTTTGCTATACCGCCAAATCAAGAGTATGTTTATATGAACACAGATCCGGATCCAATGATTGATCGTGTTGCGTACACTGTTCAAAGCTTACTTCAGTCATGCAATCAGTCAGCGGCCGTCGCCAGTCAAGTTGCTCTCGAGTTTACGTACGCGACACAATCTGATCCAAACGCTGACAAGCGGTCATTTTTAAAATTCCTACAAGTCCATACAAATCACGCGTTTGTCAAAGGCTTCGACGATAACATTGGACGAAATACCACGCGGGCACATTTCGAAATGCCGTCCGTCGACACGTGGTTCAACGTCGCAAACAAATTGTATGCATACTTTTTGGATAATAAGGAAGAAATACGCGGCCTCTCTGTATTAAATGTTGACACGCGATTCTCTGAACAGCGTTGTTTAAAAGTTTTACCTTTGGCGCTTGCTCGCTATCAGGAAAACTTACCACCGCATTATACACGATCGTACCATGAAAGCAGAGTAAGTATCTATAAATAATATAAAGTGCATGGCTATGATTTAAACGGTCAGTAGAAAATTACAGTTTTGTTCAGTAAAAAAATATAAACGGTATGTTTAATAACAGATTTGACTGTAAAATGTAAGCAGTAAAAAAAGATAGAAATGAGCAGTAAAATATTTTGAAATGAGCGGTTCAATAAATATTTGGCTTGTTAACAATCCAATTGGTCAGTAAAATTAATAAATGGTCAGTAACTTGTGAGCAGTTATTAAATTGAAATTGGTCCGTTAAAAATCTTGAAATAAGTGATAAATAATTACTCTTTTCCCAAAAATGCGGTTTTAGTGGTAAACTAACCTAAACTAATTTAAGTTAACCTTAACTAACCTCACCACCTATTTTTTATATCAAAGTCGAAGTATATTGTCAAAACTATTGTTGGGCGCAATCGATTACATGTAATCCGATTACTTGTAATCAGATTACATGTAATAGCGATTACATGGATTACTTGTAATCAAATTACATGTAATCGCGATTACATTTAATTTGATTCCCAGGTAATCTGATTGCATGTAATCGTGATTACTTGTAATCAAATTACAAATTACTTTTACTAGTTACCAATAAGTACATAAATATGCAAGTATTTCTGTTCTCCTAATATTAGTAAGGCACTGAAAAACTGTTTTGGATATCAATGTCGAAATAGTACGTAACCAAATAACTGACCATTCATTTATATTGACCACGTTTTACTACTAAAGTTGATTTAATACTTCTCAAAAAATATAATACTGACCAATGTAACTGATCAAATGTTTAAAAAACTGCTCAAATAATTATTACCCAAAGTGAATTCGAAAACATGATTTTGGCATGGTTGCTGCTGACTTCTTGCCCGGTCAATTACATGCCACTGTTTTTTTTTGTTTAGTTAGCTGTCGCAATGGCAGTTTTCACTAATCACGCAAGAGGTTCAATGTTTGAAAAATACAGTAAACAGTTGATTGAAGATTGTACGCAACATTTTGAGAATGGGCGCCAGTTGTGTGAACATGCCAGTCTAACGGGAAATCCTTGTACATTGCCGAAACACGACGTAGATAAAGATCATTGCAGTGGTGTACGTTATGTGGCCGCGTGCGACTGCGGGCGCACGCAGGGCTCGCGTGAGGACCCGTACAATGTGCGCTACGCAAACCATACGTTCTACACGCTGCTCATGCTTGACTGTGCTTGCAATCATTTAGAACGCATCGAATTCCCGGTGTTCCAGCCATCAACTAAAGAGTATCGTGCTGCCAATCTGTTTTCGAATTTACAAACGTCATATAAACCAACAAGGTCGCTCAATCAAGAAGTGAATTCCGACAAAATGTCTGATATATCCGGCGATGAGAGTGACCTATTAGAGCCATCAAAATCAAGTCATCTGCTAAGCTCAACACATCCCCATTCAGATAGCAATGATTTGAGAGTATTAGATATTATTGATGAAACTGACCAAAAAGGTAAAAATTTTATTACGGTAAAAGTTGTTAATATATTAGGAATTCGTGAACATTGATATTAATTATTACACATTTGGTAAAACTTTTAATGAAATTAAAAATTATAATTAATTTTTTTTTTTTATTATTTAGATAAAAATTTAGTTCGACAACCGAGTACGACTGAATATTTACCTGGTATGTTAACATTATCTTCGCCAGCGGGATTACTTCCTCAATTTCCAAGTTGGAGTTTAGTTTGTTTAGGTCCTAGTTCACTGTATAGTCATAATCTAGGGTTAACCGATTCCCAACACCCAGGATTTTTACCAGGGACCAATTTTCTGCTGCCTTGGGATGTGACAGTAAGGTAAATAAAATTAAATAAGTTATAATATGTAAAATTATTTATTATATACAAAAATATTATTACATTCATCAGACCAACGCCTGGTAAATCTCCGTGGCCAACATCGAACGATAATCGAAAATTTAATTCATTTAGTGGGCTATCGAGATCAAATCCGAAAAAAAATAAAGCCAATCTATCATCAAACGGTGCATCAAATAATGAAGTGACGGTAAAAGTATTTGTTGGAATAGAATATGAATGCCCTAGAGGACACAGGTTTATGATGTCATCACCAGATAAAGTTTTAAGAGCATCTTCAGGTAATTTAACATCCATAAATACTAGAAATATGGTATATTTTTTATGCTTTTAATTATAATCCTTATATTTTAGGAATTGTAAAAGAATCAGGACAAAAAGTTACTACATCTGATATGTCGTTATTTTTTAATTGCCCATGTCGCCCAAATAAACCATTAGTTGCCCAATTAATGCGTGTTCATGTTGTTACACCAAAAAATTTGGTTTACATTACACTAAATCCCAAAGTGCAACCGGGGCCCGGTGCACCAATATTTATTGCCGGCTGTGAACAGCCAATTAAGTTAACTCAAAGTACTTACTGGATATTACGTTTACCGTACGTGTACGTTGCTGATCGCGATCCTTATTTACCACCGTTACATGCCCCACCAACCATACAGCCCTCTGCTCGATTACTTCAGGGCATGTGGGGTGTAGTAAACGTATAACACTAACAATTCTTAAATATTATTGTTATTATTCTGATAATTTTTATTATTATTAAATAATAAACTGTGTAAATATTTCTGAAAATTATAAACTTATTTAATAAAAACATAATTATGTATTAGTTAGAATTTTCTTCATTTTTCTATGACGTGGCTATGTGTTGTAATTATATGTGATAAGGCCAAAAATAAAAAGTTACAATTTTTATCTTTTTGTTTTTCGTCTTCAATTTATTTCTAAATTTTAAAAAATATGTTTTTAAAAACAGGTTTTTTAAAATGAATAATTTTTTATTTTCAATTTTGATACAATTACAAAGTATAAAAATTGATTTTCTTAACAGAGAAATTATAAATACAAAACATTCTTCACTACATAAACACTAATTGATTTTTCATTACTTATTGCATCATTTCCTGAAAAAAAAAAATAATAATAATAATAAATAAATAAATAAAATATTGTATACCTAAAACGTATATAAGTATATGGCATTTTAGATAACAAGATAACAAATCTGCACCACTTAAATTCGCAGTCTAAGGTATTTACGTTATCTACTTTTAGCAGCCATGTTGGTCATATCATCCCATATGCTACATATGCGTTTATTTTAATCACTAATCACATTTAAAATTAAAAAAAAAATACACAAATAAATTTTACCACTCTTAGGTATTTTTAACATACTTATGTTAATAGTAAAATTTGATAAATTCTCTCTACCATTAAAATACAAGTATGCAAAGCATAAAATCCATAAAACTACGTAGGTAATTCAAAAGAAAAAATTATGTACCTATATTAATCTTACATTTAAAAAAAATTAAATTTTTGTACAACTTACGTTAATTAAGGTGTTGGGGCTGCCAAAGCTGCCATACAAGCAGCTTCACACGCTGCAAATGCGCTATTACAAGCAGCGAGTGCTGGCGTGGCTGCAATTACCGACCCTGGAACCGTACCAAATGTAACTCCAGCTGCCGCAAAACATGCAACTACGACTCCTGCACAGCCCGCATAGCAAATTCCTGCAGCTATAGGCCCACAATAACAGCTATCCGCAATAAGTAAAATGACAATAAACATAAAGGTGGCTTTGGCCATCTTTTTGTTTTAAATCCTTTTAGAAGTCAAAAATGTTAAATAACACGAAAGCAAATATGAACAGAATGAATTAAAATGCAAACTTCATTGACTTTTATATTGAGATGAAAATCACTATAGATATGTAATTTTAACACTATAAATAAGTCATGTAGATCCCCTATCTTTATACTATAGCGGCGTTCGCCAGAAAATTTTATTAGCCTAAGTAACGTTAGCTAACGGAGCTTATACCGTTACTAGAAACTAAGCGACGCGCGCTGCGCGCGCGTTTTCCTATGCTATTTGAATCAAAACTATTGTTAAATAAATTTACTTTTAAATATAAAATAGTAAAAACATGGAGATGACGTGCGTCTCTCGCGTGTTTTAAATATCATTTAGCTCAAAGCTTTTGCCAAGTAAATTTACTTTTAACAATAAAAATTAAAATATCAGTGAATTATGATCTTGAAAAAAAAATAATATCGGTTTCGTTTGGTAAGACAGGTATATTTTGTATCAGTGCATTTTTTTTTAAATACTATAAATATAATTTATAAATTAACTGATTCATTTTTTTGGATTGGAACAATAATTGTTCCAGTTTTGATATTCCAGTTTTGATTTTTTCCGATATTGCTGTCGAAAATCGTCATCTCAAATCCGTGGATAGCTTGCCAAAAAAAAATGTAACGTAACGAAACTTGCATCGTTACAAATCAGAGAGGTCTAGTTAAAAGAAAATAAACCCATTAAATATTAAAATTATGGTTTCTAACTCATCGACTCCTCGTTTTTTATTTATTTCATAATTTTTAAATGCAAGAGTACTTTAAAAGTTAAAAATTTATACCATAAAAAACAAATGAAAGGATATTAACGCGCGTTAATTTATTTGAATCAGACAGAGTTCTCTAGTCTGATATAGTTTTCTCAATCAGTGCCCTCAGGTTTGTAACAGTGCAAGCACCGATACGTAATGTTAGGTAACAAAATTTTCTGGTGAACGCCGGCATTACTTTGATAAGTAAACTTATTCTATTTCTGTAGTGTCCCTATAATAAATAAAGTCGTGACATGTGTGCTGAACTCTGGTTGGTTCCGGCATTTTCTGTCCAAAATTTGCGTAAAATACATTGGAAATAAATTAAATATTAACAAAAATCATTTAGTTTAATCTAGAAAGAATAATTAAAAATTTTTAATTGTTCATTAATTCATAACTTATTAACAATAATTAAGTACTCAAAAATATTTACTCAAACATGTGATAATTAATTTTGAAGCTTCCCTTTCTGTTTTGGACAGAAAATGGATGACATGCCACGACTCGATTTATTTTGAGATTCTATTCTTAAGTAGAGTCCCTATAATAAATAGAGTCGTGACATGTGTGCTGAATGCTGACTGGTTCCGGCATTTTGTATCCAAAGTTTTCGTAAAATACATTGGAAATAAATAAAATCTTAACAAAAACCATTCAGTTTAACTTAGAAAGAATAATTAAATTAAAAATTTTTAATTGTTCATTAATTCATAACTTATTAACAATTATTATGTACTCAAAAATATTTACTCAAACATGTGATAATTAATTTTAAAGCTTCCCGCTCTGTTTTGGATACAAAATGGATGACATGTCATGACTCTATTTATTATAGGGACTGTATTCTTAAGTTCATACTTATGTCATCTAACGACTGGATTTAGCACTACAACAGAAATTCTCAGTAGTGACATTACGTATTTGAATCATGTACTACGTTCAGCTTGTACCGACTGCTTAAATTTGATATTACCGACGTTCACTTTATATTGAAGTTTTAAGTACCGACCATGTACCGACCTTGTACATTGTAATACATTACGCATTGTACATTACGCAATGGTATTCCCCTAGGTGTATCAAACAGAATTAAAGATTTTATTGAGATTATATACAATTTATTGTTTGTAACAAAAGAAAACCATAACACTATAAATATTTATCATATTATTGAATTGATTGGAATGTTTGGAATTATATTGACCAAACTTCCAACGAATATGTTGATAAAATAGACTACATATTGTATTAAATTCGAAACCCTATGTTTATAAATAATTATAGAAATGTTTTAGGTTGTTATATGTACTTTTAAGCAAAATGTTGTTATAAGTACTTTTTACCAAAAAATTATCGAAGAGATTTTTTATTTAATAAGTTTATTAATTATAATAAGATGTATATTACCTTAATTCTTAATTAAGTTGTACTGTGGTTGTACTATTATAAAATATACTGCGACATCTATAAGAATATTTTTAAATTTTAGAAGTCGATAATAAAGAGTAATAGTATAGTTAAATAATACATTACCATTGAATACAAATTGTATACTACTTAAACCCATAATTTTCATTTAACTAAAATTTAACTCCAGAAAACTATGATCAAACTAATGTTTCAATTACTTCTAAAAGCAAATAGGAAGGTTAGTTTTGCAATAAAATTTTGAAAAATTGGTTTCCTGTGAAAAACATTCAAAATGCACACAGTGTCGTCTGTGTTTTCTAAATGGAACAGATCCAACGAAAAATGGCTACCTTTCAATTCCAACATGGCCACTCTTCAATTTAGGTCACGTGACAATGAGTCTTAGATATTTTTCCATTATGTATTTTTCAAATTGAAATGTGTACATGTACAATACATACATACGAATACCATCGAGTAAAAATTGTATACTGCTAAATGCATAATTTTTATCTAATGAAACTTTAACTCTATAAAACTAACCTTTTAATTGCTTCTAAAAGCAACTAAAATGGTAGTTTTGCAATAAAATTAAAAAAAATTTTTTTTGTGAAAAAAAAAATTCACGTTGTCGTCTGTGTTTTCTAAATGGAACACTCTTTTAAATATGGCTACTCTTCAATTCAAACATGGCTACCGTTCAATTTTGGTCACGTGACAATGAGTTTTAATATATATGACAATCCAGAGGGGTTGCATTCAAAAAATAAAAATGCATTCGATTTTAAAACAATTTCTAAAATGGTGACTGATTGTGTTTATTCCATAATCTTTGAATGTGGCTGTACTTCAGAAATTAAATATTTATATGTACCGTGAAAAAATATTTTAACGAGCATTAATTTTTTGAATCAGAGCTCTGATGTGTAACGATGCAAGCTCCATTAGCTAACAGAATTTTCTGGCGAACGTCGCAATACTTCTATATAATTAATTACATAATTATTAATTTTACGTATTAACCGTGTTCCATTAGCAAACACAAACGACACTGTGTAACACAGTGCATTTAGGGGAAAATTAATGCCAACCAAATTTTCGTGATTTTTACACTTTCTTTTTTCACAAAAAAATAATTTTTTTTAAATTTTATTGCGAAACTAACCTTTTATCTGCTTTTAATTAAATTATACATTGGGAATCACAAAAAGTATAGCAAGCAGATTGAATCTATTTTTTTTTAAATCTAGTAACTTTGTTTATGCTGCCCTCTGCAGAAACACAATAAAAGTTGATGTTTCAGTAACACTTTTAGTCCCATGGCTTCGGCATCCGAAACCAAACAAAACATCCCCAGAAGCCGACCGCGATCAATGATTAATTGATTAGTTGGTTACGCATTATGTATGCGATGTTTATCATCTCATCATTCATCACACGGATGTGTTCCTACTCACACAAATACATACCAACACACACTACTCTTTTGGTTTCTATGTATAAAAAATTTTAAGATAAACAAAAAATATAATTTATATTTTTAAATAAAATTGAATTGAATGTCAGTGTATATGTAGTATGTACGTATCACGTACGTATGTTTACAGTTTTACACATACATGTTGAACTATGTTGAATCTATTCGGTATTTGAATCATTTTATTTTATGCATTTGTTTATATAAAGTTTCCTTTTTATTTAAATATTGCCGGCTTCCGGGGAAGTTTACTGTGAAAATGCTCGGGCCTCATAGTGTTAATGAAAAAAGTAGACACAGTGTAACAGTGTCATGCACTGTGTAAAATTTTTGCTAATGGAATACGGTCAATATTATGTACGTTATGTACCATATGTACATACATTAGAGTCCCTATAATAAATAGAGTCGTGGCAACAGAATACGACATACATAGAACGATAGTAAATACAAAATTATGTGGTCGGCAATGTGCAGTTCGGAGCAAGTTATTAGGCTACTTTCTATTCACTCGTTTGTTGGCGCAGAGCGGATACGTATCAATTGTTTATGTTGTCACAGTCCACCAGTGGCCTCACTCACAGTGTATATGCATGTAAACGCGATACGCATGCATAGATACATATCACATATAAAAACAAAAACAGTGTGTACTTACATAACATATAGGTGGGGAACAGTAGGGATTTTTTGGTGATAGTGGTTTTGCTAGTATAGAGATACGAGTTCATATTCTGTATTCTGTGATCGTGACATGTCACCCATTTTCTGTTCAAAACAGAGCGGGAATCTTCAAAATTAATTATCACTTAAATAAAGGACTGTCCTCTTTAATAAAGGACGTACAGTCATCGTAGACTCATAATGATAACCTAAGTGGCTATAGTGGAGGCACTTTTGAAATTGTTAGCGCAAGTGCATAACATAAAAACACCCTAATAGTAGCACTACATTCTCGCGAGGTCGCCTCGACAAGACGTTCGTCGAGGTTTTGACGAGGCGAGACAACACGAGTATGTACCGTCTACACTCTCGCTCATTACTTAGTTATTCATACTGCTCATACGCGTTCGTATAGTTTGAAATGTCAATCATAGATGGACAAGATGGGTGATGTCGGTGACATGGATTCAAATAACTGCTGCTGCAGTTCTATGTACTGTTGAATCCTATAATTTTCTTCATGTATATTACACAAAAAAGTTTAAAATAACGTTTAAAATAACGTTTTTGTAAATTTAAGGCATGATTTTAGGTTATGTATAAAAACATAATAGTACGCAGATATGCAACATATGCAATATCAACACACGAGTATATGCGAGAGTGTAGTTGATCACCTCGCCTCGTGTCTCGTGTCCTTTGACTTGTGACAAAAAACCGACTCAGATCGGAGACCTGACGTGGCGAGGCAAGGCTTGACGAGGCGAGGCGAGGTAACACGAGAGCATCAACTACACTCTCGGCCTCGCGTCGCCTCGTGTTGCCTCGACGAGAGTGTAGTGCTATTATAAGATAGAGAGAATTACATAATATTCATAAGCCCTCTGGTTGGTAACTTATGCAAACTCGATTACGTAACGATTGGCTAACAAAATTTTCTCTCGAACGCCATCACATTTAAATTTTTGCTATTATGTTATTTGTTCGAGCCGATTAGTAATGCACATGCGCAAATGCACTGGAATTTTTTATACCACAAATCGAACACGAGGCTCGAATTATACATACAAAACTCCCATTATACAAAACAACTTTCTATTACAATGCGAAAAAAAAAAGATGACTAGAACTTTTTTTTATCTCCGATTAAACTTTATCATTAACAAGTCATTTTTGCATTTTGCGAGAACGAAAAAAAATTCGTATAGGTACATTATTTGGTCGTAGATTATTTAGTATCTTTCGGCCAAACGCGATGTACCCTCGTCCGAATAGCCAACATAAATTTAAAAAAATGAACTTTTTTTATTTTTGCTTCGATCAATCGTTTGTGAATGTTTGTGACGCTAATTATTTAATTGTTAATTAAGAGTGTGTGAATAGCCAACATTTTTTAAAATTTATTGCAATATTGACTTCCAGGCACTTAATCGATTGAAAATCGTTTGTGAATTCCAAATATACCATTAAAAACATTTGTGACAGCGTATTTTTTAACAAAAAATAAAAAAATTCAATTATTTTTTGTAGCAATGAAGTTTTTTATATTGGCCACTCTGTTTAGTTGCGCTGAATGCCCTTTAGTGTGGGAAAAAATAACTATTTTGTAAATGACAGCTGAATGACAGTAGTATGCAGAATTTTTTTTATTATTTTTTTAAAAAATACGCTGTCACAAATGTTTTTTATGGTATATTTGGAATTCACAAACGATTTTCAATCGATTAAGTGCCCGGAAGTCAATATTGCAATAAATTTTAAAAAATGTTGGCTATTCACGCACTCTTAATTAACAATTAAATAATTAATTAACTAATTAGTCACAAACGAAAATAATAGCGTCACAAACATTCACAAACGATTGATCCAAGCAAAAATAAAAAAAATTAATTTTTTTAAATTAATGTTGGCTATTTGGGCGAGGGTACGCGATGTTTCACTGGTGCAGGGTTGTCAGAAAGTTTTTATTCAAGTCGCCCCATCTGTGATTAAAAGTCGCAAAATACTTTGAACAGTCGGCCCATCTATGATCGAAAGTCGCAAAATATCTTGAATAGTTGTCCAATCATAAGTTTGAAAATTTATTGGTAGATACTGTAATTTTCTATTCAATGAAAATACACTAAAATTTACCGCGTAATCAAAAATGTATTTTTTCAATGTCAATTTCAATAAAACTACGAGGCAGAAGAAAGAAAAAAAATGGTAGTAATTAAAAAAGGTCGTATTGTTGCCAACGGTCAAGATTAAAAAGAGACTAATTTGCGATTTGTCGTCCAAGTTAAAATACACATGAAGAAAATCACCCAATTTGTAATAAATCGCCTAATCTGGCAACCCTGCACTGGTGCTTGTCAATTCATTTAAGAAAGAATTGCAGCTGAGCAGCCCTGATTGTGCAACTGTTACAAAATTAAATGTGTTTCTAACCGTCAACGGCATCAACCGCATCAAATGATCAACGGTCAGCTGTAAATTTCAAATTAAATTGGCACTCATTGTCTTCGTACAAGTATATTTTTTTTTCGTTATTTTTGTGTATAATGAATTTATTTATATTATTTATTTATTTTTTATTATTTTGTAATATAATTGTAAGTGGATCGTTATTTGATTATGTGTTGTCATTTGTAAAATCAACAAATTCCGAAAATAACCAAATAAGTAACGATGTGATAGATCAAAATATTCCTTACGAAGTAGATGTGATAGATGAAAAATTTATAAATGAGGCGGCACATTTAACAGGCGTAGCATTATCTGATTTGGATTCCTGTCAGCATCGGGTACCTAATAAATATAAACAAAATAATTTATTTTGAAAAAAATCTCTTTAACCTTCTTTGCAACATGTACACAGGTGGTCTTAAAACTTCAGCATGAATGTCACAGTCTCAATGATGAACAGGTTTCAAAATTAGCTGTCATGTTACTGAACTGTCAATCGGCGATTGAAGGAAGGCCGATTTATCCGTGTACGGAGTATATGGTAAAAAAAATATTTATGAATCCTCTTTTTTCTCACATAATAACGAATTTCGGTGCGATTAGTCTTTAAGGGAATGTACGTCGTCAATGGATGCTGATGTATGGAATAGTTACCATATTATGACCAATCGCGCTCGAGCAGTTTGTTATGCAGTCAGACAAGCACAATTTCGTGGACTTACTGAAATGACTATCAACAAACTTATGAATACAGGCAAGTCTTAGTTTTTCGTGAATTAAGGATGTATAATGTATATACTAGTGATCTCCAGCTGTCGAGCAGTTAGTCGATTAATCGACTAAAGTTGTTTTTCCGACAAAATTAGTCATTAGTCGAAAATATCGAGCATAGAATAGTCGATTAATCGACTAAATTTTTAGCCAAATTCATGAATAGGGTAACCTATGTAACTCTTTCCAAAACAATTTGTTTTAATTTAATTATTAACTTTTATTTTTAATTATTTTTTTTTTCAAAAAAAAAAAGAAAATGCATATTACAGTGTATTATTCACATAAAAGTAAAAAATCATACAAACAGATAATTTTTAGTTTTCACTTTTTCGAGTCTAATAAATAATGCAGAAAAACTGTTAAATTAGTCGTTTTTAGTCATTTAAAAAATATTAGTCATTTTAGTCATCATCCGACATCACTAGTATATACGTAAATAAAAACATTTCGTCCATATCTCATGAATTTTTATTTTAGCACATGAACAATTGAAATCAATGACTGAACTTACTGAAAGTCAACACAAGTTGGAGAAATCGATGTTGGATTCAATCGAAAATGTTCATAAAGGCCAACAGTTACTAAAACAGCAGCAACAGGATTTACAAAAGGCGCAATTTTTAGGCCAATTAGCCATTGAAGATAACATTGATCGGCTAGTGAAGGAAAAAGCTTTAATTCGATCTGGACATGAACAAATTGCTAAAATGACGCAAGATGTAAAAAGTAAACTGGATGAAACATCCACGCAAATTGAATTACAAACGCACGATCAGAAAAATAAACATAAGCAAATTTTAGAGGATTTAATAGCAATTCAGAAAAAAACTGAAGATATTTGGACACGAATAGGTACGAATACGATGAAAAAATGTACAATAGGTATATAATATTATATAATATTGTTTTTTAGAGCAATCTACGAATTACATGCTTGAACAAAATGCAAAGGCATCTCGCCAGTATGAGTTAACGTTAGCACAATTGGCTCAAGTGAATGCCACCGTTCATCAAGTGTACAGTTTAATTGCACAATCAAAGCAAGCCCTTGATCAGAAATTCGCTTGGTTAACTGAAACTCTCGGCGGGACTGGAAATACTGTAGACAAATTGTACACGTGTTTCAATCACATTACATATTTAATATTTTCAATGATATTGTGTGCTTTTTTAAATGCCCCCAAAATAACTCGTTATGCCGTTGTTACAATGGTACCATTAAATTTAGTCCTTTCGTTACAAAAAGGGCAAGACAATGCTTTCGAATTACCGGTGTTAACTTTTTTTATTATAATACTTACTCTCGGTAAGTGAACATGTTAATACAAGTACAATTTATACAAGTTAGAAAACTGTTTGTTTTTTAAATGAATTTTTTATTTTATTTTTTAGCCAACTTTATTTTCTTTATGGTCATTACATTTATAAGTGGTAAAAATTTTGTAAAACGTGCGATCGAGCTAATAAAATCATCAAAACAATATTTAAAGAGTAAAGCAATAACGTACAAAAAAGATGATGAAACTGAAAATGCTGGCGCCGTTTATAAAAATACTAACAATAAGTTTACTAAATCCAATTCACCATTTACATTTACATCTGCTACATCATCTGTCAGTAATAACAATAATAATGATAATATGCATTATGAGGCAGTTAGTGAAGAAGAAGACGAAGATGTTTTTATTACAACTAGAAATACAAGTTTTCCAGAATTTTCAAGTCCTACACCACCATTATCTACAAGCGATATATTTTTGAAAAGAAGAACGCGATCTCGAAGGTAATTGAATTAATTAAAGCGTTTAAATGTTAATAGTAAGTAATTTTGTTTGTTTAGCAATACACCGCTACTTCCAAGTAATGGTTCGTTACGAAAAAATTGTTCAGCGTCAACTCGCACTGGACACGCATGTAAAAATTCAACGTTACCGGGCCGTGATTATTGCTACCGTCATCAGACCGGTGATTCTATAATCGAATAAGTAATTTTGTAAATACGTATACCGTGTACGAACTAATAATAAGTGAACTAAATTTAATCGATTTGAGCGTTACTTTATGGTATTCTATATTTGATATTAGTAAATAAAAACACTTTACAAAATACCACTTTTATTGAATATAAAAACTCTTATGACATGTTTCGGTCAAAAGGAGTTTGAGAATGGTCATATTGACCGAAACATGTCATAAGAGTTTTTATATTCAATAAAAGTGGTATTTTGTAAAGCAAAGTGTTTTTATTTACTAATATCAAATAAATGAACTAATTAATCAACTAATAATATTTAATTGTAAAATATACTCTGGGAAAGTTTATTTACTTTTGTAATAATTAAAAGGCACCACCGCAATTGTATGCAAATACAAAGCTACTCCACATTCTACAGCTACACCAACACGTACTCCTTACTTATTGATTGATTTAGAAGTTCATTGTTGTGTTTTATATTAAATTATCAGTCAATAAAAATGCACTTGTGTCTTAGTTTTTGATTTTGAAATATATAAATGGGACTCATTTTCAGTGTTTTTGTTAATTATCTGCTTAAAATAAAATAGTGATAATGATTTTTATCTTCTCTCCTTCTTCATTAAAAGTTTATCTATTTATTTATTTATTATTTTATGTAAAAAATTGGAAATATGCAAATTGTGATTTGTGTTAATCTGAGTCAATTGGAAAAGAGCAGCTTCGGATTGGTAGATAATAACCTGTTTTACTGATATGCAAATTGCCCTCCCAAGTAATAGTAACGCTTGTTGTTACGGAGTAAACGTAAAATGTACCATAATATATTATACATAATTATATGTACTAATAAATACTCATAGTTCATAGCTCATAGTAATATATTATGTATGTTACATAATTTATTTTTATAATTTAAAATTGTTCAAAATTACTTGTCAATGTAATGATTTGTAAAAATAATAATAATTTCATTTTTCGCATTGTGTTTTCATTAATAAACACCTAATATGTTTATTACTGTGAAGTGTGAAGACAATCAGACAACGGTAAAAATGCCATAATAAATTTTTTAAAGGGTTGTAATTACAATTCGTTGCAATTACAATTCATTGTAATAAACCGATTAAAGTCAATAACTTGGCCTCAAAGTCACTCCTGTATAAGATAATGAAAGATTTGTACATAATTGTAGTTTAAACTGGCTCCTGCAAGAGCACAAAAAAATTACTCATTTTGATTTTCTTGCTTTGGCCCTCAAAATTAAAACAAATCCGAACGGATAATACGTACTATAAGAAGGTAGCTTATTTGTTAAGACGTGGTCAAGTGCAAGCTGTACACCTAATGTGATGACAGACGTCATTAACCAAAATTATGAACGTTTCGTAGCTAAAGACTACGGAACGTTAAATATAGCGTTCAATTTACATACGTACGTACTACACTTTTTTGAAGTATGAATATGAATAAGAAAAATTGTATATTATGTAATTATAAATATAAGAAATAAAAATTATAGTCTTGAGTACTTATAGGAAAGGTATAGACATAGGATACGTCGAATATACAAGTCATACATATGTATGATAGTATATGTATAAGCGGTATACCTAATCCAATAATTTAAATTAAATCAACTAGAATATGTACTTTTTTAAAAAAATTTTTAAGTATACAAGACAGTATTACTTACAACATCTACAATGTTCTCACTTCAATAATACACAATCAATTAACAACAGTCAATGTAAAAACAAAAATAATTAACAATTTTTACATAACCCTAAATTTTCATGTTTGTATACATATATTTTCATTTCAGGTATTGTTGCTGGTAAATTAGGTTCAATAACAACAATAGGCATTAACAGACCTGAAACACGTAATAGCTTAAATTTAAAAACTTTGCAAAATCTTGCAAGTGCCGTTAATGATTTTGAAGACGATTCAACGTCTTCGATAGCAATATTGTATGGACTTGGTGGTAATTTTTGTGCAGGATACGATTTAAATGAAATCGCTTCTAATAAAGAAAGTGCTAAACAATTTTTAAAAAACGTATCAGAAATTGTAATGTGGCTACTTAAAATTAATTTTTTAATTATTTTATACGTACGGTGTCTATTAATTTGGTTAATTATAATTTTAGAATTTAACAAAACGATTTATTAAAAAACCGCTTATTGCGGCTGTTAGTGGATATGCAGTTGGTTTTGGAATGGAATTGGCGTTAATGTGTGATTTACGAGTAATAGAGGAAACAGCCATTCTTGGGTTATTGAATCGTCGATTTGGTAAAGTAAATTCGGCACCTAATTCTAAAATAGAAAATATTATATGTAAGATATTATGTAAGCCTGTCCACGACGTCAACTATTAATTGAGCCGGTGAATAGTTCGATTCAAAAAAACATGAAATATACTTACTTATATTACTTTGTTTTCATATTATAATACTTTATTATCTTAGCTCACTACTTGCTTAGAATAGACAACCAGAATAATATTAACAAATTTAAATGTTATTTAAATTTTAAATAACAAATACCTTATGTCTCTGTAAAATATTCAATTTATTGTTCTATTAATTATTAATTAATATTATTTAACATTAGGAATTCCAACAATTGATGGAGGTACAGTTCGCCTTCAAGCAATGGTAGGTTTATCTCGAGCCTTAGATCTCCTTTTGACTGGACGTGGTATCAGCGGAAAAGAAACATTGGAATTAGGTTTAGCTACTAGGCTAGTGGCTTGTGGAACATGTAAATAATACTATTTAATATTTAATAATGTTAATATAATACTATACACCATAATATACATTATTAAATTGTCATAAAATATTATTTCTTTTGCACCTTAGCTTTAGGCCAATCGATGAATTTAGCCAGTTCTGTGTTGAAATATCCACAAAAATGTTTAAATGCAGATAGACGATCATTGTATCATGCCACGTTTGAAGCAAAAACATTTCTAGATGCAACAGATTTTGAAAAGACAAGTGTTAGTGATGAAGTATTAGAAAAATGCGTACTAGGTGCAAGAAGATTTCTTTCAGAGGACATTGGCAAACACGGAAAATTTCAAAACATACTTGAACCACAAAAGAAAGACTGGGAAAAGGAACCTTAAATTGATTTATTATCTAAAGATTGTTTTGTAACTAAATATTATTTGTATTTAACTATATAATATGTTTATTTTCTTCCAAATATTGTTTTATTTTTTTTGTATCATCATTAATCATTGTATAATTTATAGTCCAGGTTTCCAGAAAATAATCTCTTTTATTAATTGGGAAATTTTTTTTTTTTTAAATAATTTAAGTATTAACAATAAAGTATGAGGTAATTAATAATATCTTATTTAAAATAAATTAAAAAAAAAAAACTTTAATTAAACCTTTTAAATATCTAAATATATCGTATGTATATAATACATTTGCATACTACACTGTACCGCATAATATATTAGCTAATACCACACACTTTGTTAATGGTTAATTATTATTATTACCTTAATAAAATAAATATTGATATTTACTGTTACCATAGCAACAAACTTAGACAACAAATTAAAATCACAATAACAAATAGAACAAGTCGAAGTCACAATCATAACTGTAATAATATAGAAGTTTTTTGAGAGTTAAAACTTTTTATTAAAGAGTTAAAAGATGGGCTGGAAACAGATAGCTGAAATTTCAGTTGAGAATTTATCGGACGAAATGAAAGATGAATTCTATCCTATTGTTAGTTCTCTCGAGATAGATAACATTAAATTAGATAGAAATCAGCTTATTCATTTATTTAAAGTAACACAGCAAATAGTGAAATACAAAGGGGAACAGGTATTTTGAGAAACTTTTTACAGTGAACAACAAAATTTTATTGTACCAGTTTCGTAAATATTATATATAAACTCTTTGTAGGTCGAAACTTTATTAACTGAGTTAGATGAATTGGCAGAAAAACAAGGCTTAGAAAAAGCTAAAACACATAAACAATACAAAGAACGCAGTAGCGTTT
Organism: Brachynemurus nebulosus; assembly: GCA_035578155.1. Lineage (NCBI taxonomy): Eukaryota > Metazoa > Arthropoda > Insecta > Neuroptera > Myrmeleontidae > Brachynemurus > Brachynemurus nebulosus. The sequence goes on from JAPWDM010000003.1 coordinate 75,056,145, forward strand.
CAAGTACAGGTAAAAATTTTGTTCCCTGAAGATCAATATCATCATCCATCAGAAGAATAAATTTTGAAATTGATATTCATTTTTAGAATATGAAAATTTAAAAGAAGATAATGAAAGACTGAGGAGTATAACTACTGAACAAGAACAAGAAATTGAAAAACTTAAAAAACAGAATGCTAAAGTTAATAGTTAATATTGTTGAAATGTCTTACAAAAATTTTTAATTTTATTTAATAATATTTTAGTTATTGTATGAAATGAATAATATAGAAAAACAAAATATAGAACTTCAAATGGCAGTTCAAGATCTTCACGACGACACGAGTAGTGGACAGAGTTCGTCTGAAATTCAGTCTTCTCCAGAATATAAAAATATGATTGAATCACTGCAGAAAAAAAATAAACACATTTCGAAGTTGTTAAATGATATTGAGGTATGAAGTAAAATAATTTATTTAGTTATAATTGCATTCATTTCTCTCCGTATTTTCCACTATTTTATAATGTACTTTAGATTGTAGAAAAAGAAAATAAAATATTACGCGAAAAATTAGAAAATATTAAAGATGAGTTAGCTGATGCTATATCAAATATGAATAAGGCTACGCAAGAAATAACTGCGTTAAAGCTAACAAATCAACATCAGGGCGGTAATTAATATATACCTAATATATTTATTAAAAAAAATTATATAAAACTAATTATTATTATAATATAAATGTTTTGATATTTTGTATAGAAAAAATTGAATTATTAAAGCAACAAAATCTGGCACTGCGTACACAAATTGAGGAATTAATAAAACAAAAAGAAGAACGCGATCAACAAATTGACGAATTTAGTGAAGCACTCGATAAAAGAATTGATGAATGGAAGGTACATATCAATTACATAATTATTATGCATATAGTAATAAATAATATTATGTTGTTATATTTTAACACGTTAATGACCATTATTCTTAGACTAGCAAGATACACACCATACACACTGCAAATATAGTGTGAACCAAATTGGTGCACATGAAGATTAACGTGTTATGTATATACATATAATAATATAATAATAAATATACACATTTAAAACATATATTTACAAACATAATTAATTACGTAGATGATTCTTGAAAAGAAAAATGAAGAAATTGAAGAACTAAAAATAAAATGTAATAGAATTAATCGAGATAATATGCCAACATATTTAGACGCTCAAACAAATCGTGTGCCAGAATTATTGAAAACTCTACAAGAACGAGATGATAAGATTGAAGAATTACAAAAACAACTGGAAGAAGCTACAAAGGAAATGAATGAAACGGTTGCAATAATTGAACAGTTCAAAATAGAACAGGATCAGAAAAATAATAACAAAACCGACTCAAAAATAATCAATCAATTGAAGTTACAATTAAACGAAGCGAATGAACGAATCGACACACTTCGCTCTTCTTTACAGAATGCTGAAGAAGACGCTAAAGTAAAAGATCAAAAGGTCTATTTGATTGTTTAAAAGCAACACGCTAAGGTGCGTTCAAGAGACGCAGCTGTTAAGCTAAAATATTTTCAACTTGCTAACACTTATTTATTTATTATATTATTTTTGTTATGTTTTTAAAAAAATATTCTTGCACGTGTACTATATTGTATACATAGCACAGTAATTTTTTTTTACAGTTGAAAAGGACTTGTGTCATGGAACGCACCTGATGCACTCACTACTTTATTTTTAAAACTTACATTATATTAAAAAAGCTTTTGTAGAATTGAATTAATAATTTTTTTTTTCATTTAGATCAGTGAATTAATAGAACAAGTTCAGAAATATGAGACTGGTGAATTTGGATTAGCAGAAGCTGTTGCTAACATAAACGAACTTAAAAAGAAAATAGCCGTAAGAGATAAACAAATCTACATGCTCGTACAGACTTTAAATAAATTAAAGACTGAAACTGAGCAACTTGAGGAACAAAATTTATTATTACGGTAATCATATTAAAAAATAAATATAAAGGGACAAAAATACAATAATTGTACTAATATTCATTTTAGACAAAAATGTGGTTTAAGTGATTCACCAATTCGGACTGACGGTATTGCCGCGAGACAACGGAAACAGAAACAATTAATTGCTAAAATGCAATTACAAATTTCAAAATTAAAAGAAGAAAAATTAGAACAAAAATTAAATATACGAAATTTAAATGAAACAATTGAAAAATTAACTAAACAAATTTGTGATATGGGAGGGGATGCAAACATTTCAATGCAAAACATGACCATAGACATTTACAAGAATCAAAATAAAAAATTACAAACTAGTACTACGGAAATCTTAGATGAGTGTCACAATGAGAAGCTGCAAGAGCTTGTCATTGAAAATGAAGCTCTAAGAAAGGGATTACACGAGGTGTTACACAGTATACATGAGCAATCAGGTATGTATGATGGTTTTAGCGAATTTCCAAAACTGGAAATTCAGCTGTTTTCTAATTCCGGTTACCAAAAACCATATTATATGTATGTATTTCATTTATGTAATAGAGGAGGAGGGGGTACATAAATACACAATTAATGGATTTTATGACGTAAAAAATATTTTAGGCCAAACAGTAATTGAAGTAAAATCACAAATTTTGGAACGACTAATAAAAATATTGGATGTACGAAATGTGGCTGGGTGGTATACACCTGCCATGCGATTGCAAGCTGAACTACACTCCTTACAGGGGGGCAACGCAGAACTGCGAGAACAGCTCAAGTCAGCTAGGTAAATTAAAGAAAGAAAAGATTTTCCATATTAAAAGGCTAAAATGTAAAATTTAAATATTTTTATTTTCATATGGTATTAGAATGGAAATTCAAGAGAGTAATGAGCAGTTACAAAAGGCAAAAATTGAAACGGAAGTGCTTAAATCACAATTAAGTAAATCATCGGAACTTGACTTTCAGATGCAAGATGATACAATGAAAAACATTGAATTTTCTGAGGATGCATTTTCAAGTGCTCGAACAATATCTAAATTACATGCTGATTTTTCAGACATACTAAGCGTAAGTAGAATTATATCATAATTAGGTATGTACTTATAAAACAGTTTTTATTCATTTTTTCGAATCTCTTTTAGAGTAGAAATAAAAAAATTACAGTACATATCTCTGATGTTTATTCATTAGAAAATTTTATTTTATTTCTAGGAATATAATTTAGAAAAAGAAAAAAATAAAGAGCTTTCGGCCAGTGTAGAAAAATTAGAAAATCAATGCAAAATTTATGAAGAACAAAATGAAGAACTGACAAAACAACGAGAAATATTAGAAAAACAATTGGAAGAATTAAAAAAATATTTACCCGAGCATTATGACAATGAAACACAAGAAAAAATTCTGGAAAATTTAGATTTAGTAGCTCGGCTAGTGACATTTCAGCGTAAATGTCTCTACTTAGAAAATAAAGAAATTAAATTAGACATTGAAATAATTCAGTTAAAAGAAAATGAACTAAATTATAAAACGAACACTACAAACGAAATAACAAATTTAAAAGAAAAATTGGAAAAAATAGAAATCGAAAATGACTTTTTAAGAAAATCGATTGATGAAATGATTCCACAATTTAAATACAGTACCCTTGAAAAACAATTACTAGACATCACCTTAAAATATCGCCAAATAGTTGAAGAAATCAACAACAATAATAATAATAACAGCACAGAACAAAATTATATGAACAATATCGACGTGTTAAATAAAGAAATTGATTTATTAAAAACGGAAAAAGATCTTATTTATAATCAGCTCATTTATTGCAAAAGTCGCTGTACAAATCTAGAGGAAAAATTAAAAATATATGAACCGGCACAATCAACAGACGATAACACAACAACCAATAAATTGGCGGAAATTGAAGTGAAACTCTTTTCTGAATGTCAACGTGCAAATTATTTTAATAATTTATACGTTGTACAAAAACAACAATTAACAAACATTGAAAAACATGTTGCGGATTTACAGACAGAGATTAATATGTTAAAAATAAAGAATACAGAACTGCAAAGTAATCTTGTTGACGCACAAAATCAAATTACTGACTCCATTTCCGAACACTTGTACAATGAATGCGTACAAGAAAATAATAAACTTCATAAAGATATCGAATTGTTGAAATTGGAAAAGGATTCATTAGAGAAGCAATTGTTAACTTGTAAAGAGCAAATTAGCACGTACAGATGTTGGAAAACGATCGGTGAACAAGAATTAATTGGGCTCAAACATCAAATAGTTGATTTGCAAGCTATTAGTGACGACAAAGCGACCATCGCTAAATTAAGTTTTGATATTGAAATGCTGCGTAAAGTTGAAATTGAATATAAAAATAAACTGCAATTATTAGAACAAGAAAAATTAGTTTTGTGCAAACAGAAACAAGAAAAAACCATTCAACACAAACATTGGCAAAATGAAAAGAATGTTATAACTGAATTAAATATACAAAATCGGTATAAAATCAAAAATCTTTAATTTAAAAACTAATACTTTTACTATAATATCATTTCTTTTTTCTGTTGCAGTAACTTAAAAAATATTATTTTTTCTTTGCGACATCAATATTTAGGTTCTGTACCGTTAGTAATAGTAGAAACGTATATAAATAAATTAAAGCAAATAAAAGACAATACAAAAGAAATTAATGAGAAGTTAGAGACAATTAAAGAAATTGAAAATGAAATGCGTATTACTAAAGAAGAATTACTTTCAAAATTAGAAATAACTGAAAATTTAACACAACAGTTATTAGATACTGAAAATCGTAACTTTATCACAAAAATTTCAGACTGGTACCAAGAGAAGTGCGCTTTAGTTATTCAGGTATATTTATTTATTATTTATTGTAATACTAAACTAAAAAATTTACACAAAGAAAAAAAATTGTAGGAATTAAAAGCACGAAGAAATTATGAATTTAAAGAATTACAATTGCAACAAGCATTGACCAAAATACAAGAACAAAATGACGAAATCGTAAAATTAGAAGAGCAATTGATTCGTCAAATTGATTATTCGAATATTTTCGAAACTCCCCACAAAAAAGCACCAATACCAGCTCCGCGAAAAATTATAACATCCGAAATATCAACACAAACCCAGACGATAGTGACAACTCAAATTCAAGATAAACAAATCAGTATCAATACAAATATAAATGAATTAACTGAGCAACAAACTGAAGAGAAAAATGAAAAAACGATTGATGAAAATATAGAAATTAAAGAAATCGAAGAAGAAAAAAATATTGAAATATACGATAAAGAAAAACAAGTGCTGCAAATTCAATTAAAAGACAAAACTCAACAACTGGAGGAATGCAATTTAAAAATATTAGATCTTCAAAAAGAATTACACAATGTGAGAAAAGACTTGGTTTTAAAGCAGGAAGAAATTTTAACTAATCATGTCAAAAAGACTCCCAAGACTCCTGAAAGAAGGCCCTCCAGAGGAGAAGATGAAACTGATACTGATCAGGACCAAATGAAATCTATGAAAGTACGTTACACCATTTGTATGTAGATTGTAGGTACACAAATGTAAATATAGTAATATATGATTTATTTTAAGGGTGTCATTGTAAATTTACAACAACTCGTTAATGAACGGGATGAAACTATCAGAAACTATGAAGCCAAGCTGAAAGAAGTAAAAGACGAGCATAGTCTTGCTGCTGCCAGAATGCAAAATGAAATTCAAAAGTTACAGGCAGCCTTAGTAGACTCAAAACATTTAGAGTACGAATAAATTTCACAACATACTATAAATAACTCCTTATAAGAAGTATAAGAAAAATAAAATATATGACAATAATTTTAGGGAAAAAGAAACAACTGATTCAGCAACAAATACATCACTTACTCGTACAGAAACCGATGTACAACAAAAAGCAATCGGCTACTATATCCGTCAGGTGCACACATTGGAAACACATATTGCCGAATTACATACAGCTTTACATGTTTTGGATAGCCAGTTGACATCCTCGCGTGAGGAGTCAGCCCGATGGCGTACACTGGCTGACGATCGCTTACATACAATGGATCAATTGCGTTCAAGGTAAAAAGCAAAAAACCAAGGGGCCAAACTACTAGATAGGATAGTTAGTATTCCGGCTGTAACCAGAATTTTACGTCACAAAAATGAGAAGAGCATCCCCACTTTCTGTGGTTATATACATATTTAGAATTTGTGTTTATATGTGTAGTATTGTGGATGTTAGTATGTGTGATATTCGGTATGTATGTAGAGTTAGGTGACTAGTGGGAGCTGATACATACACCATACATACACACTCGACAACCGTACGTATGTATCTCCCAGAGGCGTACGTTGCATCTATTACATTGTTGCAAGTGGTTGCTAAACAATTACCAACAATCGATGTCTGCACCGCTACAAGTGGTGCGTACGACTGAATCACCTAAGCTGTGACAGACCAACAAATAAGTCCAAGCGAGTTTTAGTTTGCTTCTAGTGTTCTATGTAAAAAACGAATAAACCATTCATTTGTGTCATAATACCAGAATCAGTGCATTCATTGGCCTCATCACTTTCTTCTAAATGATGTAGGCACATGCGCACATTAATTAAAAACTGTGCGAGAATTGTCGGGAATTAGTAATGTCAGTTCCCACGCAGTTTTTAATTAGTGTGCGCATGAGTCTACATCATTTAAAAGTAAGTGATGAGAGTAACGAATGCACTCATTATTATCTAATTACAGGCTTCAACAACAACATCAAAACGAATTGGAAAATTACAAAAAAGAAACGGAACGATGGAGAAACGAAGTAGACGCTTTAACAATAGAATTGTCGAAAGTACGACTGGAAATTCAACAAGATGATATTAATTCAACAAATATAGTCCATCAAAAAAATTCCGAAATTAATGATTTAAAAACAAAAATTACTGAATTAGAAGTATGTACATTGTACGCTGTATACTAGACCAGCTTTCGAAATATCTGTGCTGTGGTGTGCTAACTTTCTCTATACAAATATTTATTTTTTAGAAAAAATTACAAAGAACATCCGATAAAAGCAAAACAGAAATTTCATTAGAGAATGCAAAGAAACAGCTAAAAGATGACTATGAAGCATTGAAAAAACAATTTGAAATTATTAAAAATAAAGAAAAAGAAGCTCGAGAAGAAATTCGAAATCTTCGTGGACAATTAATTAACAGGTACGTTAAGTACTACAAATACGATAGATACCAGTCATTACTTTTAACATCATTATCATTTTAAAATATATATATTTTTTTTTAAAAACAGGCCAATAATAAGCAGTGGTCGAAGTGACCGATCCAGCAGTCGTTTCACTGCCCGTGAAACACGACTCCAGAAAAAGATATCGGCGTTAGAAGAAGAACTAGACGAAACGAGAGCTAAACTGGAACATGAAATAGCAATAAATGAATCTCGAAAAGCGAGAAACATAGAAGGATTAGCTCTATGGGAAAAACAAAAACGTTGGCAACAAACCGCTGAAAAACTCAAAGAAAAATTAAAACAAAAAGTAGAGGAGAATGAAAAGCTTCAACACAGTTATACTATGTCAAAAAATATTATAAATCGTCTTGAACGTGAAAAAAACACTCTAGAACTACGTTTAAAGTCGGTAAAAGGGTCACAAATATTTATTGAAGACAATCGCGTGGAAATTTTAGAAAATGAAAATGCCAAATTACGTATGGATATTGAAACATTAAAATCAAAATTAGAGGTATGTCAACGGCACTCGGGTGGTTTAGGAGCCGCGTTACTTGAAGAGAAATTGGAAGCTCAAGAACGGAAAATAGCAATTTTAGAACTTGCATCCAAACCGGGAAATCTCACCGCCGAAATTGAACGTTTACAAAACGAAAATAGTATATTACATAAAGAAAATATTCGTTTGGAGGCAAAAAATTTAGAATTGAAACTTGATTTAGAAAAATTAGCAACCGACACACCCCGATTAAGAGATCAAGTTGAACACCTTCAAAGGTATCTACCAATAATCTCTACGTACATATAAGTATGATTTAATATTATTTTAAAAGATTGTATCTGAAACGATTTTTGTAGGTATGTTGATGTGTTAACGGCAGAAAAAGAACAACTGGCCGCTGCCATGTCTACAGATGGATTGTTACCATCAAACTCATCAATTATACAAAATAAAAAAATTATCGACTTGGAAAAGACATTATTAGTTATGAAGCGTGTCATTGAAAAATTACAAGCTGAAAATAAGCGATTACTATCAACAAAACCTCAAATAAATAAGGACAGAAAGGTTTGTTAATAAATAGAAAAACTTTTTTAAATTAATCATATCATATCTTATATCCATACGTATCCTAACTCGAACCTACCATCTTTAGGATTGTGAGGAACGATTAAAATCTGAATTGTATCGAATTCGAAAGCAATATAAGGAAAGTTTAGAAAAAATGAGTATTTTAGAACAAGAATTACATGACGCCAAAAAACATATAACATTTTTGGAAGAAAGTATTAAACCTGAAAAGCTTGCGTCTACTGATCCAGAAATAAACGAATTAAAAATACAATTGAAACAAAAGAATGAATTACTTGAAAAAGTAAAAATTTTATTACATCGAGCTGCGGCGAAAGAAAAGGCGTTGGATGAACAGGTTTTTGTTATAACTGGCATCAGTTAATTTTTTTTAACGTGTGTTTTATTATTCTTTCTTTAAATAGGTTAAATCATTGAAAAATTTAATTCCATCAGAGAATTCTCAGGAAAATTCGGAGCCACCAAGTTCTTCTCCTCAAAACGAATAAAAATATTAATTAGTTATTTTACTTAAGTGATTTAGTAGTTAATTTAATTTTATTAATGCTATATCAAATAAAAATCATTTTTATGTACAGTAATACCTTGCCCACGACGGAGGTTTATTTCTGTAAAAAGGTCACAGCTTGCAACAAATGCGACGTCCTGTGTACTTATTTATATGTACCTACTGGAAAATCAAATATAGGCGTGGTTTAATATTTAACCTATCGGTACTGGTTTTTGCATTCACCACCAGATGGCAAAGGTTGGCACTTAAAAGAAAATGGTAGCGATTTGTAATTGTCCGTTTTTGTTTGGAAATCGTAAATTACTATGAAAAAATAAGAATTGCGTACAAAAAAATATGGCAGATTATATTTAGTAAAATAAACAGCATAAATTTTGCAAATTGTTAAAATCTAATAAACAAACTTCCCTTACTGGCAATAGTTTTTTTTTTTTTATCACTAGGTCGCATATCTAAGTTTTACGATTCCCAATACAAATTTAGGTAAAAAAAAATTAGACATACATAGATATACACGATAAACACATAAGTAATATGTGTATAATTAATAACCAGTGTAATTCACGTTATCTGAAAAAAGACTCATCATTGTCCATTTTATTCCCGTATCTACATTTTCCCCAAAATTAAAACCGTGTGTCAAACGGGGTATTACTGTATATAAATACACATATAGCACATATATATGTATATATGTATAATTTTTAAAAATGATAGTAGTATTAACTTGGATAACTGGTGGGACTGGTGGGTATATGTATGTATGCATGTACAAAATACATACATACATATGTTTATCGTCTCGACGACCACCACAACCGCTGACTCCGTAGTCCACTATGTATTCTAGAAATAAATTACCCAGGAGTCGTAATGTATATTGATGTATATTATGTATGATATAATTATGTAAAAAGTATAAAACGATAACAGTTGTTTGTATGACACCTTTATCTACATATATACGTAATTATATACTACATACATACATACATACATGTTTGCAAAATGTGTTTTTTTTAATGAATTAGAAATTTGAAAATAATATAATTTTAGTTATAAGGTCAAAAAGCAAATACATATTATTAAATAGTGGTACTTAATAAAAATAAAAAAATGACTTTAAATAAATGTAGTTTACTGTTACATCAAAAATTACTGTTTAAACAGCAGCAATTAATAAAAAACTTATTAAAAAATGAAATTGTACGCTCTTCATCACATTTCACTTATTTTCCAGATGAAAAAAAACCAATTACAGGTAAATATGAAGTACTTAGTACAGTTTTTAAAAGTTACCGTAAACGTTTACGATAACGTTGTTAACGATCAAAGTAAATACATAACCTTATATATCATAAAATACATATTTCAATTATTTCTAAACGTTAATTTACATATTTGATATTAAAATATGTGCTGTGTTTTGAAAAAGAGCAAAATGTTTTATTTGATGTTAAATGAAAAAAAGATTAAAAGTTAATAAAAAGAAAAGAAAATAATACATTGTAATGTTTATTCAAATTGAGAATGATCACGTGATAAATAGTACATATTTAGTATTTACCGTATTTACGGTACATATTTACCGTCTTTTTATCGTGCCACAGTAATTTGCAAAAACTTACACCACTCCACTTGGTACGCTTGGTACTTGCTGTACCTGCACTATAAAATTATACACTAATTATTTAACTATAAAGAAACTTGTAAGTATGAAATTGAATGAATACAATTTTTAGGTACAACATCAAAACTGAATATGTTTCAAGCAATAAATAAAGCTTTAGATGATACGTTAAAAAATGATAAAAATGCGTTATTATTTGGAGAGGATGTGGCATTTGGTGGAGTATTTCGCTGTTCAATTGATTTACAAAATAAGTACGGTAAAGAGAGAGTGTTTAACACACCGCTGTGCGAACAAGGCATTGTTGGCTTTGCGATTGGTGTTGCCAACACCGGCACGACCGCCATCGCAGAAATACAATTTGCCGATTATATTTTTCCAGCATTTGATCAAGTATAAACATAGTTAAATATGTAATTTATGTTTTTAACATTAATGCACAGTAAACAGATCATATTTTTGTAGATAGTAAATGAAGCAGCAAAATTTCGATATCGAAGTGGCAATGAATTTGATTGTGGTAGTTTAACAATACGGGCACCATGTATGGCGGTTGGCCATGGAGCCCTCTATCATTCACAAAGCCCCGAATCATATTTTGCTCACACGCCTGGTTTAAAGGTTTCTTTTCTTTTTTTTTTTAATTTTAATAATAATAAATTTGCATGCATCTGAATGTTTTGAATTTGACGAATTATATTGTATAGATTGTAATCCCAAGGGGTCCGATTACTGCAAAAGGATTATTGAATGCATGCGTAAAAGACAAAGATCCATGCATTGTTTTTGAACCAAAAGTGTTATATCGTGCCGCCGTTGAAGATGTCCCTGATGATTATTATGAATATCCAATTGGCAAGGCGGACATTTTAACAGAAGGTAATTTAGAGCATATACGTCATATTATAAGTTCTTAATTGAATAATAAATTTTTTTTTAAGAAAAAGTATTTTTGTAGGAAAAGACGTTACACTACTCGGTTGGGGAACTCAAGTGCACGTGTTACGGGAAGTAGCCGATCTCGCTAAGAAACAATTAAATCTGTCCTGTGAAGTTATTGACTTAGTTTCTATTCTCCCATGGGATAAAGAAACAATTATGCAGGTATAATTGCACCCCTTACGTCTTGCATATCTTTTTATCCATCACAGTTATTTTTTTATAATTTTTTATTTATTTTTAGTCGGTAAAAAAAACGGGTCGTTTATTGATCGCTCATGAGGCGCCATTAACTGGCGGATTTGGTGCTGAAATAGCCGCAACCATTCAAAATGAATGTTTCCTATATTTAGAGAGTCCTATACAGAGAGTGACGGGTTTTGATACACCATTTCCTCATATATTTGAACCATTTTATTTGCCGACAAAATGGCGATGTTTGCAATCAATTAAAAAGCTTATAAACTATTAATAAATATTTTCAATATATTTATTAATTTTTTCTTTTAATTATCCTTTTGTTACTGTTGCTGTGCTGAAATTGCTCATGTAAATGATAAATAAATTAAAAATTGATATTAAAAATATTTTTTAAAAAAGTTTATTGAACGTCATAAAACAATGATAAGAAATTTTGGAAATATGTATAAAAATATTCAAAATTACGATATAATTTTATGTTTTTTTATTAATATTAATGTTGTAACTTAGAGATGAATGAGTTTGTAATAAGAGAAACGCAGCGAGTGTAATCACATATTTTACAATGGTCCAATCCTACATTAATTTTAAAAATTTTAAGTGTCAAGGTCAGTAACATTGCTACTTCCTACCAGTCAAAATGTTTCGAAATCTCTCGTTTTAAACTATGTATGTAGTTCGTTAGTTCGATACATCATAGTCAACTGGCAACGCAAAGATGGCCACTCGCGCCTCTAGTGGTAAAATTGGTAACTGTATCAGATAGAGCATTATGCGTGTAACTGGCAAGTTGATATCTACGTTGGGCACACATAAATTGTATTGGCAGGGTGCGTAGTATATGGTGGGGATAATTAAATCGATTGCAGCGTGAGTAGTGGAGAAAATAGGCAATAATACATGCTCATATGTGTTTATAGTGTAATAAAAAATATTAAATAAAAATATAATACATTGATCCACTTTGATTATAAACGCAATTGCCACTAATATGTCGTTCCTTATTTATCTGTCAACGTATTAACGTCTACACGTCAATCCATAAATACAGAATTAAAAATATTTGAGGTATTTTAAACTCACATGCAATGATGTTTCATAAGAAGTTATTGATGTTTGCTTTATGTATGTACATTCAACTAAATGACTTATGTCAGCATTTCTTAATTTTCGAATTTCCCTGACGTGCTTCACCATCACCAGCAACTTTTTCCTCTGCATAGTCCGGGGTTGGAAGGAAATACTGTCTTGATAATTATATCCATGTTAACGTCGAAAATTGTTTAAATACTTTATTAATACAATTATTATACTTCATCCAGTGTTTTATACCTCAAATTGTTCAAATTTATTTATAAAAAAAAATAATTGTAAATAACAAATATTTGTATTCAGATTTTACGGTTTTTTTCAAAATATTTTAAATTTATTTCCACGGTTACCATTATTTAATAGCATGAAAAAATGTTTATTATAGATGTCGTTGGCATCATGCACCCAGCCAATAATAATACATATTTCTAGCTCACTTAGACGTAATGTTCAATCTGATTTCACCACTAGAGGTGCACGCGTAGTCTTTTCGTTACCAACACGCGACACTCTATATCCTTTATAATATTATGTAACTATTAGGTATATTGTTAGTCAATAAAATGATAGAAATGAATATTAGTACAAAAAAAATTGATACGTGTTATTGTTTATATGAGCATCTTCTAAATCTATTAAAATTTAATTTTAAATGATTAGTAGTTACAAAGTTTTGATAAGTTTAAAATAATATGTATTTTAAAAAAAAATTCAGCTTAATATATTATACATAATTAAAGACTTTTTTAAAGATTTTTATCATTAAATCCCTCTAACTACATTAAAGAGTTTATACAGGCACTTATTGAAATATGGCAAATCGATATTCGCAATTTTTGAACTTTATTTAGTTTTAGAGGAATGTTTTGTTCAAGTTTGAATTTACTTTACTAAATACTTAAATAATATAGAAATTTAATTAATTGGCGTAATTTTTCATTATTTTATCGCTATTAATATTATTTTAATTATTATATTATGTACATGTTATTTACACAAACAAGGTTTACCAATACCAGATTTACATAATTGTGTACCACCCTATACTTTAAAAATATATATTAGTGATGGTAAAATAAAAGTCACTTGGTAAGATAAGATAAAAGTGACTCAATTAGTGTTGTAAATTTCTTTAATAGTAATAATAGTAATAATGATGACGATGATGATGATGAAATTATTACAATATAACTGTGTAGTATTAGATAATTAGTAGGGGTGTGCGAATTATTCGAAATGTCGAATAATTCGCACCGAATCGAATAGTAATATTCGATTCGAATTTCGAATCGAATAATTCGATTTTTCGAATAATTCGAAAAATCGAATTATTCGTTTTTTTTTTTTTTTCGAATAGCTCGAATTTTTGTGTTTTCTTTTGATTCTTAGAGATTTTTAAATATTTAATTGAAATCAAAAAAAAAAAATCGGATCCATTACAATAATTTCATAAATGGAAAGTTACATTATGCCTAAATAACAGAATAAATCAATCAGTAATAATAAAAGTTTGTTGTTACAAAAACTTATGTACTTATGTAACTAACGATGGATAAATAATTATATTATACCTATATAAATTTTAGTGAATATCATTTTCGAGTTTCAGGGATTTTAAAGCAAATTTCTGCCATTGTCTCCGACTTAAGTCGCCCATAACAGTGGCTGTAATAGCTGAATTTTCGATTCGAAAATTCATTAAAACATAAAAGATAATTGTAACCAAACTCCTTTGTATAGAGCGGATGCTCAAAACAAAATAAAGATTCTATGCTATTCTATTCTGAAAAAATGCGATAAAAGAACCCACTGCAAGTTAAAATAAAAAATACTTAATTATTTTTCGGATGAATCTGCTCTGTAAATCAAACTATATACCAGATATAAATTATATTATTAAATTTCTTAGTATGTTTGAGTCTTAGAAATAAAAAAAAAAAGTTCGAGCTATCTGAAAAAATGAAACAAATAATTCGATTTTTCGAATTATTCGAAGAAAAAAAACGAACAATTCGAAATATCGAATTATTCGAAACCTCGAATTATTCGATTCGAAATCGAATTGAATAGCACTATTCGATTCGATTCGATTCGAGCACTATTCGCACACCCCTAATAATTAGTAATTGGTAATTAGTTGTCCGATGTGCTCGATGTAGTGGACCAAGCTTTCATTGACGTGAGCGCTTTATTCAATTGTTGGCACCATTCAATTCTCTCTTCTTTTGTATCAGCTGATAATAAATGTCTAAAAAAAATAAAAAAATATTTTGTACACATAGCAAATACGGCAAATACATGGACAGTCGAGTAGAGAGAGTAGCGAGCACGATCAAGCACGTTACCTGATTAATGTTTTATCTTGTTGCACGACCATCACAAGGCTATCCGAATCATCCGGTTGTTTGGGGCGAATAAATTCCAATAAAAATGTATGCGGACGGGCACAAATGTCACGACTCACCAAACTGACGTGTTCCGTCACACAACCCTGTAACGATATTGAATTCACCGGCGCCTTTTTACGTTCGTCGTCTGGATATTTCCAATAGCTGAGCGTATCCCCCTTCAAGTAACACCAACGTCGATGCCATGCACCAAAACCACTCACATCTTCGAACATTGTGAGAAAGCCACGCATTTCAACATTCACATTTATGTCACAATCAATGTGCATCTGGATAACGCCCTCCAGTGGGCTGATGTAGGGCATCTTGTTTAGAGACCATTGTGTCCTCTTTATTTCCTTTATTGAAAATATAACAAAACCTATCATTTGAAATGAAGATGTTCGAACTGCCGAAGGGCCTGCAGGTGATTCGATGGCCGTTTTATAAAGCTTCGATTCTTGTGACGGTTTTGATTTTTTCGGTGTTAAAAGTAACTTTCCGCTCTAAAAATTAAAATTTTATTTAAAATTTAACGCATTTCATTAAAGCCTATGGAAAATTTTTTTTGTTTCGAAATGCCGGATCTTTTGCTGCCAGTGGCAAATAAAAGGTTAAAAAAAGATAACAAATCAGTGATGATAACACTAAAAAAAAAATTACTTTCTTAAATGATATGCAAAATAATTATACGTTGCAATGACACAAATAATAAATATAAATAAATTATGCTGAAGTATAAAATTGAACATTACTTATAATTACACGGTATTTCGAAAAACCTCTTACAGATGGCAGCACTTTTGCCGTTCAAGTATTATGATTCGCCATATTACTGAACGGGTTAACTCGTCTTAATTATTTAAAGAATTAATACATTTGTACCATGTATGCAGCAATTTTAATTATTTTAGATATAATTTTGATTTGCATAGAGCAATGGTCCTAACAGCCATGCGCTATAAATAAATAAATAAAAATAAAAAATAATAATAATAATATTTGCACACATACTTTTTTATCTTTGCCTCCAATATGGTATTTGACTTCATGTGGCAATACCTCTTCATGTGCCGGCATCGAATAAACTTCCAGTTTAATTATAAAATCGGACGGCAGTTGTTCTAATTTGATGGTACCAGGGATACGTACACAAGGTTGAGGTGGATTTGGTGGACACCCGGTGGGCACTAGCGGCGTCGCGAATATATGCTCGCCATATCGCACCAAACATAACAAATGATGACCCAATCCGCCGGCTGTACAACATCAACAATTTTTAACTTATAGTTATGCGTTAAATAACGGTTCAATAGTCATTTAAATTTCAAATGATTATGAATATATAGAATTCAGACTACGGAACCGATACATATTTATTTATCAATAAAACACTAACCAGCGGTTAAGGCTCTCAAGTAGTCTTTTTTTAATGGTAAAACAATATCGGAAATTTTTAACGAGCAGCTATCGATACTATAATTCGGTTGAGTGTGTGAGCTCGGTCGAAGTGTCCGTTCAACGCGTAATCGTTGAATTTCATGTAATGCCGCCTGTCGACGTTGAGTCGCCAATAAAAGTAATCGTTCAGCCTCCACCTCCTCACTTGACCCAGAAAATTCTACAGTCGATCTGCACAAATTTAATGCTTGGCTTGTTTGCGATATGACCGTTTGATGTTTAGAAATCTAAAATTGAAATTATTTTATAATGATGCTCTGTTAAGTTGCACATTATCAAAAGTAAGTAAAGTCGGTTGGTTACCTCATCCGTTAGCCGTTGAATTTTTTCATCAACCAATTTTTCTTCGTTATTTTGATCGACGGTACTCTTAGTAATTTCTGTACAATTTTCTTGTCTTACGATTTTCTTGACAGGTGTTCGTTGATCGTGATTTTGTTGACGTCTATAAAAACTAACGGTGTGTATGAGAGGAATGTTTGAATCATTTTCCGCTTGGTTTGTTGGTGAATGTTTTTCTTCTTCTATTGTTGAACATTTTTTAGGAGAATTACTGTAATTAGTGTTTTTTAGTGGCGAACCCGTACCCGTGCCCGTACCCGTACCGCTTGTAGTGGATGAAGTTGACGATTTTTGATAATGAAATGAATCTGATGCTAACGTATCCAAACCGTGCTTCTAAAATTATCATCAATTAATTAGTTACACATTGTGATAATATGCAAGAAAATTTTTATAAATACCCTGCATGAAAAACGGGTATTCTTGGGAGGTGTTGGTCCAGTATCAGATTCAGTTGACTGACCATTTAAATATTCATTCATATCATTTAAAACATCCGACAAATCTGATGTTGTACTATCATCCAAATAAGTCTGTAATTTTCAAAATTACAAAGAAAACAAAACTAAGTACATAAATAACTACCCAAAGAATAAATTAATGTACTTACTCTTTTTTGACTGCTTATTTGACTCCTGTTAACCGCATCTAAAATTTCTCGCCCAAAACTAGTATCTCCCAGATCAGATTCAGCAATACTAGATTCATCTCCATCAACACAACTGCAATTGAGTAAATAAACAAAAAAAAAATTGAAACGTTTAGCTTTCAGTTTTTACAGGAACATATTGGAAAGTAATATATGAAAGGAGTATATGAAATCCATAAAAATAAAATTGAATATAAAAAAGATTTTGTAAAAAAATTTATTTTTTTGTTTTGTTTTGTTAAAAAATTGGCGAAAAACGTTGTAACAAACAGTACATTTTAATACATTTGTAAAAAAAAAAAATAAAAATATATATTTTATCATTTTAAGTAGAAAAACAACCGTCTAGTTCTAAAAATAAAACCAATCCAAATACTTTATAATACTAAAATTAATTAATAAACAAAACATTTTCCTATTCCCTATCTAAAAAAATTCTTTTAAATCACATTACATTATTTAAAATTATCTTAAAAATAACTCATCACATTCAAGTACACAATAATACAGGAGTAATTGGGTGCGTTCAGTAGAAAAAATGTTTCGTAATGGAGTTTGTTCCGTTACAAACTAGAGGGCTCTGATTAAAAATTAAAAGTCGAACTACAGTTTTATGGTCAGTCCACACTACACAAACTTTTGTTTGTGTAGTGTGGACCGGCTATCACAATTAAATTTTTTTTAACTGAGCCCTCAAGTTTGTAACGATGCAAGTTTTGTTTTGTAACATTACGACACAGTTATATCTGGCGAATGCATCCATTATCTTTAAAAAATAATAAATAAATTTAAAAAAAAGAAACAGTTTAATAACTAATACTGACATGTATTGATGTATATTTGTATTTTATGCACTTCATTTATTTCATTTATCTCGGTACAAAAATTTAAGATTAACGAATATAAGTGCATTCAAGTCATAGAACAATAAATTTATGAAAAATACATTTATTTATTTATTTATTTTTTAAATAATTAATACTGATTCATTATTAAATTTTGTTTTTGTATTGAAATTTACAAAAAAATAATTAATGATGGTGATGTTACTAATTGACACAAAAGAAAAATAATATCCAATCCAATAAAGTATCGCACCTGCTATTATTATCGTCTGTATTTTCGGCCGATTGTTGTTCTTCACCCACATCAGTTGCATCATCTTCGGTGGCAGTCGTAGATGCTTCAATGTCTGACAAGCAAGGATACAATTTGCCGTTCTTTGGTCCTGTTACCTTTATACGTTTTACATCTTCTAAAACTGCTTGAACAATTGGATGATCACCGCTACCTAAATTAGCACCACATAAGTTATTCAAATTACCGCTATAATAAAACAAAAGTTATTATATATTATTTTCACAGCCGGCTCTAGACTACATTCAAAAATGTCAATCGAATTAAGAAACAATTATTTTAAAAAAGTTTATTTTTATCATTTTTTAACATAATTATAGTTCAAAAAAAAAAAAATAATAATAATAATACAAAAATCTGATCGAAGAAAGAAAGAAAGGTATTTGTAATAATTTAAAGATAATTAATCTAATGCCAGCCACCAGCTCGATATTTAAACAAACTTACTTCTTCTCTTTGGAGGATCTTTTTTAGTTGACGTGATTGCGTCCTTAACATTACTGTCTTCCGATACTGTAACAGAATTTGCAGATTTTTTAGAAGCAAGTGACGCTAAACTTTCTCGGCTCTGTTTAAACGTAACAATTTTATTTTTTTGTTCACGTATCATTTTTGTTGTTTCTGTTACTTGCTCATCTTCTTCAGACTCCGACTCAGACTCTGACTCAGACTGGGACTGGTACTGGTACTGGTCACACTGAGTCGAACTCGTTGTTTCAGGAACTTGTTGTTCATTTAACGTTTTATTTTTATTAAATCGATTCTTTAACATGTCCAATTCACGTTGCTTTTCTTGTTCGCGCGCTTTTCTAATTTGCGATTCGGATATTGTTGTTGCCTGTTGTAAGAGAGCTTTCAGTTTTCCAGCAATACCGGAATTTTCGGTGGCGGATGTGGTCGTGGTCGCCGCTACCGGTTTCGTTGTTTCTGATTTTATTGTTTTGGCTTGTGCAGATATTTTTTCGCTGGCATTTGCTCTAGCAAAATCTTTTGTGGTATGTTTGTTATCATTTTTTGTATTTTCTGTTGATTTTGCTTGTACCGGGATTGGCATTGCGAAGGCCGCTTTTGGTACTAGCGCTTCGCCTTTATGCTTTTCGAAGAGCGCTTTACGTTCGGATACTGACAGCAACGCGGGATCTTTCTGTTTGGAAGGACTTGCATTTTCAAAAAGAGCCGTTTTACTCAAAATAGATTTGCTTGGTGATTTGGGTGTGGTTGGTTTATTATTTGGGGAAAATTTCTCCACTTTATTATCAAACTTTTTTGCAATTTGCATTATTTTTTTATTTTCCTTCTTATCATTTTGCTGTGTTGATATTATATTATGTTGATTGTTATCCTGCTCGTCCTGCTCGTCCTTCTCCACCAGCTTATTCGTCGTATCCGGTTTTTCTGTATTGCTTTCTTTTTTATTTTCATTTTTGGATTGCGCTTGTGACGCACGGGAATAATCAAAAATTAAACGGGATGTTGATTCAGTTCGTGAAAATCCTTGAGATTCCTACGAGATACAATTTTAATCATTTCATCACAATCAAATAAAAGTACTTAAAAATATAAAATTTAAATATTTTTTAAAATAAAATAAAAAAAATTATGGGAAATGCATTACAGCAATGTAATCTGTAAAAATTGTTTCTAGAAAAGTGCCATTTGAAATAAATGCTCTTCAAATACTTGACAGTTGTCTTGATCATAAATACTTAACAAAGTAAGTGAAAATACTTACGAGATTGTCTAAGACAGTTTTATCCCATTGTAACTGTTTTGTGGAGGTTTGTTTATCAGCAGATGTTGATGATTGCGCATTGGTAGTTAGAACAGGTTTAGGAGGTTTAGGAGCTGGAGGTTTATTATGTGTTTTTCGTGCTGGTGATATTGCACTAACTTTAACTTCGGTCGGCGGTTTTGGTGCCGGTGATTTCTTTCTCGGCGATTTCGACGTAGTACATGTTGATTCACGAACAACATTTTTAGGATGGCTCAGATCGTCTTCCCAATTTTTTCGGTCCGTTGCCAAAGCAGCGAAACGTTTTCGCCGAGCTTCATTTGATTCAGATTTTTGTGAACGTTTGATATGATCAGCGTCAGTTGCAGATGACAACTCTTCATGAAACTTTTCTTCCGTTCGATGAATTGGGGAAGAAAGATTGACTTCCTCGGTAGAATATAACTGTCCGAGACGTTGTAAACGTGTTTTGGCATCTTTCCGCAGTGCAGGTTGATTATGTTCATTTTTCTCTAAAATAACTGATTCTTGGCCGTCATTTTTTTGTAAAACAATTGATTCTTTCTCATTATTGTCACCAGCATCTGCATTTATGTCCGAATCGTCATTTTCGTCTCTTTCTTCAATTTGAACCTCGACTCGCATATCGTCTGTTGATTTCAATTTTATTTGCATTTCAAAATTTTCTTTTTGAATATTTAACGTTTTGTGAGCCAATAATGGGCTATCTTTACCAGGGATATCGCTTGATACTTTAGTTAAACTTAATTTTGATTTAGGTGAGTTTGTTAATTTTGAATAATTTTCTTTCGACTGTGAATCTGCTTTGTTTGATAAATTCGAATCTGATTGTACTTCACGACGTTTCAACAAATTTATTTCGTCGATTTTGTTTGATGAATTCATATTCGGTTGGGATTCGTGTAATGGAAGTTTTTTGTGCAAACCAAGATCATTCATTTTTAAATCTAATTTTTTTTGACGTTCCTGAGCAGTTGCCATTAATTTCTAAAGGAAAAATTGTATTTAAAACTATAAAAACTTTCTTTACAATAATATATTTTTTTCTTTCACTGATACATATTTAAAAATTAAAATATAAAAGTATAAGTAGTAAGAAAAAGAAATTTTTGTATTTACCTGTGTGAATTCATCCATCCTTTATTTTAATATATTTTATACTAATTAAAAATTAGTAAAATAAAAAAAAAAAAATAGCTAATAATAAATGTAATAGAAATAATAAATAAATTTAATATAAATACTTTTAAAATATTTCAATGGATATTTTGATATTTGAGACACAATTTTAAATTGACAGTTTTCTTAAATGACCGTTATTATTTAAGATATGCTCCACAATCATTCACACCATTTACACCATTTCATAACTTTCACATAAAATGTATGAAAAATAATATAATTAAAAAACACTCGAAAATTAGTTAAATGCACACTTTCACTGAATAATAAAATTCATAAAAAATATATACAAATTTTTTGAGCTAGTGCATATAATTTATTTAATATTTTTAACTGAATTTTAATAAAAAATATAATCAAATACCAAACTTTATTAAATTTTTAAAAGTTCGTTAAATCACTTGAAAATTGTTATTAGTTATTACTAGATGGGCTAGATGGCATGGCAGTGTAAATTAAAAAAAAATAATATCGGTTACAAAAAGTTGATACGTTGACGGCCATTGCCATTAAAAGACGTCAAATGAAACGTCACTAACTCACACATCTCGTCAAGGAACGTCAGCAATTACATATAAAATGTATTAGCTGTCAAAATAGTGCACCAATTGGGCTTTATAGGTTATGACCGTCAAGGCATTAATAATAGTTACAAACTGTGAGCAAACTTTACGTTTATGCATATAACCAAAGTCACCAAAAAGTTTGAAATCAAAAAATTATTAACGGTTAAATATTTTGACAGAGTACGTTGGTTTCGTTTTTCACGTTTGTTATTTTCGGTCCGGTTGTATCTGCGGTATCATATGGCGGTATCTGCACCCACGATGTAGTTATGCCGGACGCCCCGGACGCGTAGAAACGGACGGTTGTAAAGTTGTATCGGATAATTTTTTTATTTGTGAAAAATGTCTGCGTCAAATACAAAACGTAAACGATTGGAATTGTCAGAGGACAGCGATAAAGATGAGAGTCAAACAGAGAATTTTGATGAAGATGAGGGTGGTTTTCGTATTGATGATATCTACATACCTCCGCCACCAAAGGCTGTGTGTAGCGTAGAGATCGGGGCTCCACGACTTGTCATTGAAAAAATTGTCAATCGTGACTTTAAATCTTATGCTGGAGAGCAAACTGTTGGACCTTTCCACAAATGCTTTTCATCGATTATGGGTCCGAATGGAAGCGGCAAAAGTAATGTAATCGACTCGTTACTTTTTGTGTTTGGATATCGGGCGAGTAAAATACGTTCAAAAAAGATATCAGTTTTGATTCATAATTCAGAAAACCATCAAAACTGTCAATCTTGCTGCGTTAGCGTTCATTTCAAACAAATTATTGATAAGGTTTGTTTCGAGTGATTGTATCAGGTTGTTACATAACTTCTGTCCGAAATTTGTAGCAACATGTTTGAACTTATTTAAAGGTGGCTGTACACCAAAGGTAACATTGCTAATAACACGTGTTTTTAGCAATTTCTGTTTTTAACAATTTTTTTTAGTATTGGTTAAATTAATGTTAATAACATTTTGCTATTAACATTTGCAATTAACATGTTTAAATTTACTGAAATATTTAATAACATTTTTGCTAAATTAATTTAATTGTTAATAACATTTGCTTTCCGCATTTGTTATATTTTTCAGTAACATGTTAAAAAAGTTGATAACATTGTTAGCAGTACAATTTTTGCTATCAATCTAGTTCTTCCTACGAAATCATTTTAATTAAACTAAGTACTAACAGTTCTATTAAAATTATAGAAAGTTCAAAGACAAGTATGTTAGTAACACTGTTATTAACTTTGTGAATAACAATGTTATTAACAGTGCCACAACTATACTTATTGAAGTAATTTAAAATGTTACTCATTTTATGTCAGAAACATTGTTATTAGCTTATGAATGTTAACATTTTCAAAAGATATTTAAACAAATGTCGATAACATTTCTGTTATTAACATTTTTGTTTTCAACATGTTTTTGCTATTTTTTCGGTGTACAGGCACCTTACGGCGATATCTTGCAGGATCGCTGCCATATGTGTTACGTTGTAACACGTATGTGTTTGCAATGAAATAGTCAGTGCGTTTGCAATTTTTGAAGAGCGCACATCGCTCCTAATTTCTTTTTGTCAATAAATGATGGAAGTGAAAAAAGAACATATTCAACATATTATGCTTTACGAATACAGCAAAGGAAAAAATACGAGCGAATCGGCTAGAAACATTCAAAGTGTTGTGAGTGAATGGACGTGTCGGAGATAGTCTGACAAGTTTCGGAAAGGTGACCGGACGGCCTTTTGAGTTCGATAAAGAGGCCCTTAAAACTCTGGTGGAAAATAACCAATCCACAACAATAGAAGACTTGCACAAAAACTGGGGGTTAGCCGTATAACCGTCCATCGTCACATGCAAAAAAAAAAAAAAAAAAAAAAAGCAAAAAGATTTTCAAATTTTTCGGACAGAACTTATGTTACAACCTGATACAATATTCCAGTAACTGCAATAGTCAATACTTTTATAATAAAATTATTTGATTTTATTTGTTTAGGATGACGAAACCTTTGAACAAGTTCCGAATTCCGAATTTGTTATATCCAGAACTGCTTTCAAGGATAATTCTTCATATTATGAAATAAATGACAAAAGAGTCCATTTTAAAGAAGTTGCAAAATTATTGAAAAGTCACGGCGTAGATTTAGATCATAATCGATTTCTAATACTTCAAGGTGAAGTTGAGCAAATATCAATGATGAAACCAAAAGCACAAAATGAACATGAAACGGGAATGCTTGAATATTTGGAAGATATAATTGGCACGTCCCGCTTTAAGGAGCCGTTAGAGAAATTAACTGTGCGTATTGAAGAATTGACTGACGATCGTACTGAAAAGGTGCGCAAAGCCAAATTAATGGAACAGGAGAAAAATAACATGCACACGCCATATCAAGAAGCCATTCGTTTCCTTAAAACTGAAAATTATGTGAAACAATTGCAAAATATATTGTGGCAGAAATACATGCATGAAGAGGAATTAAATTTAAAAAAAACAGAGCAAGAAAAATCAAATTTGTCGGCAAACATAAAAGAAATTAATGACAGATTGAAAGAAATTATTGCCAGTCGTAATGAAAAAGAATCCACTCTGAATGAGACATTGAACAAGAAAAATAAATTTAAGAAAAAATTAGAACAGTTAAAAGAAACATTTAACAACGCCAATAAGAAAGATCAAATGTTACAAGAAGAAATGCAAAATTCAAATAAACAACGCAAATCGTGTATGAGTCAGCTGGCGGACGAGCGCAACAAGTTAATGCAGTTGGAAAAAGTTCCGGAGAAAAATCGCACAGAAATCGCTGAAATTGAAAAGAAACTAGAAAAGTTGAATGAAGAAATCACAGTTCTAGAACAACAAAAAAGTGATGCATTAAGAAGTGTGGCAGATGAAACCAGGCAATTAAATGCCGAGTTAGATGAACTACAGACAAAATTAATAGCACTAAATAAAAATGTTCAGACAACAAAAGCGGCATTTGATCTGGCCGAATCGGAATTGGCAATATTTATGAAGAATGAAACTGATGAGAAAACGAAATTAGAAAAGATATCGAACAGTTGTGAAGCAACTCAGTTGCAATTAAAAGAAAAACAGAAACGGGTCAATGAATTAAAAACAGAAATACCAAAAACCGAAAAAGAATTAAATGTTACACAAAAACAATTACAACAATTACAGGAGAACGAACGCAAACTGACCGAACAATTGGACATGTGCAGAGCAAAACTTGAAGATTCACGCTCCAACATGCAAAGCTCGCGGTCGCGAGGTCGCGTTCTTGACGCGTTGACACAACTGAAGAATGAAGGCAAAATGCCGGGCTTCCTTGGCCGACTCGGTGATTTGGGTGCAATTGATTTAAAGTACGACATTGCCGTATCGACCGCGTGCGGCCCCTTGGATCATATTGTTGTCGAAGATGTGGCCACGGCAAACGCGTGCATCGACTTCCTAAAGCAACATAACATTGGACGTGCCAATTTTATTGCACTAGATAAACAGGAACATTTACGTCCACAAATCGGCATGCCATTTCAAGCGCCAGAAAATGTGCCAAGACTGTTTGATTTGATCCACTGCGTGGACGAGCGAATTAAAACTGCATTTTATTTTGGCCTGCGAAACACGTTGGTTGCCAACGATTTAAATCAAGCCACACGCATCGCGTTTGGCGCGCGACGTCATCGAGTTGTCACACTTGCCGGCCAATTAATTGAAACGTCGGGAACAATGAGCGGCGGCGGGAACAGCGTGAGTCGCGGCAGAATGGGCCAGAAAGTATTAATTGATACAAATAAATCGTTCACTGACACCGCGGCAAATATTGAAAAATTGGAAAATGATGTAAAACAACTGACAACGGAAGTGGAATCACTGCGAACCCAACAAACCTCCTACGAACAAAAACTGCATGATTTATCAACAAAATTGAATGATATGAAATTCACGATGAAAAATGATATGGTGGAAAATGAATCACTCACTAAACAGCTCCGCGACTTGCAACATCAGCGACAAATTCAACAACGAAAAGTTGAACAGATCGAAAACAGTGCCGACGAACAAACAATCAATCAAATGAAAGCAACCATACAAACAAAAAAGACCGCGTACGAACAAGCGGTCAAAGCCACAACGCAAATAAAACAGGACGTTAATAAAATTGAAACAAAAATAACAAATATAACGAAAGAAAAAACCAGTAAAATTCAATTAAATTTGTCGGAAAAAACAAAACAGACAGAAAAATTAAAGGCTGAATGTATTAAATTAAATGTCGCCATTAAAACATCTGAGAAAAAAGCGAAAGCAAGTAGAGAAAAAATTGCCGAATTGGAACAAGAAATTAAAAATCTAGAACAAACCATTCTTAACATACAAGAAGAGCGAAAAACTATTGAAGAGGATGCCAATCTGCTCCTAAATAAAATTGAAGAAATTACTGAAGCACTGCAAACGGACGGAAATGAAAATTCACAATTAAAAGATGAGATTGCGAAACTTTTAGAAGAAGAGAACAAATTAAAAACAGAAGTTATTGACATGGAAAACCAGTTAAAAACTATTCAGACAACAATAAATAAATCAAAAGATAAAATTTTGTGTTGGCAAAAAAAGATATCAGAATTGGTACTGCACGAGTTGCACCACGATATGGCCGAAGACGTTCAAATTCAAAGAAATGAATCGTTGTTACTGAAAGAAAACGACACGTCAAAGGCATCGGGGGGCAAGGAAACATTAAAGAAATTAACTGAAGAGGAATTAGTAAAAGTCGATAGTAACGAACTACAATATGCAATTACCACCGAGCAAGAAAAAATAGCATCAAAGAAACCAAATTTAAATATAATCGAAGAATACAAAAAAATTGAACTTGAATATTGTAAACGCGTAATGGACGTGGAGAATGTAACAAAATTGCGACAAGAAATGCGTGAAGTGTACGATAAGGTGAAGAAGCAACGGGACGAAGAATTTTTAACCGGCTATCAAATTATCAATTTAAAACTGAAAGAGATGTATCAGATGATCACATTGGGCGGTGACGCCGAGCTCGAACTTGTCGACTCACTTGACCCATTTAATGAAGGTGTCTCGTTTAGTGTCCGCCCACCGAAGAAAAGTTGGAAAAATATTTCAAATTTATCGGGTGGCGAGAAAACGTTAAGCTCGTTGGCATTAGTGTTCGCTCTACACTATTACAAGCCATCGCCCCTCTATGTTATGGACGAGATAGACGCAGCGTTAGATTTTAAAAATGTTTCAATTGTTGGAAATTATATTAAAGAACGTACGAAGAATGCTCAATTTATTATCATATCATTACGATCAAATATGTTTGAGCTGGCCAATAGATTTGTTGGTATATATAAAACTTACAATTGTACAAAATCGATCACGATTGATCCCCAGTATTATTCAACACCTCAAAACGAACAAGACATACCAAATGGTCAATAAAACTATCGGACAAATTATGTGGCCAAAATGAAATATGTAATAAATAAACAATTAAAATATTGTAAATTAAATTTATTTGACTTGTTAAGCAAGTATAAAAGTGATTTATAATATAAACAGAAACAGTAATTAAATATCTTAACTAAACTAAAACTTGTCTAACTTTTCATACCAACCATTAGAAAAAAATGCAAATTGAACAATCATTTTCATTACTATTTTTATATTCATAAATATTTTCCTATTTGTATTTGGATTGTACATATTAATCAATTTATATTTTATTGTAATTGTAATTTTTCAATAAATTAACAAACAATGCAACATTTTATTTTTGTAACAGTTAAATTGTTTTAGAAATAACAAGTTCACAGGACACTTCCGGACACCCCGGACACCTTGCACCAGGTATCTGTTTTTTTAATGAAACTTAATTTAAATGAATCCTTAATGGCAATGTAAGATTGCTCCCGGGTTGCCTATCGAAAATTAGCCGTAAGTACCTTTAATTGCCGTCATTAAGCGAATAATCGAAAAGACATTTTTTGACGTTTTAAAGTGTCAAATATTTTCAAAGATTTTTAAAATTTACAAATTTTTCTCATAGTAACAAGAAAAGTAAATAATTTTTTCCTAGTTACAAATACAAAAATAAGCCAAGAGCCATTTGATTTGATTTTGTAATTTTTTTTATTTATCTGTAAGAATATCTACAATATGTTTTATTATTTATAAGAAGCTAAAGAGGGAAAATCACAGATTTGTTAATTTTCTCATTAATTGTGTGCTAAACCCAGCCTACAGACCAAATTTCAATTTTCTAAAACTTCGGGAAGTACTCTATAAATTTGATGATCATCAGTGAGTGAGTGACGAATTTAATAAAATTTACATATTAATAATATTGAAAGCAATAGAACTATAAAATTGAAATTTGGTACATTTCATAAGACTGGTGACTACATTCTATCCTGACAATTTGAGCTCTTAAGTATTATCCAGACCGAAGTTATCAGGGTCCAAAAATAGGCTGAATTGCTTCGAGAAAAGATACAGCTGTGCTCTGTTTGTTTTGTTTTGCCTCGTCTTGGTGGGGGCACGGGCGCACTGCCCCAGATTTTAGTAATTTTTTTTTTTTACTAAAAACTGATGTTTTGATCATTTTATTAAACAATATACACATATTGTAGATATAGTTATAGATAGATAAAAAAAAAAAAAAATTAAAAAATCAAATCAAATGGCTCTTGGCTTATTTTTGTATTTGTAATTAGGAAAAAATTATTTACCTTTCTTGTTACTATGAGAAAAAACTGTAAATTTTAAAAATCTTTGAAAATATTTGACACTTGAAAACGTCAAAAAATGTCTTTCCGATTATTCGCTTGATGACGGCAATGAGCCATTTTCTCAAAATATCTACATCTCTATGATTGAAATTTTAATTTAAAAATTGCTATGTAACCGCATGAGAAAATTGTTTAACACCAGGGCGGCGGCACGGGTTATTCGGAACTACATCTCTATAGTTGGAATATTAATTTCTAATAGTAGCACTACACTCTCGTCGAGGCAACACGAGGCGACGCGAGGTCGAGAGTGTAGTTGATGCTCTCGTGTTACCTCGCCTCGCCTCGTCAAGCCTTGCCTCGCCTCGTCAGGTCTCCGATCTGAGTCGGTTTTTGGTCACAAGTCAAAGGACAGGAGATATGAGGCGAGGCGACCAACTACACTCTCGCATATACTCGTGTGTTGATATTGCATATGTTGCATATCTGCGTACTATTATGTTTTTATACATAACCTAAAATCATGCCTTAAATTTACAAAAACGTTATTTTAAACTTTTTTGTGTAATATGCATGAAGAAAATTATAGGATTCAACAGTACATAGAACTGCAGCAGCAGTTATTTGAATCCATGTCACCGACATCACCCATCTTGTCCATCTATGATTGACATTTCAAACTATACGAACGCGTATGAGCAGTATGAATAACTGAGTAATGGGCGAGAGTGTAGACGGTACATACTCGTGTTGTCTCGCCTCGTCAAAACCTCGACGAACGTCTCGTCGAGGCGACCTCGCGAGAATGTAGTGCTACTAAAAATAAACAATATTCCTAGGTAACAGAATTGAAAAATTTCGTTGCTGAAGTGGAATTAATAGGTGATTTTTGGTTGGTTAAATTAATATCTCGATTATAGACATGTATTCCCAAATACTTGTGTCGCCGCACTGGTGACAAATTGCTACATATTTGAGAAAATGCATTTATTTTTCGGATTAATGTCCATTCGGTCAAATGTCGTTTCTGTAATTTGACCATTCGGAATTATAACTTTTTTCGGTATTTTGTCGCATCGGTTAAATGACAGTTCGACTAAATGACTATTCGGACTTTTGTCGTTTCGGTCAAATGACTCATTCGCTATACGCCGCGTAGGACAAACTCACGTATCCCCATTAAAGATACTTACGGCTAATTTTCGATAGGCAACCCGGGAGCAATCTATTACATTGCCGTTAAGAATTCATTTAAATTAAGTTTCATTAAAAAAACAGATACCTGCAGAAATCAGCTGCGGGATCTTGTACTAATACAATTTAAATATTAAAATAAAAAATAAAGTCATCTCACCCATATTCCCTATCCTTAAATAAGTCTCAAAATTTGAAATTAAGATAACATTCATATTGCAGTAAGAAAAAAAAATGACGCTTTACGGATAAGTTTAGCTAATCGGGCTTTTAATTATTTTATTTACGACTCGGGGCACTCGGGGTGTCAGGACAGCCAGTGTAGTATTGAAAATTAAACAAAATACTTAGCAAAATGTCTGAAAAATGAGAGTCGAAAATAAAAATTATTGCCTATTTATCTATTTCGTTCGGTTCGTTTCATCCTACAGGTTCATTATAAGTATAGTTTATTCTTATTTTACTGATTTATTTTTTATTTTAACAAAAAATCCAAAAAAAATTAAGAAAAATTTTTTATTATTACACGATTTTTGATTTATTGCTATTAAATATAGTGACAGTTTATTAACGCCTTTAGTGACGCACTAATAATCTTCAATGAGCCATTTTCTCAAAATATGTAATAGTCAGACACCAGGGCGGCCACACAGTTAGCCTGGGACTACATCTCTATGATCGAGATATTAATTTAACCAACCAAAAATTATCGTCTGTTAATTCCACTTTAACAACAAAACTCTTCAATTCGGTTCAATTTTGTTTACTTTTTAAAAATTAATATTCTAATTCTGGAGATGTAATTTCGAATAACCCTTGTCGCCGCCTTGGTGTTAAACCATTTTCTTATACGGTTACGTGGCAATTTTTAAATTAAAATTTCGATCATAGAGATGTAGTTCCAACCTACCTATGTCGCCGCCCTGGTGTCAGACTGTTACATATTTTGAAAAAATGGTTCTTATTAGCAATAACATTAATTGCCAAACAATGCAGATTTCCGATGTGTTAAACAAGTGAATTCGTCTTACAATTATTAATCACTGAAGGCGTTAACTGGTTAACAAATTTTAAAATGGACATGTTATTAGTTGAGATTGAGATTAGTTATGTTAATTATGCAGTTGGTGAAAGTAGATTTTAAATTAAATTTGAAGTTAACATTATAAGTAATATGTCAAACATAAACAATCAACAAACAAACTGTCAATATTTAGGAATTGCAATTATTATTTTGTGTCTCCTTATTTTACGCATAATTAATGGTTTTCATGAAATTGAATATAGAAATAAATATTTCTTAAACAAGATCAAACTGTATTTTGTTTTAATTTAAGTAATTAATAATACTGACTGGTAAAATAGTGTGACATTGTTGAACAAGTTGTTATTAACTACTACTTTGACTACTTTATTACTTTATTTATTTATTGTTATCAGAGCCACAAAATATAATTTACCGTGCTATTTATTAGGTTCTATATTATAATAATGTGTGGTCCCTTAATTTATATATTTAAAAACTATAAGTCGTTACTAGCCCAAAAAATAAGTACTTTAAAACAAAATAATTATTAAAAGATGGTGACAGGTGCCAGCAAATATTATTTGTTGAAACAGATCTAACTAATTTCTATTATTCTTTCATTCACATCACGATTACGACGATTACATTGCGAACAAGTAATCAAATTCCAAGTTACCAAAAATTTAAAATGCAATATTTATTTTTAATTTTTTTACTTAAACTCAAAAATTTGTAAAAGAAATAATTGTTTATGTGTAACATATTTAACATAATTATATGTTAAATGTTTGCTAATGATTAATTTTTAAAAATAATTAATTAATTAATATGTTACAAATATTAAATTTGCAATTAAAATAACATATAATATATAACTATATAAAATTTTTAATAATTGGGCTTACGCGACATTGGCAGTGTCATAAAATTTTGCAAAACATTACATTATTATCTTAACTGAATAAAATCTGAACAAAGTTAATATTTTCAATACAGACTGGCCAAAAGATATCCATTCAATCATACATTACATGTTACATTTAATATGACTTTATTTTATTTTAATAATTAACTTTATTATTTAATTAAATTCGTTTTTATGAATTTCATCTCTGGGACATTCTGTATTTATAAATATAACATTTAAGGTAAAATTGTTCTACAATTTTTATTTCTTATCAATGTATAAATTTTTTTCATAAATATCGCATTTTTTTGTCGATATGTTTAAAATTATTTACAGAAAATTGTGTTTTATTGATTTATTTATTTTATTATTTTTTTTTTTATTTTTATTTTTTGGCAACGTAAAAGGACTATTAAAATTATATATATATTTCTTCAAGAAAAATAGAAACTATCTAAATAGAAATTTTTCCATTTTCAGTTTAGTTAGCTGTATGTTGAACTTGTTTGTATTGAGCTTGAGCACACGTATTGAGAACGTCACATTAATACGGCATATTTCCAATCATACTAATATTTCCATTTTATTGCTCTTTCTTAATACGCGGATTTGTCCAGGTTGTACCTCCGGGAGGCCGGCGCACTTAAATGTAAAAATTACCGTCTGTTGTCCAAAATTTGCCTCGAATCTATTTCAGAGAGAGGATTAATTAATAATTTTACAATATTGAAATGAATTTTTGCTGATATTTGCTGTCCAACTTACTCAGTGCTGATGTTTACTTCGGGCGCTTTGCCGATTGCATTTTGAACGACCAGAAATATTTTTGTGACGATTTCTATAACGTGGCCAGTTTGAAAGACGAAATCACCTTTCTTCTTCGCAAGATCACTCTGGAACAAGCATCCAGATGGGATTGAGGGATCTGTAAGGCTTCCGCCTCCACAACCTCCCGTAACGCTAGGAGACTCAGTAGGGGAAGACTGAAAAGCGATACATACTACATAGCTCTAATCTAATCTAGCAACTAGAACAACTACAATGTAAATTATTTTGTGTAAATGTATCGACATATTATATTCATCTATTGTATCATTATTAATTTTGTTTGTAAAGCAGTACGCAGTGCGCAGTCCGCAGTGCGCAGTCCGCAGTGCGCATCACTGTTCACTAACAGAATGGCTCCATCTGGCATAATATGTACTTAATAAGTCAGTACCTGACCGCCATTAAATTAACATCATATTAATACTAACTACATGTCTAGTGTCTACGTAATACCAATATACCAACTAATATACTAATATTTTTATGTTAAAAATTAGTAACAATAATAATTTAGTAACGATTATTTACACAAACTCGCATTTAATTTTCAGTGAGAAGGAGTGCAGTAAATCAATTACCGAAAATTGGTTATATCTATAAAATACTAATAATTATAAGCCATTTTTAGTACAAAAGACAGATATTAAGAATAATAAACTAGTTGCATTAATACTACCTATAAACTCTGTCTGTATAATTTGTTTGGCGTTTAATTTAAAAATCAGTCAGTCAAGCTAGTACGTTTTACATTAGTAACCGAAAAAAAAAAAACAACAATAAATATACTTTACCGCTCTAATGTGAAAGACAGCCACATCGTCCAAGTAAGGGCTCAAAGAAAGACGATAAATTTCAGTTGCAGGTACTCGATACTTCACTTGTAAAGTTCGCTGATCCAAAATTAACATAGCACTCGTAGAAACAACTAATAGAATTGGTACAAACTAAAAAATTATTTTAAATTTACACAACAGTAATTTATATATGAGTACGAGCTGATCAATAATTTATTGATAATATATAAATGAATGATTATAAAAATAAAAACCTTTCCACTGGATCTGGTTATTTTATTAATAATATCAGCAAAAACCACATACTGATCATTCGTTTCCACACACAATTTCTTCCACTGAACATTCTGTCTTAATCGCACGTAATCTCCAAGAAATGGATGAGAAACGCTACGGGAAAATGACAAGTAATTGATAATAATTTATTATTATGAAAGCATTTCATCATACCTTCTCGGATACGATGCTTTCCTATCTTTAAATATAATACTAGCCGTAACTTTCTCGCGCATGCGATTACGAGCGGTCTGATCGAACCGCAATCTATACTTATAGCACTAAAACGTAAATATTTAAATGTTTTATGTTTTATTAAGGAATGAATTAATTAAACTTATACCCTCCATCTATGGTGAATTTTACGTAATAACATACTAGTCTCAGTCAATTGTGGAGGGCACGGTGGCCAATCACGACATATCGGAGAATCACTGTCACTTGGCAGCATGTAAGGTAACCTCAAAAGGAACTGTCGCCTCTAGCGGGAAAAAAGAAAAGCTAAGAATGTAGTAGAGCAATACAAATAACAATCGCAAAAAAACAATAATCATTTTTACATACTTTCCATTGGATATAATGTCTCTGTATTACTCGCACCGCCCAATCAACTTGTTTTTTATGTTTTAGAATTCTTGCTTCCTCGCGAGCCTAATAACAATAAAGTAAAAAAATTAAAATTATCGAACGATAAACGATAACAATTTGATAAAATATTTTATGTAAGAATGCAAGCGTTATATTCATATAAAAATAAATAAATAAATAAATAAAAACATACCACACGATATAAACACCACAAATGTCGTCGACCTTCAAAAGGAATACCTAATTTGCATTCCTAAACATGCAAAATGAAAAGTAACATGCACATAAAAACAAAATACAAAAACAAATTACGATTATGAAAATAATAAAATTATTGGTTGAATGTACACTTAATTGAATAATAAATAAATTTACCCGCCAACTTCGCCAAGCTGCCGCTATAATAATTTGACTTCGACGCATTAATAAATATCGTTTACGTAAACGATAACATCGCCACGTTTTTTGAACTAGTATCGCTAAATCATGTAACCGTGCTGTTCGAAATCCTTCTAATTCGAAAAGCTGAAATATAGCACGTAAAAAATAATTAAAAATAAATACAAATATGTGGTAAATTATTCCCCCAAAAAAATATATATATTTACATACAGTTCGTGGACTTCTTATAAATAATTTTGTTCTACCAAAATTGAATTCAGCGCTAGGAACGGGTATTGAGCGAATTAAATGAACTGTCGCTTCAACGGGTGTGCTTGAAGAATTTCCACGTGGCCAGTGCGGCCACGTATGTCGTGACAACATTCGATATCGTAATAAAAATTGTGTGTAAGGCATCCGGTAAGAAAAACCAGCTCTACGTACTAGAACGGTTTCCATTAAGCTGAAAATAAAATAAAAAAAACAACATTAAAATAATGTTGTTGCTTCGTCTCTATTTAATTTTGTTTTTGATGTTGCGTACCTCAAATATCTAACCTGGTGCTGTACTAAAGCTAATTCAAATATCCTAGGTTGTTTTAATTCATTAGGTTTTATACATCTTATATAATGGGGGTGTCTGTTTGAAGTAGTCTTAACTAAGGCATCGATTGCAATTTTGAATTGCGTTCCAATTGTCACTGGTCGCTTTATATTGCACCGTTTCGGATTACCTTCCGGGAAGAGGAGTTTAAGTAAAGCGTGTTCACATCGATACATGGCTCTAGATACGTCTCGATGTAAGAAATCATTATTCTTTTCCACAAAATTTTGTACATTATAAACTACTGGTCCAGCATAGTGTCGAATTCTAAGTGAAAAACAGATTACTTAATAAATTAATTAAAAATATTTTGGTATGAAGATGACTGACTTACTGGAAACATTGTGGCGGAAGATTGACATCTGATATGAGGCAGTGCGAGTGACCGGTGCAACATTGTTGCAGTCGCGTGTAAAACGCGTCGTCGTTATGAACATGTAATTCTTCAAGTATGGACAGTATGCCGTGGCTCCGTTTGTCGATTAAATCACAGATAAGAATGTTGTCAAAGTAATGTATTTTCGTCCATTCTAAACCCTCCCGAACATATTCCTCTTGCTCTAAGCCTAATGTTGAATGGACAATTGTCCGATGCAGTCGTTCATTACAATAATTAATTAATAATGTCTCTAAACCATTTTGTTCCAAATTTTCGAAACCATAAATATCTAATATTCCTAATGTACGTCGTTTTCCATAGTGTCTCGCCTAAAAGTATAAAATAAATAAATAAAAAACAGAAAACTTTGTATTTGAATACAAAGTTTACTTTAGTAGTTTCATTAATACGATTAACTATCCACGTGAATAAACGGCTATATAACGCTTTGCAGAGTGCGTCACGCGTAGCGACAGCTTCGCACGCGGACAGATCAGCAGTGACGCCGGCGCCTTCAACGGTGCGTGTCGTCAGTGCCGCCTGTAGCCACCGCACCTCCGCGCCCAACAGTTCACACACCTCGTACAGTTCATAGTCGTTGCTAATGGAACATCCCTCCGTTCCGTCAATATTACTGGAAGGTATAAAAATAACATTTCCCAGTTTTAGAACAGTTGCAACCACACGCCAAACGCTCATTATTTCCTCGGATGTAAAGCCCAATATTTCAAAGGCCGTCTAAAATAATTAATACTCATTTATTTATGTCGTGTTCAAAGCTCATAAGCTTACAACTCACACGTACTTT
This sequence comes from Brachynemurus nebulosus, assembly GCA_035578155.1. Lineage (NCBI taxonomy): Eukaryota > Metazoa > Arthropoda > Insecta > Neuroptera > Myrmeleontidae > Brachynemurus > Brachynemurus nebulosus. The sequence goes on from JAPWDM010000003.1 coordinate 75,092,883, forward strand.
GGTAAAAATAAAATGAGCTTTATCTGTTTCTGTACCATCATCGTTGTGCAAACTTGAACAGCTTCCGTTGTTGTGCAATATGACGTAATTATCTATATTACGTTGCAGCTTTAAAGATTCTAAAAAATCGAATCAAAACAATTTTTTGTTTTTTTTTAATAATATATGTAGATTATGGACTGATTGATAGTCAGTCGTGATCATTCGCAAAAACTTACTGAGCAATGAAACATCAGCTCCTGTTAGTAACTGATAAAATACATGAAAGTTTCGATCACCTGCCACTAAATTTGTTACACGTGACTGAAAATTCAAAAAGAAAAACAAATAATAATAAAACTTCGAATAAAGTAATACCTTGTCAATTTCCTAATCACCTTTTCCAGTAAGACTGAATGAAGCATGAAAATCGATTTGAAATTAATAAGCGGTATTAATTTTAATATTGTATCATATTTTACTTACAATTTATTATATGTCCACCAATGGGATCACCTTTAAAATCAAATTCGATATCCAGAAATTTGCCCTGAAACGTTTTATTTACCTTTTTATTTATCACTTTATTATTGTACAAAATCAACTGTCAATACATACAAATCTAGACGCATTATCATTTCGATACGTTTTTGCATTTCCAAATGCTTCTAAAAGTGTACCAGCTTGAACAAGACGATCTTTGATTAATTGAACTTCCGGATCTGTGCCGGATGCCAGAACAATAAATTGTAATGCTATTCTTGCAACTTCAGTTTTACCCGACCCACTTTCACCTAAAATCAAATTTTGCAAATTATCAAATTACACTACGCTAGTACCGCTAGTCTTACAAAAATAAAAAATATAATAATGAACAGATGGCACCACAAACAGCAAATAATTTTAAAATTATCTGACAGGAACGTGGCAGTTTTTTTAATGTTACTTAAAACGTCAAACTATCTGCTTTGGTTAAAAAATTTCATTAATAGTTTGCTTTTCTCTATTTTAAAAATATTCCCACAAAAGTAAGAACATGGAAATAGCCCTGTAGTTTCAGAATAACATTATCATCATTATTATTATTAATGTTTTCCCCCACTCTTCGAGAAACGAACACTGACTGATTTGATAATATCTCCCTTCGGAGACATAAAAATAGTTTGTTTACCTGTAACTATAATGCACTGATCTTCATTTCGATCTCGTAACCATTTGTAGGCCGTGCCCGCAACAGCATACCTAAATTTAATTTAAAATTAATAAAATAAAAACATATAAAACGTGTTACATAGATATTTGATGTTTCTTTTTTTTTAAAACTTACACATGTGGTGGTAAATGGAATGGACCGCGTGTCATGTAAGCCCTAACTAATTCAGCTGAGTAAAGAGCTAACTTTTTGTATGGATTAACAGACAGAAGAACGGTTCCAATATATGTGTAAATATGATCTCGTTTAAAACGTTGATGTAAATTCGATACAAAACTGTCCTCAGACAAGGGCTCCAATAAAACCTAATAAATAACAATAACATTTCATAATTTAATGCATAAGTTAAAACATAATTGAAAATAAATACGTACCGAGTCCCAAGCGCCAACTTCTTGCTCCAGACTGAGCATGGCCTTATGGCCTTACAATCGCCCGATAACCGTTTATGTACAAAAGCACACATTTACTATCAATTCTCAACGTATCATAATTATCATCTTTTAAAATCAACTAACAATTTACTTGTTTTTTGCTTTTGTTGTTTTTTTCTACTTATTTAACACATTTTACTTAATTTTTTTTTTAAACATTGTCTGTAGACAATAAACATTATTAAATAACAATTATATACTTAGGTAATTTAATTATTTTTTAACATAAAATTCACATTTATAATTATTTTCTAATTTATTAAGTACTTTTTGACAACTTTGACAGTGTTAACTGACAGTTTCACAGACATTTTTCATCTTTGAAAACTTAATCGTGAGTTTTAGACGAGTTCGAGTTGTTCGAGGTTCGAGTATTAATACATAATTACATCCGATACATCCCATACATACATATTTTGAAATTACTTAAATTTTTTATGATCTGAACTAATTTGAACAGTTTGAACGGTTTAAACTATTTGAACGTGGTTTAAACCTATATTGACATTTTGCTACATTTGGGACATTTGTAAAAGTTATATTTGTCAATTTAAGCATTCAATATTCGGCGCGTTCGACGTTTTCAGCCGCCTTCAGTCCTTTCAATTTGAACACTATAAAAATGTGAAATGTTGAAATTGAAAATATTTTAATTTTATAAACGTTAATTAAATAAATACAGAAATTTAAAAAAAAATCTAAGTATTATATATTTTTATTAATTACAAAATCTGAAATTCTTTTAAAAGAAAGGAAACTGAAAAATAATAAATATTTATTATTTTTAAGTAATTTACCGCCTGTACCCTAAAAAAGTAAAAATAGGTCTCAAAGCACTACTCCAACGGCAAGTATATCAAGTATATTAACAAATGTTAAAAATCATTAAAACATAACGTGCGCGAATCTAACGTGTATATAAATTTAATAAATAATAAGTACAAATACACGTCGTATACTTAAATGTGATAAATTTATAAATTAAACACCATTAAAATTATAATTTATTTCGCTATATGTATAAATCACTAAAAACCCTAAAAACTATAGAAAAACAAAAATAACCTCTAAAAGTTAAACATTATAAAAATGGTGAATAACGTTGAAAGTGTTGCCGAATTTGAGAAATTGTTAAGGTAGGTAGACAATTTATTTTAGTGTTTGTAATAAAATTAAAATTTGAATTATAATTACCTTGCAGAGAACCGGGCGTAAAAGTATTTCATTTTTCGGCTGACTTTGTCGAACAATGTAAATATGTTAATGATTGTTTAAAAGAATTATCAGAAGAAGAGGAAATAAAGAAAGCCAACGTGAAATTTTATCAAATAGCAGCGGAGGATTTATCAGAAATATCGTTAAAATATGGAATAATAGCGGCTCCGACACTCTTATACTTTGTTGATGGCAAACAATCGGATCGTGTTGATGGAGTGAATTTAAAACTACTGAGGGAAAAAGTTTACGAATTAAAAGGTTCAAGTTGTGTTGCCGGCGATTCCGATAATAAAATCGATAAGAAACCATTAAATGAACGATTAAAGGAGTTAATAAATAGACATAAAGTAATGGTTTTTATGAAAGGTAGTCGCACGCAGCCTCGTTGTGGATTTAGTAAACAACTAATGGAAATATTAAATTCGACTGGGTACGAACACGAACGTTCTAACATAATCATATTATAAAGTGGTTTTTAGTGATTTTTATTATACATTTGATTTTTTGTAGTGTGGATTTTGATACTTTCGATATTTTGCAAGATGAAGAAGTGCGTCAAGGTTTAAAAACATATTCTGACTGGCCCACATATCCACAGCTGTATGTAAATGGTCAACTAATTGGTGGTCTAGATATTGTTAAAGAATTACAAGCGTCAAATGAACTTTTATCAACGTTAAACGGATAAAATAAATGTACAACAGACTACTACCAGTTATTACTTTATTTCTATACATTATGCGTAGTATGATTTAATAAAATTTTCAAATTATATTATTTTCTTCTTTTTATTATTATTATTTTAAGTATACATATTTAATTAAGTTGGTGAAGAAAGGAAAAGAAAAAAAAAACAAAATAGTTGAAACGTAATAACTGTTTTATTATTCAACGTTAAATTTGACTTGACTCGTGTGAGACACTTCACACCATACAGGCACATTATTATATTCATAATAGGTATATGTATAAAGTCTTCAACTAAATTAAAAATATTTACAACTGATGTATAATAAAATTAACATATGATTATACATTAATGAATGAATAATCACACTCAAGTTACATACATAATATGTAATAAGACATCATCACCGCGATTACCGCAACTCCGCATTTTTGTTTATTTAAGTCAGTTCAATTATTATTTATAAACAATCGATTTGTTTCCTCGTCATACTCATAACATAACATATTAAAGACAGTTATTTTTGCTTATTATTGTGTATTTATGTTTGAATTATTTTTAAAAACACTCAACACTTCTCATTTCAATCACATAAGGCGCTGCTATCGACACTAGTGCTGTCTGTCGTCTATGATTTATGTTCGGTCCAATTATCGTAATTTGCAAAAAAAACTCAAATTTGTTAATTAAATGTTGTGGTTGGCAAATTATATCACTATTTATATAAATATTACCACTTACTATAGAACTTACCACTTCCATTCCGAAAGGAAAATAATAAAATAAACGAAATCAGTTGAGGCTGTATAACAAGTTTTGCAGAAAATCAAAAGGTGTTTTTCTTTTTTTAGAGGATGAAAATTTTTTTAAAATGAAATTAGTTTTATTAAAAATGAATTGGACTAGAATATAAATTATGGACAAAGTGAATTTTATATTTTGTTTAAAACTAAAATGGTTTAAAAGTGTATAAAATATATTTTGATACGTATAAAAAAACTTTATTTATTTGCTAATAATAAATATTTAAGATGTTTTAACAATATAAATACAAAAATAACATCACTTTTCTAATGATCGATAGTAGATCGTAGATGTTTAAAATTGTTCAGAGCCGTGAGAGCATTCAGTCTGCACAGAACTCGTTAATCTCCATTTCTTGTGTTTTCTATTAACATAATTGCCAATATTTATCATTATTATATAACGTAACATTATCAAATTAGGACCTTTCAGTTATTACACAGTCACAACATGTCTTTAAAATTATTATAATTATCTGTTACTTTAGGTAGGTTTGGTTTGGCTTGGTTAGTAATTGAAAGTCATTTTTTTTTATCTTTTACTGTTATTATCATTCATCGATAAAAAAAATCAAAATATGTATGTATTGTATGCATGGTATGTATGCAATGTGGTATCAATTTGTGTACGTGTTTTTTTTTTTTTGTTTTTTTTTAATATGTATATGAGAAAAATAGCTAAATCAACACAACTGTCAAAGTTATAACACAATAGAACTGTCAAACTGTTCAATAATATAATAAATAGTAAGAAGTTCACGCACAATTGCTACAGAGCGGTAGTAGTAGAAGTAGTAGAGAACAAACAATAAGAAAATATTTGTATAATTAATAATATTTATAATTAACTAAATATTTTTTAGTACTCATCACAAATTGTACTGATAAAAATTTGTTTTCATTTTTTTCCCTTTTATGCATTGTCCCCGTAATCTCTGTCTCCCACGTTGATTCGATCTTGAGCAGCTGTTACCGAGAATCCTAGAATTCTCGAGTCCACTTTCGTCATTCGCGATTTTTTTACTTTCTTACTTTTACGCTAAAACAAATACATTTTTTTTTAATTTTGGAACACTAGCACCTCTAGTTAGTATGAATACTACAAATTATGTAATGTTTAAATTATTATTAGAATAAAATTAATTTGTTTCTGACTTGGAAAAATATGTATGTACATAATGCTAATGATATTTTACCTTTACTTCTTGGAACTCTGTACTATTGGCTGGATGGGTGCTGGATGGAGGGGGATGATGGTGTGTAGTGACGCACATGTCGTCGTTATGTTGTAACGCTGCTCGGTTACGTTGTTTCGCTTTTGAACGTCTCTCTAAAAATTGCCGAGCAAAATCGTTGGCCGCATTTCCATCGCCGAGGTACGTTCGAACGTAATCTTTCACTTCGTACGGTGATTCGATGTCCATCAGAAAACCAATAAATGTTGGAACTAGACAAAACAAGTTGTAATTAGAGCGTGTGGCTGTGGATGGACTGTTGGGTGGGGTGAAACTCACTATGAACATCACTATTTAAAGCTGTAAGCGCTTTCGTGCACCAGCAACTGAAGTCGTTGCCCAACTCCATGCCGTTACTATCATACAACTTGAGAACGTTTGGATCGTCCTGTTTATTTGCCGCGGTAGTTTTTGTTTTACTTTTGCCAACGTTATTGTTTGCATTGTTATTGTTGTTCTTATTATTTTGCAATGCCATTTTCATCGAATTCTGATTAATACTAATTGCCGAACTGCTTTTGGTTACGACTGCACTGGGTTTTGATGATACTTTATTTTGAACTGACGCACTGTCATCCCAAAATCCGGTAGCTAAAACCGAAATTCATTTTATTTTATCAATACATATTTCAGTAAAATTATATGTGTAAGTTAATTGATTTTTACTTGAACTTTGGCCCCAAGTTAAACTTTGACTGGCTGATTCCCAAATACCAGCTGACTGGGTTGGAATTTCTTTTTTCTCCTTAATTTTCTTTTCTAGCTGTGCCAGACGTGCTTCAGCAGCTTGCTACAAATAATTTTTAAATATTAATTACATATTTTAATAATTAAATTTTAAAAAATAAAGAAAAAAATGGCATTATATACTTTGGCAAGACGCTCTTGTTCCTCGGCTTGAATTTCTGCTAAGGACTTGACTTTTTTTGGCACAGTGGCAACCTTGCTTGCCCATTTCAATTGCATCGTGGATTTTTCCGATGCGGCTTGCATTTCCTGAGCGTCCTTCAACGCCTGCGCTTTGGCCTGTTGTTGTTGTAATGCCAGTTCGGCGGCACGACGCTCCTTCTCCGCCTTTTGTATTTCCGCCAGGGTCAATGTTTTCGTTTGCGGGCCCGCGGCGCCTCCAACGCCACCTGTCGGCACGTTGGCTTGATACCACGGCGCAACTCTTGCACGTTGTTGCTGTTGCGTTTCTTGCATTTTTCTCAGCGCCTCTTGTTGTCTACGCGCCTGTTCTTCTTGCGCTTTTCGTTCTTGCTCTTTACTGCAATATTATATTTTATTAATAAAATTTTATTTGTTTAAAAACTTTTCTATTACTCACTTTTTTTCCTCTTCTAAAGCTTTTCGTTTCTCTTCTTCCGCCTTTTTTCTCGCCTCCTCTTCAGCTTTTTTTTGTTCTTTTAATTTTCGTTTCTCCTCTAATACTTTTTGCCGTTTTTCTTCCGCTTCCCGTTTAGCTTTTTCCAGTTCTTTTCTCACCTTTTCCGCTTCCCGTTTCTGTTTCTCTTCTTGAGCTTTACGTTCAGCTTCTTGTTTACGTTGCTCCTCTTTCCTTTTCTCTTCCGCCTCTTTTTGTCTTAATCTTTCCTGTTGTTCTTCCTCTTTTTTACGTTTTTCCTTTTCCAGTGCCTCACGTTTTTCCTGTCTTTTCCTTTCTTCTTCTTGCTTTCTTAATTTTTTCTTCTCTTCTTCTTCTTTCTTTTGTATGAATTCTTTTTCGTGTTGTTGATTCTGATTTTCGTACTGCGGCTGTTGTTGTTGCTGTTGTTGTTCTTGCGGATGTTGTTGTTTTGAGTCCTCTTCGGGCTTTGTTGTTATGTTAGTCTGAAATTGAAATCACTATTATTATTATTATTATTATTATTATAATTGAAAAAAATGTAGGTGTTTTAATTTTTAAATATACAAAAATTTTGATTCATTAATACTTCTAATTACATCTTACCATTACTAAATTGTCGGCTTGCGTTTGTTGCGAGAGCGCAGGCGGCCTCGAAGAAGGAATATTATTACCGCGAATTTCACCCCATAACGATACCGGCGTATTCACATTGGTGGGTGTTTGTGTTGGATTTGGAAGCCAAGAGGACGATTGATTTGTGTTAGGAAACGATCCTTGACTCCAAAAAGAATCCACCGGTGGTTGTTGCTAAATAAAATAATTATGTGTAATAATACTGTTTACTAAATCGTACATATTTAGCAATAAGTACCTGAGGAGTCTGTAAGTGTGTGGATTGTTGGCTGGAAAACTGTCTTAAAAAATTTTTTATTGGATCATTTTGATCGGATGTTGGCTGCGCGTGATTTTGAATGTGGTCACCAGATAGCGGTAGTTGACTACCTGGCGGCGGTACGGAGGTAGCAGAGTGTGGTTGTTGTATTCCGCCCATGCCCATCTGTTGTATTAGTTGTTGTATGGGATCCAATTGTTTTTGATTCGACATGTTATTGGCAGATTTTGTTTCATTTAGTTGCGGCGGTTGCGGTGTTTGAGTGTTTATTTTATTCGCCTAAAAGTAACAAAAATTTTGATAAAATCTAATGCCATCTTGTGGTGGCATATGCCATTTCATTTGTTGCCGTAGGTACCTGTTGCATTTGATTAATCATTTGCATTAAAGGATTATTCGGCGGAACTGTTGATCCAGCTAATGGATTTAAATACGTAGTGTCTGGCAGAATCTATAATTAAAAATTAAGTAATAATTAATAACCGTCACACTCAAATTAATAATTATCCATTCTACTGACTTTTTCTAAGTGGCCGTAACATAATGTGAAAACAAACTTATTTAAAATATATTTTCTAAACAAAATAATTAAAGTATGCTATTTGTAACATATTATTATTATATTATCCATTTGATAAATATACTCCAATATACGCAAATGATACACAACGTCTGTTCAATAGTTAATTAATTATGTATAAAACTTTTAAATTAGCTACGGATGGAGCAAATTGCGAGCACTGATAATCAAGTGAATAGTTTAAAATAGATAATATAATTAATTGTTAGCTGGTGTAATATTTTACTCACTGGTGGTTGAGCAAGTATATGTTGGGCGATAAGTTCTCTCTGTTGTAACGAGGACAGGGTTGGCCACGGTTCCGTTTGACTTAAAGCTTGTAGTGCCATCGCTTGCCGGACAAACAACTGTTGCTGCCACGTTTGTTGCAACTGCATTTGTTGTAATCGTTGTAATGTTTCCGTGTCCAGTCCGCCGGATGTTTTGCTTTGCAGGATGGTTGTAGTATCGACCGCTTTGACCGGCGGCAACCGCACTGACGATGCGAACGGTCCGTTGGCGGTGTTGCCGCACAACTTAACCAGCTCACCCAATGTAAAAAATCGTTCATCACATTGTCTTTTTAATAATAAATTCACTGAAAAATACCCTGCACGATACCATTCTGTCATATCGGATGCTAAGAAAGGCCCCTGCAAATCACCTTGCGGATCACGATAGTACCATTTGTCTTGACCTGGTGCTAATGGAGATTGTGATCCTAACAATGTTGAATTTAAAACACTATTTTGTAACAAATTTGTCTGAAACTGTCGCATCGTGTCGTTTGATTGCATCGCGTTCATGTTGCTAAAATCATTCGGAGTATTATTTTTACTTGTTGGGGTCTCCTCATCTAACATTAATTTCGCCACTAAATCGTCAGCTACTTCTTGCATCCTATCAAAGTCGTCTTCAGTTTTCTTAACAGAACATTCTGTCGGACTTTTTGATTTTTCAGCTGAGAGGTTATTGCTTATATTTGATGTTTTTTGCGACTCCGACTCAGCGCCATCATTATTTATTATTTTTTCTTCAATCTTCAATTTTTCTTGTTTTGGGGAATTTGATGTGCAATTTTTACTATCTACGGATTTGTCGGATAATTTTTGAGATGAATTATCTGAATTCAATCGATTATTCGTACTACAATTTTCATTACTAGTTTGTTTAGTATTAGCAGTAACATCAGTTTTTTCTTTTTCTTTCGAATGTAACGCTGACGAAGGTGTTTCGTTGTTATCTTGTGAAGTAGTTGTTCCCCCGCTATTTGCACCACTTTTACTCGACTGTTTCTCTACTTCATCTCGTAGTTTTGTATCAGCATTCTCTGCAGGTTTTTCAAAAGTATTTTTACTACTCAAAGAATGAGCAGACTGTGAGGTATGAATTGAAGAAGTTTTACTTGACTGAGGTAAGTTTTGGTGTGATGCAGATTTTTGCACACTTTTGCTTGACTAAAGTGACAAAAAAAAATAAATTAAAAAATACATAAATATTAATTAGATATATTATAAAACGAATTTTGTATAATTGTTATTTTAATACGTATTTACAAACTTACATTTGTCTCATCTTCCGTACTACTACCATGGAACGCTCCAGACGAATCAAAAGATCCAGAACCACCCGACTCATGTAGATTTTCGGTTGCCCATTCTGGCAAATGATCGTCCGAGGACGTTTCCCATGGTCTTCGTATTCCGCCACCTCGACTTAAATGTGTTCCTTCTCCTGTATGCCAGCTGCTAGTTCGACTAGACCTATCCGCTATTATGGACCGTTCAAATCTCTCCTCGCCTGGATCACCTTCTCTCCAACTAGATGATCGACTCCACTTGTCCACCGATCTATGGTTAGTGGAAGTTCTCCATCCGTCTGAATCTTCTTCTATTCGATGCCGCCTCCAATTCTCCATCGAACTGCCTATTGACCTGGACGAGCCCAATTCTTTTCTCGGGCTACTTCCCACGCCCGTCCATTCACCGCCATCGGATACTCCGTTCCGTTCCGGCCAGCCACTTTGACTTCTCTCGTAAGAGCGAACTGGATCATCGTACCCAGAACTAGAACGGGAATAACCTTGATGAAAGGTGGCTCCCCTGCCACGACCTCGCCCTCTTTCTAATGAACCACCTCGACCACGACTGGCCACAGGTGGTGCTGGCCTACTCTGCCATAGTCTCTAAATAAAACAAATTTTCTTACTTGTCATGCTATCAAAATTAATGATAACGCATTCAACATACATTTTCGTCTTCTGTCATTGGTATCAACGCGAGCGGCAACTGGCACTGTTCCACATACAACGTCGGAAAACTAGTGAGTGGCTCTGGAGCTTTCAACCCCTTTTCAAACAACGCTAACATTTCTTCCCGGCCATACCTTTAGCATTAAATTAATTATTTACATATAACAATAATAACAATATAAAAATAATAATAACATACCGGTAATCAGCAAGCTGATATTTCGTTCCTCCTCCACTACTAGTGGTGTTTCCATCTGAGGAAAGATTGCGAATCCACTCAGGACCAAAGTTTAATGAATCGGTCATTTTTCTCAACTGTAGCTATTCATTTAAGAAAATAAACAAAAATAAGTAAAATTAAAAGCAATTAAATTATTTAAATATAAGAAAAAAATTAAATAAGCCACTTAAAAACACGCCGTATGTAGCAAGTAGTAACCATAGACAATACACCACCGTCTTTGCCTAAATATGGAAGACAACTATTTTTAACGTCGTAAATATAATTGAACGTTGATAAAATAAAACACACAAAACATATTATAATGTAGCATACTACAAAACTTTTCTTTATTCTTTTCAAGTTGATTATGAAAAACATGTGGCAACATTATTAAAATGTATTTATTTTTGCCCTAAGGACTTAGCTTAGGTGGCACTTTAAATGCAAGTTTATATAAAGTGCATACTTTACTAAAATTCTTCGTATTCATTGAAAATATTTCCTTTTTAATTATAACAGATGTTGATAATGAAAAAAAGATGATATCACCATAAAATATCATTTAATCATACAAAATACCTGTTTTGAAGTACACACTGGAGAGATCAACATCAATATGGCTGATTAAGTGACAGTGCGCAAGTCTAAACGTCATGCATCATTAATGCCATACATATGTATAGAAATTAATCACAAAATACAAAAATAAAAAATTTCTAAATTTCTCCTTTTACTAAAATATAAAATATTAATCCAATATTTTCTTTTCCAGATTAAATTTAAAAAGTACAGCATTATAAAATGATAATATTGAATCACCTTTAATATTACATAAATGTGTATGTTTAAAATTATTTTTTTTTAAATTAGTACTTATAGTTTTAAATCTAGGGAAATATAAATAATTAGGTTACGTTATAACGGAAACAAAATTTGAAACAACCGTACCGTATGTTGGGATGGTTGGGATACGTAGGTATCTAAACTATAAAAAAAACTACGTTTACACGTGTTAATACTTACATTTAAGTTGTATTTTATATAATAAAATTCAAACAACTTTTTTTTTTCTTTTTATAAATGTTATAAATCAAGTTTACTATTTATTTATATACGTACAATGATTATATTATGATAGTTATTATGTAGTTTTGTTCTGTTTAGGTTGATAATTCTAAATTTTCTGTGATAATGAGTAACTACAAAAATAAATTTTCTCTTGGCGATGATGATTCTGTTTATTCTTTTCATATTAATTCAGGTATAAATTAGAAAATGGTTAAAATAAAAAATTGTAAATATCAATCGTTCTTCAGGAAAATCATGTATGTCAAACACGGACTTTAATCCGTCAAGAACTAGCAGTTTTTACAGTTTTACAAACTATTCACATGCTGTAGAAAGTTTTGAAACGGTTTTACTAAAACATTTACAAAATACGGATAAAAATGATTCTTTGTTAGTCAAAAAGTCCCAAGTAAATATTGAATTTAATAATTTCAAATTTTACGAATATTTTAATTTAAGCAAATGTTTTGTTTTGATAGCTTCTAGATAAAGTGAATGTGTTTGATAACCTTGAACATTTACATAAATTTCAAGGTAATATTTTGGTATATATTTTTATTTCATGAATTTTTTTTATATGATAGCAAACTTTTCATCACACGTTTTAGATGTTTGTAAAGCAGCAAGTTTTAATAATTTAAAATCAGCTACTGCTACTAGTACTACCGCAGTTTATCAAAGTGTATGTTTAAAAAATATAAGTTTATCACATAAATTTTGTTTTACTTCTAACTTCCCTTATTTAATATTAATTAGGTTAAACAATTACAAGATGAGTCGTTAGCTTTGAGGAAAACTGGGAAGCGAAGGAGTCTAAGTCAGTTATCGCCTCATCTTACTAAATTTCCGGGCATTATTTATCATTTGTATGAACGATCGGACGGTGAACAGTATTTAAGCATGTTATCAGTAAAGGTAAAATTTTTGCAAATATCTACGAAATCAACATATTAAAAAATTGATCCTAACTAAGGATTGGCATTACAATCCACCAAGTAAATATATTGGTTCGTATCGCTTAAATGATGATAATACTTGGACATCAACACACCATGTGAAGGACGTGAAGCAACACAATTGTCAAACACATTCTAATCCCCGAGATTTCTCAAGTTTAGTTAAAACTTATCGATTTTTAACATCACCTTCGCTACAGTCACAGTCTGAGTTAAAGAAAGATTTTGCAGAAATAAACAACCGCCAGAACTCCCCTCAACAAGATCAATTAGATTACGATGATGAAAATGATCTATAAGAAGAAGAATCATGTAGAAAAATCGATAATTAACAAATAAAAAATAAAAATTGTACATAATAAATTATGGAATACCTATGTAATATGTAATATATAATAAATAATGAGAAAATGATTGAGTTATAAATGTAACAAATTTATTTTTGAAAACTAAAATATGCATATCTACATAAGTATCTAGAAATATGTAACAATAATGGTCTGCGTAGATAGAACTGAGCAGACCGGCGACTAGGTGCACTAGCAGTGTCCGACACGCTCCATTCTAGCCCCATTTGCTCTCACCAAAACAATTGTTTATCTTCAAGTTCCATTTACTCGATGAGCTGCGGATTATGAAATAAAATTGGATTAATTATCACAATAATAGGTAGATGGCAGTTAGGTAGGTACTTAAATAAATGAAATATTATATGAAATTACATTGTTTCGGTATTCGTAATGGTTCGGTATCGGAAATTGTAACTTCGTGTTGACTTGTTCTAAACAAATATTGGATGTTTAACATTTTCTCATCTCCCACACATGGATCATAGAAGCCAGGCAACTGACTTTTGGAACTTTCGTGCAACACAAGTCGGCTGTCTTTCACTAAACACTGTAACGGGATCGTTACATCGATAATTTCATCTTCATTTCGTATTGCACGTTCTCCACTCGCATCACCACTCGATGCATTTGAACTATCGTCTGTTTAAAGGAGAAATTTAATTTGTTATGGTACAATAAATGGAAAACAGTTTTATAGCAGGTTATACATAATATATGTATACATACTGGCAACTAGTTTGCCGTACAGGGCCTTAACAATTATCAGTCCGTTACGATTTTGTTCTTCGTTACGTATTCGTTCAAATGTGGCGCGCATCAATTCGATGGCCGCCAACGCCTCGCGACGTTTCTCGGCAATCTTTTTACGATTGGCCTCACGCTGTTTGAGACGGTGTTCCTCCTCACGTTCCCGAAGGTATGGCTCCACGATCAGTTTACGCACGACCGTGTACGTTATGAGCGGCGTTACAGTGGCGTAAAATATTGGCGATAACAATATTTCATCACATAAATGTATTGGAAATATATATATTTGATTTGCCCTAGTGAATTTTATTTTTAATATGACGCCAGTGGGTACGCCAACTGCCACCGATGTTGACAGCGTGCTGTGTTTTGAAACTTTTTTTTCGACACCGTATTCAACTATCGCTCCAAATGTTCCTAATCTAGACACGATAAATCAGACAATCAGTACATTTCAATTATACATTGGTAAGTAGCAACATATTTTATAGCTCACTTACTTAAAAGCTAGTCGTAATTTCAATTCACGGGCCAACATTTTTTTAGTATACTGTGTAGATACGTACGAATGCGGAATGCCAAAAAGTACTGTAAAATTAAATTGATAACTTTCTAAAAAAGAAAAAAAATATTAAATATGATTAACTCTTTAAAAAAAAATGTTACAAGTTTCATATTTACATCACTGTACAATTAAAATTTTACAATAATAAAAATCTGACCAAATTTTCGAGTTTATTTTCAATAATTTTTCCTATCATAACAAAAAAATACCCCTGTCGCAGCATCCTGCTTAACATAGCGAATTTCCGTTTATAAAAATTAGTCTTTCTCGGAAACTAGTTGATATGGAACAATAGTTTAAAGACCTTTTTTATGTATTTTTTTCTCCTCTTTTAAATGGTGTAAAAAAAATTCGCAAAAATTGTTGATTAAGTGGAAATTTTGGTAAAAAATTAATTTTTTGCAAGAACAAAAACCATGTTCCTGGCATCCAATGTGTTTGGCTAACGAACTTGTCCAACGGTTTGGCATTTCCAACATTTTCACCAAATTTCGTAAACCTAAGACATTTCGTTCGAGAGTTATCGTGCAAACACATATACATATCATGACAGTGGCTGTAATAGCTGAATTCCATTCTGAAAATTCGCTAATAAATAAATTACCCTTTAATTAATTATAGTGGAAATATTAATTAATAACCACTTACAGTATAGTTATGTTTTTAATCACTAGTTCGCGTATCTAAGTTTTAAGTGTACAGCGTATATAGTATTTAGTATTATTTGGGTAAAGTGTACCAAAAACTAAATGAAAAATAGCTCTTACCTGTTTCCCGAACGACTGTTGTTGACATACAAGACTGAATTCCTGCCCTATATGTTAAATATCCAACAGTGTGCTTATCCAACTGCATCGCCATCGCTGAAAATTTCAAAAAAATAAACAACAACAATCAAACTGTTTTTTTTTTTTTATTTACTTACTTCCGAAAAGTCCTGGTCGAATTCCAATGCCACTTGCATATTGCGAAGAGAAATGCATTACAACGCCCCCGTTACAAAATAAATGTCTAGTTAACGTGCGAAACCCCTTTAATGACATTACGGGGCCGTGGCCGGCGCCCACTTCCATCTCCACATAACCACGTTCCGACAACAGATGTCGACATGATAGATTTATTGAACCACCACCGGTGCCATTTTGTGTGCCCAATTGTCCGGACAATGTGGCCGTGTTACGTAACGTTAACGGTAACTCGACCGATTGTGAAAAATTCATTCCGGATATTTCAATGGACGGCAAAAATGTACTATCATCAATTGTTGCATACTCTAAGCTTTGTTCATCTAAACGATTAAATAGATCGGTGGCTCGAATATTGACCGTGATCGAGCCTTTAGGGTTTGTGCGTTGCTGTAGTTGACGTTCGGCTCGTTCACGCGCCAAACGTTCATATTCCGCTCGAATCTCATTCGGTGTCCGAGTTCGCGGTACAATTTGCCATCCTTCCGTTTCTAATCCACGAATTCCTACATTGTCATAGATGGCTCTTAAATGAGGATCCGATAAAACTGAAATGAAAACAATTATTTTTAAATTAAATTTGACATAGCACGCGTACCACTTACCTTCGTAGGCCCTTTTAGTCTTATTGAATAAATGTTCAGCTTTCTTCTTGTGTTCAGGATCAGGATGTTTATCGGGATGATATAAACGGCTAAGACGTCTATATGCATTACTGATTTCCTCATTTGTAGCCTAAAAAATCAAATCCACTTGTCATAACCTAAAATTATAGCTATAATTCAAGAAAAACGTGATTACATAAGATTGAATTATTAAATTGGAAATATTTATGTATTATTTTTATTATTGAATCTCAATTCGTTTTCAAATGAATGATGAAACTTTGTGATATGTATAGTTTATCTCAACAATCAATCAAATGAATAATATTAATATGTACGATATGAATTTAGTGATTTATTTAAAATTATGTTTTATTAAAAACTACCTCACGAGATACGTTTAAAAATGTATAATAATCTTCTTCTAAAACATTTTCATTTTCGTTTTCAAAATCCATACTTAAATGAATGTAGATAAATTGGTTAAATTTTCTCTCTAATATGCATTTGGGGTAATCTGCGCATGGTCTGGATTGCCCGCATGGTAATCACAATTTGTTATCTCTATTACCTACTGATAAAACATTTCAAACTTTATTGGGGCATTGAGGGGCTTCATGCCAACTGTCCCAACTTACTGCTCTGATTTGTAAATATTTTAATTGAGACGACAGAAATGCCCGTTTTAATGATTATT
This sequence comes from Brachynemurus nebulosus, assembly GCA_035578155.1. Taxonomy (NCBI): domain Eukaryota; kingdom Metazoa; phylum Arthropoda; class Insecta; order Neuroptera; family Myrmeleontidae; genus Brachynemurus; species Brachynemurus nebulosus. Next base: position 75,109,679 of record JAPWDM010000003.1, read on the forward strand.
ATTTTTCTTATAATTCTATATCAGTAATAGAAAGAAATTTTAACACAAAATAACAAAAATTTTGTACAAAAATGATAATTTATATTTTCTAAAAAATTTTGAAACCTTAGAAACTTAAATAAAATGAAATCAAATATCTATCTGTTAAAATTTACTCAAAACATTAAACGTTGAATGTCAAAATTTTCAAAACGATTAGCCTATTCTTTGGCGTGTTTTATTAATTGAGGAATTATTGTAGTTGTAGGTACAGCTGAACCTTTTTTTATACGGTGGATAGGGACCGCACAAAAAATATATTCAAATATATCATAAATAGCTATAAAAAGATTAGTTCGGTCCAGATTGTAAAAAAGATCGGGACCACATAAAAAAGTCATCGAAAATACATAACTCAAAACCTCAATTTCAATAGAAGTTGCTTTTCAAAACAAGATAAAACCTTAATTTACACGTAGAAACATTTTATTTCATTTTTATAATATTATGAAAGTTTTGAAAAATATATCTGTAAAAAAATTAAATGATGCAATAACTTATATTCATATACAATGTATTGATTAAATACTTAAAAGCCATTAAAAAGTATTTTTATCAAAGAAAGTTATTATAGTTAAGTGTTTAAGTAAACTTAAATGTTTAAGTTTCTTATTGTATCTTGATTTTGATTCATATTATGCATTTTAATGACCATTTTTTTTAAAAACCGCACAAAAAAGACCGCATAAAAAAAGGTTTAGCTGTACATGGATAGAGGATATGGAGGATATCAAAACTATTGTAACATTATATTGTAATTTTATTTTAAATACGTTACAGTTTACACAACATTCATTTACAAATAAAATTTTAATACAACTTTATTAACACGTTAACGGCTTTTATGACGAAACGGCCCCACTGGTACACCATTTTGACAACTAATACACGTTATATGAAGTTGTTGACGCGGTACAGCGGTGTGTCGTAGTTAGTCAGACTGCGCTTGACATCGTACGGTGTTCATGACCGTCAACGTGTTAAATAATTTGTAAATTTAGTGTCGAATTATTATTTCATTAGTTGTTTTACTCAAATTCATGCTAATTTTAAACTCAAACGATTTGCAAATCGAAAATTTTTAATATTTCAGTGCGTACTACAATACGTACAATTACATTCAAGATAACATTATTAAAACTATTCAATTATCTTCAAGTTTTACTATTAAAAACTATTAAAAAAAAAAAAAATTGGGAATCGTATAATTATTATAATTTATTATATACATAGGATATCCAAAATAGGTTTTATTAACTAATAAGATAAATTTATGAATAATTAGGTTCAAAGATACGCAATGGGGAATTTGACTAATTTTGGGAAACTATTTTAAAATACGCATATTTATGTATTATGCATGTAACGTAAAAGCCCCCATTATGGAACGGTATCTAATACTGCAACAGTTTTGACATTTACATATTAATGAAGTTATTTCTGAAAGAAACGTCTGATAACAGAAATTATTATTAATAGAATGATTGTTTTTCAATTTAAATTCACCTCGCATTAATGTTTCCTTACTTAATTAAAGAAATAAATATGTAAATGTCAAAACTGTTCCAGTATAGGGGCTTTTACGTTATATAATTTTAATTTATAAAATTAATGCCGAAAATCGTTAGAAAAAATTAATTTAATATTTGTTCTCAAAATTTGCGCGAAAACGTTCATTAGCTTCAATTACCTCACATTCTCTAAATAGCAACAGGTGTCATGTAACTAAGAAAAAAAACGGTTTATTTTTCTTATAACTAGGAATAAAATACCTATTTGCTGATTTAAAAAAAAATTAATTAAATTCAAATTAATTTCCATAGTTATGTTTGCTAACCGGAATATATGTAGCGACCCTAGTGGTGAGAGTGTTGAAATATAAGAGAATGCAACGTCACAGCCCATTGTAATTTATAGTTGGAAAATATTATTTTTTTTTAAAATTAAATAATGATAGTTAGGATGAATTAACATAATAAATTGCTGTCTTTTATTATCAATTTTCATTAAAATTTGTTTTCATTATTTTTTTTTTTTTTTTTTGACACTGTCAAATACCCCATTCTCAGGGTCCCCGGGGAGGAGTAAAGTTCACTAACAATGTTAAAATAAATATCATAATTTACCCCCTCCCCCTCTTTCCAAAAAAAACTTAATTACTGCGCATTTTACAAAGATAATTCAACGGAAGTAAACGAATTTCATCTTTAATTTTAACAACGCCTTCCTGTTGATCGATGGCCAATAGTTGTCCAACAGTTTCCCTCTCCTCGCCCAATATAACCTTGATTGGATCGTCACGTTTTGGCACGACAGGTTCTAAATGATCACACATAATTGTAACCACTCGATCCTCCTCCGGAAGAAATACCGAACACATTGCCCCATTTATGCCACGTATAATTCCCTGTTGTCCCGCCAGTCCTGGATCGTCGTGGCTATCTTTAATTCGTACTTCAATATCGGTGGTGTGCCATTCAGCCAACGGTAGCACCTCCAAACCTGCACCAGGTGTTTGTGGATTGTACGGGCTCTGAGCTAAACCGGGTGTCATTGGAGAGTAATTCAACGGTGACGATGTACCGTACGCATGTCCACTTGCTGGCGATGGTGTGTAACCGGTGTTGGATGGACTTGGCGTTCCAACAAAACCAGCTGCAACCAACAATCAAATTATTATTAATAAATAAAACACTTTACAGCGAAATTAGCAGGGATAGAAATAGTGGGAGGAGTAAAAAGACCCATTTAGTTGAGTTGGGTACATGTGACAGATAAAACAGAAAATAAAATAGAATTATAAATATCTGTATAACCGTTTAAATTCAGGAAAATTAAAAGCCACTTACCTTGATAACCACTGGGGCTTGGACTGGACTGATACGGGCTATAAGTATGATCTGAGCCGTACATTGTTCCAGGTGTTTGAGGTGTGTAAGGTCCATTAATTTGATATCCTGGTGTACCCGGATTGTGTCTAGGACTTGCCGCATCATCAATCGAATAACTATCGCTGCCGCTGTCTGGCCTGGCTGGAGTATTCAATATGTTCGGATCCCAAGCACCGGACTGCAATGGTGTTCTGCTTCCGTCGTGCAGCGGCGTCATCGAGCCGTAGTGCGGTGTACGTGAGCCGGCGTCGTGCATTGGCGTCATCGAGCCATGCATAGGCGTCTTTCCGCCGGCATAGGATGGCGTTTGATTTCCGGCGTAGGCCGGCGTACGAGCGTACGACGAGAAACTTCCATCTTTAGTTGGGACACCGACGTCCGCGATGTGATTTCGGTCCACGGAGATGGTCTGACACGACGTGTGCAATTCGATTCGCGCTGTTGTCTTTGTGGCATCCTTCACGATACCAATGCTTCCTTTGTACGGTCCTTTTGTAATTTTGATTGTATTTCCAATTATATCTCGATATCTGGTTACCCCGCCGCCGCCACCACCGCGGCCACCACGACCCCGACCACGCCCGCCACTTTCACCTCGGACACTGGCGCCGCCACCACCGGACGGATGTAACGGGCTGTGAATTCTTGGACTCATAAAACCGAGGCCACCGATTGAAGTTGCATCTGTACTTGTCTACAAATTTCAAAATCATATTAAAATTACTTTTGCGCTAGTTTTAAAGGAAAACAAACCTTTACCTTTAATCCTCCCGCCAACTGTAAATGTTTTGTTTTACATACGAAAATACCACCATTGTCTAAATATGTACGCGAATGTAAAAATGCAAAGTTTCTATATAAGTGTTTGATTTCGCCTGAGCGACCCTGTACACAAGAAAAACACAACCAATTAACATGTAGCCAGAATTTTTGTTTGAGAAGTATGAATAGTATAACAATTATATATACAGCGTGAGTTTTTCGAGAGTTACTATTTTGATTACAGCCAAACCGTCGATTTAATTGAAAAATTGTTCAAATAAGAGTTGTAGAGATCGACGAGGGCAACCGATTGCTATAGCCAGAAGCTTTATAGCTCTTATGGCTTTCGAGCTATGATACAAACTTATAGATTTTTAAATGAGACTATATGTTAATTTTTTAATAACTCATCTAATGTATTAATTAAAAACATAAATGAAGAGAAAAAATTTTTTTAACCAAGTTATCTTTTGAATTTTTTTTATCAATTAAGCGGTAAAAATACGCATATGCATTAGAGATGTCGATTTTAAATCGATTAATCGAAAATCGATTAATCGAAGCTTAAAAAATCGATTCTTTTTTTGATTTTTTTCATTTGAATCGATTCATGAATCGATTATTAAAAGTAAGATATCGATAACCGATTTTTTTCAAAAATAATTTCATTTTAGTTGTAATTTTACAAAGAAACATGTGTTAAAATGAAACACCAAAAACGTTATTGTTAATAAATTGTCACTTTTTACTTGTTATTATCAACGAATCCCCCATGTGGCTCCATATAAATACATATATATACGCACTATTTTGTCCAGTAGAAGACTATTAATACAAAGGAAAGGAAGACCACCTATCGGGCTAACGATCCCTTTCCTACAAAAGCGACTTATTTAGAAAACATTTTTTTGTCAGTTTGTTTGAAATTTTTGAATAGTAAACTTGGTTCATTCCGTGGTATTAGTCCTACATATTCAATTGCGTTATTTGCTATAATTATAATTGAAAAGTTAACTCATCGCCCTGACAAACATAATGTAAAGCATTTTTACACGATATTTCCCATGTACTATCAATTAAGTCCCTTAACAAAAAATATCAGCTAATTTTATTAAACTTTTCAAAATTTCGATTTTTAAATCGATCTCACAGAATCGATTTTTTTTTAATCGATTTTTTTAATGTCGATTTAAATCGATCCAAAAATCGATATTTTTTTTTTTGGAGAATTGACATCTCTAATATGCATATATATTTGAACAATTTTTCGATTAAATCAACGAGTTTGGCTGTAATAAAATATGGCAACGCTCGAAAAACTCATGCTGTATATATACATATATACTTACGGAATGTGGTCCATCGATAACTTTGACAATATCACGTCGTTGAATGGGATTTTGATCGGAATCGAGTGCGGATGTCATGCGGTGTACGCGATGTTTTGTTAACGAGGCCGGACGACACTCAACCACTTTGCCATGCATTGACAACACGTGAAAGATGTCACGTTCAAGGCGAACAATCACGCCAACAGTTTGACCGCTGGAACAACAATCATATACATATATTGGCAATGCAAATATTACACGCGCACCACCTGGTGACAATATTACAAGTGTACTTATATGTTCAATTGGCATAGAAATATATATTATACAGATTATGTGTGAGTTACTAGATTTTATACCGCCAATAAACGTACTATATGTGTATTTTTACTGGATACAGCTTCTAATATTGCCACCAGAGGCGTGAGTGAGGATTTTCGCGTCCTATATTCACTTACTCCAAATTCACGATATCGCCCCATTCAAATTTGCCCAACGAATCCACACCGCTTGCCGTGTCAGCACAAAGTTGTAAATGTTTCGGCAGTAATTCAAGCTCATGCATGCCCAAGTCCGATATAACAATGACCCGGCCCTGTTCCACACGCACCACCAGTCCAGTGTCGCCCTCGTGCCGTCCGGCCAGCACGCGCACATGATCGCCCATGCGGAAACATTTCCGCAATTCACTAGCTTGAAATATGATCGCATCCTAGCAAACATTTAAACGTTTCAATTCAAATTAATTAATTATTCAAAAAGAAAAGAAAAATACCAACTAACTTTTAAATCTTCATGTTTCGGCAAAACTGTTATCATTGATCCATCGATGGCTAAAATCTTGCCCTGCAAATTGATCAATTCGCCCTCGCAAACTTCCACATTGTCGCCGGTTGAAAATGTGTGCGTGGTGATTTTATCATCTTTATCCGCCGAAATTTCAATATCAATCCCTTCCGGTTGTTCCTCGAAACGTTCCAATTCGGCAAGTGTCGGTTTCACTCCGTCCACAATCACGGCAGATAATGTGAAATTTTTATACAGGAAACCTTTACGGGAGTATCTGTTGCCTTCAAAAATCAAAAAATCACCATCCGACGTAACCTCGCCACCGATCGCCCTGAACAAACAATCAAAATTTACAATATTCCATTAAAATTTTTGATTTTTTTTTTTTAAATACCGTATTGCTTCCGGATCAAACGGTTTAGCTGGCGGGCGCCTTTTCTTCTTACGTTTTTCCGCTTCTGATTCCTATTATAAAATTGTTTAATTATAAGTGTGTGAGTGTGTTGCGGGGGGTGGGGGGGTGAGGGTGAGAGGGACGGAACACTTACACTTTGGGCGGTGCGAAGAGCACCTCGAAGTCGTGTGTAGTCGATACGTGGAAGTAATTTCAAATGTACTTGATTTTGGGCCATGTCGTAGAAGTCCACCTGTGCAATGTCATCTTTGTATAAACCGCGTTTCAGTCGGACCCATTGTTTCGGTTTTAGACCGGTTTGTTCTTTAACTACACGTAACACATCCGTCATTTCTTTGATGGGCACCATCTTCAAACATAATTATTATTTATTTATTTATTTTTTTGGACATGGTTAAATTTTTTTTATGTATGAATTAATTAATTTTAGTTAGTACCTGTTGTTTGTAGTATCCCATCCTTAAATTACCAACATTTTCGATGGCTGCCTTCACGTGCGGATGTTTAAAAGCTTCAATGTAAATGTAGCCCTTTACACCTGAAAATAATTTGATTGTATGGATAAGAAACATTTATAAAAAATAAATAAAAAGGAGAACTTACCGCTTGGCGAAACCACTGATTTAATCTGTAATGGTTCACTGGTGTTTTGATATGCTATAAATTTTCTCATCAATAGCAAAAGAGTGGCCTTTTCTTCACCAATTCGACATTTAACCATCCATAAGTTTGGATCCCTACGTAAAAGCAAATTATTTTAACTGAATCATTCAACAGAAATTTAAAAATAAAAAAAAAACTTTGTTACTTTCTCTGTCTCAGTTTTTTACCGATTACACTAATATTAGACAAAGATAACAAATTGTAAAAGTATTTTAAATTTACCAAAATTTTTTTAAATACATTTCAATTGTTGAAATTTAGTTTTGTAACGGGTTCACACTATTTTCTTGCTAGAACTCTAATGCATGATTTACGAGGGCTCTAGGTGGGATAAATTAGAAATCGTTGAACGTCGATTGAAAACTACATCAATTTTATTACCTATATTCATTTTTTGTTCAATACTTTTGTACAAATATATCGGATATAATGTTTGCGGATATTTTTGGACGGAATTAAATATTTTTACTCGAAGTTTTTGAACATAATTGAATAAGTGGGCCAATTTGAAAGTTAGAATTATAAACACTTACTTAACGTTTGGTAGGAGTGTTTGCTGGGTAATTTCATCGCTCATGTCCTCACCACCATCGCCGAAGTGTTTGGCTGCCATCGATTCACCGGCATATTTCTTTCGAAGATATTCTTCAATTTCATCCTCTTTCTGTGAACTATTTTATTCAAAAAAAAAAAAAAAAGAAATTTAAATGAATGCACGTACAAATATTTAGAGTAAGAGGAATAAGTGAGGAAAACTTACTCCCACAAGTTTGTACCACGTCGACGTCCTTCAATTTCTCTGGCCGTGGGACCAATCTCATCGATTTCATTACCCACAATACCAATTTGTTCGGCGCCATCTTCCCATTCATCTTCATCCTCAACTTCATCATCTACTTCGGCCTCGTCAATAATAAAACCTCCAAATCGATCTTTCTTCTTCTTTTTTCGAGGTCTATCACTATCACTTTCTTCTTCACTGTCGTATTCCTAAATCAATGTTTAATTTTGAAAATATTTAATTCTTAAAATGAAAAAAAAAATAGTTTTCCTACTTCAGAATCATGAAGATCTTCTCCTTCAGGTTCCTGTTCTTCTTCTACTTCCTCATCTCCTGAAGCTTCTTGAGCTTCATCAGCCCTTTCCGATCCCGAAGCACTGCGACTTCTACTTCTGCTACGACTTCTACTTCGACTTCGACTGCGAGATCGTGACCTTGAACGAGATCTAAAAGATGTTTTATAGAATTTTATAACTATACATATAGAAGTAAGTGATACTTTGATACTCTATATACCTTGATCTAGATTTCGATGCAGAACGCGATCTACTTCTAGAAGCAGCACTCCCTCGTGATTGTACACTACTTCTCGATCTATTCGATTTTCTTGAACGAACAGAACCTGCTTCTGAGCCACTGTCCGAATTATATGAAGCATTACTTTGCTCCGAATCGGACATTTTGATCACTAAAACCGTTTAATTAAACTTTAATATTTCAATGCAACTAATAAATGTCTTAAATTCAAATTTTAGATCACTTATTATTAATGGAAATTTTGTAAATTAAAAAAAAATATGTCACCACATAAATATTGTAGTTACTTCCAATATTGACATTTAGCAGCCAGCAGGTACTTACATTTTGATTTACCGTATGCAAATATGAATTTAAAGTTAAATACTTATTATTACATTCACAATATATAAATAAGTTTATGTCATTTTAAAACATTTATAAAAGTTTTAAAAATTCAAACTCGTTTGGTTTTTCAATATCTACACGTTAATATTTTGCAACTTGTACTAATTGTAAAATCACCATTAAAATTGACATAACCAACATAACCATTCTTCAATACTTCAATACTACAAACAACATTACGGTATCTACCAAAGTAGATAGAGAAAGGTACGCTAAGACCAAAATAAGCTTTTTTGGCGTAATAATTCGCCAACTACGTCATAATTACGTCACATGTTTTAGTACGGGAGGTAGCGTTGTATTTTCATTAATGATTTTAGACCGAATTAAATCTACTTTAAATATTAGATTAGTATCTAATGATCATCAAAACGGGCGTGAGTCGTCGCATCTGCGGTGGACCTGAAAGAGGCAGCGGGTTTAATTTTGAGCTATTTTTTGACATTTAGAACTGTCAAATATTGTCCATTGATTTTACATTACAAAAAAATTGTTATTATAATTTTTAATTTCCATAGTCATAGTAACTTGCTATGATTGAAATTAATTTTAAAAAAAAAATTAACGCTACTTCCCGTACTATTTGAAGTTTTAGGAAAAGAACATTACAGTTATTTATTATTTAAATTTGCCGCTATAAGAAATTCCGAATTCGCCATCTACGTCGTCACGATCTGCGCGTCGGCATACCTTTTTTCATCTACTTTGGTACCTACGAATGCCTACGAATCTCAGATTTAATTCTGTGGTACCGACCGTACAACGTTTCATTGTAGTTCTGATACTGAACACCAATGTCGCTGGTGTCGAATTTAAGGGGTCGGTAACAGTAGAACGTAATAAAAGAGGTAAAAGATGTGTTTTCAAATTATTTTCAGTCCAGCAAAGAGGGAATGTGAATAATACACAATTTTTTTGAAAGTCTAAAAAGTTGTCTAAAGTCATAATATGGATGATGACCTAGATTCCGAGCTGGCACAAGTAGATATACCGGTACCCATTGTTCCAGAGTCAAAGTCAACAACTAATCAAAATAAAGGTTAAAAATTTCCCATCTACATATAATTAGAGGTGATTATAAAAAATAATTACAAAAAACCTTTTTTTTTTTTTAAATATAGAATCGATAGCATCAACAGTTGTAAAAGCGAAAAGTCAATCTCACTGTATCCTGGTGAATCAAAAACAGAAAGGCAACCCATTGATTAAATTCATTAGCAATGTTCCACTGGAGTATTCGGATGAAATCATTCCCGACTATCAAATTGGATCCACAATTGGAATACTGTTCTTATCGTTACGTTATCACAATTTAAATCCCGATTATATTCATCAACGTTTAAAACGTTTAGGAAAAAATTTCGAACTAAGAGTTTTACTGGTTCAAGTAAGTGACTTCGGAAGGATTTAGAATGAAGGTGGATTGAACGAATTAGTAAAATGTTTTAGGTAGACATAAAAGATCCGCATCACACACTAAAAACATTAACTCGTATATGCATCCTGGCCGACTTGACGTTAATGTTAGCTTGGAGTGCCGATGACGCTGGCCGTATTGTGGAAAATTATAAAATTTTTGAGAAAAAACCAGCGGATCGTATTATGGAAAAGGCTGGCACGTATCCGCATCAGAGAGTATGTTTTATCTGTGGTTTTTATTTCACATTATACATATACGTATATTATTATTGTTTGAATTGCTTTTTCAGTTGGTGCAAGCATTAACGTCAATAAAGTCCGTCAATAAAACTGATGCAATGACTCTTTTAAATAAATTTGGTACGTTGAAGAAAATTATACAAGCTTCAGAGAATCAGTTGGCTGAATGTCCAGGTTTCGGACCAAGAAAAGCGCATAAATTATATACTACGCTGCATAAAAATTTTTGTAAGAATTAATTTGTATTTTTCTATTTTTATTATTTATTGTTTTTTGTGTGTTTCTATAGAAAATAAATTTTAAAAAAAAATATATTTTTATTTTGTATTTTATATATTGTAATTTCTAGCCAGAAAAATTTAAATAAATAAACCGCTCAAATGTCATTAAAATATTTGACATTTGATCGACCAATAGCATCAATATAGATTTAAGCAGCCAATAAAAACTTATCTAAACGTCACTAGATGGCATACTTCTTATTCCTTATTTCATTGATTGTGTATGACCCATAAAAGACGAGTTAACTCGTCCTGTAATATGGCGACTCAAAGTGCTGTGATATGTACATATTTACTGGTACAGGTGCCGCCATCTGTGACAGATTTTTCGAAGTACGGTATAATTTTATAATGGTTAATTTTATCAACAGTTTAGTATAATTTATATTTTGTAAATTCCTAGGTCTCACTTTTTTGATGTTTGGATCTTTGATTTCTTTCTTTTTCTTTTTTTGTAACCTTATCGATTGTACTTATCACAGAACAAATAGAACGAATACATCTGTCTCTTTTCTGCAATCACTTATGTGCTTTTATGTGCATCTTGGCTGCTTTGTCCTCATTCATTCGCGAGTACTCAATGGGTATGTTTCAATTGTTGTTATACTGTTACCTCTCGTATTAACACGGTATATGTATGTGGTATACGTACATCATACGTTCCACCACCACCAGACCACCACGTACATATTATGTATGTATGTATGCAAGACACTAATACACACACCATCCAACGGACTAACACACACAACTCCGCGTGCACATATATAACATAGTGGTGGGTTATTTTCTATCCTTTGTGGTTACGCTCGTTTTCCTCGTATAAACATAGTAATGTTCGTTCTCTTTGTTCTCTGGTACTTATCATTGGCAATAAAAAGTCCGGCATTTTGAAACAAAAAATTTTTCTATATGGTTTGTTTAAAAGTTAATAGGTGGATTCATTTTTAAAAAAAATCACAAAATACATGTTTTTTTGAGTTAATTATTATATTTATTGCTAGACCAACATACAAATGTTATACATAGCATTAAAATACATGTGATTCTGTGGATATAATTATGGATAGGGGAGAATTTAAATTTTTTGATTCATCAAAAACTCGCAAAATTTCTATGTGTTTAACTATAAATGTTATCGCCTGTGAGTAATTAAATATACTTGATGACGTTATACGAGTTAATTGCCAGTTTCGCTTAAAAAAACATCACTTAAATTATTTTTTTTATTGGTTTATTGTTTGATTTTTAATATTTTTCTTTTGAAAATGCTGAAATTTAATTTGGAAGTGTGATCTTTTGTTAGGGAGCCGTTGACGTTTCAGCTACACTATCTGATGGAAAAAAATTGAGTTAGTATACAGGGTTGCCAGATGAATTTTTCAAAAATCGCCCTATCGTGATTAAAAAGTCGCCAATTTGTAACAAAAAATCAAGACCTCTAATTTTTCCGTAAAAAATAATTGACGAGTAAAAGAAACCGAAAAACTCTTCACATCTACTTCTTCATTATTTTCCTGTAATAAAAAAACAACTTTTTTTCAGTAAAGAAATCAATTGACGAATAAAAAAAAAAGTTTTTCGTGTTTCCTCTTTCCTTGAAATAAAAAAGGTTGAAACAGAGAATATAATTATAAATAAATTATACTATTCAAACTGTTGTTCAAAATAGCCCAAATGGCGACAAATAGCCCAGTCACAAAATCTGTCGCCCAAAAGCTTCAAAAGTCGCCATTTTAGCGCGAAGTAGCCCAATTTGGTAACAGCACCCGCTCTAGCGATTACGCCTAGTGATGAGCAAATGCAAGACCAAGACCAAAACTGCTAAGTCTTGGTCTTAGTCTTGTTCTTGCATTAAGAATCTTGGTCTTGGTCTTGCTAGAGCAGTTTGAGTCTTGGTCTTGTAAAATGCAGTCTTGGTCTTGGTGTTGCTAAAAAATTTTGCACTTTCTTGCATTTTTTTATTACCGAATTTTTTCCTTCTAAAATCAGAATTTTCTCTCTTTACGGTATTAATTATACTTTCAAACTATTTAAATAGTTTAGCAAGAGTCTTGCTTTTTTCTTGCTTTTGTCTTGGTCTTGCTCACTTGAGTCTTGGTATTGGTCTTGCAGCCATACTTATAGTCTTGGTCTTGGTCTTGCTCTTGGTATACATAGTCTTGGTCTTGGTCTTGCAAAAAATGCAAGACCAAGACAAGACTGCAAGACCAAGACTAATTTTGCTCATCACTATTTACGCCGCCTCGGGCAAAAGAGAAAAATTCCGCCCCGGTATGAAACCGGCGACCTTTTTTTTTTGCTCATCAGCTGTAAAAGTACCGCTCTTTTTTCTTTCTTTACATAACCGGTGACCTTTTTTTTGATCGTCGGTTGTAAAAATATCGCCCTTAAAATTTGCCGCCCCGGGCAAATGGCCGGGTTGCCCCCTCCTGGAGCGGGCCCTGCTGGCAACCCTGTTAGTATAATTAGGTAAACTTTCTTTTCCTTTCATTGAAGTAGTTGCTAAATAATAGTGATGGAGAACTATCGATAGTCCCGACTATCGATAGTTATCGATAGTTTTTGATGCTCAAGTTTTTTGATTTGGGCGGCATTTGGATAGCCGGCGAAAAAGAAAAAAAAAGGTTGCCGGAAATTCCCTTAAAATGGTTGTTTATATATCTCTGGCTACAATTTTTATTATCTTTATAGTATTTATAAATAAACGAAATGACTGAAGAAAACTATCGATAGTAAAAAAAAAAATATCGATAGTTTTCGATATTTATCGATAGTGCTATCGATAGTTCTCCACCACTACTAAACAATGCGAAAAGTTTGGAGTTACTAGTAAGCTTCAGCACGTTACTAACCCATGAACAAAGACAAATATGTATATATTACATATGTGTTTTTTACTCTTGATATACTGTGTGAGTTTTCCGAGAGTTGCCATTTTTATTACGGCCAAACCATTGATTTAATCGAAAAATTGTTCAAATAAGAGTTGTAGATATCGACGGGGGCAACCGATTGCTATAGTCCGGAGCTTTATAGCTCTTATGGTTTTCGAGCTATGATACAAACTTATAGATTTTTAAATGAGACTATGTTAATTTTTCGATAAAACTGAACTAATGCATTAATTAACAACATAAATGAGCAATAGAAAAATTTTTTTATCCAAGATTAATTTTTTAATTTTTTTTAAATTTATCAGTTAGGCGGTATGCATATGTACTTGAGGCTATTTCAACCGATAGTGTTTTGCTTGGTTACATTTCCATTACATCCAAGAAAATGGTACTTTTCCAGTACCATTTCTATCATAAAAATTTGGTTATAATAGAAATGGCAACTCTCAAAAAACTCACATGGTATATGATACACACCAATACCTCGCTTTGCGTCGTTTCGTTTTGCGTTTTTTCGAAGTTGCGTCGCTGCTGAATTAGTACCTACTAATTTTCACTGTGCGTAGTTAGATTTTCGAAGTTGCGTTGTTTTGGGTTTGAGTCTTTAATTTTTTTTTTTCGAAATTTGCTATAGAAAATCATAATTCACTTTGCGTCGTTTCAATTGGCGTCGTGTTTTTTTGGAACGTAACCACGACGCAAATTGAGGTATTGGTGTATATTTTTTTTATTCTCTACTTGTATGTATGTAAGTGCACATTTAGTGACATTTGTGTATTATATTAACACGTGCGCTTATAACAATTGTGTCTGACACTTCCAACATAAGAACACACCTTTTTTAATATGATATTTAAATATCTATTGTTATATGATTATATGTAACTACATATGTATACATATGTTTATTTGAATATGTTTAAAAAAAACCAGTTCAGTTGACAACACCCTCATAAAAGTATAAAAATATAAATTAAATATTGATTTACGCATTTACGCCTGAAAGTCGACAAGTTAGCAAAATCGGTGTCCAATCATAGTCGCCACCAGTTTTATGTTTCCGACCATTGTAGAGAGATTGTCCCTATATATTATATTATTTAACCAGAGGAGATGAGATGACATTAAGAGCAATTAAATTTTTACTGTCAAGTTAGTTTTACACTAGGGCTTAATTTCAGCTGGAACGCGACGGAACCGTGTTCCACTACGTTGCAGGCATTTTTATTTTTTGCTTGAACGGTTTGGTATGTCCTAGGAGTTTTTTTTTTTTTTTTTTTTTTTGATCAGTGTCTTTAGGGTAATTATAGTTTTTTTTTTGCTCGTCAGCGTCATTTTTAGGGGAAACGACTTTCTTTTTGCTCATCAGTTGAGGCTAGTATTTTGAGATGGGTAAGTTGACTAGTGAATTTATTACTATTTGCAGTGTATAGTTGAAGGTGGCTGATAACTGCAGTCGCTGCAGTCAGTTGATCCAGGGGGTGAACGTGATGTGATGGCCTCTTGGTGCTCTGGGTGCAGGTGGTGCAGGTTGTCCACGTTCGTAGTGTTCGTAGTAGATCTTTTCTGATAATGGATACTTCGGTACATGCAATATAATACATAATGTATTCTACATACAATATTATTATGTATGTAATATGTACATATGAAGTTTGTATAATATTAAGCTATGTTTACATGTTACTTTTCAAAGAAAAAAATTTAAATATTTTCTGTTTCTTAACCCTAGAATCATACGTACTCATCAAAACGACGAACGAACTTCTCTACCTGCTCCAATACTGTGACTTGTCGGTACCTGCTCGCTGTGAAACTTCTGTTATCTAATTTATTTGCTATTATAACACATAAGACATATAAATTTTGTTTATAGCTATTGTCGTTTTTTTTTTTTTTATACTGAAATAGTGTGCGTCAAAAGGACGACGATGTATGATTAACCTATATTTTTTTTTAAAGATTTTGTACTCCACATATAAAAATTTTCCTAATTTTTCTAAAATTTATTAAAGATATGGATGTTATAATTAATTTATTCAATGATTATGATAATGTGAAAGATGATTACAGCTGTTTGACTTATAGAGACGACATAATACTGAAGTTTGAATATATTGAATCGAAAACTAAAGAATGCGTTTCGAATGACTTAATAAAAGATTAACAATTTATTTTGTGGAAAATATTTTAATTTTTATTATTTTTTGGGATCTTATTCTAAAAATTACTAACAAATTTTAGAAAATTTACAAATGTGCCTAATGGGGAAATAACTACATATCTATAGGAATATTTATGACGGAGAAATTTCACATTCTGTAAAGTTACACATGTCCACTGATTCATAATAGTTCATAAATTAATTATTACAATTGATGTATTTATATATTTTTTAATTTTTGTAATGAAAATATGCTTTGATAAAAAGATTAAAAAAATTAATAAATATTTACATTAAGAAATTTTTCCAAATCCAATTTTTTTAAATATTTTGTTCGCTTTTGTAGTATTGTTATGTAAAAGAAATGTTTTTTGCAAATAGACTCTAAAACTCCCCGTAAAAAGTCCATTCGTCGAAACGACGCCGATATATGATTAACTTGACTCGTAGACCAACGTATGATTCTAGGGTTAATTCACTTACGATGTATTTGATTCTACTATAGGTACCACAGTTGTTGTTAACTATGGTTCATTTCAGTTAAATTTAACCCTGCTTCGTCACTTTGAATTTAAATAATTTCTGTTTTCTTGGCTTTATCTCTTTTATTATTGCATTTATGTAAATTTTAAATGTGCAGTTTATTTTTAGAAAAGAATAGAAGATTGATTTGTTTCGAATATAAGAATTATTTAATTTTTTAACGAAAACTCATGATCAATTGTATCTGAAATGAGGTATAATAATTATAATATTCCTAAATAAACGTACCTTCCATTCTATTCTATTTCCTAGCTTGAAAGTTGTTACTAACCTAAGAGAGAGTACCACAATTCATTCAAATTTGATTATTTGTACATGTAACTGTCATTAACAGATATTATGTTTTCTCCATAATTATTTCTTAAGTTTTTTCTACGAATCAGACATTCGTTTATTATGTTAGTATGCTAGTATATATTGCAGTCCTTGGCAAAGTAACAAACGTATTTAATTGTACGTGCTCAATTGCATATTTAGAGGGTAAAACAGCCTTTCAAAAATTTGCTGAAAAATCATATTTTGGTATTTTTTTCATACTAGCTTTTAAGTAATTTTGATGAAAAGTGGTCAAAAGATTTAGACTGAGGTTACATTAGTCTAGAATTTTTTTTCATTGGGGTTACATAATTTTTAAGGGGTAAAATAGCCCTAAGAATGGGTTTATTAAAATTTCTTTGAGAAAATCGTAGCTCAAATTCTTTAAAATTCTGTAAAAAGGCTCCAAGTTATTAATTAATAAATAATACGTGTCATCCACTGTAATAGCGTGGCGTAACTGGGGGGGGGGGGTTATGGGGGCTATATGTGAGAACGAAATTCTTAACAAAAATTAAATATTTGGGATTTTCCCCGTTATAAAATTTATAAAATAGGAAAAATAAAGTTAATTGGTAATTCCTTGACTTGAAATAGTTTTGAAACACTGAAGTAGCTTTATGAGAAATGAAGTCGGTTAAAAATTAAGGCTTACAGTTTGTAATTAAAAGTAATGGATTATGAAATAGTGGAAGAAAATACAAGTAAAAATATAAATTAAATCTTATTTATTATTTTGAGTAGAGATTAAATAGCGGTATAGTAAACAGGCGTAAAATTTTATAACAGTAAAAATTTTATAGAGCTATCAAAAAATGTTAATTAGAAGTATGGATGATAATTTTCGCAATGGGTGACACGTATTATTTATTAACTAATAACTTGAGCCTTTTTACAGAATTTTAAAGAATTTGAGCTACGATTTTCTCAAAAAAATTTTAATAAACTCATTTTTAGGGCTGTTTTAGCCCCTAAATATGCAATTGGGCACGTACACTATTAAAATATGTTTGTTACTTTGTCAAGGACTACAATATATCTTAAAATGAACAAAATCGCAGGGGAACACTTCCGTAACATTCCTTGTTAGTGTAAAAACTGTTTTATTCTTCTTTTAAGTAGCTCTTATCAAATTCAATGATTCAATATAGTATTTTTTTACTTTATTGAGTTAGCTGCTTGTGTTTATACCAATGAATACGTTTACGAATAACGAGCGTTTAGCGTATTCGTTGCGTATGGTAGGTGTAAAGCTATCTTTATAACGACGTATAGATATCTCGTGTATGGTATAGCGTGCGTCTTATTTCAAGATTTAATATACGTAAGTTGTGTTACTACTACTAGATACATACATACTTGCTTTCTTTGCTTCACTTATTCGTTTGGTTGGACCTCAACAATCGCACGCGGTTTGTGTAACAACAATTTTCAGTATTGGAATTGTATATACGTTGTACGTCGTACGACGTAATTTAAAATTTTTTTAAGCGCGCCAAATTACCGGTACAAAAATTTTCCGATTTTCTTATTCCGCGCGGTTTGTTTTTGTGAAATAAACAAAAAAATTAACGATGTTTGTGTGATTTCGACTATTTATTTTGAGTTTAGTGTTTGTGTTACTTTTATAATTTTTACTTTTATTTAACTATTTATTTATTTTTATTTTTTTGGATGATTTGGTAAAAACTTTTTGATTTGATCGTGCGGATGACTTAAAATTGGTGTGAATTTTTTATTTCTTTATTTATTTTTATTTTAAATTTATTGTGGATTGGATTTGGGTCCCAAACTGGTCTCATTTGTGGATAGCAGTGTTTGAGAATGGTATGTTTTGATGTTATTTTGAAAATTTTTACTTTGAAACATTTTTTCAAGTACAGTTAGCGCTAGACTGGCGGTTCAAGCAAACCCATTTGTGTTGGTAATCATTTTGATTTGAGGGTGTCTCCATTGATTTTCGTTTTTTAAAGGTGCGTTATTGATTGTAAAATTTAAATCATGTTTTTTGACGTACGTTCCGGTCCGTTAAATTACTCCGGTAGTAAATTTAATAATATACAGGCTGGTAACAAAAATAATTGATAATTCTTATAGTATGTATAATAAGATCTGGGAAAATTCATGTTTGTTCAAAAATTTTAATATTTAGGAAGCAACATTGACGAATATATTTCTGTCTGTATTTTTATGATAAATCCTAAAAAATGTACTTAGGGTAGGGCGGGGTAAAAAAAAAAACACCCGCGCAGGTGGGCTAAAAATGAGACATAAATTGTTATTAATTTCAAGTGTTAAATTTGAAGTTAATAACAATTTATGGCCAATTTTTACTTACCCCACCTGCGCAGGTGTCTTTTTTTACCCCGCCCTACCCTAAATGTTTTATATTTTATGCTGAAAGTTGTGAAAAACTGTAGCCACTAAGGAACCCTGACTTAGTGCAAGTCCAACGCGCACTTGGCGAACTTTTTAAGATTTTAGTATAATATAGTGTTTTTTGACATTTAAATATTTTTTTGAACGGTCTTCAACATCTTAAGAACTTTCTCTTTAAAAAATTTTTATTGATTAATTTTTAAAACAAGTTTAGTCGTTGAACTCTATTAAAATAATGATGGTTGTATTATAAATAATAAGCAACAATAATCATTCTACTTTACATTTTATTGTATTTCTGTTGAAACCGGAACAAGACGAGTTTTAATTTGGAATCCTACTACTCCAGTATTTTTGGCAGCAACAGGCCATAAATTATTTATAAATTTTATCGTAATGATTGAAGGTTTATTTATTATTGAATATGTGCGAATATCATAAATTTATATAAAACAGATGTAAGCCAAAAAAAAAAAACTAAATCTAAAAATAAACTTTAAAATATGTATGTGCTGCAAAAATAAGGAAATTGCTAAATACATTAAATGTAATTTAATATAGGGTAACCTATTATATGTATATGTGTATTGTTATTTTTGCACAAGTGCGGGAGGCATTAGAGGAACCTGAAAAGAAGTATTCAAAACACACTTGCGTGTTTTGTAGAACAAGAATTCGAATATTTTTTATTTTTATGTATATGGTTTCTTTGTAGAGTATTATTTGATATCAAAGTGCCTATATGCGTATATACATATTTAAAATAAAAAATAATTTGTACTTTTACCCGCGCCCCTTACCAATGCCTCCCGGCCTCCGTTTCAGATCCGGACTTTTGCCGGCCCTCGAATTTTTAAATATACATATATTTCTTTAAATTAAAATCTTTTATAATCAGCTAATTAATTGAATATCATAATTCAAAATGTAGAATCTTGTCATTTCTATAATAAAAAGATTTCAAAATTGAATTTAGAATATATCTACATCAGATTACATAAATATGTATCTATTTAAATTTAGAAATTTACTTTTAAATCTACGCCACGCTATAAAAATTTTTATAGAGAAATAAATCATTGCGTTTATTAACAAAATTATGAATTTATACGATTACACAATCGATAAGTGACTGAATGAATGCTTGCGGTACCAACAAATATAGAAATTGTAATTAATTTTAATTTTTAATTTTTAAAAACTCATCTGCATTATGCTTAAACTGGCTTTCAAAAAATAGTAGTAGTGTACATTTTAGTAATTTAGTGTACATAAATTTTTGTACATCACTGTACTTGTATAAGTTCATATGTATATTGGTAATTTATCACAAAAAATTCATTTTATTAAATATTTAACTCGTATCGATAAAACTTTTCGTCTAAACGAATTTAAATCGTTTGAAAAATGAGCTTCAATGACAAAGTTTTTCTTCATAATAAAGAAAAATAAATCTTCAGAATGAATACTTGAGACTATTATAGTGCACGCGTCTTCTATATCTGTCGGTTTGTCTGGTCGATGGAATTATCGAAAAGACATTAGTGTTATGAAAAAGGGGGAAAATATTAATAAAATTGATATTGTGATTTCGTTGCGTTCGGAAAATGCTCTTTTGTTCAAGATGTTGAGTTGGGAAAATTGTTTTCTTAGACGAGCACTTATTTCTAAGAAAAAACTTCAAAGAGAATGAGTTGGTAGCTTTAATAAACGGGAGCAAAAAATGTTTCCTTTTATTTCTCTATAGTCGTCAAAATCACTGGTGAGAAAAGTTGACTCCTTCAAAAGAGTTTAAATTAGGAACAGAATTTAGAATTTTAATGTTTCAAAATGCTAAACTCAGTTAATTGCCCCTGAATATAGGCAATTACATTGCGTTGCCGAATGGCCCCATACCTAGCCTGCCAAAATGATAGTAGATCCATAGAGAGTGAAAGGAATTTGAAAATGTAGTTTTCATTTAATTTTTGTTGTTTGCATCCTTCTGTTAGATTAGTAGTGTATTTTCAGGGGAAAATATTTCTAAAAAATTTTTGTTATTTATAAACGAAAAGGACACCGGATAGCTTACTGGTAGCAAACATTTTTTAGCTATGTACATATTTTTGGTTCATTCCCTATTAAAACCATCAGAATTCACTTACATCATTTAAAACATCTTCGACGTATAAAGTTTTTTCTTCAAGTATGGTTTTTCCGTCGTACATGTGGAAAAACTTTGAACAAAGTTTCTTGTATTAATTTATGTGCTGCTAAGTTAGTTTATCTAATAGTTTTGTGTGACGGGCGTAAGTATATTTTGCTGAAAGGTCAAAGTACGCAAACTATCGTTCGCTTTCGATGATATATTTGTCTGCGCTGGCAAACTTTACGCCTAATAATACGCCCGGTCGACTTATGTACACGACACTTACCTACATAATATATCATAGTCGCCGCGCCTTACCTATTGAAATTGAAAGCGTGCAATAAAGCGCTGCTATTGACGGTGAGCTTAGTATTTATTGAGTACGTGAGGGCGTGAGGCTGCGCTGTTATGAAGATGGTTCTTTCTGATGACCGTGATCTCTGTGTACACTGTTTTTCTTTTGTTCTTGTTTTTTTGATGCGCTTATGGTCTTGTGGTACAAAGTTTGTTGTGATACAGTCGAATTCCGTTGTAACGTAGTTACCGTGATATCGATAACTAAAAGTAACTGTTAACTAAAACTAAAAGTATTTTAACCGTATTTTTCTATGATGTGTGTTTTTATTAATTAATGTAAACGTATTTTTTTCCGTTATTCTGTTTCTTAATTGAAAAGTTACTACAAACTTACGAGAGAGTACCGCGTTTCATTCATATTTGGTTGTTTATTGTATAAAAATCTTAAAACTATTTTAATCTTAAATCTTGAATAAAGATATTCG
Organism: Brachynemurus nebulosus; assembly: GCA_035578155.1. NCBI lineage: Eukaryota > Metazoa > Arthropoda > Insecta > Neuroptera > Myrmeleontidae > Brachynemurus > Brachynemurus nebulosus. Next base: position 75,131,422 of record JAPWDM010000003.1, read on the forward strand.
ATTTTTAAATTAGTTTGTGTATTTGTACCGATTATAATATTAATATGAGGAAGGTTTAGGTGATTTTTGGATAATAATTATAAGGAATATTTTTGGAATAAATGATCACCAAGTTACATCAAAAAGTTTTCTTTGTTTTTTATTGGCTACGTACGTTTCGAGAATAAATCTCTTCTTCAGGCCATAATCTTAAAATACTAGAAATAAACATATTAAAAATACTAAATGGTAATACAATAAATCAAATACTTACAATTTTTTTCAAAAAACAAATCAAAATGAAAAATTATTATAGTTATTAAGATAATTTTTTTTAAAAAATATGCACAAATTTACAGTCAAAAATAAAAATTTAAATTAAGACAAAAAATTTTTAAAAAAATTAAAAAATTATATTGTTGAAAAACTAATAAAATACCTTTTTAAAAGTATTACGTCAAACATTGAAATGAATTAAAAATCAAAAAATCAAAAACAAAAAATTGCAAAATTCAAACAACAAATTGAAATAGACAAAATAGGTCCACAGATGTACTTCATATCTATTATAGAGAATGATAATAATACGTTTATGTAAGTGGATATTATTTATAGCATATTTAAATTTATTTTTGTTTATGTTTTCGAATGTTTTGACACAAAGGTTTATAAAGTGTTAAAATTATCATTTTCAACTTGATTATTTACATTTTCCGTTGAGAAAATCCAAAGGGTTTCCAGGTTCAATCTTTTTCTGTAGTTTCTTTCATATTGTAGCACCTTTGTATTACTAAAGTCGAAGACATGGTCCAAATTATATGCGTGTTGTGCGAAGCCTGTGCGTAATAATTCACCTCTACCCAAATACCATCTGTGCTGTTTTAGGCGATACTCGAGAGCCTTAGATGTCTGACGAATGTACGAAGAGTCACAACTCGAACAAGGGACTTCAAATGGAGTCACTCCTTTTAGGTTTGAGTAAAGGGAATTTTTTATGGAAAAGGGGTACTTAAACACTGGAGAAAACCCTTGAGATTTGAAGGAAGAGGAGACTGGAATGATTGATTCACCCATATAAGGTAGTGATATATTCTTCTTGGGCGGTCTATTGTCTGTGTTGTTCATAATACAGTTGTTATTATATGTACTGTGAACGAGCTTTTTTGTCATACTATCTATAACAGACTGAGGAAAATTGTTTTTAACTAAGATGTTTTTAGCTACTCGTATGGCTGTAGGTCGATATTCTGGATGTGATAAATTTATGGCCCTATTAAGAATACTATATGCAGTATTGCGTTTTAACATGTACTGTGCGTTTTACATTATAATATTAGTAATTAAGTATAAATTGTTTTAAAACTTATGAGTATTTCGTAAACTAAGTAGTTATATCCTGGTTGTGACTGGAAATTTGGATTGAAAATATTTGGTAGTTGGAGTTGCATCTAAGTTTTGGTATATGTACAATGGATATCTACAGTTGATTATTTAATCCTGTACATGCTGTATATCATAATTCAGTTCAACTTGATACATAGGTGTCAGTGAGAATAGTCAATTTGATATTACACCATACAGTAATAATCTTTGAAATGAAATTTTGTACAATTTCGTATCGACTTTTTCGCCGCCGCGCCGTGTGGAAGGATAATAGAACGTTGACTTTTACCAAGCACACGTTTGCGAGGAGCTGCTGCCACGTCTTATCTCTTGTAAAACGGAGTAGAGTACAGAGGTCGGCGACAACCAGACGTGTATACATATGTTGTCTCTCCTTGACTTCGAATAAGGACACAGGACACGCAAAAAATGATATACATACTTTCTAGAATTAATCAGAATACTCTTGTGTGATTAAAATTTTATTCGATTTGAAGGTTGAATCTGTGTAAAGGGATCATTGTTATACAATATTATAGATCAAACACTGAATCTTCAAGTTTTTCTCTTTCTTTTGTGCTTTGTTGGAAAATGTTTTATATGTTTTTTGTTGAGTAGTGTAGAGGATCACGTGAGAAAAGCACTTGAAATGTTCACAACGCCACTCGTATAAATACATTATCCTTCCATTTCATCTAATTTTCAGATTTTATCATCTCGACGTTTCGAGTATCTCGAATTTGAGACTTATATCTATGTATATGATGTATCATAACTTATGAATTTCTTTTATTCACGCGATATCAATACAAGCATAGATTGGTATCTCTAATCTTTTTGTAAATAAAAATACAGTTTACTTATTTTTGTGTGTTAATTTGTCGATTTCGATTTTATTTTCTAAAAGCGTCTTGAAAACAATTTGGACCTTCGGTTTTTTTGAGGGGGGGTGGGGGGTACGCTACTATTTGTTACTTAGAGAGGCTCGGCCGATATGTTTTTTTTTTTTGAAGTGGAAGTAAATCTTATATCAAGGTTTTTTGTCTTTCAGTTAATAACTTACAATGCCAATTACATATTATGAATACTGGGTGATCAAGGATATGTACGAGTCACGTTTGCAATTTTATTGTTTGTTTCAATATTTATTAAATTTAACATTAGACCTTGGCAAAACTGTATTTTTTTTATAATGGCCTTTTGTTTTAAATTTATAAAAAAAAAGATATTAATCTTAAAGTTTGATTTAGCAAGAGATCGAGAAAAGATTTTGTTTTGAAAGGTTAACAGACATATGATCTGATATTGACCTTCTTAGCTTCATTATACATAGGTATTTCAGCCATATTTATGATTAGTTTAGAATTTTAGATTTTTTTTTAACATTTCGTGAAAAGTTTTTGAATATATTCTTAATCCTAGAGAAGGAGTTATAGAAAAATGAGATTTAACGTTTTTTTTTCTTTTATTTTGTTAAATATCTGGAAGAGTAGTTTTTTGACAGAAATTTGTTCCTTCAAAATATTTGCTATAAGAATCTTAAATCAGTCATTCTGGAGATAATTACATATAAAGTAGGTATTTATGTTTGTAATATCATAATTTGATCTTTTTTTTTTTTTGGTTGATAATCTTTAATTTTGAAAATCGTGAGTCAGCACCATTTATTGGTTCACTCTTATTGTTCGAGTTTTACCATAAATCGTTTAATCGTTTAAACTGCCATGCCACCTACACTTATTATACAGTACTTATAATAGAGTACTGTAGTGTAGTATTGCTTGGCGGGTCCATTTAAAATTTCCCCTGCCATATACAGATAGACTGGAAATTGTTTATGATAATCACATTTTCAATTTTATTGTTATGATTATTGATATATTTTATACAGAACGTTTCATGTACATTGAGAATATTACCTACGTCATTAATAATTGTTTAGAATATGGAGAAGTTAGTTCGAACTGGGTCTGGAAATCAGTCACTACAGTATTTTCCAATATCCATGCGTTTTTAACTTTAAATGAAATTTAAATTATGAGTTTGGAGTATTTTAGTATACGTGGTGACGTCATCAAGAGAATTTTTTTTTTAAAGGTATTGTTATATGGCGATTATTAACATAAGATGGTCAAAATAGTCGAATTTGAATTGACAAGTCAGTAATTTGAATGTGTTATTAATTTGTTGAAGAAAATTATTTGGGTAGTCAGTTTTATGTTCCCAATATTGGCAAAAGTTAAAATTTTATATTATTAAGGGGAGGTTTACTCGAGAGTCCTTAAAAATTATGTATTTTTCTAGAATTTTTTTCTCAAGAACGGAAGTAAATATCAATTTCAAATTTTGTACACATATTTATTAAGTATTAAAATATACAAAAAAATTTTTCAAGGAAAAATATAAAAAATTGTCCATTTTATAGATACTGCAGTGTGACGATCCGAAAATCCAATGCCTTGTTGGTGAACTTCCTAGCGCCGGTAATAAGCCACCGAAATCCAAAAACAAAAAAGATTTATAAAATATATGAAGAGTACCGGCACCTCTACCTATAATATCAATAAATTGCTGAAAGAAAAAAAAATGGCGGATGTTTGAATTTTTGATTACGATTTTTATCTTGTTTTTCGCTCTTTAAAGTAAACTTAATAAAAAAAAATATTGAAAGTGTATCGAACTTAGGTAGAGGTGCCGAAGAATTGAATTATCTTTAAAATAAAAAATTAAAAAAAAGGATCCATCGAATAGTTTTTGAGTTATCGTGTCCGCCAGTTCCAAAAATGTAGTTCCGAGATATTATAAAATATATATACTCCTCAAAACAAAATAAGGGCCACTTGAAAGTTTGTATTTTAAAACTGATTTATGTCGATTCACGTCAAAATAACTTTTCTAAATGACTGTTGTTATGATATTAAGTGGTTGAGTAAATGATAACAGTTAGGTTTAAGTGATATTAAAATTATAATATCTTATTAAAATTAATTTTATTTAGTAAAAAATTAGTTCCTTTATTAAATGTAAGCATACCTTATACTGTAACTTATATAAAAATAAACTTATGCAGCAAAACATGAGTGGCCCTTATTTTGTTTTGAGTAGTATATAAAGAAACATATTTTCAAAATTTTATATTTAATACTCATTATTGCGTGAACTACGTTTTTTGAATTTTTTTTTTTATAGAAAGCTGGATTCGGTTAATGTGCAAGAATCTTGTTTTTAAATTATTTTCAGTAAAATCACTTTGGGAACATATTCTACACATAATTAGCTACCAATTTCTGCAAAAAAATCAATCAATCTGCAATTTTTTTAACGACTATCAAGTAAACCTCCCCTTAATATTCGATCACTTTTGGATTTGGTGTAATCGCGCGTGTAAAATCATGATAAATTTATTTTTAAAGCGTCTTTTACAAATCAAAACAAAAAAAATCGGTTTGATTGACATTTATAAGATATATGTACATATAAAAATCTAGATCTATGCAATGATTGATCTTAGAAAATTATCTCTCGTGCGTAAAATTTAACCTTATTTTTACTATTCTTTTGTTGCTATGGCTGTGGCTGTCGCTGCCACTGTATCTCTCCAACAGAAAACAAAAGGTAACCTAAGGTCAAAATATTAAAAAAAAATCTTGTAGAAAATTTAAAATTACTTAATCCCCTGGCTTATGCTTATGCGCTGCGTATTTATAAAATACAAGTTTTGTAATAAAAAAATAATGCTATAATAAATATAAATATATACCTATATGGTAAATAAGTAGCCAATCGCTGGACTGCTGGACGTTACTTAACTTACTGCTGTTCATTTCAAAAACGTGACTTAAATATTATATATTATAATCTTGATAATACCGGGTGTAATTGTGAAAAAACACACACGTAAACCATCTTCAAATTAAAACGTACGAATAACGATGTTCGCAGTGCTTCCACCGTGCAATGAAAGCGCCTCAAAATTGATGTCTCTTAGATAAACTCGATAATATTGGTACAGGATTTTCTTTTCTGGTTAACATATACATATATAGAATCTCTGAAGCACGTTCCAGTTAACACCCGGTAGGTGGTGGTGGGGGGGGGGCGCTCGTGTATTCGTGCGCTGGAGGAATCAATTGTCTGTTTTAAATACACAACACGTTCTAATATGTTTGTCGTCTAGTCAGTTTGGTGGAAGTCTTTTTACTTCTTCAACAATAATATAATTATTTACCAAAAATAAAAAAAAAACTGTTAGTCTACTCTTACTAACTCTACTGACTTTTATGACAAAAAGTTTCCTTTGTCTTCGTTCAAAACAAACTTCTATGAAATATTAATTTCAAAACTTTATCATAAAAAAGTATCATGTTTCGTTTTAGTTTGAAATGATAATTTCTCTTCCAATGAGTTTGTGTTTATTGATAAATATCCGATTCTATTTGTTTCTGTTCTAGAATATTTCAAAATTAAGTATTTATGTTTTATAAGCGAATTTTCAGATTGGAATTCAGCTATTACAGCCACTGTCATGACGCGATTTGAGCTCGGGACTATGGCAGAAATTTGTTTTAAGGTCCCTAGAAACCGAAAACAATATTCACTAAAATTTATATACATATACATATACATATATATTATACTTTTATGAAATTTGGTGAAAATATTGCAAGTCCCAAACCGTTGGACGAGTTCGTTAACCATACATGTCGTCCGATACCCGAAACATGTTTTTTTTTTGGGAATTTTCGTGACAGAAATTAGTTTTTTGCGAAAATTTCCCCTTTAAACTATTATTTTATGTCAATTAGTTTCCGAGAAAAACTAATTTTTGTAAATGGAAATTCGCCATGTTCTGCAGGATGCTGCGACAGGGGGCATTTAATTTTTCAGAGTGGCGTCAATTTCTAATATATAATATTAATCTGTGTTGATTACAATGGTTTTAAGTAATGTAAAATTTTATGTTTATAAAAGTTTGTTCAACCGTTGATAAAGTTGATTTTATGTATAACTGAAGCTGATAAAGTCTATGTATGTAAGGTAGCTGTATTACGTAATTTGTTCTTTCTGCAACAGGATATTTACACAATAATTTAAAAAAAAATCAAGCAAAATGATTTAAATTTCTCTTATCAATTATAAGAGTACAAATCGTATATAATATTACTCGTATGTTCTTTCGTGTTTGATAAGAAACAGTTTTAGATAGCAACCTTTAACGTACGTTTCAGAAATGCCTATAGATACAAAAAATACCATTTACATATGTTTTGATAAATGATTTTAAAAATTATGGAAAAATGAAATTGTAAATATCTGTGTAATCATTTAAAAGTTCATCAAAGTTATATTTATGAATTTCTATTGGCTTGTAATATTAGATAATATTTGTTTTTTTGATTGCTTCGAGTCAACTTGTATAGTATTACTTTTTTGAACGTTGGCAAAGGAGAATTCGGTTTTCATATTCCTGTAAAATCAAAATTTCTACCAATTTGACCAATGTTGAAGCTATTGTAATTTAATAATAATTTATATGTTTAAACTTAATTTTCCACTGTCAAACAAACAAACATACTAATATAATAAATATGTGGTGTTTTAATTATTATATTTAAAACAATTATGAGATTATATTTTTATTCTCAATGAATTTGTTTTAACGAAATATTTAATTAAAAGATAAGAACGTACATTTTAAAAGAGTGTAACACTGTTCTAGTGTACAACAAAATTATAGTATAAAAAAAAAACACACGCCTTAACGCCTCATTTCATAATAACAATCATGTTTCTTGTGGGGCTGTGGACTATTTGAAATTAAAAAAAAAAAACAATTAGTTGTTACACTGCTTACATCGAAATGAAACAAAAATTTTGTCTTAATGTTTGAATTGTAATACTACAGTTATGAAATCAAACATACATACATACAGATTGTATGTAGTGTACTATTTATTACAGTAAAACTACTTTTAATGACATTTCCAATAGATAGAAGCATCGGTACCAATCAATTACTTACATAGCATCAGCAATGTTATTTGTTTGGAATAATTATGTTTTACTGTTCTTTTAGACTCATGCATCAGGTATACAATTACAACTAAACCTTTTTTTATGCGGTTTCTAAAAAAAAATGGCCATTAAAATGTATAATATAAATCAAAATCTAGAGACAGTAAGAAACTTAAACGTTTACTATAATAACTCTCTTTGATAAAAATACTTTTTAACGGTTTTTAAGCATTTAATCAATACATTGCATGAAAACATAAATTGTTGCATCATTTAATTTTTTTGAATCATTTAAATGAAATGTTTCTACGTGTAAATTAAGGCTTTATCTTGTTTAGAAAAGTAACTTCTATTAAAATTGTGAGGTTTTGAGCGTTTTGAGTTGTGTATTTTTGATAAAACTTTTTTTATGCGGTTCCGATCCATCGTACAAAAAAAGTTTTTTTTACAATCTGGACCAAACTAATCTTTTTATAGCTATTTATGATATTTTTGAATAATATATTTTTTTGTGTGATTTTTTTTTATGCGGTCCCTATCTACCGTATAAAAAAAGATTCCGCTGTATTAGGTACTAAATTACTATGAAGTGTATAAAATAATAGACTTTATATTTTTGAGTCAGTAATTAAAACAGAAATGTTATCATATTATATTTGTATAGCAAGAATGCTGAAAAATTTAAATAGAAGTTAAAACCGGTTCGAAAAAATTACAGCTTCTTCCATGCTGTTTGTTTGGTGTTCGCGGTTAATAGAACAACTCTAATTAAAAAAAAAAAAAATTATTGAGATCAATTATTATTCTAACGTGCAAGAATGCCTCGCAATACATGAAAATTTTCTTGGTCAGCGAGGAGACACATACCTATATACTTTTATGTTTTAAATGTTAACAACAAGAAAGACTATTGGAAAAAATTACATAGGAGGAATCCCAAGGGACGTGGACTTGTGTGTGTGTGTTTGCATATGTGAAATATCTACGCGTTTCATATTTTCCAATATCGCTTGACATTTCTCTTTCGGATTCGTCGTTACGTAATCGAAACGTTATCGGCTTAATGAAAATGTCAACTGTAATGTATTCTATTGCGGCGAGAATATTTTGAAAGGGTAATGGCGCAACAGTATGGCACAATGAACCACTAGATTACTTGAGTACAATCGGTGACGTCATTAAGACTTACCGATTGTATAATTATTTATTTTCTCACTTTTTTTTAGTTTATATAATGTTTTGACACTGATGGATGATAAACATTTTTCAAAAAGTCAACCCACTAACGACACAAATCATTTCTCTTATTACAGCTTACCTGGATCATCTAGTACCTACTTTAGACATTAAATTTTTGAGAGGTTGGGGCGATTACAAATGCAAAGAACCGCATCCAAAAAAAAAAAAAAACAATATTGTATATATGGGGCAGATGTTTTATGTAAACTTCAAAATAAAAATAAGAGTTCCAGAACCACTTGCCTCGTTTTGAAAAATCTTCATATTTATAATGCGAACGCAATAAGCAGGTTGTATAAAATAAAAAAAACTCCAGGCTATCTCGATGGCCTATTAGTTTTTAAATTACATACATACATGTTGAAAGCGCCATTTCGTAGTTTGTTAAATACGGGCTGTCTGTGCTGTCCTGGGTCAAAATGGAAAAAAACCAGTTTTATCTATTTGTGCAGCATTTTAAATCGTATGTATAGAGAAGAAGCTCGTAGCTCGCTCTTGTGGTTATGTTTTTACTATTTTTTTTTTTTTGGCTTGTATTAATCTCATATGCTCTTATGTATGTTCTAATAAAAATAATACCTTAAAGTGTTTTCAGTTCATTTCAAGAAATGAGAAGATGTATGTACTTCGAGTAAAGTGGCGGGAAAAAGTATGTGAACGATTTATAAAAAGATTGTTCCTCTCAAAATTGAAATTCGGAATAAATTGTTATCAAACTGTTTTCTTAACATTATTTTCGGCGCTCCCACCATATCATTTCTAAAACAACCAACATGTGTATTATGTATTGCGTGTTGTAATATTTATTCGTACAATTGTAAGTATAGGTATAATTTAAAAGTAATTTTGTGGTCACGAAGAACCACGCGAGAATGAAATCCAAGAGAGAATTAAGAATCGTAATATTAAACTAATTTAAATTACATATGTTTATTCTTTTCTAACGTTCAGTCAAATTAATCAACGTTGAACGAAGATAATGTGAATTTTTAATTATTTTTTTATACATATCTTCTGTTACCTAACATTACTACGTATTATTAGTTACTTCATTAAAATCATTTTGAAAGCATCAATAGTAGACAAATGTTGATTGATTTTAAAAAAAATATGTTTTTAAAGAAAGTGTTCTTCTTGAAACAGTTATTTAAAATTTTTTTTAATTTAGTATTCTCGACACGTTTCATTTTCTACTTTAATAATAAAATTTTCACCTCTCTAGAGGAACCCTTAAATAATTTATCTATTGATTTAAGAGAATATTTTTTTAAAAATTTCCTAGAAAGTTTTTACGACTTCATTTACTTAACGTATGAAATGTATTATTAAAAGTACACATATCGAAATAAAGAAAAAGTACTGAGGCTTATTTGAAGGATAACCTTCAACGAGCACAGGTTATTTGGTAAAGAACGAAAAGTAAATTTTGTAGACGTGACCGAAACTATAATAGTAGTAATTATCATGATGTCCTTTCTTACACCTGAATTAACGTAAAAGACAGGTGGTTGTTCTTCTACAGGCAGGTATACCTGAATCTTTTTATTTTTTATTTTTGTTTACTTTTTGGTACCTATATACAAATCAAACTGAACCATTTTCACAACGTGTACAATGACTTTCGGGGTGCGGGAAGGCAAGATCAGATTGCGGCAAAACTGTACTAAAATGTTAATCTTTCTTTGAAAGATTGAAAAAGAAACTTTGGTTTGAACGTCGTCGAATCGTCTAGCTCAGTTTTGCACTTAATTTTTGAACTTGAACAGCGTCCTAGTAAATTGATTAATTAGCATTGTTTTTGAACATACTGTTTTCAATACGTGGCCAGAATTTTTTTTACTAATACACATAATTTTAATAAACATATTGATAAGTCCATAATTTATGATATGTGGTTTATTTATCGTTTTGATTCCAACTCTGTTTTTCTCCGTATTTTAAATGCAAATTAAAATGAGATAAAACACTACACTGAGTTGTTGCTAAGTATTATACATACTTTTAAAACTGGTTTTCAATAATTTTCAAGAATAAATTTATAAAAGTCTTTTCAATGCTCATTCGCGTATTCGCATTTATGTATGGATAATTTTTTTTTATAGTAAGTAGTTACTTACAAAAATAATATACGAAAAACATTTGCAGACGAAGCCACAAAGTAAAAGACGCACAGGACTGTTGCACTGAAATTTATGAAATAAAATCTTGTCAAACGAGGAGATTCATTTTTGAATATAAACAAAACTTTTAATCATTGTTTGCATTCTTTAGAAAAATTTTCTTCTTATTTGATTAACTTTTTCCTCTTTTCCCGAAATTCCCTGAAATCAGGTTTTGTTGAAATGAACTATTAAGGGGTTATTAATCGAATTAAAGTATGTATCTAAAATGTGAAGGACATTTTCAAGGTTCAACACACAATTAATTTTTATGGACATTATATTGAAACTTAATATTCGATCTGACCTTGACTGAAACTGGCGGGGATATTTCGCTGAATTGCGATGCGACACAAAAAAATCGTACAAAAAAAAAATGATGATTAATGTTAAGCGAGTTCGTACATTAATACTCAAGTAAGTATTTCTTCAACGTGATCTGCTTTAAAGAATAAATTAAATGATCCATATCGCAGAGATATAATAATTTTTTTGTTAAATTTTAAAATAAAAAAAAAGTAGTACAGGTGAATTCGAAAAATTACTGTGTATAATATGTGTTTGGGGTGATTATATGATGTATGAGTTACGCAATGAGCCGATGAGTAATATGAGTCACGAGTCACGTGGAATTGGCTGCATCTGTTACTATATTTAACATTTTCCAAATCCAATTATTACGTTTGTTTACACGTATGGAATACAGAGTGTTACAGATCGAATCAGAAATTAAAGAGGGCGAAACAGATAAAGAACAAATCAGGACTGAATGTTTTGAGAGGTATGAATAATGTTTTCGAGAAAACTTTTCTACTTTTTCCAATCTTTATTCATATAATTAAGAAGCCGTATAAACATTTTTAGTGTGGTTTATCATTTTCATCAACAGTAAACATTTTTAACAAGAAAAAGATGTCTACTGGTTGCCGAGATTTCAACTCTCCTGGTGATCTGAAACATAACATTTTTGTTTAATTCTTTATAAACAAGGATGTATAATTAGTTGGACGTAGCCGACTTGAAAAAAAAATTTTACAAAATGGGATCCATTTAAAAAAAATCATTTTTTTGCTCCTTTTCTTCAACTTTAGGAATTTTTTAAAAATAGTAAAAAAAAAAATTTCCAAAAACCCCTACGTCGGACCAATTTTGATAGTATTAAGAAGGTCTGTACCAAATCTCAAGTAAATTGGTGCATTAGAACTTGAGATATCATGTCAACCGTATCGAAAAAAGTAGTTTCGAGTAATTTATACTTGAAAAGATGAAAAGATACACAATACACAGAGAAAAATAACCATAACTCCGAAAATAACTCGAATTTCCGTAAATCCTTTTAGAGGCTTATTCTTAAAGGTCTGAACTTTAAAAATATGAAAAAAAAAAAAAAACAAAAATCGATTTTTTCAAATTTCTAGACTAGAATAGGATGATTCTTGCACACCCAGTATTTACACACGCTGTGCACCAGACGTCAGTCATTCGACAGGTGCTTTTTTAATCATTTATATAAAATTGTTACAAGTTGTGCCACGTAACACATAAGTACGGTGTCATAATTAAAAATATTGTTAGATGGAAACAATAGAACAGAGCTAACAAATTAACAAACGAATTAGAACATATGTTGCAAAATTTCAACACGTGACAGTCAGAAAAAGTTGAAATTCAATATTTTGTTTTCGATTGTTCTTTTATTTTTCTAAATGATTAGATAGGAAGAAGATTGGGAAATGAAATATATTTTTTTCCAGGGGCGGGGGGACAGTCATATGGTTGTAAAAAGTTGATAAGTTTCTTTTGTTTTAATTTATTAATGGTTGGAGACTTTATTAAATTAATTAATTAGTAATTATAAGATGAACATTGAACTCCAAATTGTAAAGGTACCAAATTTCATGTAAATTGTAAGTTTTAACACGAATAAATTGTTTTTTGATGTAACCAGAATATCCATGCTTCAATATTTTCCCTGGCCAGAAATTGTCTACAATTTCTTGGTATGGCTCTTTCCATTTTTGCTACAGAATTAAAGAATTTTCGTTGGATTAATTAATTGTATTGATAGCAAGAATTGAGCCATTTCGGTAACAAAAATGAAAAGTTCACATTTAAATTACTCCAATTCTATAAAAACAATCCAACCTAAGTCACTTTCGTACGTATTGCCCGAAATAAATTCAATTTTTGACTTGATCATGTATGTCACCAAGTTGACTAAAATATGCAAAATTATAAGCTGCAGTTTGAAGTTTTTGCTACCGTTTTTTCGATTTTTAATAAAATTCAAAATGTTGGGTGCAAACTGAAGTATGTAAATTTTATTTTTTGACGTAATTTTGCAATTTTAGTAAGGCAAATTAAGAATTTGTGGTTAAGTTATATCAAATACTCACTTTAAATCGTGTTTAATGGTGGGAGTGCCGAGAATATCATTGATTTTTTTTTTAAGTTTACAAATTGAATTTTATATTTTTAGAAAAAAAATTGTATTTTCTTTTTTGTGGAAAGTAATTAAAAATTTTAATATTTTACAATTAGATTCACATGTCAGTCATTTTAACGGCTAAAATACTTTTTTTTATAGTTTGTAAGAAAAGAGTTAAAAAAAAATTGGAAAATAAAATGGTGGAAAGGTAAAATTATATTAATTAGTTGCATACCGCATTATTATTAATGCGATTTAACAGTTTCAATAATTATCGTTGCTGGCACGTGCACTTTTATGCTGCAACACTTACTAATGAGATTTGTCATACGCTGCGCTTCAATGTAATTACTGATGAAACAGTTGAGCTACACAAAGTTGGTTTCAAACTGCACGGAACCAACTTAATCTACATGAACTATACCTAATATATATGTAGTTAAAATATACCTAATGTCGTTTTATGTATGTTGATAACAAATACGATTGTTATTTTCAATTTGAAGTTTTATAAGCAGTGGCACCAAACTGGCGGCAGATGTACTTATGTTTATCCAATAAAACTTCCACAGTCCGGTGTCTTCCATGTCTTCCATATATGAATAAAAATATTACAGTTTTATGATAATTTATTGGTTTTACTTTCATTCCGTAGTAAATTATATAACGCACAAAAATATAACATATAAAAAAATAAATAAATATGTAATAAAAACTATAAATATATTGAAGATAATCCATGTATGTGTATAGATATGATTGTGTTTCCGTAATAATAATGGATGGGACGATATTTAAAAAGTGATGTAACATGAGGTGCTGCTATAGTATATTGTCCACAGATTTATCTGAATCAGTTACGACAAAAAGTTAGATCACGCACTAGATTGGCACCGTATTTTCTAGTATTTTCTCATATAATGTAAATCAAATGATTTTGTTTATTGTCTTATATGGAAAATCCCCGGGGCGAAATCCAGAGTTAATTTATTGATGGTGAGTCTTTAATAGTATTCTTATTATGTAATAAATGTAGTTTTAATCGCTTTGATAAATATAAAAAAAAAACATTTTTTTTTTAAAATCATCACTGACATTTAATGCTTTTTAATAAAACTTAAATTATATATTTTAACAAATTTTAATGTTTAATTTGATGACGTATAAATCGGTTGTTTGATTTTTTATTCTAGCCCAGCGTTGTTCATCGTAATATTTAATCTTGAACTCTTTCTATCGATTAAAAAGTTAAAAAGTTATTTATGGTGTAGCGGGAAAGAATAGCATCTCTACTGACATATACGGGAACGGGAATTATTGAGAGTTTGTACTGTATTGTTAAAATATGCAATAGAGCTGGGCCGGTGTTTTTTAAAATTCATTATATAAGTATAAAAAAAAATGGTAAATAGAGGCGAAAAACGAAATTTGATACACTTATTTGTTACAACAGTGAACATTTTTATGGTGCTAAGCATTTTTTTTTTTTTGGTATAAATAGTAATAAAATACAATTTACACAATGATCAATATAATTTAAAATTACGTAATTTTGACTGTCATCAGCATTGGTACAGGAGGCAAAACCATTAAGATCAAAGAATGTTTTAATTGGAGCAGTAAAGTTTGAAAATCATTTCACTTTAAATAAATTTTTCGTGAGTTTAGTGTAGTCTGTAAAATCTACGAATTGACATTCTATGTTTGACATAATCGAATAAATATTTGACGATTGTGTATGTTGGTGTTTGACAGACCATAAAATAAATTTATTTGGCATAAAAACAATACATACCGAGCTTTGGCATACATCTACTCTGTCTTATACATATGTACAGGGCAGGCGTACCTAGTGCAAATTTTCGTGACATATAAACATGTAGAGGTCATACACATATTTTCTTTTATGTTTTCTTTTTATTATTTATGGCGAATAAACAAACTTAACCTCAAAATTGAGTAGAATTTTTATTATGTATTTTCGTCTTTATCAAAAGCTCCACTGTTTTATGTACCATATAGTTTCATAAAACATGACGTACTAACACAATTTTTTTTTATTGTACAAAGATATTACGAGGAAATATGAGCGGGAAATGAAATTTACTAGTTAAAAATTGCATTTTTAGTGATGCAGAGATGGAACTTTTTCGAGAATATAAAGATTTTGGTACTATTCTTTCAGTTTTAACTAAAATTTGATCTGTAAACGTAATAGGAATTTGATCTGTACTCGATGTAAGTTAAATTTCCCGAAGGAATTTTACAATTTTTACAGGAAAAAATGAAAATTTCATACGCAAATTACCAACAAGATCTATTATCAATTTATTTGATCGAGTAATTTTCATAAACATTTAAATTATGAAAAATTAAAATTTTTACCTTGATGACGTCATCACGTGTATTGCAGTTTTTAAAACGCAATGTGCTTTTTTTTTATCAAGACACAGTGGCGGTCTATCTTCTATTCAAGGGTAATATTTGCACACCGACTTAATAGCGGTGAGAATTTTCTTTTATTATTTGCCGGTGAATATCGCGTTAAAATTTTAATTAACAATTTAATAAATATTAAAAGAAAAAAATCAAGCATGACATCCGTTTTATAAACAATAAAATTTACTTCTTCGTTGATACTTATTTTGCAGTGATAAAATGAAATTTCCGATAATTGTTTATGTCCTTCATAAATACAATTTTTGTGTTTATTGTAAAAATATAAAAATTTAAAAAGGAAGCTTATTTTTTTTTTTTCAAGTAAAAATTTTATTTTGTTCAATAAAGCATAAAATGTTGTTCGCGACATATATTATTATATGTATACGTATTGATTCCACTGGACATGGATATTAGTTTTTATTCGTAGATATTATTCTTTGTTATAAATAAAATTAATTGTTTTACGTTTCTTGGAAGGAAATCAGTTCCAATTACCATAGATAATTAATATATTATCGTCTTGATTAATGTAAACAGATCCTCACGAGTATGTGTGTAAGAAAATAAATAAATTAGAAAATTAATGATTGCAAGTCACTTCTTAATGTCGTAGCGTCTACAAGAGAAATTGACTCGCTAGATTGTTCCACAATCACTACAAAGGCTGAAGCTAAACAATTTTTTTTTTTATATTAGTAAATAAAAACACTTTACAAAATACCACTTTTATTTGTGGTAATAAAAGTGGTATTTTGTAAAGTAAAATGTTTTTATTTACTAATATCAAATATGGAATACCATAAAGTAACGTTTAAATCTATTAAATTTAAATAAACTTTGGGGTTATTCCAACTGCAGGTAATATTTAGAAATAATCAAAAGGAGACGACTTCCTACAAAACAAATCAGAAGTGTAGATCTCGAAGAATAACAACAAGATCTACATGTCAAAAAATAAAAAAAACAATCAAAAAATTTCAAAAATATTTATCAATCTAACATGTTTCGGCCATTAGGCCATTTTCAAGAGATTATGACAAAATTATTATTTTATAAGAGAAAACTAAAAAAAAATTAAAATAATATAAAATAATAATTTTGCCATAATCTCTTGAAGATGGCCTAATGGCCGAAACATGTTAGATTGACAAATATTTTTGAAATTTTTTGATTGTTTTTATTTTTTGACATGTAGATCTTGTTGTTACTCTTCG
Source organism: Brachynemurus nebulosus (assembly GCA_035578155.1). Classification (NCBI taxonomy): domain Eukaryota; kingdom Metazoa; phylum Arthropoda; class Insecta; order Neuroptera; family Myrmeleontidae; genus Brachynemurus; species Brachynemurus nebulosus. The sequence goes on from JAPWDM010000003.1 coordinate 75,148,281, forward strand.
ATCTACACTTTTGATTTGTTTTGCAGGAAGTCGTCTCCGTTTGATTATTTCTATTAAATTTAATTTTTCTGTGGTAGAAAAAAAATTGTGGTCAAGATCCACCTTCAGTGTGCTCACTGCTAATCATCAATATGGTGAAAGCGCTGGGGAGTGCTTTCGAAATTGTTATTAATCTTTGCGAGAGTGCCACATTTAATTCAAATTCGGCTATTTACACATGTTGTGGTTATCTGTCCCCTTTCTTTTAAACTGTTACTTTAAGAATTAGTTTAATAATAGTAAGATAAAAAAAATACATGCAACTTGAAATGATTAGCTAACATTTTTTTTTTTTTTGATTTTGATTACAGACAAAATGATCACGTAATTCGAGCCAAGCGTGAACCGGCACGGCACGGCGTGACGTGATGGTGGTGCATTTTGTCCAGATGTACATACACGAAGTAAATTAATTGTTTTAAGAAGGTGGTCGGTCGCTCGGTGGTACGCGACAATGGCTCCGTCCCGTGATTCGGTGGCATTTACAAGCACTAAAGGTTTATTGAATGCCCCCGGGCAAAATAACTGTTTTTTAAATAGCGCTGTCCAGGTAAGTTGTACACACTCAAATATAGTAATATAGTAAGTAGTTAGTAATATTAATATGTTAATATATGATTGGATATATAATATGTAAACCTGTCTGTCTGTCTGTCTGTCTTTAGACAACGTCTTCTTTCTTTTAATATATACGCAAGTTGGTTTGGAGGTATTATTATATAGTAGGCCATCAAGATTCACATGTACTCAATTAAGAGACACTCTGTCTTGAGTACAATATGGATGTAAGTAAGTTGAAATTTATTGGAAACTACGGAAGAGTTATTCTAGCAAGCGCGGATATACATGAGGCGTTGTCATCGGGCTCCTAATCCTCTCTCTCTCTCTCTCTCCCTTGTTATTTTGATTGTAAAAATGAAAATTTCATATTCAAATCTCCGTAACCCAACCCAATCACACTAATAAAACTTGATTTGAGGACGTCATTGGGTTTACTAAAATTTTTCAGTGCCTTAAGTAGGTTTTAGAAGTGCTTCTTTTTATTTTTACTATATAGTCTTCTGCCGAATCAGCCATATTTCCAAAAGAAATTTCGAGGGAAAGACTATCGAGAATGTATCTTCTATTGTTTGCATAGGTACTTACAGCATGTTTAGCAGGCCCGACGAGAGGGTGGGGTAGCCAGGGTTGCAGCCCTGGGGCCCGGGAAAAAGTAAAATCATCTTTTTTTTACTCATCATTTATTTTTTGGGGAGAAATTTTTATGAAATGTGCCCCTTTTCTTGGGACCCGCCATTTGTCTCCACGGCCCTGATGTTAAGTTCCCAAATTACACTCCGTAAGTCGAAATGACGTACATAACTGTTTGGGGAGTTGGGGATTGCTTGTATCCACAGATCAATGAACATATTATATGTTATATAGACTAATTATATAAATGTATAATTGAGGCAGCCAGTTACGACCAGAATACAACCGGATAGTATTCTGTAATATAGTAATCAATGCAATAATCAATGGTGTCCGTAGTAACGTTTTCAAATAGTTATTGTAAAAATATAATATTGATAATAAAATTTTTCTTTTTTGAGAAGAAATTGCAAAATTTTGAAAGAAAAAAAAGTGGTATTCGCTTTATTTTCCAAATACGTACGTATAAAAATTATGTCCTGCAATAATAATAATTATAGTCGCATTTGCTCAAAAATTGACATTATTTTATATTCCTTAAATCTCACACGTCTCACCCTGTTACCTGCTTCAAGAAAAATGCCTACAAATTGCCTTTACGCTTTGTCTAGTAGTATAATAATATAATAGTGTTCATTGGTCTGTGTTTGTATCTAAATTTGATTCCAGTTAGGCCGCTCGTCCTTTGGATGCGGAAACGTGCGATATTTAATTCGGACGAATACGCATGAAAACGGACGAACGATCCAAACAGCTGTAAAGCTATACATCCTCGTCCATTGAAAGCGTCTCGTTCGTCCGTTTCCGTACGTATAATTGCGACGTGCGAACAGATCCAATTTTGTTTGGATTTTGTCGCGCGAAGAAGTCCGTTCCATGAGATTTTTATTTTTATTGAAATGAAACTGAAGATAAATTACAATTATAACTGTGTATCTTTGCATATTACGTGCCATAAATTGTTTTTTACGTATTTTTATAGCATTTATAGCTTCAGAAGAAAAAATTAAAAAGGAAAATACTGACGAATATTGAGCTAGTGGACGAACAGTAGACATATCATTTCGGACGAACGACAAACGTGCGTAATCGTCTGAATCAAATATCGCACGTTTCCGCATCCAAAGGACGACCGGCCTTAAACGTTTATTGAAAATTAAAGTAGTCGTTATAACCTTTGGTTGTTGTGTTTGTATGTAAATTTGTAAATCTACACCACGTAGAAATGCATCTTCTGTAATTTTTGTCTTTTTCTATGCCAATAAGTTGAGAGAATTTTCGTTATCTACAAAAATTTTTTTTAAACTTAATTTTACAATTTCCTGTATAAATTGCCAATTATATATGTATTTGAAAATTTTTTCATTTCAAAAGTATAAAATTAAAAAAAAATATTTTGAAAATTGTTTTATTACGGAGTAATTAGAAATTAAAATCTAAAAAAAAAAAGAAAAAAAAACACTTTTATAACAGCGGTATCTTTTTAGTTGAATTTTTCGTTTTCTAATTTTTTTTAATGAATCCACGTTTTGGTGTCATAAAAAATTCGAAAATTTTTCAAATTACGTGACAAATTATCGCTAATTATGGTTTATAAAATGATTGTCATAAAATTTTTTTTATATTTTGATAATAAGGACAAAAAACGTTGTTATTCATTAAAAATTTTAAAGTAGTTTGTGATTTTGGTTTTTACTCAACTTTTTTTTTCCGTGAAAGGAAATGAACTCTGCAATAAGATACCTACTTTATTATTTTGTAATTAGAGATATTTTTCTAAATATTTTTAAAGTAAAAAATTTGTCTCTTTACGTATACATATGTATAAATAATAATATTTTTTAAAATCAGTCTTCGTGACCTATCTCTTTAAATGCTATTGACCGATTTAACTCACAATTGTGTATTTCCATATACGTTTTTTTACCATTTAAAGAAGCTAACGTCTTATTTGTATATTAGAAACATCAGCTAACGATTAAATGAAACAAAATACATCATATATAATTTATTTTATCATTTCCGTAATAAAATTTATTACAGAGATATTAAACAGTAAGAATAAAACATATACAGTTATGTAAAAACAAAGTGAGATAAAATTATACAATAGTTAAAAGATGAGATTTTTCATTTCGATTAAACGTTTACGTATAATAATACGTTTGAAAGTCAGATGCGCAGTCACCATTCAGTTACGGAATTCACGGTTTTGTCCATAAATTTTGAAAAAATTAAAAAGACCTATACAGCTTTTTTAGAACAATGAAAGAATGAAAGAATTTTCAAAATCAATCAAATAATTTTTGAGTTTAATAATTTTGCATCAATAAACTGACAGTCTTTCTTTGTAATATATTAATAAAGACAAGTAAAATATTGATGTGCGCGTGTTAGGCGTACAATTATGCGCATCAAAATGTTGCGTTATTTATAATGATTGTAATATTCACTTTTTTACAAATTAGATGTGTATTTTCTTGGCGAGTACACCTGTGAATGTTTGTTGTAAGTGCACGGTGAGTTCGGTGAGTTCTCCTCCTCCGAGTGCATCCATACACATAGATCTTATAATACGAGAAGCACAATGCCTCAAGCTATGCAATCAAGTTCCTATACGATTCTACAATAACAAAGAATACAATTATTAAAAATATTAAATATTAAATATCTTATATGTGTACTTATGTAAATATAGGCTTATTGTTTGTTTGTTTTTTTTACTTAAGGGGGTACACCTAGTTGTGAATCAAAAAAATAAACATTTTTTTTGACACTTTTTTTGGTTATCAGATGGAAATCGGTGAGCAAGATATTTTGGAAATGGGTCTATCGATCATAAACCTATATATCTATGAGTCCTATAAACCGTAAATATAATAAGAGAATAATGAAATTCGTAGTGAATTGTAGGTTTTTGAAATTATTAAAGTTTGGGGAAAAAGTTACTGAACTATTTTTTCTTTCTGTAAAAATAGTTTTAATTTAAACTTGTCTTACGACCACCCAAATTTACCTACGTCAATTATTTTGGTATTTCACAATTTTTACATCAGCACTCGGCCTAGCTGCGTGCTGTAAGTAGGTATCATTACTACCAATTAGTATAAAAAATTCTCATATTAATGAATAATTAACAGTATAAGTTTAATAATTGCTGATATTTTAATAATTAGTAGGTTCCTAAATATTACGAAAGTATTTTTTTTTTTATTTTGTTTAAATTATTGAATTTTAATTAATAAAAACAATTTTTGGAAATGAAAATATTTTAATTATGCTTTGACTGTGATTTATTTTTGTTTATTAAGCGAAATTAATAGTTTATGTATTTCGTAAATTTCACATTTAAAATTGTAAAGAAATAGAATAAAAATTATCACCTATTAATTTGATTTAATTGCTACGAATACTTGCCAATTAAAAAAAAATATTTGAATTCAATTAATTACTTTTGTTTAAGGGTTACACAAAACGACCATCGAGCGATTTTGATAATTCTTTCGTTTAGGTTAAACACCTAAATTGGACATACATTTTTTGGTTTAGCTATAAAAAAAAAAATATTTATAGCTCAACAAATTCCAATCATTTTCTTGATTTTAATTAATTAATGATTTTATTAACATAACTGGATCACTTAACAGATTCTATTTGCAATTAAATCTCTAAAACAGCAACACCACTTATTTATAACGACATAAAAGATATAAATTTAAAACTGTGATAGAATTAAAGCGAGTATTTTATTTGGTATGCTGTAAGGAAATATTTTAATTAGGTGTTTACAAGAATTTCCAGTAAAACTTTCAGTAAAATTCATAAAATCATTGATGAAATTTCCAAATTGAATGATGACCGAAAAGAAATGCAACCAGTTGAAGGTATTAGACAAAACGAAAGAAAAGAACGCATTTTTTTGTTCGTAATTTTTTCTTTCCCGTGGTTTTTGAAGATAGTTTTGTACTCTGAAAAAAGTAAAAACTCTCCAATTTATAATTTGATATTTATAAAGCGTAGTCAGTTTTGAATCAGGGGCTGACTTAAATGAAATTCACACTTTTTACTTGAGTATAAGTACACCTATATCGTAGCCGAATACGTCATTAAGATGTTTCATGTTAAAAATTCCTTCAACTATTAAGAAATCAAATTCGTAACGGTATTTAAATTACATTGATACACAACTAAAATTAAAAAAAAAATTAATTAATGTCTTTAAACGAAATGTATAAAAATATGTAAATTAAAGTTGTTCTAAAAATATCAAATTTATTTGACCGACTTCATCATTAATTTTCATTAGATTTTAATTTTAATCTCGCCATGTTGTAAAGATTGTTTTAGGTGTTTCGAAAACTTTTCCTCTCTGCCCTCTCAAATCGAAGGAATTGTTGATTATGACCGGGATATGAGCGAAATCAAGACGGGGGGGACCCTGACTATATGTATACTTAATATATCAATGAATTTAAACGTTTTAAAACAATATGTATGTAATTAACTTTAAATACAGTTTCGTTCAATTTCATGGCTATTTAAGTTTCAAATTACCCGATATATTTTGATGTTAGATATCAAGGTCAGTTGATTTTGTTTTTACTTAAAATTTTACATATAATGTATACCAAAATATTCACGAAAGAAAAAAAAAACAGGTGGAGTTTTTTTTTTTTTTAAGAAAATTTTGGAAACAGAAATGTAACTATACTCTGTCTGAAGTGCTCATTGTAAATTTCAAATTTCATTCTTAAGATCGGTCCAGCAGTTATTAAATTCGTTTTCTAAATATATTTATAAGTTTGAAAATGAAAATCGACTTCTTACTTTAGTCAAATTATTTAACTTTCTTAAAATTTTGATTGAACATTTTTTTGTCTCTCTTATCTTTTTGATTTTTACGCCTCATCGTAATTTCTAATAAAAAAATCACAATAGACATAAACATTCCAATCAGCAAAATATAAAATGAGAAATATACGTCCATTAAACCCACACTGGTGAAATAATGCACCTGTCCATCACATTCTGGTTTCCTCGTGTAGAAAATTTGATTTTCCCTCGATTGGATTCCTCGTTCCGCTAGCTTAAAATATCTATGTGCAATAATTTTAAAAAAAAAGATTATCTCTTGGGGATTATGAAATTTTCTTGCAAGCTCACTTACGCAGATTTTAATATTTCCAAGTATGTCGAATTCATTTGTGTAATGGCCCAAACACCTGGATTGTGTGACGCGTCAATTTGGAACAGGCCACACTTTTCATATTCGAAGAAAGTTTGTTGAATGATTCGATAACCAACGCCAGTTTCCACCATAAATGCATATTGTTTGTGGCGAACTTTTGCAATGCCCTCAGTAATTGGAAGAAATTCTGGCTTCTTTTTATTGTACATTTCCCGAATCATGGAATTCGTGCCATTCTTAAAAATTAAACCAAAATTACTAGAGGTTTTGGGTAGATTTTGTCAGAAAACTTTTTACCTGGAGTGCATATCGTATGTAAATATTATCGGCGGCTCCAATTTTTAGAGGCGATTCTAACAGGTCTTGAGCCGTTTTAATTGCTGAACTAGAGGACTGTAACAGAACTACAATGTTGGCAGAATACGCCGTATACATGTAGAGGAAAAAAATGAAAAAAAAGAAAAAGGCCATACGACCCGATGCAGATTTGGGTTCGCGCGGGGATCCCTGCTGACACATTGCACCCACGCTGACCATTATTAATTCACCATGCTTCGGCTCCAATCTTCCTTCAGTGTTACTACCATTTTTCTAAAAAAATTCAACAATCACATTCTAATTTTTTAACTTTTTAGTAAAAAAAAAACGTCTGTTAACCTTATTACGTTTCCATTCCCACGCGAGGGAAATAAAAAGGAATGAATTGATCAGCGTCATCAGCAGTATGGTGCAGATCCACGTTTTGATCGAGAAAGTTAGTGCAAATAAATTGTGGATGTACGACAGTGGCGGTTCTCGAAATATAAATGCCGTTGACACTGTTGTCAGGGACGATACAAATTTAATAACTTTGGAACGTTCACGATAAAATGAGGCCGCGGTACCGCCCATGTCTGTACGATTCTCCATTAAATCGCCGATCATGCCGCTGAACGTACGGCCATCCGGTTTTGGGTAGCCCCAAGAGGGAACAAATCGCTCCCAAACGGTCGTATTTAACATTTCCATCACCAAATTCGTCAAGATGTAGTTGAGTTTGGTTGGGGTGTCGATGTCAAGATACCTAAAAACAAGAATCAAATTATTGTGGAACTTTTTTTTTTGAGAAAGTGCTTGGTTTATTTTACTTATAATCGTTCAAGTGGTTTATGGTGTCATTGTTCAAACAAACATGCGTAACTCGAAGTATGGATTTTTGTAAATTTGAACGTCGTTTTGACAAGATGCTAGTGCTTCGATAATCAATGATACCACGTTTTGACGTCCAAATGCCATATTTTTCCATGATTACAGCATCTTTGTTTGCGGATATTTTATATGGTTGAAATAAGTTAAAACTAGAGTCATTTAGTTGTGTAGCTAGAAGAAGATCACTTGAAGGAAATATATTTAGCCGTTGTAATATATTTAACTGGCTATTTTCGTTGCTAAAAATGAACCAACGAAATGGCGCCGCAAATAATGAAAGGTTATTTGCCTGAAAAGGAAGCAAAATTGATTTGGTTTTGTTTATCAAAAATTTTCTATGAATTTTTTTTACCTTTAGTAAAATTTTTTCACTTTGGTTGCAATGAAGATCAGTTAAATATAGTATTTGATGTGAGGGATGGAAGGGTTGAAGTTTTCGTGGGGCCAAATTCATAACTGTGACCCCAATAATAAAAATATTTTTGGAAATTTCTTTGATAAACCGTTTCAAATATTCTGGAATACATTTGAAAATATTTTTTTAGACTTTGTTTCGTAAAAATATCTGTCTGGTTTTTTTACTTACTGTCTTTCCAGCATAAGTGTGCAACAATTGCGATTGGACGATTTTCAAGTTGAACGTAGTCACTGATCAGTGTAATTTTAAATTTGTCCAAGTTTAAGGGTGTCGTAAATGAAATGTGACAAATTCGAAGTAGTATCAGGAATAAAAACATGAAAACAAACATAATTATGTACTAATTATTGTTCGGTGTCTTGTGAGAGCCGCCGTCACTAAAGGTATTACCTATTATGTTGTATGGACAATGTTACAAATCGTTTGCCGCTCATTGCAAATTGTTTTTATTGACAGCACATATATGGGTGGGTGTAATGAAGAATTTGGATACTTTATACATATAGCACTTACCATTAAAAATACTGGACATCCATTTTACACCATTGGCGTCTAAAAATATTTTTATCTACGACTACCATGAAATTGCTTGTTTATTGTGCAAAATACTATCTAAGTAAGCTACGTTTTACATACAGCCACATATCCAGCTGTACAAAAAATGGTCCTTTACACGCACGTATACTAAAAATAACAACGCCTAATACGACACTTTCGTTAATTCTTATGTTTACGTTTGTTTTTATTAATAAATTTTAAATATTAGGTATGTATATAATTTTAATGTATTGGTGTTTGTAGATTTGTAACAAATTTTTGTCGTTTATTGTGAATTTCATGTTAGTCGTAGATAAAGTATAGTATGCAACTCCGTTGTAAGGCATATTACACATAATATGCAACCTACAACCTCAATCACGTAATATACTACATGTTTTGTTTTTTTTCAGTCAACTTGATTCTATTTTGGAAAATAATTCCTTTGGGATATGCGAAATGTGGGGACTTGTATTGCTATATTTTCATTTTCTGTTACATTTTTTATGGCTTAAAGTGGCAAAACAGAAGAAAATAATTAATATATTACAAAAAATTAAAAATTTCGTGAGTACGCCAATGAAATTTGTTTAATTTAAGGCAATTTTGTATTAAATGTAATTCTTGGTTCGAACTATGGATTAATTAGAATTATATAGGAAAATGCTTTGTTTTTTTGGTTTTTTTTTTAAAAGTTTTCTGTTTGTTTACGAACTTAAGCTTATTGAATAATTTATTAGCTGTGTGTAATAAATTAAGGGGCATGTGAAGCTAGAAATAACCATTAAATTCAATTAGTATGTAATTTTGAATTGTTACCTGAATTATTTATTAAGGGGGTGTTAAGAAAATCTGATAAATCTATCTAAATTATAGTGCTTTTAGTTCAAAAAATATTTTAGAATATTGGATACGGGTGATCTATTTATTCGGTATTAACCTTAAATAATGAACATTCGGAAACATTTAAGAAAATTAACTTCAACAAGTCAGTAAATTTTGGGACAGATCTCTTAATATTTATGTTGAATTCGTAAATGAAATACCAAAATAACTTTTTTTTTTTTAAATATTATTGATTTTTCAAGATTTTTGATTGAAAATATTTCTTGGTAATAATCTAATTACTTTAAAAAAAAAAAAAAAACTTATCAAAACAATTTGTTTAATAAAACGTTTTTAATGAGTTTTTTAAATAAAGTACATACTTGGTCATATAAAATAGAAACATGTTTACGAAAATATTTTATTACAACATTTTTGACATGTAATCGGTCCAGTTGATGGCCACTGATGTATGGTATAGAAAAATTTATTAATTAATAAATTTGTATACTTCATAATATAGTATAATGAAATTTCATTTTGCATCTTGTAATTGGTTGGTAATGATTTTTTTTGTTAGAAATTGTATTTCATTTTATTTGGTTTTATTAATTTGTAATTATGTATTGTAGATAATAACGGTCGTGCTCGTAAGTCGCATTAATAAATTTCAAAAAAAAAAAAATTTAATATCACATTCAACGACGCAACCTGAGGCACTGAAAAGCGAGCGACAAGCGCGTGGAATTGTAGTTGTTTTTGATGTTTATAATTCTCGTATCATTTCTATTAATCTATATTTCGATTTTAATCGATTAAATAATGCAGATTGATCATATTTATTAAGAAATTTATCCATTAATTGAAGAATTTGTTTCAAAAGATCTAAAAAAAAAAAATATAAGTGAACTTGTTGATATTAATAGAAGACAAACCAGTTTTAAAGTAAAAAGAGCAAGAATTAATACATTAAACTGGCGGTACCTGTAACTGAAATAATTTTGAATTACTGTCAATATTTTCGTCCTTTTGATCATTCCTTTTTTCGACTTACTGTACATAATTCTGGAACTTAACATGCCCCCTGTATATTAATCTTTTGCACTCCAACAAATTTAATAAATACCTAAATAAAATGTTTGAATAGGTAAAAAATTCACCGCCACTTCCGCCATTACGTGGTTTTTGTCGTTTTAAAAACTGAAATCAGTGATAATGTATGAAAATTATTTGTATTCTTGAAGCGCGTGCCTCCAGAAGTTCAAATGATGACCGCCAGTGGGTGTTGGGAGGGTTGAAAAGTATTTCTCTTTTAGAATTCGAATTAATATTGGGTTTTTTTTTTGAAGCTGTAGTGGTTGTATTGGAATTCGAAAATGTTGAGGAATGTTATAAGACCGGAAATCATAACTCAAAAATTTAAATAGTAATTAAATTAATTTGTTATTACCAATAAAACAACATAGAAATTAATAGGTAATTGATTAGCTCTACAAATTATAGATTTTGTATGATTTATTATGCGTGTGTTTAAAAAAATTGTAGGTTGAAGTCATTTTTGAAATTCCTTACACAATATAATTTATGAATATTAGTTTTTAATATAAATGCAAAATTATTAGAGATGCGAAAATATCTATGCAAATTTTCTAATCGATATAACAGTCGAATAGTGTTATATATCTATTTAATAATTCACTCATTTAATGCGAAATTTGTAATAAAGATACCGAGAGTGCAAAAAGTATGTATACATTTTTAAAATAATGCGAATATTTTGGTTATGGATTTTAATGGGACTTGTATTGTTACATAATCGATAGTTTTTTTGGCTAACATGGACTTTGGTGTACGTGATCTAGTCTGCACACGGTTAGAGTGTTGATTCAGCAAACTATTTTTGAGACACTTTGTACATTTATTCAATTTTTTCTTCTAACATAATTATTATACTTAATATTATGTAGATACATACATACAAATTAGATCTCATAAATCCGTCATCGTGATTTGTATCAGCCAATCAGTGCCTGTATGCGCATGCGCATGTCTTATATATATTTCAAACTTGATTTTATGTACTTATATTGAACCTGGGTCAACGCGAATATGTACCTATATAATAATATGAAACGGTAGGACAGCAGGAATGTGATTGTTGTATACCTAGAAGCAATTTTCATACTGCTGCCAAGATCGCAATGTAACAGCGCAGCGCTACAAATATGCCATCTATGCGATTAATTGTTATCATATTGAGAGAGATTTTTTTTTTCTTTAATGTAAGAATTTTTTCGCTTGTTTAAAGAATTATGTAACTGTACTTTTCACTGTGTTTAAAAGAATACTTTAAATACAGTAGTCTCCTCTACTTTAAGGGTAGAGTGTGGGTAGACCTGTTCCCCCAAAATTTTTGATTTATCAATTAGGGACACCTTTAGTGATACGTTAAGTGTATATATGGACGCGCCATAATGTACCATGCCTTACCATTGAAATAATTATCTACAATAAAAAATAATCTTGTTTAATTTTATTATTCAGCATTTTATATTTATTTTACACACCTCACACCTGTTTTGTATATATGTCTTTTACAAAATTTATTTTCATTATTTCAATAATGTTTTGTGTTCTTAATTCTTTCCTTCTTACATTCATTTTAATATGTACTTATTTATGTTGCAATGAATTCTGATGACTTTGATGACTTCATTTTAAATATTTTTGTATGAAAATAAAAAGAAAAGTAAACTATTATTATCAAATTTAAAATAAATATTTATACTCTTATTTTTTATTTACTTTTTTTCGAAACTAACAAAAGTTTTAGAGTACATCACGGTTGGTGGGAGCGCCATACCGTACCTATATCAAATTTGAACGCATCCTGTAACTATATATAGCCGGAATTATTTTAGTTTTTGTAGTACAAAAACCATAGATTTTGTCTTTTGTATATGTTCGCGTTTAGTACAATGATTTTGAATTAAAACGAAATATATCTAAACACATTACGTTTCCAGATATTAAATTTACCGGGCTTTTGGGTACTGCCTCGCTCTTTTTCATTCCATATACTTTTATCTTTTTCCAAATAATATGAAAGCGATGATGATGACGTACAATGACAAACAATACCAAGAAATAAATACGTGTAGCTTCCTTTTAAAGAGATATGAACCGGAACGCAGTGACCAAAAAAGACAATTTTTATTCGATCTAAATGTCACCAGGAAACAAATATTACAATCATTTTTCCGAGGGTCAAAATAGATAGAATATACTACTTTCAACTTTCAACACCATTATGATTAAAATGAGCTATGAATAGAGACAATTAGAATTTGAAAAAAAAAAAAATTATTTCTTAATAATTGTAATTGATGGTTTAAATGAGAGTATTGAGAATATTTTTGTTTTTTTTTTGTTGAGGCAGAGGCGGTTCACCTTGAAAGAACACAGTTCGTTTTTTTGTTTCCATTCTTTTGAACTCAAATTGTAATGGCTAAGGTTATTATTAATGTGTTACAGTTGAATGTAAACGTTAATTTTAGATGTCGTTTTGATTTTGGAACTTGAATGACAGAAATTATAGTTTTGAAAAATGTTTATAAAAAAAAGGGTTAATATGAGATTAGAGTATGTTACAATTTCTTAAGGGGGTATTCTAGTCTAGAGGCTCAATTTTTAGGTGATTTTACGGGCGTAATAAAAAAAAAAGTACCTAAACATTTTTAGTATATCCATTTTCTAACAATTTTTTATTGATATAGGTATTTGAAAAGTATAAAAATGTATAAAAATTTAAAAAAAATCCAAAATTGAAATCGGTACAGGCCGGCATAGTGGGAACTCAAAAATAAGGTGTCTCCTGGTTGACGTGATTTCAACTCTCCTGGTGATCTGAAACATAAAATTTTTAAAAAAAAAAACATCATTTTTTCGCCTCTTTTTTTTCAACTTTAGAAATTTTTAAAAATCGTAAAAAAAAAAAAATTCCAAAAACCCCTACGTCGGACCAATTATGATAGTATTAAGAAGGTCTGTACCAAATTTCAAGTAAATCGGTGCATTAGAACTTGAGATATCATGCCAACCGTATCGAAAAAAGTAGTTTTGAATAATTTATATTAAAAATTTGGATTTAACACTGAATAGATAATTAGTACACACGAAAAAAATAACCATAACTCCGTAGCTTATTCTTAAAGATCTAAACTTTGAAAATATGAAAAAACGAAAAAAATCGATTTTTTCGAATTTCTAGATTAGAATACCCCCTTAAGCAAAACAAAGAGAGGTTATTTCCTAGTACAATGTTTTGTATAGTCAATTGAAAGCTAAGGTGTTAGTATATTTTGTTTCTAATTGTCGACAAATTTGTTGTAATTAAAAACAAAACAAGTTGAAGAAATTACAAAAAAAAACTAAAATAATTATAGCCAACATTTTAGATAATTTACATGCAATAAAAATGGTGTTACAGCGCCACGGTTGGTGGTCCGCCGTGTTACTTGTTTTGGTAAAAATAAAACCGCAGTTGGAAATGTTACATCACTGCACTGGCAAGTAACGACGTTTGAAGAATAGTAAGGTTACTAAAGTCAAAAATTTTTAAGTAGATACCTATAACTGTAAAAGTTTTTTTTTGAAATTTTCCCAAAAATACGACGAAATTGTATTGTGGCCATATTTGGTACACAAAAACCTCTAAATACCCAACAATTTATTAATTTCATCTTATAATAGGCCTCCCGAAAAAACGAAATTTGATCTTCAATTACACTTTTTTTGTTATTGCGTTCAACAAAAAACCACTATAAAAGTTTTTTCTCAACATTCTTTAAAGCAATCAAGTCATGTTCAATTTTTTTTTTGATTCCATAAAAGAAATTTATTGAAACTCAACAAGCGGTATAAAACTTTTTTTTGAAAATGAAATTAAATAACTAATTATCTGGGCGTGTTTTGTTTGTTTTGGAAATTATAAATGTACTAAATTTAGTTTTTTTAGTAACAAAAAACTGAAATATTTTCATTTGTAGCACGTAATGTACAATAAGAATTTTTTTTTGAAAAATTTTTTGTGGTCTCACGTCATCGATAATTATGATCTGGTAATAATTGAGTGATTTATGGTCATTGTAACTCTAAAATTTATTAACATTAAAATAAAATACCCGTGTCGCAGCATCCTGCATAACATAGCGAATGCCCGTTTACAAAAATTAATTTTTCTCGGAAACTAGTTGACATAGAATGACCATTTTTATGTATTTTTTTCTCCTCTTTTCAATAGTGTAAAAATATGTCGCAAAGATTTTTGAATAAGTAGAAATTTTGGCAAAAAACTATTTTTTTTCACGAAAATTGCTAAAAAAAGCCATGTTTCGGGCATCGGACGTGCCTGGCTAACGAACGTGTCCAACGGTGTGGGACTTGCAACATTTTCACCAAATTTCGTAAAAATTGGGGTATCAATATATTTATCAATTAGGCGGTAAAAATATGCATATATACTTGAGGCTACTTCAACCAACAGCGTTCTTTTTGGTTACATTTCTATTACATCCAAGAAAAGAACCTTTTCCAGTACCATTTCTATTATAAAAATTTGACTGTAATAAAAATGACAACTCTCAAAAAACTCATATGGTATATATAAATTTTTTGTGAATGCTATTTTCGGTTTCTAGGGACCTCAAAACAAATTTCTGTCACAGCCCCGGCTTCAAATCGCGTCATGACAGTGGCTGTAATAGCTGAATTTTTTATTCGAAAATTCGGTAATATAAAAATATAAGATTCCGTAGTTGGATTTGGTGGATATTTATGTTGCTGTGGTCTCTAAACATGGGGAGTAATTTTTTTGAAACAATTTTTGTTAATTAACTTCTGATTAATTTTAATTTCTCTGATAATAATTATAATTTAATATATTTTATTTTAATAACCCTTTATTAGCGATAATTGTTATAATTAGATACAAATAATTTTTAATTTCTTATAACAATTTTTTTTTTAAATTTTGTAACCTTTTCACCTTTAATTATTTCCAAAAAAATGCGTTCCAATTTTTTGGGTTATTGATATTTAAATTAATTTTCGTTAATTAAAATCAGTTTTGAGTAATGTTTGTATTATTTCGATTAATAATCCATAGGTGGCATTGAAATTTTTACCTTGCGGCGATAGCACGCATTAATATTTTTTTGTATTTTTTGTAATAAGAACAAAATGGTGACCTCTAATAATTATATTGGTAATGATACTAAAGAATGTAGATGATATGCGTAAAAGAGTTAAAAAAAAAAAACTAGATTCACTAGATATTTTTTAATGTGCATACTTGAAAACAAGATTGTATGTATGTATGTATGTGTAATATGTATCATGCAATACATACTTAAATTATTAAAATATTACCACAAATAAAGGGAGCAACTATTTGAGCTGAGGAAAAACTTGTTTCATTTAAAAGAATTTTGTGTTAATTTGCACCTTAATACACATCAGCAGCTAATATAGTGCAAATATTGTTTGAATGTACCAAATTGCACACTCAACTTAAACGCAAATAAAAAGCTACATATTTAAAATATTATGGTGGAAGTGTTGGGGAATCCAACGTGGCATTATTAAATCAATCTCTGAAAAGAATTTCGTTGTTTTGATAGAACAAAAATGAAAAGTTTACACCACCAAATGATTCTAATTTAGTAAAAAGAATAATTTTGTGTTTGATGACGTCATAAAGTTGATTAAAATTTTTTACCGAATGATGAAATGGCTACCGAATTTTTGGTTTTCAAAATTAAGCAAGTAGGGCTCAAGCATGGATACAGGGGGGTGATTATTGGTACCATGACTATTCCCCCTCCCCCTCTGAACGGAGATAAATTCAAATTTTTTCAGTTTTTTAAACATTTTTTTTAGTTCATCTCTTAGTATATTTGTCTGATTATTTAGCAAGGATTTTCTTCTAAATATGCGCGGAAAATTTCCCAAATAAATGATTATTTTGACCAGTTTTAACCCTTTTTTGAACTTTTTTTTTATAAATTGGAAAAAATTGAAAGTAAAAAATTTATCAATTAAATTTAAACATTTTTTTGAATTATTTATTAGCTAATTAATATAAAATATTAATATTACGTATGTAAGTATGTATTTGGCTTTCCTTTTCACATGTATATTTTTCTGGTCATAAGTCATGCTCAATGATCATGAATTAACCTAATAATACATATTTATAAATACACATTTTGATATGCGACCATACAACTTGGCTGCTATAACTTATTCATAAGCTTAGAAAAAAATTATACTTATCAAAAGAATAAGAAAAAAAACATTATAAAATTAAAATATTAATAATTAGAATTACAATTATCTGTCTAAGATCTTTATAAGGGTTGCGATTATGTATGTATAACTTGTATATAGCTTATAGTGTGGGCGCATTCCCACGATCTTATTTATATCCTTCAATAATCCCACTATTGTTATGTATAATGTTCAGTTTAGATGAACAAGTTTCGTTTACCACGGTGATAATATGAAAGTGAATCTTTCTGATGATGGTATGATTTGTGCGTTTTATAATTATGTAGATTCTCAATGTAAACTGTTGCAAATTCATTCGAGCCTAATGAAAAGTGGGTACAACGAGACGTTTAGGTTAAACTAACAATGAGATACATCCAGAATGAAATTCCCGATTTTGATGGAACTTCGCTAGTGTGTAGAATAGGCAAAAAGACGGGACCCGTATTTTTTTTTATCGGCCATCTTCCATGTTTACGAGGTGAAACCAGCCCCTAAAGTTGGGGGTTCAAATCGTATTTCTTAAGATATCTCGAAAACTAAATTGACGAAATGTTACTTCTTGAAAGACATATTCACCTGTATAAGTTAAACCAGGGTCGGATTCATAAAGGGAGCTGAACGGGTGAAAATAGCGGTAAATTTTCTTGTACAGCCTGAATGGTTCAATGTATCAAATTTTTGCCATCCCAAATAGAAAGAGCACCAAAAATTAGGGGATGCGTGTTTTTGTGTTTTTTCGAAATACGTATATGTGTTATCCAAACCATATCAGAAAGAAAAAAATAGGGTAGATTAATTATATTGCATTATTATTGATTGCAAATACGTTCTATATTTTTTTATTTTTATGTTTATTTTCATCATGAAAATGTAAATTTTTTACTTTCCGATAATGATTCATGTATTTGTCAGTACTTACTTAATTAGTAATTTAGCCATGTGTACTACCATTGGGTTACTCATATTCGATATTTTTTCTATCTATTTTTACCAAAGCTCTCTGGTCTGCAAGTGTTAATTTTTGAATTTATAATAAAATTCAGTCTCGAAAGTAAATGAAAATGAAAGTGGATCGTGTGTACATAACTTTAGGTGAAACATACTCTATTAGGACAGAGGTTACCGGAAAAGGTCATTACCGTCACCGGAATTGAACAGGTGGGGAAATTTACAATTATCGTTGTCTTAAATGATAATAATAGTCCGTTTGTCCGTGTGTCTGTTCCGTCCATACCGTGTGTATTTTTCTTTCATTTCTTGAGTCATCCACTCACACATACACACACACACACACTGAGCTCCGTGCAAATTTGTATATATATATATATATATATTAGGTGTGTTTGTAGTGGTAAAGTTGAACTATATATTTATTTTTTTTCTCATTGTTCTTTAATTAATTTATTATGGGAAACGTTATAAATACGAGAAAAAAGATGTTGGAAAAAGATTTCATTTACAATTTGTTTGGTGTATTTCGTATGTATTACAGTGGCACATCATGGATAAAATAATTTAGTATGCACTAGGTAATTACAAAAGTTATTGAAAAATTATTGAATCATACTTTCAATCACCAGCTATAGATTTGGAAAATCGACTAGAAAAATTTGATAAATCCGTGTTTGACTTTTAATCCGTAACATGGGTACCATTCACTTTTTTAAGTTACCGTCTCTGGCTACTGGCTCATACTGGTTCTTTCATTCATTATTCTGCAATATAATGGATAACATTTTATTTTTTTTTAAATATTGTATTCAAATTAAGAAGAAGATGGGACTTTTTTTTAAAAAAGCAAAAATTACTTGAACAAAAAGGTTATAGTTAAGTGTATAGTATCATTCCTAGAAAGAATATGTTTTCTACGAATAACGTGATTCTACGTAAACAACTGTTGATTTCTGTATTGTCGAAATTAAGGTTCTTGAACTTAATTCGCAGTAAAAAGGAACAATTCTGATTTTGAGATAACAATAAAATTTTGTAAGTTTTATGAGATCTGGGTAGAGTAAATAAATGATTTTTTTTTCCGAGACTACTAAAGTAGCGGAAGCATTGTGATCACTTTTGAAAAGTAAAAAATTTTTTCCCTCCAAAATAAAATTTTCTACGCACATTTTACGTTTTAGAGCTTCCTGAACAATTTTGGTTTGGTGTCTGTCTGTCCGTCTGTCTGTGTGTCGACAGTTTGCACCAACTTCCGACCTATTCGATTATTCTTAATGAAATTGTCAGAAATTATGCAGTTTGGTTCCTAGATGGTCCCCTATGAATTTAATCGAAATCGGAGTAACGGTAGCTACGCCGCTACCATGTCATTCCATTAATATACTAAATTGCACCAAGTGGCATAACTTCTAAACTATTCAATTCTATTTTATGAAATTGTCAGAAATTATGCGGTCTGGTTCCTACTTAGATGGTCCCCTACAAATTTCATTGCATTCGGAGTAATAGTATCCACGGCGCTACCAGCATGAAATCCCATTAAATCTCAATATCTTATTTACTGCTAGTCCCACTTCGCGCAAATTTTTATGAATCGTTTTGTTTATTTATTTTTATTAATTTATATATCATACCTTTATTCAATTATACAAAGATATATTGGGCATTAAATTACCATGGTCCGTTTTGGGAGTACGAGGAAGTTGTGTGCCACACCCCATTGGCAGCATATTTTTTTTGTAAAGTGAATTTAATAGTGGTTATGTAACTATTTCTGTCGTCCTAATACAAATTGTTTCAAATTGGAAAAAAAGCACCTGAACCAATCCCCGGCCTTTCCCGAGCAATTTTTTTTTTAAATATGTAAAATAAAATCTTAAACCACATATTATGTTTTAAATTATTCATTTAATTAATATCAAGTTATTAAATTATGAGATTATGATGACGCTTGTAAATTAAATTGTAATATTAATTAAATCAACACATAAACAATTTAACAGAGCGCAAGGAAGACAGGCGCGTATGCAAATTTACGCACTGCCTGGAAATATTGGAAGATAACGTTGTCTGTACATTAAGAAACAACACACAGACTTGATGAAAACAGATACTTGGGTTACTTATTAAGTGGCGTCCAAGCGCTGAGCGGGCACTGAATGCTTTTGCACCAGTTAATAAATAGTACACATAATTAATATGCAAAACACACACACACACACACACACGTATACAAATGTGTGTGTGTATTTGTGTGTGGGAATGTGTTGTGAGGCGTTACACACGTTGCCACGTGAACTTCATGAGAACATTGTCTTATTCACCGTACTACGCCATGTATGACCAAATGCAATAATATTACAATTAGTTAGCGCGAATAGAATAATATGTATGTATTTATATTGTAAATTAAATGTAACAAACGTCTAAAAACCACTTACGTTAGTACTTAATGTTAATTCAGGATTAAGTGCTCGTAATAATCGTTAATAAAGTCCTAATTGTGTAAGAACAAACGCACCACTGCTACTTGACCCAGGTAAACTATGGGTTTGATTTCCACTGAAGTCTCTTCTGAGGCTCTAGATAAATCCAGCGCAGATAGACAAAACTAGTCAAGTCCAAAATATCAATTTTACAGTAGAGAGTAAATAAAAACTAAAATGAAATGCAGGCAACATCAGTTTATTTGAATTATCTTCAAGTTTACATGAAATTTGGAAATTTTTTTTGAATCAATTACTTTCGTAACATGTAACACAGTAAATCATTAAAAAAAATTAACTTGAAGCCTTAAACTAAAATTTTTTAAGACATTTTTGTGCACTTAACATATAAAAAACAACAATATATTTCATTATTAAAACCATTTGTGGACTTAACCAGGTTTAGCGAGTAGTTGTTGCCATAAAAATACATTTCCAATTTAATTAAACTATGTACTTATTTATTATTTTATTAAGAATTTTAAGACCTTAACTTCTTTTGTTAGTTTTTGAAAAGAGTTTTTTTGATAACAAGTGCATAAAAAATGATGTTAGGGGTGGAATTGAATTTTGCCCTTTTGGAAATATATGAGATAGACTCTCTTGGTCCTTATTAGAAAATAAAATAAAAAAATAAAAAATGGATTTAACTACTTCTGTCTACCTGCGTTAGAAATGAGAATTCATGTCAGTAAGTTTCCTTTATTAATCACGTATATGTAAAAGATTTTGGAAACTAAAAAAAATCTATTTTTAATTATCTGGAAACACAAGTTTTTGTCACAAGCATACCAAATATAGGCAATTAGACATACGTTGTGAATTGTCGTTTGCATGTACAGAGAGGTAATTAGATTTTGTGAATTCAATTCCTACATTTCTATATACAATTAATTATTTTTTACAAAATTATTTTATTCTTTAGTTTTTAATTAATTAATTAATTACTAAGTTATTTTTAAATTAAATAATTATCAAGAATATTGAACTTTATCGATATATTATAATTATGTAAATTACATATAGGAGTATTTTAATTTTAATATAAAATACCATTTTTTTCTTCCTTTTAACCAATAAAATTAAAACTAATTTTACCATAAAATTAAATTCACCATTGAACTTGATCTGTGGAATATTATTAAAACTTAAAAAAATCAGAAAATATAAAAAGTGTTTTATCAAAATTTTAACGGTTATTTAATTAAATATGGTTTTTTTTAAATATTTATTTTTTAGACACGGTTTGACAATATATTTTGAATATATTAACATTTATAATTACAGTGAAATCTAAACATAAAAAAATACATGATAATCAAAGATACGGAATAATTTTTAAAAATAGATTCGATATACCTATGTATAGGTACATATAGTTTGTAAATGGTGGAATATTTTTGAATGTTGCTGTACATTATAAATTAAGTTTATGACTAGGCCTTTCTAGTATATTATTATCAATATATATTAATTATCATAAAACATCTATTAATAATTATGTAAATATCAGAACATGCATAAATTTTAGTATAAAACTCTTTAAATATTTTAAAATGTAAATTAAGAAACGTCTTATGGTCTAACCAAGCGCGACACAATTTGAGAACAGAAATTTTTTTTTTGTAAAGTTTTTGTAAAATTTAGTCAAAATTTAACGAACTTTTAAGCCCAATGCCGCGAGTAACAATTTTTAAAAAAACAGTTATTGAAGTTTTCAAAATTGGTTGATAAAAAAAAACCTTAATGATCTTTTGCTTACTGATTTGACATGCACCAGTTTTAAATGACAGTACAATCTATTGTTTACTTTGAACACAATAGACAGACAGACGGACCGCGACATATCGTAACAAAAATATTAAATTACTTTTAAAAATCATTTTAAATTGTAACGTGTGCTAGCCGCAGGCGATATATTCTTATGTCCATATCTGTACCTATGTGTACATATTACAGAATATTAACCTTTGTTGTATGCAATTAGACGAAAAATTTGTAATTACCTAATGAGTTATTAAAAACTAAAAAGGTCATTAAATGTAATTTTAACGTAACTTTACGTAAGTTTTTGAAGGTGTTTTGTTATTTTTTTTATTGAGCGTGTGAAATTTCTTTTAAAATGAATTAACCTGCTTTTTATGGAGTGATTTTAAACGAAACGGCTAAAAAAGAGGTATTAAAATGGCGTTTTTCGGTGGATTAAAGTAAGGGTTCTCAAAGTTTGACCTCGGGACACTTCATATTACCTAAAAATATCATTTTTGTTCTTTACATTTACAATTCTAGTAACAACTTTTATGAATCTACATTATTACAATATTTAATCAATAAATTTAGAAATGTATTTACATGCAATTTCGTCATAAATTGTAAACATTACCTATTTGATATTCATGTAAATTTTAATAATTATCCGATTAAAAACTAAACCCAACATTATACATATATTACGAATAAAAAAATATTATTTATACAATAATTTATAGTCAATTTCCTACATAGTTTAAATGATCTTGTTCTAATGTTTTCCACTAATAAATTATTATTTAATAAAATTGTAACATTCAGACAAATCCACTGATAATAATTATAACTTACCAAAAAAAAAAAATACAACAAACTCTCATTTTAATGGCCGCGTAGGTGTCTTTTGTAATGCAAATAAGGTTTTTTCTTGCCAGTCCTCAGTACAGCATAAATGCGATACATACGTTCGTGCGTTGTTTAGAATATAAATTAATTTATTTAAATAATTATTGTCAACCAAGCCCCTTTCTTTACAGTTTTAAGAGATAAATTATTTTATTTTTATTGTTGCCTGATCAAATGTTTCTGTACGTCAGTGTACGTGAAACAATTGATATAGGCTTGAATTTTGTTTTGGACTTGGATATTTATAAAACCAAACTAGAACGCGTTACATATTTGATATTTTGTTTGTTGTGTGTTTTCGACATTTTCATCTCTAGAATGAAAATTTAAATTTTCAAGGCAGCCATATTTATTAATTTTTGTTACGTTATTTTGTTCTGCTTCGCAAAAGAACAGACGAAAGTAATTAACGCTTTAAATGATTAAGACGAGTTAACTCGTCCTGCAATATGGCGGTTCAAAATGCTGTAGTATGTATATATTCACTGGTACAGGTGCCGCCATCTGTGACAATACGGTATAATTCTAAATAATGTCCAATTTTATTAACACAGTTTAGTATAATTTTTATTTTATAAATTCCTAGGGTTCACTTTTTTGATGTTGGGATCTGTCATTTTTTTCTTTTTCTCTTTTTGTAACCTTATCTATTGTACTTATCACTGGCAGTAAATAGTCCAGCATTTTAAGACAAAAAATTTTTTCCATATGGTTTGTTTAAAAAGGTTAAAACAGGGAAATAGAGTCAGTAAAAAGGATTCTTTTTGTATCGCGTTATAGTATGTGATCTTTTGAAGTAAATTAATACTCTAAATACATAGGCTCCACCACATAATGATACTTAAGGTTATCAAAGACAAGAAATTGAAAATATGTTTAAGACTGCGGTGACTGTTCTAAGGAAACCCTATTTTGAGACTACAGCATTATAAGAGGATTGACTATTATATTAATATTTTTTAACAATAGTTAATAAATCTGTTTAGATTATTTTAATAATTTGGTGTCCATAAATAGATAATACTTTGTATCTAATATTATTACCACTAAGGCCCGACATGTAGACATGTTTCAAGCGTTTTTCTTGTAATGTCAGCGAATTTATACTGTCTTACACAATTGTACATGGCGTCTATGTACATATAATTAACATACAATAATTAATTGCAAACATTACTTATTATTGGTTACCTAATTATTTAATATTCTAGTGATAATATTTTACACAGAGATACAGTCGGACTCATGTATTTTCAACTCATGTATTTTCAACACCATCTATTTTCAACTGATTTTACTCACGTATTTTCAAGTTTTTGGTCCCCACTTCTCACGCAATACTTTAATACAGAAAAATAACTGTCAGATTAACTGATCGACCACTAGTGGTTTTATCCTATAATCCTACAATATATGATTTTATTTCATTTGCAATTCCTAAAAAAATGATTTTACTACAAGTTTATTACACTTTTTTCATGTTTCACTTTTTTGTTTATCATAATATGTTACTTGACATTCTGTCATTTTAAGGTTATTCACTGGGGAAGTACACGTGACTACTGTTATTGTGTAAAGATTTACGCGGGCTTTTTGTGATTGGTTCTATGTCTGTCAAGTGGTTCTATGATTGCCACGGAGTGAGGATGAAGGAGAAGTTGAAAATACATGAGCGGATTAGTCCCAACAGGTTGAAAATACATGAGTTTGACTGTATGCATAAATGCGCTTTTAAAATAATTTATCAATACAATTTAGCAAAAACATTTATCAATGTTCATTTTAAAAAGATTGACAATAATTAACATTGACTGCGATCATTAAAATATAGGTACCACCAACGAACTTGATTGGTTAGCAATGTGTAAATTTTACAACTTTATTTACCTACCGAAATTTTTTTGAAAAAATTCCAATTTACAGATTTTTTTGATTGGTCCTATTGAAAATTAAATTAAATTTTTAATACAGTGTTTTGTACTGTTTTTTCTATACTTAGCAAAAAAAAAATTCTTAAAAGTGTTAACTTCAATTATAGAGGTGTTTTTTTTTTTTTTTTTTTTTTTGTTGGTTTTGTAAGAAGAACATGTTCGTGTTAGTATACATTGATTGATCTAGTTGATTAGTCGATCGATAATTTAGATTAAATTTTAACAGTTTTTTTGATCAATATCTAACACGTTCAGGTGTTAATTATTTTTTTTCGAGAAAACGAAAAGTTTATACTTAAATTACCCTAGTTTCGTATAAATTCCAT
Source organism: Brachynemurus nebulosus (assembly GCA_035578155.1). NCBI lineage: Eukaryota > Metazoa > Arthropoda > Insecta > Neuroptera > Myrmeleontidae > Brachynemurus > Brachynemurus nebulosus. Next base: position 75,173,348 of record JAPWDM010000003.1, read on the forward strand.
TTACATAGGTACTTCGAGTCAAATCATAAAATTTTTTTCGCTTTTGATTCGACTGTACAATCACTTAAAAGGTTATTATTGTTATTCTTGAAAGATATTTAAAAGTTTTTTTTTTATTATATAAAAAAATACCCCTGTCGCAGCATCTGCATAACATAGCGAATTTCCAAATTTTGGGGACTGGCGGATCTCATCTAAGAACTGTACCTATTTAAAATAGTTTAGCTTTCTAAGAGTAAAAGATTTTTTAAAATCGGCTCGGTAATTAGTTTTGATATTTTTGGAACCCAAGAACCCGAACGGACTTTGTGCAGCATAGTTGTATCCATCTAAAATAATTTAGTTCTCTAACAGTGAAAAAATTTTCAAAATCGGTCGGTTAGTTTATTTTTTACAATAATGGGAACAGTAAACCCTGGCGGAAATCATACAACATAACCTTTATTCATCTAAAATAATTTTAGTAAAAAGTTTATCCTAACAGTAAAAAACGGGTCCTAGGGATCTCATATAACTTATGGTAGTTCGTAAGGTTCTTGTGGACATCATTTAATTACTTAATGAATTCAAATACTTTAACTTACTAACGGTGAAAAAATTTTCAAAATTTTCGACATTCGCTAAAAAAATCATTGAAAAATATTTGATATGTTTCGATCAATTAATGGTCAACATCAGCAAATAAAAGTTACTAAAATCGAAGAAAAGAATGAGTTATTTGTCCGTAGAAATTAAAATACAAATTCTGAAAACGAGCAAAGAAATATTGAAAAAACTAGATCGGCAAAACATTCTGACAAATAACACTACCCAACTAATACTTGCCAATTTGAATGAAACTTAACATACTTATTAAACAGCGAAAAATATTAAATACGTGTTTTTTTATTTCGGCTAAATACGCTTTTTAGGGGTAGAAAACACCATTCAACCTCTGTAGATGAAAACAGTTATAGCTAAATATTTTTGAAACGGCATATTTTCTGAAAAAAGGGCTGAGTACCAAATTTGTAGAATTTAAAGCGATGCACTTGATAGTGACCCTGAAATCGATTTTCAAGGTCAGTTGAAAATGATTAGCCATTGCCGAACTTTGACCATATCCTGTACCTATAAGCAGTAATTTCATGTATTGACTCAATCTATCTTCAAAATTGATTTGTTGCGTTATTTTTCTAAAATAAAAAAAATAAAAACCTGACGAAATGAAAAAATAGGCGCAAATTTATAGAAAAAATTAGAAGAAAACATTTTTGTAAGTAATTTTAGAAGTTAAGAAAAGATTTAATATCACTCCAATTGTAAGTTAAACATTAACTTTATGTTATATTAGAAATTTTCAAAATTTTTTAAAATTTTTATTGCTACTCTATAGTTATCATATTAGGAATTAAATTCAACATATGATTAACTATTATTTTTCCGATTGCGATTGAGCAAGTATTTTTCAAAATTACTTCTTGATCACTTATTTTCTATCTTGCATGTGAAATTCGTTCGAATATACTTTGAACCATTTAGGGATGAAAAGTAAACTACTCCTTTTGAAAAATATTAAATGATTTTCAAATGACTTTGGAAATTGACCTCAAGGTCAACTTCAAAGTCAAGTGCATCACGAGAGTCAAGTGCTTCAAGATCATCAAGTGCATCACTTTGAACTCTATAACTTTGGTCCTAAGCACTTTTTTCAGAAAATATATCGTACCATAATCCACTTCTCTGTTGATTCCTGGTCTCTTTTCCTGCGTTTCTAATATTTATGTCAATAAAAAATGTGCTACCGTAGACAAGGATGAATAGGTACGCATTCCGACTTCACACCGTATTTTTTTGTATTTATTTTATGAGTACCTAATCTTTAATATATTAAAAATTTACGCGAAGATGGTCACTTTATCAGCAGTATCCAAAAAAATTTAAAAATATCGGTGGTTTTTGAAAAATTAACAAAAATCGTATAATTTCTTCTCTATGAAAAATTGGGGTCAAAAGAGACGAGAAAAGAGTAAATGGGGACAACCCGTAGGGTCGACCAAAATTGAAATTCTAATATAAAATAATTTCGAACTTTTTGTATTTATACATTCAAAAAAGAAATAATAGGTACTTGATGATTTTCTGTAAAAATAAACGTAGAATCTAAAATAAAGTTTATATACTCCTGTCGTTTACCCCTAAGTTTATATTCCTCCTATTCTTATTTTAGTTCAAAAAATAATTTTTCAAAAGACTAAGACATAATAATTAATAACAGTGAGATTCTACGTCCATTTTCAGACTTTTGTTTATTAAATTGCGTAAAAGCTAGTAAATGCAATAACAGATATGATGAATTTATAAGGATTTTCTTGTACTACAAAATCTTAAAAATATGGAAACGCGTACTTCTTTTTCGTTAATTGTGTTTTATTCTTTTGCACAAAATTTTAAAAATACTTTATTTTCTTAAGAAAGGGAGGCAACTTTAGTCACAGATATGCCTATGAACAGTTTTTGGTAATCCGGGAAAAACGAAAACACTTTTTAAAATTTTTTTATTGTTAAAATCGAAATGTTCTTTTAAAGAGGGTTAAAATTACCATATTTTATATTAAAATTTTAACACAATCACTCCCTAATTAACGAGCCTTACTTAATATTAGCAAATTGAGAAAAAACACGTCAATTAGATTTTTTTACACAGATTTTATTTGTTATATAATTCAAAAGGATATTTTAAAAATGTGTATGAATGGCTTTCATTAAATAAATTTCAATATATTTTCCATTTATTTTAACAGTGGAATGTCCTTATTAGTGGCTATACTTTCGGCTTGGAGCGAATTAGACGAAGATTTTCTTCTAAAACCAAATTTAATAATTAATTAAAGAAATAAAAAAAAATTTGTGGATTTCCTACCGTTCAAATATAATCTTTATTGTATGTAAAAATGTTATTACATTTTTTCAAAAAACTGTAAGTAAACTGTAAAATTTTCTTTACAAATATGTTAAAATAGAGAAATGTTTCCTTTTTAATTTATTTTTAACTCTTTTTAAATGATTCACTTTAAAATTTTTTAATATTTCTTAATCGAAATTTCATAAAAGAATGTGTCAAAATTTAAAAAAATTTTTCTTTGTTAAAAAAAAAAATTGAATGTGCAAAATTATTTAATATTAGAATGCTCTGATTATACAATTCTAATCATAACTGTATTGTCAATTGGATAAAAAATTACGTAAAAATATTATTGTTTGAATATGATTTAACGTAATTTTTATACGATTGAAGCAAACTCTTATTAATTTTAGGAAGGTGTAAATATAATCTAAATTCTGATCATATCACATAACAGATATCGTCGGGATTTTTTTTGTAAAAAAAAATGGAACAGAGATACATTATAAAAACATTTAACTGACAGAGAAATAGAATATAGCCGAATCGTTAAATTGGATTAAAAAGATCATGACACGCTACTTATAAAGCGGCTTTTTTCGAATTTAGCTCGCAAAAAATGAGACAGAAAAAAAAAGAATGCGAGTGCGAGTGAAATGGAGAACGACATATTTCCTAGTTTTTCTCGAAAAGTAAGTAATTTAGAGCAACGGTATAAAAACATTTTTTTTTCGTTTTACCTTTTACAATGGCTTAGTGTAAAAAAAAATTTGAAAAATTGCTTAATTCTGGCAAAAAACTCATTTTGTTGACAAAAAACGCCCGGAAAACCTACTTCTGGGCATCCGACGTGTCTGGCTAACGAACTCATCCAACGATTTGGAAAATCGAATTCGCACACAAAATTTCATAAGCATTAAACGCTTCGTTCGAGAGTTATCGCGCGGATACATATATATATATATATATATATATATATATATATATATATATATAAATTTTAGTGAATATCATTTTCGTATTCTAGGGACCTCAAAACATATTTCTGATATGGTCTCGGGCTTAGGTCGCACCATGACACCTGGCGTAAAAGCTGAATTTCCAGTTTTGGAAATTCGCTAAAATGTCATAATATGTATTCTGTTTTCAAATATTAAATTTAATATTAATATATGATAAATATTTTAAGCACATACAAAAATTTTTTATTATGTGTAAATCGAATGCTTGCTACACGTTCAGTTTATTCGTTTACATAAGTAAGATATGACCGTATAATAACCCAATAGCAATTTTGTATTCATGTAATGCCCTTAATTTTTTCGAAAAAATTTACATTCAAAATACACTTATTTGTTTTTATCATGTGACACGGAGGGGGTGAGGGGCAGAGATTTTGTAATTTGATGTGTCAGTGGCGTAAATCAACTTTTTTTAAAAATATTATTTGTACACTGTGCGCACGTATTAACAGGGACGCCACTGTCTAATTGAATATTTTTGTAATATATTATCCAACTTATGTAGATATCTTAATTGTTTTTTTTTCTTTAAATAGGTAATTAAATATACATAGTTGTGCCTGAGTTTAGACAACTTATCTACGTGATAAAATTTTTAACCATCTATAAAGTCAACCATTTCAAAAAAAAAAAAAAAATTAAAATTTTTTCTAGTTTTCAAGCATGTAATTAAAAAATTATATTTTAAATACTGTTTTTTAACGACTTTTTTCAAAAAAAATCCCCCCCAAAAAATTAAAAAAGATAGACGTATGAGGTTCTGGTTGTGCCCGAGTAATTAATACCAAAATCTCCATGGTGGAGGTGCAGAATAATAATTCACCAATTACTTTTTCCAGCATTTTATATAAATTAGTAATTTAAATTATTGAAAATAGTAATAAAATTTTATTATATAACAAAATTAAACATTTAAAATAATATTGATAATAATAAATAGTAGATATGTAAATAGTTATTTGAAATTCAACGCACGTCAGTTAGGTGGTGCACTCTATGTTTGTTGTCCGTAACTACTCGTACGTATACAACACAACGTACTATTGGTTGATGACTTCACCTTGAAAACGACGAACCTTTACGTTATGCAAGCTTGTCTTGTGTATTTATAAAACCGCTAATCAAGCGCGTAAGAAAAACAAGAAAAAAAAAGATGAGAAAGAGATGAAACTATAATGTGCTAGATAAAAAACAACTCGTATATTTATCTCTTTTTATTATTTTTTTTTAAATAATACTGGTTTTTTAAATAAAAATATTGTTGTGTATTTTATAGAGTAAATAAACATTTAATTGTTTACTAAATTTAAACTTGGCGCGTAAATGTTTATGTCAATATTTGTTTATAAATTTATGCATATATTTTTTTTAAGAAGAAAATGACATAAATGGAAATAAAATTACAAAATATTTATATAAATACTTGAATTTTCTCGTTTTATGTTATATATATTTAATATTTATATATTTAATTATACTCGAATTATGTAGGTTTTTATTTAATAATTTTAAGGATATTGTTATGCAAACGAGGAAGAGATTGTTTTAAATTCCGTTTTTCTTTCTGTTAATATAGGATATTTTCAATTGCCTTTTAGTATTTTGGGCCAGTAGGTAATTATAGAATTTTAATTGAAAGCTTCTCTATTACACCAAAACTTCTATTTTCATCCAAAAACACATTTAGGCAAGATAAATTTATAGAACTTCGAGGTAACATTAACTTCTCCTAAGCTAATAAATTCTTAATTAACCTGGTTAGTAATTTTCCAAATTTTACATCGCATTTAAAATTTGATAAGTTTATAAAAAATTTAATTAAGCTGTTTATTAGTTAGGTATGTAATTATTTTTGTATAAACACGTTTTATTTGGACACAAAATTCTTGTTTTTCAAAAATAATATTTTGTTTTTGTAATAAAAATAAAACAAAAGTTATTGGCCTTAGTCCTTGAAAATAATAATCCTCATTTCATGTCTACCACAAGATTAAAATAGAAATCTATAATTTAAGTTTTTTTTAAATTATTAAAAATAACGATGAAACATCATTACAATCGTGAAGATTGTATTACCATTTTGATAAAAGAAAAATCTCAATTCTAACCGACAACATTCAAGAATAACATTAAAACACAACAATTCGGGTTGTAAAAATAACGCCTACCAATCGTTATCTACCAGAAAACATTACTTAACAGATCTTTAACCATTACCCATCACCTCCACCATCATTCATATCGTAACAAAATTCAATAATTTCAAAATGTTGTTCGTCTCAATTGACGTTTACACGGTGAAAATATCACGTTTTTGGCCTTTGCTCTAAGAGTCTTGTGCCTGCCACACAGACATCAGGCGCAGCACAGGTTCTTGTTTCTGCCGGGGTGAGAGGAGGAGGGGGGCGAAGTGGGACGTAATGGGGAGTTGTTTGAGTGCATGCAGGTGTGCGTTTTGTAAATGAACTATATAGGTAATGTAAGATACTTTTTTCAAAAAAAAAAGCTTTTTTTAGTTTCAACAGCCTCAGTGATAACAAAAAACCGGCTTGACCACTAACGCCACTGCCTATGTATTAATAATTTTTTTTTTATTTTTATTTTTACATAATTTTTATTTATTATTACTTCTGTGTTTGCGTTAGTGATTTTTTGTTTTCGTTTTTCGAAAAAATACTAAATTAAGTAAAAATACAGGTTTTCTAAGTAGATAGGCAGTGTTTACTACTAAGGACATGGTTATAAATTCAATGGTAATTTAGTTAAATATACATGTTTTTTTTTTTTTTTGTAAGTATTGCCAATTATGACAGGTGTTTTATAATTAGCAACAATTAACGCTTTGAAACTTTAGGGTCATTCCATGTCAAATCATTCAGGAGATTTATATTCAAAAGCCCACCAATTTTATTTCACTATTCTGTAGCAAATTTAATCTAGTTTTTGGTGATATGACTTCAAATTTGAGTTCAGGAGTTAGACTCTAGTTATTGAGCAAGTTTTGAACACATGTCAAATTTTAAAGAGCGGTCAAAATTTTTTACTTTAGGAATCAGTTAAGAAGCTTAAATATGTTCAATTTGTTAAAATTCAATCTGTTACACATTTTACCTCAGAATTTTATTCTGAAAAAAAATTCCACAACTTAGACCTCTATAGCTTAATAAATGACATATTTATTACCAAAATCGTAAAACGATGCAGCATCCTGGAGTGACCAATGCCACGCTATTAACGAGTTTTTTCCAAAAGTTTGTCGTTCTATAATTCAAAAAGTAATCCAAATATTGAAACAACATTTCAAACTGGGGTCATTCTAGTTTTAAATCATCCAGCCAAAAGTATTGACACCCAAGGTTGTCAGAATTTGATGAAACTTTTTCCAATATCTTGATTAATTTCTGAGTTATAGAATGACAATTTTTTTTGAATTGGACAAACTTGATTAATAACTAGACTCTGACTCCTGAACCCAAATTTGGAGTTATATCACCAAAAATTAGATTAAATTTGCTACAGAATGGTGAAATAAAATTGATGGACTTTTGAGTTTTTTCCTCCTGAATGATTTGACATGGAATAAATCTTTATTAAGCTGAATGTAAACTTTATTAAATCGAGTCGAGAATGCCTTTGAGGTTGAAATGATGACGTGAATCCACAAAAATTGAATTTCATTACATTATTTTCGACAAAAATTGGTTAAAGGTAGGTTCTGTCAAATTTTTTCTAACAGAAAATATTTCTAATTCTTAAACAATGTTTGTTAGGTTAATTAGCTTTATTTTTATAATAACAGATGGTACATGCTACAATATTTCGCGTGAATGTGGTTAAAGTTTATTACTGATTAAAGTGTAATTGATATTTATTATAATTGGTTGGCGCCAAAATGGTACACTTAACTTGTTACACAACTAAACATCTTTATTTATAAAAATGGCGGGAAGCGTGATCATTGTTTTTTTTTCTCTATTTTAATCTTGTTCTATTGTATAAGAGGCTTGCGCTGGAGATACGCTAAGACAAAAACTATATATTATACATTAATAATTCTTATATTCTTGTTTTTAGATGTAGTTATTGTGATTAATAAATTTCACTTTTTAGAACTCAAAACTGCATTGTAGATTATCACTTAGAATGGGGCAATATAGTTCAGTATATTGTCGGAGTTTGGGGCTTGGAGTTTCCATATCTGGAAGACTGGGTACTGGAAAATACGTCCAATTATTATTTGTTCAAAATTTGATAATTTTTGTAAATATACCTACATATATTATGAAAAACTATGCAATATACATTACACCAATGTTAAACATTTCACATAAATTCTACTGATCTCGTTATTTCTCTAACACAAACCTAGTTATTTATAGATTTATTCTGATGTTCTTATTGTTTTTACATAAATGTAAAGTTACTTTGGTATAACACAAACAATATAAGATGGTGTTTTCGAAAACCGGTTTTAAACCGCCAAACGTCTTACGTAGCCCTTTATCACTATCCACAAATGTAGATAATGTAATTTCATATACGACATGTACATACATATTCTTACTCCACCATATAGTAACTGAAGAACTTCTCCTGCTAATTAGTGGTGTTAATTAAAGACAAAAGAAGCTTTTAATATTACAAAATTGGTCGGCTACAGTACAGCCTACCATGTCAAACATACTTTTGTAATTATTTAATTGCATTTAATGTAGGATTATCGATTTTTTTTCTCTTTGTTGAGACTATTTTGGACGACTAGACGAGTGGCGCGCGAGTTGCGTTGGTTGGAAATGAACCTACCTATTAAGGTAGAATTGTTTTTTTTTTTTTTTAATTTTTTAATTAAACTTCTTTCCACATATAAACGACGATATTTCATTTTTAGACGTTTTGAAAATAATTATAGCTTAATTTCATTGTCTACTGTTTGAAGATTTATAGGAGACTATATACCATATTGGTTTTAATTCTTTCGTTTCTTGATTATTAACCAAGCAATAATATTAAACTTTCTCTGTGCTTAAAGGAATACCACAAGCGAGGTGTCTATGAGGGTGACCTCACGTGTGGCTTAATGGACCTCGAATTTTGAATTGTTCCTGAGTCCAGGTCCTCAAAATTTCGAATCGACCTGAAGCAGTGTTAATTTTAATTTGGATCCCGCAGTATATTATTTTTTCTAGTGTTAAGTTCTGTTTTTATTTTAAATATCAAAAGATCCGTTTTTTATTTTTTAATAATATGTAAATAGTAAAATCGTGCGCTCATCTTCATCACGATTTTTACCTTTTACACAATCCGTGCAAGTAATAAATACAATCGTATAAGACAAAGATGAATTCGTCTGATCTAATCCATATCTGTGCACTTACAGAGAAAGAAGACGCAAATTTGTTTTTGTTCTATTTTATGATGTGGTTGTTCACGTTAATCTTGTTTAGTTGCAGCGCAGACAAAATAAATTACATTTTTTTTTAGTGAATTTTCGAATCGAAAATTCAGCTATTACAGCCACAGTCATGACACGACTTCAGTCCGGGACTATGACAGAAATTTGTTTTGAGATCCTTAGACACCGAAAATTACACTCACTAAAATTTATATATAAATGTATTTATGTATCAGTACGATAACTCTCGAACAAAACATTCTATTTGTATGAAATTTGGTGAAAAGATTACAAGTACAAAAATTTTGGATGAGTTCTTCAGTCAGATAGGTCCGATGCCCGAAACATGGTTTTTTGGGCATTATTCCTGAAAGAAATTAACCTCTTGCCAAATTTTACCCAAATTCAAAAGTTTTGGTGAAATTTTTTTACACCATTGAAAAGAGGATAAGAAATCAAATAAAAAAGGTTTTTGGACTTTTATCCTATGTAAACTAGTTTCCAAGAAAAACTAACTTTTACAAAAGGAAATTCGCTATGTTACGCAGGATGCTGCGACAGGGGTATTTTTTGGTTTGGAAACAGAATAAGTAATTGCTTTATGTTTTACGACAACTGGGGGTTTGATGCTTCAGAGTGGCTAAAGTCTACTGTCTACAATTATGTAATCTCTTTGTATAAATTTTTTTATAATAAATAATAAGTGGGAACAACATCAGAAAGTACTTAATACTGTGCTTGCAGGACAATTTCTACTTAAAAAAAGTAAAATTTGTTTAAAAAATTGTATTTCTTTATTAGATCAATACTGTAAAAGTCCGTACAACACGGTTCATATCTAAGAAAGTATTAAGTGCGTATTATCTTTTTTCAAAAAAGTTATTTTAATGCCTTAATGGGCCTCAAAACATAATCCTCTTTTCAAACATTTATCAAAAAAGATTTCTAGCTAAGATTACATGAGAAGATGATAATTTTTTATAATAATAAAAGAAAAAATTGTACAGAATGTTTCAGGTACTGTCCATTATTGACTTATAAATTTTCTGATATATCCAAGCCCTGTAATGTTTGAAACACCCTGTTACACCATTGCTAGTCTTGAATTGATACCTTGTATTCTATTCCGATTGACTTAACAATTCACACAATAATGTCACAATCAAAAAAAAAAACTTCTCTTTAAAAATCCACCCCAATTTAAATTTGGTTTTTGAAAACCATTTTTCGATTATTGTATTTCAGTACCGTTCCAAATGAACGCATCAGTAAAAATAAGGGTTAAACATTTAAATGGTAATATCCTTCCTAATATATTTTTGATTGTTGGTAATAAAAGACTAGAAGTCAATTGAGAGAAATTTAATACGTTTGAATTAGGAACAAAAAAAAATGGATAAATTGATCGATATTAGAATTTATGTATATTTGGGAAACTTCAAAATCAATATTGAAATTCAATCACTCAATCTCCTTTTGATATTGCTTCCGAGACTACTAAAGTAGCAGAAGCATTGTGATCACTTTTGAAAAATAAAAAATTTTTTCTCTCCAAAATCAAATTTTTTACGCACATTTTACGTTTTAGAGCTTCCTGAACAATTTTGGTTTGGGCTGTCCGTCTGAGTGTCTCCAATTTTGCACCAAGTGGCATAACTTCCGAACTATTCGATTGTTTTTAATGAAATTTTCAGAAATTATGCAGTTTGGCTCCGCGATGGTCCCCTATGAATTTAATCAAAATCGGAGTAACGGTAGCAACGCCGCTACCATGTCATTCCAAAATTGCACCAAGTGGCATAACTTCGGAACTACTCAATTCTTTTTTATGAAATTTTCAGAAATTATGTAGTTTGCTTCCTATATGGTCCCCTATGAATTTAATCGAAATCGGAGTAACGGTAGCTACGCCGCTACCATGAAGTCCCATTAAATGTCAATATCTTATTTACTGCTAGTCCTATCTCGCTCAAATTTTTAGGGTATATTGGGGGTTAGTTTCTAAAATATTTTTGCTATTATTTTATAATTTAGCCTTTAAGTCTTTTGAGTTACAACAGTTTTTTATAAACTTCAAGGCGAAAATATAATTTCACGGTATATAATATGTATATTTGGTAGAATACTGTTTTAAAGCCTTTTACGACTACAAGGAAGCTGTGTGCCCACCCTATTGGCAGCGTATTTTCGTTTGTGACTGTTCAAATAGGCCAAACCCATGGGTGAACTAGACAATTTTTTAGTTGCCGAATACATAGCAGTCTGTAATACCGACAATACGATACGGAATTTTTTACATAATATGTGTTTGCGGATTTTTATCCACATCTGTACTATTCTTTGTTTCGATAACATTTATACGAGTTACATTTTTTTTCATTTGCAATGCTATAAATCAGTTTGAATTAGATTAAAATGGATTTCATTGCACACATACCCACATCGAGTGTATTGTCAGTTATGGCGTATCGAGACCAGCGAGCGACACCTTCACCAAGAGCCCGACGTGACGTGGACTTCCATTCATATACATCTACAGTACTTTTGTACAAAAAATGGAAAGTACTGAGACAGCAGCGGCTGTAGAAATAAAAGTGCGTTACAAATTCAAACCCACGAGCTCCAACCAATGACAATTAAGGGGGGGGTAAGGTTTTTAAAATTTTTTTTTGCATTTTTTTTTTAAATTTTTTTTCTGAATGTACAACATGTCGAGCGTGTTGTGTCAAAATTTCAAGTAAATCCGAGCAAAACTAATGAAGATACAGCGTTTCAAGCGACCGGCCCTCATGCTCGATTTCTATACCTGTCTGGTAGCTGCGCGACGCGCCTACCTGCTAAGTATAAAATTTACTTTAATTTTATACTTACAAATCTTATACAAAACAAATACTTACTATAATTACCCGCGTAAGTATAAAAAATTATATAATTTTATTGATGCTTAGTTTTGGATTTTTGAGTATAAAAAACTTTAAATCCAATTTCTCGCAAACAACATTTTTGAAGTCCGTGAACATCATAACTCAAAATCTACTTCACCAATTTTGTTGAAATTTTGTACACTGTTTCTACACATAAATCAACAGGTAATCAGGTCGAGTTTTTTTTTTTTTTTGCTATTTTTTTCCAGTTTATATTAAAAAATTAACCGAAATTTTTAACAAAAATTGCGTTTTTCACTTCAAAATGCTGCCAAAAATAAAAAAATCGAAAAAATACAAAAAACTCTTCCTGACTCCCTAGGGAAACATATCGCCTTTTAAACGCATTTCGATTTTTTTGTCTCGGATGATCCGGTACCAAGTTATGATGTTCACCGCAAAACAACTTTTTTTCGAGGCGCCTCCGGAAATTCACTGTCACGGACTTATTTATCGATATTTGTAATTGATAATTTTTTCAAAGATACTTCAGATGTTATACTATAACGTGTATATGAAATAAATAAGGCAACATTATTCATATCTCCAAAAAAAAATCATGAAAATATGCCTTTTTTTCGCGTTTAAAACCTTACCCCCCCCCTTAAATGTTTTGGTATAAAATTAGAATACACAAATGTATTTAACATTGACATGGGTAATTCTGCCTTTAAGCAATCAAAAGTGTTTGTGTTTTAATAGGGTACTTGACTGCAATTGAGAAATGATTCTAAATGCTTTGTTCTTACGTATATAAATTAGTTAATTTTTGTTAAATTTTTTGAAAATCTTGAAAAAACCACTGTTCAATTTTAAATGAACAAATTGGCGGGAAAAACGACTTGGCGTAGTGACGTATGCAATGACGTCACCATTTAACTCAAACAGATGTCGCTTTCATTCATGTCAACACGGTTTTAAATTTGTACACAATATTTAGTAGTCATCATGCTTAGTTTTAGTGGTATTTACAACTTTCTACTTTGTATCTTCTTCATTTATCATCACTGTAAGATTTTTATGTAGCCCTACAAGTATTAAATGCACTTTAAGAAAACGGTTTGACGCAACTTTAAGATTGTAGCAAAAAGTAAAAGCATTTTCAACATAATATTTAAAACAAGTTGATAAGGACATTTTACGTATTAAGTGACGCTATATTCCTTCCATCAATCTGATTTGAGTGCAAAATTAATTGCAAACTAAAAAGTTCAAAATAAATTACAAAGAAAAACAACTTCTCTTGGTCAATTAGAATTGTCAAAATGTCACAATGAAAATGCAATTTGTCATAGACAAAACGTAACTACGGTAATAATATTTGCTATAAAAAATGACGTCATTTTCAAATATCACCGCGTTTTTAACCATTTAAATGAAGGCTAAAAATTTATAATTTTCAAAATCGAATTTTTAAATAACTAAAGAATATTTTTGTCACTGCTAAAATTGAATATATTTAAGGATAATACATAAAATTATTCAACATTTACAACAAATTTTGAATACAGTCAAGTACCGTATTTAGTGTTTTTAAATCGAAAACTATTTTGATAATGGTTGATGAATGAATTTACATTGTTTTTCCTCTGTAAAAAAGTGAGAAAACTACAATATTCATATTAAATTTAATAAAAATTTTGATAATGGTTGATGAATGAATTTACATTGTTTTGCCCCTGTATAAAAAGTGAAAAAATTTCAATATTCATATTAAATTTAATATTTTGTTAGGTGGTCATTACACAGTTATTTGTTTAATACGTCCAGTTATTCGTGTTAAATTGTATTATGCATGTAATTATGTATTATTTTTTGTATTTATTATTATTATGAAACATGCAAAATAATCCATTTTGTGTTGGTTGTTGATTGTTATAAATAATTAAATTGAATGACTTTGACAGAAAACTGCCACCTTTTCTCAATGTGTAGGCATTTCAGATCATTAATTAAAAATTTACCTCTTTATATTCGAATTGTTTTAATAGTTAGAAAGACAATTACAAATTGTTTTAGTAATTTAAACAAATTTACACCTAGACAATTTTTAATATTCTAATGAATTACCTTTCAAAAAATTGTGATTGTTAAAGATCGTTTTAAGTAGTTTTTGTCTTTTTATTTGAGACTTTTTTTGAACTTTGTGAAAGTAAAATTCACCGCACCGTGTAGTAACAATGTTGAAACTTCAAAAAAAAAAAAAAAAAATTAGTGGCATCTAACTTTTATTTTTTTTTCCAAATGTGCAAATCCTAAGTAAAAATTTTATTACTATGTTTTACCAAGAAAGCTATTTTAAATTAATTTCTTAATATTTACAAGGAGAGGTTCAGGTATGGTCGTTACCGATTGTTATTAAAAAAAAATAATAAGTAAATTGAATAATCATTTGTACCGGGATTCCATCCCGGTACCCCACTATCCGCATTCCGATGTTTTGCCGCTAAGCTATACCCATTTTGACTAAATATAATAAATAATTTGATTATATCTTACTTATATTTATGTCCAAATTTTAAATAAAAATATTTCCTGTGTTTTTGAGAGGTGTACTTTAATATTGTAAATTTTTAATATTGTTCAATTATGCTCTACTAGCAAACGAAATTTGATTAAAATGGATGACGACCTGAACTTGAAATTCTCCTTATTAGTCTTTTTCTTAATACTTTTTATATTTCTAACATTTTAACTATTCTTTAAGTCGCCAGTCGTTACCTAATTAACAGTTCAAACACGATCTGTACGCTAAGAAATCGAAAGTATCAAGTTGCAGCTTTTTGTCTTGATGGCACCAAACCGCCATTTTTCTTCCGTAAATACACGACGTTGTTGTCCATTATCCAAAATACACCCGAGCTCAGAATATTCAAAACAACACCAACTCTTTTATTCGTTAAAAACTGTTAGCAATTTTATTAAAATTTATAAGATTGGCTATGGCGAAAGCATCGGGGAGACACATTTATGTTACCATTACATAATAAAACCATGTCAAAAGTGTATTTATTGATTATAGTTGGGAATTTTTATATGGCTGGTGGTGTACAGTGAATGTCCATGAACTTTTCTGAACTATAAACAAAAACAACAATATAAATCTTACTCCGTTTTTTTCTCGTCTTGTATCTTAGTCTGTGTGTCAAGCAGCAATCGCAGCCGTATGTTGATATTTAAATGTTTATCATTCGTTCTCTGTCTGACGCGTGGTGTTTGGTACTCTGGTGTAACTGGTCTTGCCTGAGGGGTTCTGTCGTACTCGCGCGCGTATAGATTTCACTCGCCTCGTAGTAGTACATAGTAAGAGGTTGTGGTACAGGGACCTACGCCATTTTGTTTTTTAAATCACTTGGATTCTATTTATCTATTAATGTTACTCTAGTCACTCACATAGCTATGTATTAGATTATTATTCCCGCCATTTTTTTTTACTCTGTTAAATGCGAATAATGTGTATTTCTAATCAGCTGCCACTTTTTCTACGAAGTATTGACGAATGTTGAAGTGACTCAACAAGTCACTGATCTAGAATGAAAAGTGGACAGGCGCGGTTATTTCCTCAATTAAATCGTTGCATCAAGACGAGGTTTTATTTTCTATTAATTAGATTGCTGGCGACACTATCAGGAAACACAACATTTTCTGAATTCGAAATTAATAAATTCGAATTAAATCATTGTTTAGGTTACCAATAGGACTGGAGGGGGGGGGGGGGGTTGAGATGCAACCCTTGTGGTTCACACAATCAATTTTGCAATATTCCCCCCCCCAAAAAAAAAAAAACGGCTGGACCGAATTTGATGAAATATATTTCAGATCATATTGAAATGTAAACTGTTACACGGAAAATTTAAAAAATTGGACATATGACGGACATCAAAAAACCACCTACAACTTTGCGTTTCGATTAGTCATCCAACAATTAAATAATACACAATTTATAAATGGATCGGACCTCCTGATTAAAATGACATTTAAATGACCGGAAGTTCAAAATAAAACATTTTTTGTTTCAATTCCATACTAGTGAGTTACGTCATTTAAAATAATTACAATAATTTTTTTTTATTATTTAAAAATCATAAAAAAAAAATTTGTTGAGTCCTTTTTTCTACAGAGACAATGGAATTATGCAAATTTCATTGAGAGAGATTTTCATAACACTGAAATTTTGTGTTGAGTTTAATGCGTGATAATAGGTGGAGTGGTGAGTGATTTCAACGCGACGTAAGACGATCAACGTGTAATTTGTTGATACAGTGTCATTCAAAAGCATGTTGTTGTATAAATATCATAGAAATGATTTTTTGTTAATAAGTCAATACTTTTCGAGATATTTGCAAAAAACAATTTTTAATAATTTACATATACATAGGTACATATAATAAAACTATAACGAGACTATTTCTGTACATGGAATATTTTTTGAAAATTGTACTGTTATTGTAAATAGTTATCGATGTAGATATCAAAACAGCGATTTTTAAAATTTTTGCCTGTCTGTTGACGCATCACGCAAAAACTATTGGACGAATTTTAATGAAATTTAGTATGATGATAACTTATTACCTGGGTCAACATCTAGGATACTTTTTATTACGGGAAAATAGAAAAACCATTTTGAGCATATGCATGCATTACGCAAAAATTATTGTTCTATGCAAGTTCTGTATAATAATTACACTTATATACCTACTTCTCATTGAGTTTATAACAATGCATGGCGCGAACGACGTCGCGGGTACAGCTAGTTTTGGCTAAATAACAGTTTCTTATGGGACAAGGGTTGTTCGTTCAGTTAGATTGTGCTTATTTCAACTGTCACAATTTCTGTTAATGTCTTTTATGTTATTTTGTTTGCTAAATTATAACGTTCTACAAACCTAAGAGAGAGAGTATCACTTCATTTTGTTGAATAAAAATCGTAAAATCCTATTAATTTCATTTGATATTTGCCATATTTGTATTTTTATTATTATAAATTGTAAGAAAAATGTAATTTTTAAATTGTCAAAGACATGTCTGCCATGTTAATTTCTCACTTGAATTGAATAAAGGGATGTCTGATTCTTAATTACTTTAAAAAAGACTTCAAGTCACTCTTAACTTATCTTTTCCTTTCTAAAAATTTTATGTTTAGTTAAATGACAATCAACTTAAAATAGTAGTAATAAAGGGTTGTTTTAAAACAATAATCTTTTGAATGACATTGTATTTAAATGGACTGTACGCATGCACTGGTGTTTATTTTACGTATGTAGTGTACCTACCTGTTGTATTTGTACACACAGACATCAAGTAATAAATAATTACATAACCCTCTGAATTTTAATGACAGCAAGCGGAGACGACACAATACAACATCAATAGCCAAACTACTACATAGGCTCTGTATTGTATGTGTATTATAATATTTCCTCCCCGTTTTTATTACGTACGTTACGCTTCGATTGTTCCCCTCACTCTCCCCCATCATTCATTTCGTGGCCGGGAATAATCAAATCGAAATACAAAAAAAAAAAATTGTACCCGGTAATAAATTTGTATACCTCTTCTTCATCTGCACTTGCTTAGTGTGATCCACTTGTTTTGTCTCGAATGTCAACTGTTTGGATCAGTGGGGTCAATATTAGTTGTTGAGCGCTGCCACCATCAGTTGACTGAAGCACCAGAGTCATGATTTTAAGGGGGTATTCTAATCTAGAGGCTAAAAAAAAAAAACAGTAAACATTTTTAGTATCCATTTTTTTAACAGTTTTTTATTGATATTTGAAAAGTATAAAAATTTATAAAAATTTAAAAAAAAATTCAAAATTGAAATCGGTGACAGGCCGACAAAGTAGGGACTCAAAAAAAAAAAAAAAAAAAAAAAAAATAGGTGTCTCCTGGTTGACGTGATTCCAACCCTCCTGGTGATCTGAAACATAAAATTTTAGTTAATTTTTAATAAACAAGAATGTAGAATTAGTTTGACGTAGCCGATTTGAAAAAATAAATTTTTTCACAAAATGACGTCCATTTAAAAAGAAAAATCATTTTTTCGCCTCCTTTTTTCAACTTTGGAAATTTTTTAAAAATAGTAGAAAAAAATTCCAAAACCCCTACGGCGTCAGGCCAATTTTGATAGTATTAAGAGGGTCTGTACCAAATTTCAAAGTAAATCGGTGCATTAGAACGTGAGATATCATGTCAACCGTATCGAGAAAAGTAGTTTCGAGTAGGTCAAACACTGAAAAGATACACGGTACGTAGGGAAAAAATAACCATAACTCCGAAAATAATTCGAATTTTCGTAAATCTTTTTTGGAGGCTTATTCTTAAAGGTCTAAACTTTGAAAACATGAAAAAAAACTGGATTTTTTTGAATTTCTAGACTAAAATACCCCCTTAGCATTTCTCCCGTTAAGCTATCTATAGATAATATCAGTCGCGATGTCAATAGAAAAATCCTTCACGATTTTCTTCAATCAAATTCACAGAAATATGTGTAGGTAAATACGTGTTTGCCTCACCCGGTAGTACCATTGTACGCTGTTGAAGCATCCAGCATGATGGCGGATTATATAGTTCTCGTTACGGTCGTGTGGTGGCTCTAGTGTACCACCACCATTATGTATACATATACAAACGGTGCCGTTCACCTACGACGTAGCCTAGGTACGGACACAAACACAAGCACGCTACACCGTACGTAACGCAGGTAACACAGGTGCTGGAGGGACCCGGTGATTTTATTTCTTTGCGTTCAGCAGTGTTTATGTTTGCAGAGCGCGATTGGTCGTGTGTTGTTGTTTTCTTTGTGTTTTGTGAGAATTTTTTGGGAAAATTTTCTTCTTGTACGATGTGAAAAATTGTTTTGAATTGGATAATTTTGAAATATGAATACTTTACAAACGAGTTTGGTGTAATTTGTTTTTGTTTTTTTTTGGGGGGGATTTTCTTGTCGTGTTGCGAAAATGACGAAGGGAAAATTGCGACGACCACGGGCCCTGTATCAGATATCGAAGGTAAGATAAGTTGAAAATGTTGAAATGTAAAAATTGCTTGTGGAGATTTTCATGTTTTGCAAATGCGATTTCAGTTTGTTGCTAAAGACATTTTTATGGTTGCTTTAAAAAATGTTACAATGAAGACTTAATTTTTTTTTTTTTTTAATTAGCAAAATTTGCAAATATATTATAGAACGTAAATTTTTATGAATTTAAAGGAAAAACGATGGTTGAAAATAGGTTGGACAGATGTTCTGGAAAATAAAAAGCCGGCCTCTGTATTGGAAATTTAAGTGCTTTATTTACTGTCTGATTTTGCTGAGGCGAAGGGGTATAGGTTTGATAATGAAATTTCAAACTTCTTTTACAAGAGAAAAATTAAATTTTCTCTTGAAATATTTTTGTTGCAGTACATTTTCCCGTTTTGAATGTTTATATTCAAGAATCGCAATGTTTTTCCCAAAGAATCTACAGATTTCCAACAATTATCAACGCAGACCAAGAATTTTCTTTTAAATTTTCATGTACCCCGCACATATTGGTATTCAATTTCCATTTTTAAAGCAATTCAAATAATTTTTCTCGTAATATTCTCTGACATAATCATTTCCTGTTGCTTAAAATTCTGCACTGCAAACGTGTGCGGCCATTTAACAAAAAATTTGGGACAAAATTTAAAAAAAAAAAAAGATTTTTTCCAGTTCTTTGATTGCTGCAGCCACACACACATCTGGACCTGTAAAAATTTATGATACAATATGATTATAAATTTTAATTATTATTACACATTTTCTTTACAAAACTGGTTATCAGAATATTTTAACTTCCAGTTTCCGTTTCTTTTAGACACGCGGGGGGGGGGGGGACGCGAGGAGGAAAGTTGTTAAAACAAATGTGTAAATGAGTGTTTTAATTGATTTAAATGTACACGTATAAGTACATTTTCTTTGCGAAATAGAAGAAAAACTAGTTATTTGTATAAATAATTTTTAATATTAGTATTAGAGAAAATGTAAAATATTTGGTCAGAGGGCAGCGCAGCGGTTAGAAAGTAGACACTTTTTATTTATTTAAAATATTGTCAATCGTAAAAGTTGATCTGGCACGCGATTATAAAAGTTTCTTGTAGATACAACTCTTGAAGGAATTGTTTAGAGTCTGTAGAAACTCATTTCTGTTGAACGCTATATAATTTTCCCTCGAATATTATTCGAAATCATCACGTTTACCCCATAATTATCCAGTGGTGTTTTCAAATAAAACACTAAATCTAAATTAGTATACAATTATTTGACTTTTTTTCTTATAACTTCGCGCCCTTTATTTTTTTCAGTATGTATGTTGATGACTGTACTTGGTCCTAAAAGTTGTTTTCAACTATCATTAAAAAAAAATACCTGTTCTCCTGTCTAATTCAAATCTCTAAGGTGGTTAAATAACCATGATCTTTTTTCTAATTTAATTTTTTTTTGTTACCTGTTTCCAAGAAGATATGAGATAAATCTTTTTTTTGTAATTGTCTGCGTATAGCTGGAGTTCTATAGGGGGTACAGAGGGGGGTGAACCAAGTTACAGTATCATGATGAGGTTGTTAAAAGGAAGATGAAAAGTTTTTAAATTCTTTTGTTTAAACTCTCTTTCGTTACTTCAATAACAAAGCAATCCAATTTGGGGTTTTTGGAGAGATTAAAAAGATTTGTATGTATTTTAGTAGACCCTAGTAACCTGTGTCTTGCATTAAAATCCTTACTTTTGGTCCGGTTATTGGTCAATAATACTGCAAGACTAACGTCGTTCGGTCTTACATTTTTAAACAGCAATGTAATTTTTCATTAGCAAATCATATTGGAGATTTTTCAAAAATTTTAAACAATAAAATCTCTAGATATTGGTCTTTTAGATTACGGCCTTGCAGAAAATGTTGGAAGCTTTAAGCCTTCTTTCGAAACGTAGATTTTTCTTCAAACAAAACTCAATTTTCACCTCAATTCTACTTATTTTTGGTTAGAATAGTACTTTTCAGTTTCCTAGTCGCTTAATATATTGACTCTTTAAAAATGTACATGTATAAAATTTAAGTAAAAAAGTTCCCATCATAATTTCAATTCTTTTACTAAATTCACTCTACCGTAACGTTCTGTGAAATTGAATTTGATTGTGGAAAAAATGCTTAAAATAGAATTTTAAATTTAGTAATTTATAACCGCGTAAATATTACACTGTCGACCGAGGCTTAGAAACCATCGATGTCTACATATAGAATATGGTAAAAAATTTGATAATATTGTAGAATTTATCTGTCTCCAATAAAAAAAGAAAAATGATCAGATGACGCATGTTTGAGTAAGTAATTGAGGAACCGTTTAAACACCTGACAATACCTTTACATTACAATCTTAAGCACCTGTTTATTACTTTTTTTTTAAATGGGGGAGCCACGAGTATGTAATGAGACATTTGTGTCCAAGGTAACGATAAAAACCATCTATGTATACACTTTTAAACATTAGTACAATTAAAAATAAAAAATATGGTTGGAAGAAGCAAAAAAATTAAATTTTGTGATTTATTCCTCTTCAAAATGTGAATTAATTAAAATTCAAACATTTTTTTGAGATAAATCTGTCGACACTGCGAAATAAATTTTACTTTTTTTTTTTATATTTTGGTGCCCTAGACATGACCTAACAAAATATTTGGATTACTTTTCCTTTTTTTTTTGTATCACCTGCATAATTTACGATCTTCAAAATTTGAATTAATTAATCTGGTCCACTAAAATCTGTCAACACATTAGTTACAGAAATAATTTACAACGCCACATAGAATGACCTTACCCAAATCAAGATTTGGATTTGATTAAATTTTTTTTTTATTTGCGGAATATCTTATTAGAAGAACATATTTAATTACAAAAATATGTTGTATAATACACATATATGCAAAAAATGCAATAAAAAAAGTAATTATTTCTTAAAATAAATTTTTGTAGGTGTTCAGTAGCCGTGTCTTCTCCGAAAGATTGATTTTAAGTAATTAGATCATCACAATTTTAATACGAATAATTCGTGTTTATCTGGGCAATGTATACAATTAATACTATTTAAGAAAACATTTTAAATTTTAATCATTAATTTTTGGTAGTGAAAGCGCATTTAACTTTAATTAGATGCACCCGCAATAGTACAAAATCAATTTTTACAAAAAAATTTCTAATTTTTTTTTTTTTTTTTTGGTACGAATACTTTTGAAAATCTAATGTGCAATACACAATCTTTAATTTTTTTTAAAATGTATCAATTTTAAAACACTTTTTAATGTGACGGGTATTGATAATTTTAAGTGCCAATATTTAAATGGAGTCAGACGAGTGTGACGCACGTCTACGCTTGTGGCTGGACGCTATTATCGTAGCATATATTATATTTTGTTTGCTAAAATATACATATAGCTAATATTTACTTTTGTTTCCCTGTAGTACAACACAACAGTACTATGTATTATATTATTATTACGAAGAACAACAAAACTGATTTTGAACTGTGTTAATGCACTTTCCGTTATTCCTCCATCCACTTGAAGAGTTCGTTAAACATTAAATTACAGTGTGTACCAAATAAATTCATCAATATACAAAATTTTGTTACAGATGTGTCGCCTAGTATCAAAATCTACTAAATGCACTTTTCGAATTTTTTGATTTTTTAGGGCCATTAATTTTTAAATGCAACAAGGCATATGCCCATTAACATTTTTTGTTGTAATTTTAACTGCTTACTAAAGAAATCTGCAACTGAAATATAACATAATCCTGCTAAAATTACATTGAAAACTTTACAAATCCTGCTAAATACCCATACATAACCTATATTTTAGATTTTAACCGTTCAAATTTTAATTTTTTCACTGACATGCGGGAGGGACGTACGAAGTATAAAATTATGTTTTCACGTAAAATTTGTATTTTAGTATTTTATTTATCTAAAATTTTAAATAATGAAATCGTAGATGTAAATGAATTACTAAGTAAGCACTTTGGTTTTAAGTGACAAAATGAAAATAGTTTACAATATTACAAAACAAATTGTATCGTCTAACCCTAATACATCCAATATTGCTGAATCAAGTTTTTTTTTTAATAAATTTCCCTTATAATTTCTGTTTTAAAACGCACTTTATATAAATGTTACTATCAAAACCTAATAAATTCAAATAATTTTGATTAAAAAAGGGGTAAAACGATAATTTTGTTTTTTGATAATAGTACTAATCATCTTTTTTACCTTGTTAGTTAATATAATTATGACTTTTTAATCGAAAAATTAATTTTGAACTGAGTTATGGTTTTTTGCGATTAGTAGGTTTTGATACTGTTGAATTTCATTTCATTTTGTCTATGCAAAAATTACCCTAGTAAATATAATAAATATTATCTGTTTTATGTCCTTTTACACTATTCAAAAATTCTATTTGTGTGGTATATACAAGGAACAATAATTTTAAATAAATGTGTTTTTCAAGTGGTTTTTATAAAATTGTGTTTTGACCTTTTTTTGTATGGACAAAAGGGACCATAGGTGCTTAATAGTTAACACATGTGTATTTTAGTAAGTAAGTCAGTAAGTAAGTAATATTATTTTTTTAATTTTAAGATGTAGATGCTTTCAAGCAATCATATGGACAAGATCTGCCTTCCTTTGTGTAGTTTTGAAATTGTTCTAATTAAACAATATATCACTAAAATTTGTGTTTTATTTTCTCATTAAAAACCTATTTTCCAATTGATACTTTGGAATTAGTAGATTTTGATACTAGGCAACTCAGATGTTGATGATGATTTGATATGAATGGTTGTTGCAGTTTGGTTTTGTCTGGAACCTTCTGTATATTGTGTGATGTAGCATGAAGAGTATATTATTAGTTTTAATAAACCGTAGCGAAAATGGCAATATGTATGTTTTTTGATGGATTAGAAAAAAAATTTAATTTAATCGAAATTCGTTATTTGAAGCTGCTGCTTCATGAAACGTGTTGTTTTTTATTTTGTAATTTTCTGCAAAGTTCATTAGACTCTTACATCTAAACCGTATTGGGCTCCCATAAATTTGAATTTACACGAGAAAACAGTAAATAAAATTTTCGAAAGATTCTAAGAGACAATTGGGAGATTAGAACTAAAAAAAGCGCGATTTCCAAACGGGAATATTTTGCAAAAAATATAACAATTCCAAACGGTTTTACATTCTTAACACCAATACAATAATTTATTTTAAATAATAAAAAAATTATTTATCAATCAGTAATTACTTTATAATAAACAATTATTATAATCTTTTTAATTATTTAATTAATTTATAATAAAAAAAAAAAAAAACAGCAACAATTCCATTCATTAAAAACACACACACTGTTTAAATGAATACATTAATACTTTTTCCTCTTTCTCTAAAAACACTAGTGCGATAAATACATATTAAATACCGCGTATGTACCTGCTATGGCCGTTGATTATCCCGGCACTATATTGGTGTAATAATAATTGAAATTCACCATTGTGTGTAATTTTTATAAATAATTATTTCCGGAATAAATTAGAAATGAAATAATAATCGTAACAAGTATTATCCCAGAGAAATTTATATACATAGTTATGAGCGGTTTTTTTTAGTGCATTTGATGAAAATAAATGAATCCGGTTGGAAGTTGTAAAAGAGAGTCACTTAGAGATAACACTCGATAGAGTCGATAGAAACCGAACGCAACTAATTTTACTTTCTTTGTCGCAGAGTCTAAACCTAATCAAACCTAAAACAAATTCAGTAATATTTTTTTGATTCCCTTTCGTTTATAATAAGTACATAATTTTTGAGTGATTGTTGATTAAGAAACATTCTGATTGAAATACGTCTTAAGCGGGTTCTACACGATGCTACGAACGTTCCTTCCAACATTCGATCGAACGTTTGAGGCAATTAAGTTCGATAGTTGGTGCGACGAATGTATCTGCTACACGGTGAGTCGAATGTTTGATCCAATACGAATGATGATGTGTTGGTACTCAGTCGACAACGCTGTTATCTGTCTGATGTTATCTCTAATGTTATACACTGATGTTGTCTCTCTTGTATAATGTGTTGGGACAAACGTGACGAAGATGTTATCTGTCTGATGTTATCTCTAATGTTATACACTGATGTTGTCTCTCTTCACATGAACGAGTCGTGCGCAACCAACGAACACAACCAACATTGACCTTCAAACGTTCGAAGCATCCCTTTGACTCGGTGCAAGAATACCGACATCGAACGGGACACGACCAAATGCGAATGTTTGACGCTCGACATTGGACACTCGTAGGTTCGAACAACGGCTACACGATGCTATGAACCATCCAACGTCGAATGTTGGAAGGTGTTCGTAGCATCGTGTAGCAGCGGCATTATAGTACTTTGATATCGAGTTAAACCCGTGAGATTGTCTCACAATATGCAACACTCGGTGATCACCTAGTTCACACAGTTGCTAGATTACGTTAATATAATCAAGTATGGCGGCTATATATATATGTATATGTTGCAATGTGAATTTACTGAAGTACACATATGTATGTATATACAAATATTTATCAACAATTGGAGCACGGCAAATTGAGAAAAAATAAAAAAATGGCCAAGTCATAGAACCTGTCGTAAGGAAAAATTTAATCCCAACACTGCAAGATTTTTGACATTTTATTTTTTGTAACGATTTACCCACTTTTTAACTTCCGTTCATTTTCCGTATAGTATTATTAAAAATTAATGCTAATTCAATAATTTTAATTTTCTAAAAGAACGTATATGTAGAGCTCATTAAAAATATTAAAATCATATAATATTAAAAAAAAATCCTTAATGTGCAATCTTTCTTTTTTGTAATAATAAATTCTAAATTGCATTCGTAAGTGAATTTATTCAAATAATTATACAAAGCAATTCGAATGTAAAAAATTATGCAGACTATGTAAAAAAAATTACTTTTTAATATCGTACCAAGCCAAAAGAAGCTATCTCTTTAAAGTGATGATATTGATACTTACAATATTGATTCTTTATTAAAGCCTCAACACAAAAAATGATTTAATTGGTTGAAAAATAATTAGGTTACGTTTTTAGCGAATTTCCAGAATGGAATTCAGCTATTACAGCCACTGTCATGACGCGACTTGAACCCGGGACCCTGGCAGAAATTTGTTTTGAGGTCCCTAGAAACCGAAAATAATATTCACCAAAATTTATATATATATATATATATATATATATATATATATATATATATATATATATATATATATATATATATATATATGTGTCCGCACGATAACTCTCGAACGAAATGTCCTAGGTTTACGAAATTTGGTGAAAATGTTGGAAGTCCCAAACCGTTGGACAAGTTCGTTAGCCAGACACGTCGGATGCCAGGAACATGGTGTTTGTTCTTGCAAAAAATTAGTTTTTTGCCAAATTTTCCAGTTATTTAAAAATTTTTGCGAAATTTTTTTACATCATTTAAACGACGAAAAAAAATTACATAAAAAAGGTCTTTAAACTATTATTCTATGTCAACTAGTTTCCGAGAAAATTTAATTTTTATAAAAGGGCATTCGCTATGTTATGCAGGATGCTGCGACAGGGGTATACCTATATGCATAATTATATGAAAGAATGTGTTTGTGGTACAGGAAGATAGATTGTATATAAGTCATATACGTCATACATATGTATATGTTTGTATGTTGCTTATATGCCGTTTTTTAGGGTTCCGAAGAAAGTTCTATTTTTTAGAGCTCCGAAATAAATCTCCCGAGACTATAATAGAAATTTGTTTTGGGGTCCCTAGAAACCAAAAATAATATTCACTAAAATTTATGTATTAAATTTATATTTAGTCCCACACCGTTGGACCAATTCGTTAGCCAGCCATGTCGGATGCCTAGAACATGGTTTTTTTGACCATTTTTCGTAAAAAAAATTAGTTTTTTGCCAAAATTTTCTAAAGTTAAAAATTTTTTTTAAAATTTATTTACACCATTAGAAAGAGGAGGAAAAATCACTTAAAAGGGTGAAAAATCACAGAAAAACGGATTTTTATAAACGGAAATTCGCTATGTTATGCAGGATGCTGCGACAGGGGTATTAATTTTTTTTGTGGCCTTTTTGGGGAAGAGCCTATGGCGAAATCATCTAATTGCTTTGCCGATTATGATTTTGTCTATGCATTACACAAAAAAAATTATAGGGTCGTTCAAATTTTATAAACTTCAGTTATTATAACAATTTATTAAAATTTTTTGTCATATTCGTTTTTAAAATGTAAGTTAACAAAGGTATAAATTGCCTTGTGTTTTTTGAAAATTCAATTTCAAGTACTACTTGAGTTGATTAGCTAAACTATAAATATTAAACCTCGGATAAACAAAATGCATTAACATTTAAATAGCTGGATTTCCAGTTTTGGAAATTTGCTAAAACCGGGAACATTTAGTATTGTTACAGCTGATTGGTTTTGTTGATTCGATTAGGTAATTTTTTGAGTAATTTTAAAATCCCGTTAATTAATGCACAAAAAATCAATTTTTTTTTTTTTTAATTTCAGTTTGATAACCCACATTTTTGTAAATATAAATTTTTTATTAATGTTTTTGAAAAAAATAGATGATTACTATTTGCATCTTCAAATACACGCATGAATTGATTGAAAACAATGTTATTTTTTTTTTTATTTATTAATTTATGCGTAATTATTTGATTGCTACGGTAGTACGGTCATTGGTTCTCTAATTAGGGTCATAGGGTCACGAACTTAACAAACACAGATGAAAAACTTTTTCTTTTTACAATTTTTTAATTACCTCAGTTTCTGCAGTTTAGTTGTCGACTTCGAGTGTACCTCGGAACCACATTGTGTTTGAGTTGGTTGGTGGGAGCGCTCGGTAGAATATTTTACGATGATAATGTCGAACGTTTCGATGGTTCGAAACATTTAATTTAGCGTTTAATTACTATCAAATTTAACACTTCATTAAATCTGTAAATTAAAAAAAAAAAATAAAATTGAAGCAGAAACAATAGGACAGATGTTTTCTTATATCCATACGCAATCATTAGAAACCAATTTATTAATGTTTTTTTGAAATTCAATATTGGAAAAAATTCGGTTACTTTTGTTTTTTGTATTTTGATAATTTTCTAAAGAAACCACAATATATCAATCACACATATGCCATATGTTTCTGTTTTGTTTGCAAGCGCTGTGCGTCCACGTGTCAGTGGCGTGACACACGTGTCACTGAGACAGTGCCATAGGGATTACACTAATTATTGTTTTTAAAAATTGTGATTTTTTACACGTGACGTCATCTTGTTACAGGTACTATGGCATTTGGATATATTTCGACGCAGTTTTCGCGATCTTTCGGGGCACGCGTGTATGGCTGAGTCGTGTATTTTCTGCGCACTAAAGGTAAGTTTCCAATTTTCTTTTTGATTTTATAGAAAAAAAAAATGTACCTAATTCAAAAGTACGTAGAAACAAATACATTTGAATGTACTTACTTGCGTATAACTTTATGGTATGGTTACAGGAAGTGACTTATTTTATATCATTGACAATAAGTAAAGTATAAACATCCGGTTTTTTGTGACAAAAAAAAAGTAATACGCAAATATTTAGCGATACGTTTGTTGACTTTTAAGACGGTGTTCGAAATCGCCTCTAAAAATTTTACTAGGATTTCGTAATCAGAATCGTGGAATTCTTATAATTTCAATTCTCTTGTGTAGTTTTGGATGTACATATGAATCCTACACTGTGAAAAACTTTCAACTAATGTAATTTCGAATATCTTGAATCGATCAATTAAGTGCTGACTACGGAACACTGTTTAAAGCGTGTTCAACACGCAACCGATGAAATTTTTACCTTATAGAGGCACCAATTTTATTAATACTTAAATTAAAAAGAGAAAATAACTAATGAAATAGCAAATGAAGATAAAGATAGAGAAAAAATTAAAATTAAGAGGAACACAAATCTGTATATAAAACCGTTATATGGAACTTTTTACATAATATATTTGTGGTATATAAATTACTATAGTAAATACTTATATACATACTACTCATTATTT
Organism: Brachynemurus nebulosus; assembly: GCA_035578155.1. Lineage (NCBI taxonomy): Eukaryota > Metazoa > Arthropoda > Insecta > Neuroptera > Myrmeleontidae > Brachynemurus > Brachynemurus nebulosus. The sequence goes on from JAPWDM010000003.1 coordinate 75,202,730, forward strand.
CTTTATATACATGGTAATATCTTTTTTTTGTCTGTTCAGTTGTAACTAAATAAAAAAAAAAAAATTCACAAAGATTTAAATGAATCGACCAAATAAATTAGTGACGAGTAACTTTTACTACACTGACTAAATAGTATATTCAATATTTAGTTGAATGATTGTAATTTAATATTACTTTATAACTAGTTGAACAACTTATTAGCTACATTATAGAATAGCTTCATAAAATATAATAATATTTTTGTATATTAAATTAAAATTGTTCAACCAATCACAGTCGAGGACATGGTATACACGATTTTATCTCAACCAAACGAAAAAAAAAAGTTTTATGAAAAAATTTCTAAATTTGATTGTAGTATCAATCATAAAGACACCCATTGTAGTCTATTGTTGTCGCAAATTTTTGTTTATCCAAATTGAATAGATATAATCGGAAAGTGGGTTAAATTTTTGTGTTTGGATTTGAGTAATTTTTTTTATTTGGTGACTAATTTAGATTTATTTGGCACGTGTGCTAACAAAAATTTTAGAGATACGTAGGGGAAAGGGAAACTTCTCGAGGTGGTGGAATGTTTCCTGGACTGGACGCCACGGAAATTTTTTTGCAAATTACATCAGGATCTTCATAACTGATTGTAACTGTCGATACATTTTTAAAATGTAAAAATTAGAACGTAGGTGTCTCTAGTTCTTTGAAATGAAGTCATTTAAATATTGTATGCGAGAGTCAGTCACAAGACTGTGTGAGTGTTCCACATACTGACATATTACCTGGAAAAAAAATCTAAAGGTGTGTTTTTAAAATACAATATGTCACCTCTCAACTTAAAATAATCGCCGATTATAAATTATTACCTTCAAAACTGCCCCACACATAAATAACAATTTGTGTTCTTTAAACAAAGCTTGTTGTTATTCAACAATTGACGAGAACAAATCTTGATTCTAGCAATAATAGAAAAAAAATTATGACAACTTCCCTTTCATATCATCACTAACGATCAATTTCCGTTGGAAGTAGAAAAAAACTTGTACATTTTTTTTAAAAAAAAATTTGCATTTAACGTCTTATACTTGTTTACGAAACAAAAGAACTTCACATCATGTTAAATTTTTGAATTCAATAAAGTTGTAATTATATTTTTGGATCGAATTTTGGGTGAATTTTTCCGATTGTTTTATTGTTACAGTTAGATTGCAACATTGCAAAACGTTTATTCTTTGTTATATTAAGTGTATTGTATTTTGTATGGTACTTAAGTTCCTCTATTACTTTGTATATTTTATAATCATAATGAGAAATCTATAGGCTTGAAGTTGTTGTTTTACTCTATACATAGACATTTTGTAATGCAAAACCAATTGAGACTTGGCGCCATACTGTTCGATTCACTATACATATATGGATTGTTAGTAGCAGTGGCGTAGCTAGCCAGCAAAGTTTCCGGGGTAAAAATAAAACTGAGTCCCCTAACAAACAACGCTTTTATTATATGTAATCTTCTGTACGATTGCGATGAGGTGAAACTCGAAAATTGAATCGTAATTTTATAAATTGAAGAGGTGTGAATTCCAAAAGGCGCTAAGCCATTTTTTATCTAATGTGAGATTTTAGTTGATGCAGAATGTTCAAGTCCAGCTCTACACGATTCTCATAGTGCCACCCTTCAAAATGAGCTTAGTCTACTGTAAAATGAATGATGAAAAATGGAATGTTTTCCAAAGAAGCGCTAAGTCAGTGACAGTTTTATTTCAAAACGCTGTAAGTCAAATTTACTTGTAAACCATTGCATTTTTTTTCCAATAATAGCTGGTATTTTTTTCCAAATTTGCTTTTTTTTTTTTAAAATATAATCTATTGAAAATTATATGTATAAATAAGAACAAATAAATAACATCAATAATAATTATTATCTAAGAACTTGAAAACAATTTAAACAGATTACTACATTTGCCTACCTATTCAAGTAATTTTTTAGGAGTTTGAGACACTGCCTCGCTTTGCTTGATCGTAGCTCCGCCAATGATTCTTAGACAATGTGATTTTATAGGTTTGCTTTATTATATTGTTACTTTAAATACAGTATGTTCCAAGTACATATTCATTTGAATATAAAATTAATCGAATTAATCAGTTTTTGAATGACGACTTTCTCTGTGTCATTCTATACCAATCATACCCATTATAAGGAAGCGTAAGATTAAGTGGGTGCATATTAAGCCACAAAAAAAATTTCCAACAAAAAAAAAAAAACCTAGACATTTATGGACTCTAATTAGTTTCTTATAACTATATAAAACTATTAAACTTACATTGATTTTTATCATTGCCCAAAAAGCAAACAAGTTTTATGGCCACAGAGAGCGTCACAGCGATAATTTCTTTAATGGATGTAAATTAATTTTTTTAAAGAGTTATAGAGTGGGTGTTTTTAAGTTCTTTTTTAATCCTTTTAAAAAAAAAATCTAATTGATTTTCAAGGAGACAGATAAAAATTTGTGTGTCTTGAAATGATGAGACGCGCAGTTAGTTCTTCCAAAAAAAAAACCTTCAACATAAACTTGTTTTTCCAATGTCGAACGAACCTATCAAACGTGCAAAAAACGATGATGGTTGCACTGTAAACAGCATCTTCGTGACCAAGAATAGCTATTGCAAAATATTAATCATGTCGAAGTAGATACTCGCTTACTTACCTCCACTCTCTGATTGCACTTCATATGTGTAGTGCTACATGGCGGACTGAAAAATAAGATCATCTTCGTGGATATGTACATAATACAGCATCCAACCAAACAGAAGTTTGCGCACGAGCGACTCTTGAAACGGTCAAGGTTAATCGTACAGTACGTTAAATAATGCTTCGTCCATTGTTACACGATTAGCAATGAATACTTTTGTGGCGTATTGTAAAAAGAACTAATTACTGTGAATTTTTTTTGCAGAAAAGTAATTATATTTTTATTGTACAAATTTTTTTTTAGTTCAAAAAAAGATTTTTGTTAATCGATTGTTTGTAAAGGTTAGGTCGTAATCAACGCTCTTTGTTGTTTATAGCGCAAAACGTTAAAGAGCTGAGAAGAGTTTTAAATTTAATTACTATATCAATTGTGTTCTTATTAAAAAAGATTTTCTAAGAATTTCATAAAAATATTCCCAAGATTTATCTATATCGTTCGTTAAAAGTACACGCTTTGTTCATTTATCAAAAAAGATAAAATAGACGAGGTGCTAGGTGACATTGAGTATGCACAGAAAGATGTATAGAATTTGACTTTTGATTATTGTTAGGGGTCTTAGGTGAGTATGAAAACCCATGTCGTCGACCTCGAGGGTGATCAACAAATTGGGGGGGGGGGATAAGTTGCAGAAAAAGCCGATCGGGAGATCGCTTATATCTTGCTTATTATTGATCGTAGATTGATGGAAATGATAGAAATTTTTGATATACGTAACGGTTTTCGTGTAAAAAAATTAAAATAGAAAATAATGGTAAAATTTAAGAATTTGGGTTTGCCCTTGAATTGACCCTGATTGTTGACCTTAAGATCACGATCAAGGTCATATTCGGATGCAAAATTTTCCGCTCTTTCCATTTCCGGGGTCAAAAGTGAGGATTGCCATATAAAAAAAAACCGACTTGACCTTGATATGATCTTGAACCTTGACATTGAGGTCAAGGTGAAGGTCATTATCGGATGCGCCGGAACAAATGGTGAAACTTTTGTCCTCATCATTTATCCCAAAAATGCTTTCCCGCTGAGATTTTTGACTTTTTTATACTTTTGACTAGCCCTGTATACTAAAAATACTTAAATTGTAACGTTGCCTCCAATTTTCTTTTTTTTACACGAAAACCGTTAGGTATATCAAAAATTTGCATATAACCTAAACTTTAGATCATTTCATTGCAAACAAATTAAAAAAAATCATCACTCTACGATCAATGATAAGCAAGATATAAGCGATCTCCCGATGAGCTTTTTCTGCAACTTTCCCTCCTCTCCAATTTGTCGACCACCCTAGAGGTCGACGACATGGGTTTTCATACTCACCTAAGACCTCCTAACAATAATCAAAAGTCAAATTCTATACCTCTTTCAGTGCATACTCAATGTCACCTAGCACCTGGGCTAAGAGATTATGAGGCTATAAAAATTTAATTTGTATCAGCACATAGGCAATTCCCGTACTAGTTACGTTATGTCGCTTGCCAATAAATACTGCAATCCAAATATATTATGTAGATAATTCACTAACCTTTTTTTTTGTAACTTGTTAAAATTAAGCCCTGTCGCCTTGTTTTAAAAGAATAGATAACGCCATTTACAGTTGGCGACAGTTATAATGCAATAAAAGTTAATTTCAATGTTTTCGAAAAACTGGTTTGAAAAGAATTTTTTTATTTTGAAAAGAAACACAAGCAATAAAATATCATAGGTGAAATATGGACTTAAATGGCATAGTTTTTGATTTTATGATTCGATACGGTATTAAATTATATTAGATAGACAGTAGTAACACTAGTGTACAAAAAAATCAAAACACAGATATATTTATAGTCTGAGATTAAGAAAAATAAAATCTGATCAATTCACAATTTTAATTACATAATCAAAAACAAACTGTGTAAAATTTGGGTCATATTTTGAAAATTTTAAATAAATTTTTCAAAATCATAAAGCTACTTATTATGGACGATAATTATATAGTCAAATTACATATTATTAAAATTTAAATCCCCTCTTTTACTCTGTGTCAACATTTATTGTACTGCATATGTATGTAAACATGAATGGCATTAAAAAGTACGTTACGTCATTATTAGTAATACGTATGTCTGTACTTTTAAATGTCTTTTGACTCTTTTGTTATTGAACCACTTTTTTGTCTATAACAACGCGCAAATGTTATAACTATTTTGTAATATATAGTTATATTTACAATCATTTATTATAATTTACAAAATATATGTAATTTTTTTTTTATAAATAAACGGAATTATTAGGTCAAATATTTATAATTTTGTAACTTCCATAATTTAAAACTATTTTTTTCTAAATATGTATATTTTTTTTTAAATTAACGATATTCTCAGTGCAAATTTGATAAAAATTTATTTAGTTATTCCTCGTCTGACGTAATGTTGAAAATATTCTCAAATAAAAAAGTCAACGTGAAGGACATCTGTTGTTTTCGATAATAATTAAATCAATCCAATCAATACGATTAATAATTGGTTTTTATGATCGAATCTCTCAATAATTTATTTCTTTCAATTTAAAATTACCAACAAAGAAATAAAAAACATTACACAATTCCAGCGGAGAGGGGACTTGGAGGTATAAATTTAAAATACAATTGTTTTTTTTTGTGGTGTCTTTATTCTCTCACTGGCAAAATAAACAATTATGTTTCAAGAACAATCATATTTTTAATATTTTTGAACTATGGTTAGTTGGTAAAATTATATTAGGTGTAGATTTGATTATACCTTTTTCTATAGTTTACCTTGACATTCTGTTTGTAATTTCAAATTATTTTCTAATTTTTAAACAAATCAATTAACCAAATAATATATTAACAACTTATTAAAATTTTGCGTAAACGGCATTAAGTACATAACTTTCTAATTCTCAAATGTTGGATTAAGATTACAATATAGGTATGTATATTATAAATTAAATTTAACGAGACTTTAAATGTTTTTAAAAATAATTTCTACGGTACCATAATCCTAATTCCAACATAATATATCAGTTTCTTGGAAGGGATTTAGGCCCTCTATTCATAGATATTTTCATTTTGAACCACGATTTTTACTAAATAGCCACGAAAGTATAGTACATATTCGATTGATTGTTGACCACAGAAAACGAGGAAAACTTTCTGTCTGAATTTTTTTTGCTACTTTGACCCATTAACGCAGAGGTTCATGTCATCAAAAATCACGTAATAGTAATAATTAATAAATGACATCATATTTATTCTCAAATGGCGACAGTCTTTTAACTACTAGTATCAATTAAAAGTAAAAATTAATCAGTTTGCTTAACTACATAGTGTACTAATCAGATTGCGTTGGTTGTGGTAGGATTCGCGACACTTGGCAATTTTTTTTTTTTTTTGATATTTCTTTGAGCGCAAAACACGGTAACAAAGAGCACGTTTGTGACGTTTGCTGTCTCCGCTGTTGTTTGTCTCCTTACAAAGTTGTTGTGTTGTGTGCAGAATACAGTTGCGGTGAAAGGTAAACTCAGCAAAACGCGGTAAACACACTAAATAAACTCACAATATTCTTATAAAATAATAATTATAATAACGTAATATACGGTTTTTCAATAGTGTTCATAATAGTTATTAAAACAATTGATAAAATTAAAAACAAAGAAATTCGAAACGTTCGATTTTTTAAAAAAATATTTGAAAAATTTTAACAATTAACTTATCTGTGTTTTTACCGTTAGACATGAATAAACAACGTTTTAATTATTGTGCGTGGTTGTGCATTTTGAATCAGTTGGGTTTTTACGCTCTGATCGTAATATGTGCTATACTATAGTAATTGTTGAGTATTTTTCTTTTTTCGTTTTTATTAAAATCGTGTGCCATAATGATTAATAAGTTTCGATTTCGAAAAAAATCGCTAGATGATAATTTATTGCGTAGTTGTAATGACAGAGAACGGGATGGTGAAAATCACGATGGTGTAACAAAGGATAAAAAAGTAAGTGGCAAAAGTGGTTATTGTTGTATCAACAAATTCTTGATATTTTAGTTTTATTTTTTACTGGTCGCCAAAAATGTCATAATTCCTTCGATTAGTGAATCAGTGTTAATTTCGTTGTCTAACTTTTCTGGCGCCATTGTGTAATTAAAGGTACATTTCGCTCAAATTATATTCAACAAAAAGATGAATTTTTATTAAAACGATCAGAGAAATCTAGCAGTTTTAAAATATTTTTCTTATTAAACGTTCAGTTAAAAGTTGGTAACTGTTATAAATCAGATTCTCAACTAAAGCGAACAGATTTAAAGTGGCTATCGTTAAAAATTGTGCGACAAAAACAGTAAAGGCCATGTAAATTTTCCTTGTTTTCTGTTATGAATGTTATGATAACTTTTAAAATTGTTCACTTCACATTACCAATGAAATCTGAAGACGTTTTCAAGAAGAATTAATTGTTTGCTGTTGAAGCCTGCGTAATGTACAGGCTCAGAGCGCTTAGAGTGTAAGGATTTCCCCCGATACCTCGACACTATGCGTCTTTAACCCTCTTTGCCTTTACATACGCTAAAAATAAGTTGTTTTCTTATCTATTCCCTTTTGGCTGCACACCACGAAACCTACCTATTTAGTTTTTCGAGTGTTTTAAAATAATTTGAATACAATAGACTTTTTCCCGCCTAAATACTATGATAAACACAAAAATTGCATAATACCTTTGTTTTGTTTCGAAGGTGAACAACTTAAAAATTTATTAGCGCTAGACAAATGATATATTAAGTAAAAAAAAGTCACATAAGAGAGCTATATTTAATATTATTAAGCAAAAGAACATTTAAATAGGTACATATATCAAGGTGTTTCATTTCAGCAACCACGATTTTATAGCCTCAAGTTTTTTTTCTAATTATTATATGTACCGTTAAATCGTGATAACGTTTTTATATTTTTGATAATAAACTACGCTTTTGTTATAAAAATTTCCATAACGTATTGAACTGGTATAATTTCGTTTTCACATATTCCTTATCAAAAATGTTGATAAAAATTTTTTCTCGATTTTACGAATAGGTATTCAGGTTGTGTTACGTATGACAGAGTTGGAAGCGAGTTCTCGGCACCTCCACCATCGTTAACATTATTATTTAAGGGAAGGTTAATTGTGAAATGATATTTAGGAAAATATTGAATATTTTTTTTTTTTGAGTAATCGATGAAAAATGCAATTCAGTTAATGTCAAGGTTACAATTACCTCATTTACAATGCAATCTATTGCCTCATCACTACTCATAAAATGAGTTTTTAATTGTATTTCATCTTTACTAAAATAATTAAATAAGAATTTAAAATTATTCTTGAAAATTTTCCCTTAAAAGACTTAAAAGTGTGTTACGATGTACTTAGGTATTTACTGATTTTTGTAACAGTGCTCATATGTTAATTCCAAGAATTTCAGTTGATTTGTGAACCTTGGCAAATTATTGGCGCACCTATGAATATATAAAATTCTTGTCTGTAACTTGAAATTAGTAGTTTTTTCTTTAATATTTTTCTTCAAAGAGTTATAAAAACAGTTCTGATTTAATATTTTACTTGAATTTCTGGTTATTAGTGCATTAAAACTGCACAATTATATTAAAAATGACATTTATAGCTCTGGTGTGACACTGTGATTTATGAAGATGGCCAGTTTTTATCGATTAATTCGACACAAGTTGTCCTAAATAGAAATATTCCATTTTTGTAGTGTGGTTTGCTACAGTACTCAGGGTGGCGATCAGGGCCGGCCTAAGACAAAAATTTCAAGTGTGCAAGATTCACATTTTATGCCCCCCCTCCCGTAACCGCTCGGCACTTGCGCGTATGACAGTGGTCCAAAAGTCTGTCCCTAACCCTAACGTCTTGTTCCCGCGTCCCGCCACATGGGCAAACGACTGCTCTACTAACCTTGGACCTTGGTCAAGCGCATCAGACTACTATATTTCAGAACTCATTGGGGTAGATAATCGGTTTTACCTTGAAATTCAACTGTAATAGTTTTGAGACAAAGTTCCTTCTAGTTTAAATATTTATGTCCAACCTTTAAATCAATTTCTAAAAATTTGCAAAATTTATTTTTTTACCAGAATTGGCCAATTTTATGCCTCTCCAAAAGGCTCGAATGTGCGGCTGCATACGTCGCACACCCCTCAGGCCGGCTCTGGTGGCGATCGACCTGGAAAACCTGGAAAAATCAGGGAATTTCGAATTTCTGGAATAGTCAGGGAATTTTGAAATTGATTTTCAATCGCCACCCTGGTACTGGTGGTAGGAACTACTTATGTAAAAAGCATTATTTTTACTATGAACGTTTTGGATGAATCATTTTAATAGTAGACCCACCGTGAAATCACCACCAAGTTTATTAGATGCGAGCGGTTGATTCACTTTATTAAAGTTGTGTTTAAAGTGGTTACATAAATGGTATGCGTGGTATGCGTAGACCGCAACCATACACATTACACGGGTTGAATCACAGCCGAAAAGATTTTTACGATCTGGCCACTGCAATGACGGATCTACATAAAATACAAGAATATTGAAATTCTTTTGATGATCTACAAGAAATGAATCATATACAAGTAAGAGTAGTTTTTGAGAGAAAATAGTTGCGTGGAAAAACTCGCCTAAGAACCATAATTATCAGATTATTTTGGTAGTAATTATGGTTAAATTTTCAATTTTAAATGTAGGTTCGAGGTCAGTCACATTCAATACAAAATTAAATGATTTAAATAAAAAACTAATTTGTTGCTTCCAGTTTTTTTCTGTGTTTCTCAGAAGATGACTTTATGTGTGTATTTTTTGGATGAACTATATATTTTTATGGTGCCTTAAGTCATTAATTTGAGTAGGTGGATTTGTATATTCTAAGCCAAGTTGAATAAACAACACATCAGTTTTCCCACGAGATTTTATTTATGAGTTTCTTTGTGTGACGGTTGCTTCGTGAAGATGAAAAATTTAATGTTTGCTGTTAGTTGGTATGATGACGCTACTGTTCGAATCCGGTTATTGTTTCCGTTGAGAATCATATAATTTCATTTCCTTTTTGATATATTTTAAAATTCAATTTAATTTAAAACATTAAAGCTGTATTTAATTAATATTCAGAGAGGTTTTTTTTTATAGTTTTATTGAAAAATTTAATTTGATGTTAAGAGGAAACTGAAAATTTTGCGTAAAAATGTTGGAAAGTGATTTTTCCCATGGATTTATTGCAAGATTTTTATTTTTAAAAAATTTCCTTGTTTTTGGTGTGACTTAATTTTTGTTAGTACCGATCAAATTATTATTTAAAATAATAATATACTAGTATATTTAGTACCTATATTGCTACATTTTTATGCTGAAAAAGATAGACAACTTGGAGAAAGTAAAATATCTGATTATGAAACGAATTATATAAAAATTTAGAAAAAAATTATTTATAATAAAATAATTGATCTGAATTATTTATCTGATGCAAACTTAATAATTATAAGATTACACTTCTCTTGTGATGATTTTTATTAAAATAGATTGTTCGTCTGTTGCGGTCTATAGCTTTTTTGTTTTGCTGAGTAATATGACCGCATACTACTGAACACAAAAATAAATTTATTGTTATGATTTTATGCCAAAAGATGTGGAATGAAATTCAAACTGTGCATATTTTGCGGTAAACACAACGGTATAATTATGTATTTATGTCATCGGTGACGTTAAACTAATTCCGTCAACGTGGAATATCTTGAGTTCGAATTCTGCAATTTCTACTTTTTTTGTGCCAGACTGTATCTACATTAAAATTTGTAACAGACGATTAAATAACGAAATTTATCTATTTTACAGACATTTTGAGTAGGTTGGGCGTTCAAGTTCATTTTTTTCTTTCGTATGCGGTACAGATATAACAGGTCTATGACCAACATAGTGCAAGTTAAGCGGTTAAGCAAATGGGCAGGTAGCGTTAAGCGTGTTAAGTGTTTGATTGAACAAGTAAAACACTTTTTGCATAGTAATTTCTTATTTGGAAGACAAGATTTTGTTGAATATACGATGTAATAAGCTAATAACATACTTTTTTTTAGCTAATATTTAAAATATGGCCGCAGGGATTTTTTGTTTGTTTGTCGAACGTGTTAACAAAATGTTACAGAGAAGACCTCTATGTACAAAAAATTGAAATTAAGTAAAAATTGTAAAAATTCAAACATTGTTTAAAATGCGTGTTCTGTTGGCCACTATGTGTGAATGTTGGGTTTTTGTTGGTACATTCTGTAACTATGTGTATAATATGTTACGTATGGAGCTTTTCACGTCAATTCGACCAGTCTTAAAAGTCAAGTTCTCAGATTTTTTTCATATTCACTATAATTTATCTACCAGTAGAGCTATGTACAATTTTGACATTTATTTCTCAAAATTATTATTTAGGCTCGAGATATTTTGCTTCGAAAATTGCGGTAATTATCACGTTTTTTTGCATCTCTTTTATAAAAAATTCTATATTTTCCAAACGAGGGATTTGAATTGGATGATTTTTTGTGGGTAAATTCATGAAGCTCCATAGTACATTACAACGTAATAAAACTTGTTCTATATTGTACAGTTTCGTATTTCTATGCACTCAAATTAGGTCAAATTTGGACAGCCCTGGCCAAAATCTCTAATGACTTAAATAGATGATTTTGGGTTCATTGTGTTCAGAATTTTATGCTCTTTTAAATTTTGCAAAGAAACTGATGGACTTTTACTGGTATCAATACAAAAACTAAGAAAAACCGAAACTATGTGTAGTTATAGAGGGTTCATATAGTACATATAACATTATACAGTAAATATTTAGCCAAAATAGTCTAACTAAATTACACATAGAGAGAAAAAAAATTGTTACCTAGACTTTTATAAATGGAAATGGTAAAGAAGCTTATAATAAACGTAAAAAAAAAAATAAATTCGTGAGCAGGAGCGGTGGAGGATTGATTTGGGGGTTCCAAAGACTGAAAAATTGTAATATTGCAATTTCCGGCGAAAGTCGAAGACAAAGAAAAAATTATCCTTTACAAAAGTTGTAGATCATGCAAAAATCTACAACTTTTGTGAAGGTCACTTTTTAACATAACCTCAAAATTTCGGAGAAAAATGCGAAATTTGTTGTTTTTTTCTTTATTTCGTTTTATATTTCTCATTTCCACAAAAATAATTTAATTTTTACGAAACTTGGTGAAAGTATGCCTTTCTGGGTCTTAAATAACCACAAGTATTTTTGGGTAAAAAAATTTAAAAGTTTCCGTGATATTGATTTTTTTTAGTCCAGAAAACTTTTTTTTCAAGAAAAGATTCTGCTTAAAAAAATTATCGCACTGAGTTCTGCCAGTACTTATTTTTTTCGGTTTGACTTGTACTTTTTGGCAAAATAAACAAAATTAGTAGTTACATTTAAGAACATGATTTTTTTAAGTGGAATCTTTTCTTGAAAAAAAAGTTTTCCGGACTAAAAAAATTCAATATCCGGAAACTTTTAAATTCTTTTACCCCAAAAAACTTGTGGTTATTTAAGACCCAGAAAGGCATACTTTCACCAAGTTTCGTAAAAATTAAATTATTTTTGTGGAAATGAGAAATATAAAACGAAATATAGAAAAAAAACAACAAAGTTCGCATTTTTCTCCGAAATTTTGAGGTTATGTGAAAAAGTGACCTTCACAAAAGTTGTAGATTTTTGCATGATCTACAACTTTTGTAAAGGATAATTTTTTCTTTGACTTCGACTTTCGCCGGAAATTGCAATATTACAATTTTTCAGTCTTTGGAACCCCCAAATCAATCCTCCACCGCTCCTGCTCACGAATTTATTTTTTTTTTTACGTTTATTATAAGCTTCTTTACCATTTCCATTTATAAAAGTCTAGGTAACAATTTTTTTTCTCTCTATGTGTAATTTAGTTAGACTATTTTGGCTAAATATTTACTGTATAATGTTATATGTACTATATGAACCCTCTATAACTACACATAGTTTCGGTTTTTCTTAGTTTTTGTATTGATACCAGTAAAAGTCCATCAGTTTCTTTGCAAAATTTAAAAGAGCATAAAATTCTGAACACAATGAACCCAAAATCATCTATTTAAGTCATTAGAGATTTTGGCCAGGGCTGTCCAAATTTGACCTAATTTGAGTGCATAGAAATACGAAACTGTACAATATAGAACAAGTTTTATTACGTTGTAATGTACTATGGAGCTTCATGAATTTACCCACAAAAAATCATCCAATTCAAATCCCTCGTTTGGAAAATATAGAATTTTTTATAAAAGAGATGCAAAAAAACGTGATAATTACCGCAATTTTCGAAGCAAAATATCTCGAGCCTAAATAATAATTTTGAGAAATAAATGTCAAAATTGTACATAGCTCTACTGGTAGATAAATTATAGTGAATATGAAAAAAATCTGAGAACTTGACTTTTAAGACTGGTCGAATTGACGTGAAAAGGTCCGTATACCTGTTCAAATACTGAGAAAAAAATTTTTTTTGAAGAATAATTCTATTAAATTTTTAATAGAAAAAATTAACATACTGGTGTGTTTCACAAGAAATCGAATCATTCATAAAATTTCCCCATGTTACAAAGAATACAACTTACAAGAGGAGTGTCCTAATCAATTTTGAAATGCCAATCTAAAAATGTTTGCCTTTAATTAACACAAGAACAGAGTTAAAGAAGGGGTTCAAATTGTCAAGACTCACAAAATTTTGGGGTAAAATGAAACGTTGTCAAATCAGGAGTCTACCTGTACATCTAAACAACGTGTGCACAACATTCCAAAAATTTATGGCAATTTATTCATGGGAACTAAAAATACAACGGCATCAAAACACCTACGAACTGAATTTAAAAAAAATTAAATTTTTACAATATTTGCAAAGGTGTGTGCAATTCTCAGAAACATAGTTTTGTTTTTTGATTAAAAATTTATAAATAAACTCCAAAGAAGCTGGAACACAGTTAATTAAATTTTGGCTTCTTTTTGTTTGCAGGAATTATTTTCACAACTCCAATTTTCGCAAGAGAGTGCACTCCCACCGGATGCGTTACGACGCGCATTGGCTGAAAGTTTTTTCGATCAACAACGTTTCCAGTTAGGTTTTATGGACGATGCGGCCGAATGTTTCGAGAATATGCTGCTACGAATCCATTTACATATTGCGCACGGGGAAGCGGAGGATATGTGCAACGCTAGACACTGTATACCACATCAAAAATTTGCTATGACACTGGTGGAGCAGAGCGTGTGCGGGGCTTGCGGTGCTACGTCGGAACCATTGCCTTTTACACAGGTAAAAACATAATTATCGATTTTATTTTACCTTGATCAGAGTTGTTGATCAATTAATGTGATTACATCATCTGAATATTCTTAGAAAATACTGGTTTTCATATTTTAAAAATGCATTTTTAAATACCTCAAGTGTTTTGTTGTGATTATTTTTCCGTTCTTAATTATCAGAAAACACTTTCACAAGTAATTTTAATCGGTAATATTGGTTCTTAGGGCTCCGTAACTAAAAGATAAAAATGAATTCTTACAATGAGATTTTTTGGTGTCTTTGGTGTACTATTGATACGAATTAGTTTGACCAACTTTTCACTAATTGTGTTTATTTTCAGTATTGTACAGAACCCCTCGGTGCATGTGCCAGAGTCACACTTTACCGAATTTATTTCTTTTTTTTGTAATAATTGAGAATACTGTTTCAATATGTCTTTTGTAATATCCTGTCCCCTGCAGTATCGGAAATACTTATTCAGATAAATTTTAAATTTAATCAGTTCTTATAAGATAGAGATGAGATCCGGTATTGTTTAATAAATTTCCGTTATAGCAGCAATTACGTAATTGCATAACTTTTGCTAAAAAACTGTATGAGTTTTGTCTGAAACTTATTCGCAATTTGGTAACTTTTTACCATCAAAAGTTCTATAAAAATGTTTGGTAATTTAATTATTATTAGTAGAGAGGTCGTCCTCTGGAAATAGATTAAAATTTAATTTATTTAAAGAATGCGGTCAGTCGTTCCTAACTTTTTTTTTTTTGTAGATGGTGCATTATGTATCAGCATCGGCGCTCACCGCACAGGCGAGACAAAACAGTCAACAGGGCCCGCCTGATGTTTTTGGACAACTGTTGAGAAAGGCCGGTGGAATGGGCGATATACGAGATTGTCCTGTAAGTATTTCCGAATAGTTTAAATTCTTTGTATCATCAACAGATCTAGTTTATCAACTTGATTTATGTTAAGTAGTTGAAAATATTCTCATCTTTTGTTTAGTATTTTTTACGCCATGATGTCATTTGTATGTTTTCTAATTTGAAAAATCTCAAAAATTTTAATTAAAACTTATTATTACAATGTTCCTCATGTGAAATATTTTTGATTTAATTTCAGAGTGCTTGCGGTGCAAAAATACAAATATGTCGAACATTGATGAATCGACCAGAAATTGTTTCGGTTGGTGTTGTTTGGGATTCGGAACGACCCAATTTAGAACATATTATGGATGTGTTTGCAACCGTTGGCACATCGCTCCGACTCAGTGACGTCTTTCACAGCGTCGTGGACAGCCGGTGGGGCGCCACAACGATCCATCAACTTGTTGGCGTCGTAACCTACTACGGAAAACACTATTCCACATTCTTCTTCCACACAAAATTACGTGTTTGGATCTACTTTGATGATGCGACAGTTCGTGAAATTGGACCTCGGTGGGAACAGGTTGTCGAGAAATGTCGTCGCGGTAGATACCAACCGCTACTGTTACTTTACGCGGTACCTGGAGGGACGCCGGTCAATACAGAAAATGCCCCGAAAACGATCACGCCATTGTACACAGAGCGATCGGGTGGCAAGAAGCCACCAGTGTCGCAACCTGTAATTAGACGATCGGTCACTCCGAGTCCGGAGAAACCGAATGTTGGCAGTATGCGTCGAGCCATCACACCAAACCCAGACGCGACGTTGTACAGTCAACAGAGACCTCTGTCTCGACCACAGAATGATTATCAAAATTTAGCGGTGATTCAAGACAATATCCAAGCCACAAATATGGCAAACGTCAATAGCATAGATGCTGTTGATGGTGAAGTGAACAAAGAGCCCAATTATATTAGCCGACGAACGGTCGAAACTGTGCTCAGTGCTCAGAATGCCAAGAAACATTTACAAGTTCATCGTAGTCTAAGTGCTGGATCATCTTCCATTGCCTCAGACGGACTTAATGTTCCTGAACATTTAAATGTTCCAAGAAGGCGCGATTCCGGTAATTGGAGTGGTGACCGAAATAGTGCCTCATCGTCATCATCCACAACCATGGAGAATCCGTATTTATACTTGGTTGGTAAAATGCAACATCGTAATCCAGGTAGTGTACCTGGTAGCCCCACGCGAATCAAACCTGGTGAATTATCCAGTGCCAGCAGTGGTGTCTATGATGCAGGATACGACTCGTATTCACTAAGTTCAACTGATAGTCTACCTATTCAGCAAGGTTTGAAACATAACTTGCAGTTGGCTCAAATTCCAGAAGTTCGTGATCACTCTGGAAACGGGATTGGTGATGATTGCGAACGACTGTGTTTGGAAGCCGATCAACTCCTTGATAAATCACGTCAAACTGAAGATGCGCACGACTTGGAAACCGCTCTTGTACTTTGCAACGCAGCGGCATCAAAAGCTAGAGCTGCAATGGATGCTCCGTACAATAATCCGCACACCATGACGTTCGCTCGAATGAAACACAACACGTGTATTATGCGAGCCAGAAGTTTGCACAGACGCATGCTGCAGGAAAAGGGTCTCGCTGATGGAAATGTCGATATTCGACACACTAGAGAGGGCAGTAGCGGAAGTGGGCGCCATTCAAGGCAAAATTCTCGGGACAAAGGACAACATTCACGACAAAACAGTAAAGAATTGCTAGTTGTTCCAAGTCCTACGGTAGAAAAACCTTCAACTCCCAGCAAAAATATTGAAATATATGCAACACTTCCGAAAAAGAAGGGCACCTTAAAAAGTAAATCTCCGCCTGTAAATATTATCGAAGATGAAGAATATATGTTATATGATCGCCCTGGCAGAGAATCGCGTAGTATATTTTCTCGCTCAAAATCAAAAGATGAAGAGAAAAGTATTCGTGAAAAGCGATCTCGAAGTGAGGATCGCAGTAAAATGTTAAGGGATTTAACGCTAGCACCACAAGAAAACTTGGCAAACGCAAAAGACACCTTAAAACGAGAGAAAATCAAAGACGAAGATAAAAAAGACAAAGACGGTAAATCGAACAAGAAACAACACAAAATCCGCCGAAAATTACTAATGGGTGGCTTGATAAGACGCAAAAATCGTAGCATGCCCGATTTGACCGAGGGAAATACTGAAGAATCAAAAGTTCCGGAACCGGTAACAACATCTGTGGATGACAGCAGCGTGGGACTAAAAGGTTTGGATAAACCCCCCACAATGTGTGGTTACCTATCAGAGGGGCACTTAGAATTTGCCGGTTCACCGAACATGTGCAACACAAATCCAAATTTGGAACGAAGTAAACTGATGCGTAAAAGTTTTCACAATAGCACCGGAAAAATATTGACCGCTGCAAAAGTTCCACCTCCACCTCCCTTACGAACAACTTCCCAACTTAGCGGGACTAAGTTAAATGGAGAAGTGTGTCAAGAAAATGAACAAATCAAACAGTTCCATGATTATTATCAATACCAGAACGTGCAAACCCAACAATGTCATCCAAATTATGCCTCCGAGCCACAATCTTTACCATTCTTACCGTCGTATAACGATTGTAACGTTAATCCGCAACAACGAGTTTGTAGCCAGCAAGTGCGTTATGTAAACGGAAACACAATTTACGAGACGCGGCAACAATGCACCAATCCCTACAACATGATCGTAACCCAAGCCGATGTCCATCAGGAACAGAGTCCCGTTAAATCGGAATCATACACACCCGTTGACAGTGGCGTCGATGAAGTTGACTGTATGCCAAGCTCCAGTTTAGACCTCCCACCTTATCCCAGTCCGCTCAACTCAGTCTCCCATTCTCGACAGCCAAGTGAAGACTTCCCACCCCCGCCGCCACCTCTCGATTTGAGTGCACTTGAAGAACACTTACAAAATCACTCAAACATTCCTGACTCCCCTGTCCAAACCTCTGCCCCAAGCACACTTTTACTCGAGTTACAACAAAAACGTCAACAAATTCTGTCACAAGAATCAGAAAATCGAAATTCCGATACTCACGAGTCACCGTTAAAATCAACTGGAGATACTTGGTTGAAAGAACTACAAGCAAAACAGGCAGCTTTACGCTTGAAAAAACATCAGTCTGATAGTAATTTGCAAAAATCGAATGGGTCACTAAATGGGAGTTGTCAGTCCCTACACAGTAATGACTCTTCGACCACCGATAGTTCCAAGACTACTTCCGTCAAAGATTTAGCGTCAAGATTTGAACAAATTCGATTGCCGTCGAAACAATTAGAAAATCAAAGCAAACCCGCTAAAACGATTGCATCCGTGCATAGTTGCACGCCTTCACCGATCACGGTCAACAATTCACTTGACCAAAACAACGGAATCACCCAGGATCAAATACGGGAAGAAATCCGCGAAGTTGAATTACTGAACGCTGTCGTTCATCAGACATTAAATTCCTCAAATGATCAATCATTAAACGAATCGTCGGACAGCGATAGTAAACAGAGACCTAAACGTACAAAAAAGAAGAGTGTCTCATTTTGTGATCAGGTAATACTGGTCGCGACAGCCGAAGAACAGGAGGACGATAGTTACATACCCAATCCAATTCTGGAACGTGTTCTGCGATCAGCATTCAATAAACCAGAAACGGCCGCAATTCAACAAGAAATCAAAAACCTACGAGAAGCTGAATTGCAAAAAGAAGCATTGACTTCAAGTGAACCGATCCATAACCCCTCCCCGCAAAATATTCCGCCACACACACCACCTCCAGTTTCTGATAAAATAGAACTAAATCCTATCCAAAATATGACAGTTCCCGTTCAGTCGAACTATGCAGCCAACATAACTGTACCTTCTGTTCCTACTTATTCCCGTCATGATGCTAGTGGAAAACTTTTACAAGTTAATCCAATCGAAAATCAACCGCAAGTACAAAATCATCTGATGCATCAACGCCAAGGAAGCCGAGAACGACTACTTGACACCCAGCCTGTCTACTACAAACAACCGCCAAATATGACTCAACCACCGGTGGTATCACACACTGTATTATCGGTACATGGAATGTCAACGAATCAGACACTGCTTCCTAATAAATATCCTCAGATACCGCCCATGCATCAACAAAATTACTCTCAAAATTCATATCGACAATCTCCCCAACAAAATTTATATCAACCCTCACAGCCGCAGTATCATTTCCCACCTACAAATCAATCCCGACAATCGCCCAACATTTTCCAATATCATCAGCATAACAATTATCCTCAAAATGGTGCTAGTAATCCGCATTATCCACCAAATTCACAATATCATGGCCAAAATCATTTACAAAATGGCGGTTCAAACATGCAACCAAGCTATCAACAGAACAACGTTGCACAATACAACCAACAAAATTATCATCAGTCGTACAATACGCATCCGCAACAACCGCTTCCGGTGTATCAGCATCCACCAGCGCCACCAAGTGCCCTGCAACAACAACAACAACAACAACATTACAATGCACAGAATGGGCCCACAAATGGTTGCTATCAAAGTAATTGCACGCAAGGACCTGTAAATCGTCCTTTAAATACCGTCAATAACTATCCAGCGTACAATCAAGGAAATCTACCACAACGAACACCGCAGTACCCCGCGTACCAACGGGTACCGCCCCCGCCTGGTGACACTAATCATCAACTGTATCAACGTAACGAACAAAATACACTAGGAAACAACTCGGTGTACCAGCGGGTGCCGCCACCACAACCCCACGAACTCATCAACACGTCACCACCTCAACAACAACAACAACAACCACCACGTGACAATAACATGTTGCCATTAAATTCACCCTATCAGCGAGTGCCGGCACCGCATCCTGACACAGTGCCAAACGCGCCATATCAGTTAGTTCCTCAAAAACAGCCGGACGGTGCCGCCATCACCACCAATCCACCCACCACAAAACTGACAACATCATCCTCCTATCAACAACAACAACAACTACAAAAACAAATACTACAACAAAAGAAATCAGTGCACTTTGAACCCGGTACAAAGGGTGGCACGGATTCGCCGACACCGCCAAAATTAGAACGAACGGTTCCCGCGCAAACGGAAAATGTTCTAAAAACTGTACCGTGTAATCTGTGTCGTAAGAAACAGGTGTTACCGCCCGCCACCTATTGTACCGATTGTGATTTTTATATGTCCAGATTTCGGCCGCGACATTAGCGAACGCGAGTTGCTTTGAAAATGTTTGTTTTTGTGATATGAATGATGTTCAAATTAGTTGTTAGATTTTGCATTCTTCGTTTTTAAGATCTCATTAATTTAATTTAATAAATTTTGCATAGAATTATTCCATTTTATTTGTTTTTAAGAATTTGTGTATTTTGTTTTAAAAATATACTGATCCAATATTAAAAGAAAATAAAGATTTTTTATTAAGATTTTATATGTGTATTATTAATGTTATAGCCAAGATTTTTTATAAAGAATTTTTTATATGAATTAAATAAATATTTAGAATTAAAAAAAAATTGTGTTTTATTTTTATTTACCTAAACCTTTTATTTCAAAAATATTATTGCAGAAATATTTTTTTATATTGTTTTTATAAAATTCCTAAATTATTGAAAAATTGGGATTATTCAAAAATGACTATTTTGTAATCTTAGATTAAAAATATTAAAATATTTCATCGTAGTGACGTCATCAAGTACATTTCAATGTTTAGGGAAGTGAATTGGTAGGAAATAATGAAAAAAATGTGTTAAAACCAACAAGAATTGAAAATAGATTAATTTTTGGAATAAATTACTAACTTGAAATCTGGTAAATAGAAGTATAGGGAAAATTTAAAAATAAAATAAAGCCATATTATATTTTTGTAAGTTATTATATTTTTCAGTTACAAAATTGCATTTCAGCAGGAACAAAAAAAAAATTGAATGATCCCCAGAATATTTTCGAGCTGAAAAAACCGAAAAAACCCAATTTCTTTATATTTAAAAGAATGGCAATATTAGACACACAGATGTAATTTGAAGCTATAAATACGAGTACATACTTAGATTTGTTAGGTAATTTTTAGACTGTAAGTTGCGTTTCTTGAAATTTGATAATCATTTTGATATCAAACATGAAAAATTCATTGCTAAATTATTTAAATATGTATAAGAAATTTAACAAAAGTACATAATTCTTCTTTTATAACGTCAAATGAAAGAAAAATGAATATATTAACTATGATGACATCATTAAATGTACAAAAATTTTCAAAGTTTTAAAATATAATTTTACAAAATTTTAATTAATGATAGAAAGATAAAATTTAAATGTCAGCGGTTTTTAGTTACAGTCTTTACAATTTTGGTGAAATTAGAAGTGAGGGATTGAAAAAAATTCTATTTTTGAGTCAAATTATATTTATTAAAAATTGAAAAAGTGTTTAAACAACGTTAGCTTTTAAATACAAGTCATTTCTAAAGTGCGTAATTAGAGAAAGGTGTATTTTAAAAGTGAAAATACAGAATTTAATGTTTTAATAGCCAAAAATGTACATTTTAATTAAATTTATGCAAAGTTTATAGTTGATGTTTTTGTACAATTACATAACTGAAAGTAAAATGAAAATGTGCATTTGGCCATATGATGCAGCAGAGCTCTACGTGATTGGTACACGTGTCCTGTCACATGCTACACTCTAGCGGCCATTGACGAAGTACAAATCGGTCGATAATATAGACCGTTACAAAGGTGTACACATGCTGATCAGTATGTTGGTTAATGGTGAACGTGAGTGACGTTTGGCGATTTGTATGTTGACAAAAGTGGTTTAAAAACTTTCAAAAACGTAAAACGTAAATTAAAAATGACTGGGACCGGTGGAATTTTGCCAACTTATCAACGTTTCGCGAATGGCATGCCCGTCCCGTCATTTACACGCCGTTCATTCCGTTCCCGTGAGAAATATTTTATTTTAATTGTATTTTTGACATTTAGTATTGTGTGTTTTGGTACGTTATTTTTTTTACCTGAATTCCGTAATTCAAATAATGCTGTAG
The DNA here is from genome assembly GCA_035578155.1 of Brachynemurus nebulosus. Classification (NCBI taxonomy): domain Eukaryota; kingdom Metazoa; phylum Arthropoda; class Insecta; order Neuroptera; family Myrmeleontidae; genus Brachynemurus; species Brachynemurus nebulosus. The sequence goes on from JAPWDM010000003.1 coordinate 75,224,826, forward strand.
ATAGTGTATATAAAGTGTATAAACATATGCAAAAAGCGGGCCCGGAACTTTTGATTCCGGCACCGCCTGAAATGAACGAGGGTGACGCGTTGAAATTGATGCGACACAATGACATTTTACACGAGGATCCGCATATTGTTGTCGATCGTGAGAAATTCAAACAAAAATTACAAGAGGATCCGGATTTTAAAGTGATCGAACGTCCAAATATTGTTGTGCCGCCGATTGTGACGAGTTTGGCGACAAATGAAATTGTTAAAAGTGTTTTACAATCGAATGACACGGGCAGTGTTTTTGGTGTGTCAGCGAAAAATTTACCAGTGATTGTTGGCGGTGAACCGAAAGATTATGAGACGCGACAACGACGCCAAAAAGTTAAAGAGGTGAGTGAGTTGTTGAGAGAAAGTGGATGACTAGAACTTTCTCTGACATTAATAAATTTTATGTGTTTTTTGTGTCCAAATTTGTAGTTGATGAGGATGTGAAAGAATTTGAATATTTTAATATGTGATGCAAATTTTATTTGTGCATAACTGATAACCATGACCTTTGATGGGCCACACAAAAAGCCGGTATTCAGAGGTTGACAACTTATCAACATGCTTATATTATGTATCATAGAACACGTCACAGTTGTCGTATCACACAGTTCCACATAATTATATTTTCTATTAATTAGTAGCCCCATTGTCTCCGCGTTTTTAGCGAATTTCCAGAATGGAAACTCGCTATTATACATAATATATTCGGAAAATGACTTTTCATCAATGAATTTATTTGGTATGTTAACTTTAATAGGGAATTTCAAAGAATTTAAGAGGTTTTTACTAATAAAATTCAACAGAAGTCAACAGTCACAATTTTTTATTTTCATGGAATTCCCTTTTCAACAATCAACAGATTACCAGGAATTTCCCAGACCAACTGATTACAGTGGAAGCAGTTTTACTTAAATTTATTAAACTAAACCTAAATAATTTACTGTTTTGGACGACTGAAATAAAAACCATTTTTCCATTTTCAACGACCAACGTTTTAGTGATGTTGAGTTCAAGAATAATTAGTGTAGATAAACCGACTAAAGTTGTTTTTTGTACAAAATGAATCATTATCAGGGTTGCCAGATGAATTTTTTAAAAGTCGCCCTATCGCAATTAAAAAATCATCTTTGCAAATACCACTTTTATTTTTGAAACTGTGACAATATTGTTTCGAACCGTTAGTTCATTTTCAAACAGAATAAAATTTATAATTTTATTCTGTTTGAAAATAACCTAACGGTTTGAAACAATATTGTCACAGTTTCAAAAATAAAAGTGGTATTTGCAAAGTAAAATATTTGTTTATTATTTACAAATATGGAATACCATAAAGTAACGCTCAAATCTATTAATATTAAAAAATCATCAATTTGTAACAAAAAATCGCCCAACACCGACCTCTAATTTTTCCGTAAAAATAATTGCAAAAAATAAAAAAAAAACGGAAAACTCTTTTCACGTCTACCCCTTCGTTGTTTTCCTGAAATAGAAAAAATCTTATTTCATAAAGAAATTAATTGGCGAACAAAAAAAATACTTGTTTTTCGTGTTTCCTGTTTTCCTGAAATAAAATACATTATTCATTATTATAAATAATTATACGATTCAAATTTTTAGCGACAAATATCCCAACCACAAAATCTGTCGCCCAGAAGCTTCAGAAGTCGCCATTTTGGCGAGATTCGAAAATATCAAGCATGTACAATATTTTTAATCTTTTTAATCTATCTATAGTTAATACAGAAATAAATAAAATCACTCGTTTTTTAGTTATTTGCAATAAAAATAATCATTTAGTCAAGGATAAAATAGTCGACTTAAACCGAATTAATTTGGTCATTTGTTCTAAAATTTATTTTTAAAATGAAAAATTTTTAGTGATAGGGGAGAGCGGGGCTATATCGTACAGCGAGGCTAAACCGTACACCCGTTTTTCGTGTTTAGATTTCAAGCTAGACGAGTCCAGTCGGTGTCGCAACCTAGCGCCTGACTGCGGAAAATCACAGGATTGTGTTCGTTCCGCTGTGCGTATAAATGCCAATGTGACGGTGAAAAAATTTGTTTTTATTATTTCTCGTATAATTCTGAGGCACTGCCAAATAAGAGTTGGGTGGAGAACCTACACATTTTTTAAGCTCTCTCTTGATCACTAGTGATGACTAGTGGGCGACGGATTTTGAGGTTAGGTTATGAAACTCCCACGAGGTACAGGATGGGGCTCAACCGTACAGAAGTGTACGACTTAACCCCAAATGGTTTAATATAGCAACATTAATAGATTGTAGTTGATGCAGGAAATATCATAAACATTATAGTTTTAGCGCTGTCGAGTCTGCAGATAACTTTATTTGTGATTTATGTTTAAATGTATAAACTTTAAATAAAATACTTTCGTTCTATAAACTTTATCACTTTTTTGATAAAAGTTAACCTAACACTTTTTATACTTTTGAACTAAATATACCGATAATACAAGTTACGTTATGATGTTTCTTAGTTGAGTTGACAATAAGTAATAAAATGTGTTTTGTACAATAACTTATTGCATTACTGTTATTTATTTCCTTAATAAGTTGATTTTCTTACTGTACGGTATAGCCCCTCCTACCGTACGGAATAGCCCCGACCCCCAGAGACACTTTTTTTTGTAATTTAATTTAAATATGTAAACAGTGGAATAATTGAAATTTCTTTGTGTGAAATCAATAGCCAATGGTCCAAATTATACATATATTGCTTATTTTCTTATAATTTTATACTCGATATTAACTGAGCAATAACAGCTCTCCCTTAAGTGTACGGTATAGCCCCGCTCTCCCCTATATGCGAATTCCGCCAAATTGAATTAAAGCATTCACATACTTTTTGTTTTATAAAGGTTACCGAAAGGTGTTGAAAGGGTTAACCTTAACGGAATCGTTATTTTCATTATTTATATAATTTTCGTTATTGTATAATTAAATAAATAAAAAAAAAACGGCTAGAATTTTTCATATAAAGAAGAAATTGACCAAAAGCGTATTTTATTTTTAAAATAATTGTTAAGTCGCTTGGCTTGGTTTGGTTGATGTGCTGAAGTGGATGGACTATGGATGGAGTTTGCTTGGTCCAACTATGTATAAATTATACGTTTGTTTCGTATGCATTAATTATATGTTTTATTTTCAACTCATAAATTTATTTAAAAACAAAATATGATTAATTCATGACAGGTCGACAACAGCACCATTTGCACACTAGTCCACATACCAATTGGAACATTTTAAGCTAAAATTAATAACTTTTTAACACTTTTTCCTAATACCTACCTAAAAAGTAAGTGGTGAGCAAAAAAAAGTTTTGCTGCCGCTCTTTTAACCCTAATTTGCCGCCCCTAAAATCTGTCGCCCTAGGCTCCAGCCTACTCAGCTTGCTGGTAAACCCACCACTGCTTATAAAGTCATAAAATTTCCATGAATTATGTTTGAGAATTGTTTTTTTTTTTAATAATTTAAGACAATGAAAGTGGGTTATGTCATCTAACGTTTTGTTAATTAATTAATTAATTAATTACCTTTGTTCTTGACACAAAAACGAATTGTTTTCACCGTTAAATAAATTGTTAACGTAATTATGTACACCATTGTATTTTATGGTACAGATGTAATTCATCAACTATAAATAATATATTGGTGTGTTTTCTCGCAACAAGCTAATAGAAAATTTTGACTGAAAGCCTTTAACAGTGTGGTTTTTTTTTTGAGTAATTCCAAACATTTGGTATGGAAATTAAATAAGTATAGTGTACGTACGTAAATTCTTCGATACATTTCCATTTTCAGTTTATTTTTATGTACAAAAAAAATTTACAAGAATGATAGAGTTTTCTGTATCATTTCGGGGGATAAAACAGTAACTGTCTAGATATTTAGTTTTAATCGTAGATATGTAGATAATTAGGTAACATTATTAGCGGTCTAGATATGAATTAATTACGGATTGGGTCAGTGTATCATTAAACATGCATATGTATATTTCAAAAATTTACATCCATAAGTTGGGAGAGAGCGGTGCAGCACGGAGCATCGTTTTATTATTGTTGTTGCTGATTCTAGCGAAGGAATTTTTTAACTTGACTTGGTTGTTGCTTCATTGAACTTGTAACGTGTATTCAAAAATAACCGTTCGTTGTTCATGTGTTTGTGTTTGTATTTCATTTGTTTCATTTGGTTTTAATTGTTACAGAAATTTTTTTATTAAAAATAAAAACAAGGTCACATTTTTACATTTTTATCTATCTGGGTAATTATTTTTATATTTGAATAAAATGCATACAGTTGGTTGTTGAATGTTCTGAACCACTATGTCAATAGCGCGGGTAATGAATATTAATTTATGGTACATAATACAGTCGACTCTCGTTAATTCAAACCTGCGATAATTCAAAGTTATCACGAGTTCCCTACAAAATCTCTCTATATTTCGAACTAAAACAACACATTTTTATACACTTGGTAATGCGAACGAAAAAAATCATTGCTACGTAACGAAACGACGCGTTAATTCGAACTCATCGGCGTCAAACACTCGACAATATTCAAAGTTGCAGAGAAAACGAGACAGAAAGATTGTAAGTACATTTTGAGACAAGTTCAAGTTCATTCATCGCAAATGCTTAAAAAATTAAAATTGTTACCTGCGATAATTCGAACCTCTCTATAATTCGTAATATTTTAAGAGTCCCTCGAGTTTCGAATTAACGAGAGTCGACTGTACATAGCTACGCATATAAGTGTATAAAAAAAGTGAAGATAATTTTGGTTTACTTTTTGTGATGATTAATTGTACATACGTTTGTGTACAAGGTCTTACAAATGTATTTAATTGAAATAATAAAAATGTATTAAATATAGGGTAGGGCGGGGTAAAAAAAGACACCCGCGCAGGTGGGGTAAAAAAGAGACATAAATTTTTATTCATTTCAAGTGTTAAATATGTATGTCTCTTTTTTAGCCCACCTGCGCGGGTGTGTTTCTTTTAACCCCCCCCCCCCCCACTCTCCCCTATATTTAAATGTATCAAAAAATTATAATTTGCGTATTACAGTGCGCAAATTTTACGAGAAATTAAAATTAAAAGCCATTAATTAGTGCATGATTGTTCGAATTTCTTTGATTGAAAAACTTTTTTTATTAGCCAGAAAAACTATTTTTTTATCTCTGAACACTACAAACTTTTTATTTATTAAAAAATAAAATAAAATAAAATTCTAACTTTAATGTTGTAATAAAAGTAGCTAAGTACACTTGAGCGACTGTAATTTTATATCTGTATTAGATTAATATAAAATAAATTACGGAGTAACAAGGAAAGCGAATGAAGTAATCAATATCGTGTATAATGTCTTAAAATGACAGTTTGTGAAAAGTTTTAAGTATGTTTTCTCGTTTCTCCTTGCAATTTTCATTCGAAAAAGAAAAGTTATGTATGTATTGTAAAGTTATGTATACGTGTATGTAATTTGTTTATTCTTAAAAAATTTACAGTCGAGTTGGGTCGGGTGCTTCTTTTATATACCTAAACATGTATATTCGTTTTATGTACATAACAATTTCAAATAACAAGTATAAATATTTTTTTTGAAGTCGTAAAGATGATGAATTTAAAACGAAAATTGTTTAAATATTTAGTTTTCAACATATTTTTTGTTGATATAAAATTTTTATCTGAACAAGGTACTAAATATTTAATCATCCCAGAGGTGTTTACAGAGAATTGAATTAATCAACGAAAATAGCAAAAAATTACTTTGATGTTTACTGATTAGGTAATTAATTTTTCAAACAAATTTTGGATGGCATTTCATCTTGAGTATTTTAGGTAATGAAAATTTTAGGTAAGTTATTAAGTGTGTAGTACATTTGAAACGCCATATATATGATGTTTATTTTTTGAAATATTTTTTGAAAATTGTACTGATACTGTAAGTAGCTATCGATGTAGATATCAAAACATCGATTTTTAAAATTTTTGTCTATATGTCTGTCTGTCTGTCTGTTCACGCATCACACAAAACTATCGAACGGATTTTAATGAAATTTGGTGTGATGATAACTTATTACCTGGGCCAACATTTAACATACTTTATATTCCGGGAAAATGTCTCATTCCCACGGGAAAATAGAAAAAACCATTTTGAGCATGTTCATGCATTACGTAAAATTTTTTATTGTTCTATGCAAGTTCTGTATAATTATTACTGCACTTATTCTCATTGAGTTTATAACAGTGCGTCGCGCGAACGACGTCGCGGGCAGAGTTAGTATACGTATAATTTAGTTTCAAGATAATTTATGCAAATCTTTAGTTTGTTTGTTTTGATGCTTTCTTTTAAATCTGAATGAATAAGTGACTTAACATTGACTGACTTAATTCATATATGCATATAATAAATAACTCTATATAATGTTGTATATATACATATACCACTTTACAATTAAAAATTTTAAATCACGTTTGCTATGGTATTCGTTTAATAATTTACTATTAACCTAATTTAAATACTACACTAACTATAACGATAATATTGTCGTGTTAAGCCAGATCGGGTTTTCTTAAAGAAAAAAAAAACCTATGGTCTACGCTCTTGTTCCACACTTCATACGCCTTTTGCTTGTACCGTAACACATTCATTCATTAGTATATTCAACAAAATTATCAACACTTTGTCAATAAAAAAATGTCCCCTTGCATCGAAAATAATATATTTATAATATGGACACTCCCGCGCGTGATAATGTTAAATATATATAAAAAAAAAAAATACACAGAAATAATAAGTTAATAGTAAGTAGTATTTAGCAGGGCCCAGGCAGTTCGGTTGGTGTGTTGAACATAATTTTGTTGGCGAATATACCGGTGTATGTATGATTATTATTAATTAGGGACATGAGTGCAAACATTCAGATATAATGGCTAATAATAAATTTTAATGTCTTTATGCAACTGTACATTGTATGCAGCATGTAACAAGCTTGCATATTATAATGTTACCATTGCAGCTAATGAAAAAATGCATACTATGCATTTTTGTGCACAGCACAGGTTTGAAAAATATACATATGTGTGTGTACGTATAAAGTGTGCATCAGAATATTAATTACTGTTAATAAGTTTTATTTAAAAAAAAAGAAAATACAAATTAAAAATATTATGTTGCCTTGTGACTGTGAACAATTTATTATAAACGGCGACAATGAACTGTGTTTTATTTAAATTAAAAAATTTTAAAATATGGGAAATTTTTTATATAAAAATTCCTGGTACAATAAAATCTACTTAATAAATTTCTAACACTGACTGACTGACTGACAGACAACGCACAGCCTAAACCGTTGGGTTTAGAAGAATGAAATTTTGCACGGGAGTTCCCTATGTAACGTAGGTGAGCACTAAGAAGGGATTTTTGAAAATTCGTTCCCTAAGTGGGTTAAATACGAGATGAAAATTTGTATGGAAATTCATCATTTTTTAATTAAGTTAGAAATATATAAAAATATGTTATTATGGCTATTAAAATAAATAATATCTTATTTAATGAATCTTTAACTTTGACAGACAACGCACAATCTAAACTGTTGGGTTTAGAAGGACGAAATTAAGCACAGGAGTTATGAAAATTGGCGTTTAGGCTTCTAATTATAAATAATAAAAGTCAGTTGTGTAAACGTTTCTAGAAATTTATTCGCTAAGGGGTTAAAACAAGAAATGAAAGTTCGTCATTTTTGAAGTTAAAAGCGTGGATATTGATTTACCTAGGCTTTTGAAAAATATTAAAAGTGAGCAGAAAGTGAGTACCTAATTAAAAAGATGTTGTCGATGGGAAATCCCATCGGGTATACGGCTAGTAATTAATAAATAGAAACAGTAACTCGGGAAGCAAATATTTTCTAGACGAAATTAAAATTTTAGACCGTAGGAAAAAAAAAAACTTTTAGCAAGACCTTATGTCATCCTTATACAATTTTGTTTCATTTGCAATCATTTTTAGTTGATTTGATCTATACTGTATAGTACATATATTATTAATATAATAAATAGTGCCACATAATATTACAGAGGCAGGTTAGTAGCAGTTGTGATAACGCTTTCACTGATGCTTCACTGCATATTTTTATTTAAACATACAGTTATTTAATGTGCAGTATAATCGTATGTTTACCTTTTTGTTTCGATAAAATTTTTTTATCGTTATACCTTGTAATATTTTAATCCTAAAAAGATTTTTCAAAAATAGAAAAAAAAAAATTACTGTCTTAGGCGCCATAATCCTCTTTACTGCATTTTTTTATTCAAATTATGGTTCATAATTTATTACTATTGTCTTTGATTGTGTGCATAAAATTGTATTTAAATTAATTTAAATAGTTTGTTTTTTTTTGCGATGGACATTGAAACAGGTTTTCCTTTCTCTATTTGCGCACGCTAACGAGGTGTGAGAATGGGTATAATTTTTTTTTTTTAAATTCAATGAATATAGTTTTAAATATTAATTGTTTGATAATTAATATTTTAATGATCCAACAAATTATCTATCAATGTGTTGTCTTGCGTGCATGATTGTGTAGGCTAACTGGTTCTAATTACACATACATACGTCATATACCTAGTGTGTTTATTAACACCTCAGTTACAGCATCCTGCATATAACAGCGTGTTACTTTTTCTCGAAAATCCTTTTACATAGGATAATGGTTTAAAAATGGTATTTTGTGTGTTTTTTTTACGCTCTTCATTATGGTGTAAATTTTTTTTTAAAAAATTGGTAAATTTTTGCAAGAAAATCATTTTTGTCAAATGAAAAATGCCCAAAAAAACCAGTCCCGCGTACCTGGCTTAAGAACTCATTTTCATCAAATTTTGTAAAAATGAACGTGACGGTTTGAGAAACGATAGATATATTGCCCACAAAAGAATTTAAAATATCAATAAAATTTATGAATGTGTTCCCCCCTTAGCATACGGTAAGTGACTATAGTAGTTATTTATTACTGTAAATAATTAATTTGTCTTAATTAGAATAATTACTAATTAACAATTCTGAACCGAAACGAAATTTACACTTGTTATGTTATGTACTGAATTAGTTTTACAATTTATTAAAAGTAAAAAAAAATTAAATTAAAATACTTTTTTTAATAAAAACAAACAGAAAAATACATATTTTTTTTGTAAATATGTATCAAGAACAGTGCAAGTTATGTAAAAAAAAATTTTTCGTATATTATTAATTAAAGTTTACTTAAAAGTGCAACGTCTGTGAAGTGTTAAAAAAATTTACTGCAAACATTGCTTGTTAATTTTTACTCATTCGTAGTTATTGCGCGAATAACTGAAGACATAGGCACAATTTATTTTTAATGTAAGTTTACAAAAAAAACCACGAACAAGTACAGTAAAATTACTTCAAGACAAGTAAAATAATTGCCCATTTACTGTAGTACAAAATACTAGTAGATAAGCTATGTTTTACTTATACAAAACTGTACGAAATTTTGTACTTCACACACGACTGTTTGTAAAGTACCACAACTTAGAGTAATATTTTTTTACATTTTCTTAAAGAATTACGTAAGTCCATCAATGTTAAATCAGTAATTGCAACTCTACATTAGCAACTCTAGCGGGAGTTATTATTATTATTATTTTCTTATTGTTTTTGGAATTGAACTGAAACTCAAAATTTTCCTACAATATTACACAAAAACATTCAGCTCGTCTGTCCGATCAATTTAAATTTGTTAAAATGTAACTTTTTCTATCAAAAGTTTTTGAATTAAAATTCAGTGAATTCGTTTCAAGATATGCGTAATTTTTGTTGAAAGTAAACTAAGGCCCAATTTACATTAACGCTCCGCTCTCGGTACGATATCACTCCGCTCCAGGTTCGATAAAATATTCTTACCACAATAAACAATGAGTGTATTCACATCATTGCTCTAATATCGACCGGTCCGATATCAGTCACGGTTCGCTTCCGCGCTCCAATGCCACTCCAATATCAATAGCACTCAGATAATATTTTATCGGAGTGATATCAGACTTGTTATGGCTTGTACTACTTTTTTGATTCCACTCCACTCCGCTTGCATTCAGTTGTTATGAAAAGATATTTGTATGGAACTCAAACCGAACTGGTTAGTGTACCCAGAGTGGCATTATAATGTGAATAGAGAACGAATGGGTACCAGCATGATATCAGCACTGTAATGTGAACACAACAAGATTGTATCGAATCGGGAGCGTGGTGATATGGGACCGAGAGCGGAGCGTTAATGTAAATCGGGCCTAATTTATTATGATAATAATGTTATAAACTTATAAAGTTTTATAATATTATTATCATTCATTGTAATTTTTTATAATTTATTTCTTGAAATGATAAGGAGAGTGTTAGTGACTGATAAAGTGATAAATATGAAAATTTCAAGGACTTAATGTGCTGCTGAAAAATGACACAGAAATTGATTAACACAGTGATATTTTAAAATGTACAATAAAATTATCTTTAATTAGAAAACAGAACCGTTAGGACTTAAATGAAGTTTAAAAAGATTGTCAGTTACAATTCACATTTCTTTATTGCAGCGGTTTCAAAACTTTTTGGACTTCTCCGTATGTAAAAATAATAAAGTATAATTTATTTATGATTTTAAATTTTTCGTACTTATTTGTTACTTTTTCTTTATCTCTTGGCTTGCGTCTGGTTGTGACTTTGTGATTGCATGCTTGCATGTGCATTGTGGTACGGTTTTGTTTACCTTTCATGTCTCTGAATGCATCTTAGGGGTGGCAGTGGCGCGAGGGAGGTAGAGTGAGCAGGGGGTGCATATTGTGTATGCATATTCAACCAAATATGTATATGTATGTCGTACGTTTTCTCGTTTCTTTCGTGTTTGACTTTTTTTTTTGGTCAGAAAAAAAAATTAAAAAAAATAAATATCAAAACATACTGGACCGGCCGGCCGGCATTCACATAGACAAGTCGTTTTTGGAAATAGCTATTTATTTATTAACCTGCGTACATGTATATTTTTAACAGAGACAGTTGTGGCGGAAATAAACGAAACATTTTAATCGAGCCAACAATTGTGAAATTATCAGATTGAATAATCAAATCCGAGACTTAAGTTTGGAGTGAAGTGTTTCGATTTTTATGGCGGTGTCTGTGAAATTCTAGTGTCGCCCAAAATAACTAATGTTGCACATACATATTTTTTGGTAATATAAATCTACAAGTTGACAAAAAAAAACCTATATTTTGGCGTAATGATGCTCTTTTTTTTGCCTATACAGTGTATTTCATCGCCATTGACATAGTGATTCGAAATTTAGATACGTGCCTAAACTACCACTTTTTACCCGCGACTTCGTCCTCGCATTTACTTTTGAGAATGAACTATTTTACTGGAGTAAAAAGTAGCTTATGTCTTTCTATGTCTTCTCGACTATCACTGCGTAAAGTTAGGATGCTATTGGGAGCCAATGGTGTTGTATTAGACCAACACCCGTCCCTTACCTCATACACTCGTCAGTATCGTTTTATTAAGAAAAATAATTTCAGAGTAGAAATAATTTTGTAAATTTATGCAGTGCATTTATTATTAATGCTACGTTATGTTATAGTTACGTCATGTGAAAATGAATTTTTCTTTTAAATGTACGTTTTTAATAAAACATAAAAAAAAAATTTAATCTGAATAAACTTGGACGTTCGTTGGAATCGTTTTAAATTATGCAACGATTTTTTCATCGCAAAGAAAATGAGAAACTGGGGGGGGGGGTGTATTTGGAAAAACTAAACATTGTGTCGACGTTAGTTATCTGAGACGTTGTGTTTGGTGATGAGAACAAAAAAAACAGGATCTGTGACAATTTGTATACGACACACTGTTGTTTTGTGGTTGTTTAATGATTCAAATTTTTTTAAACTCTGTAGTGCGCTGTTTTTGTATATCATTATGTTATTGGGTTGTTGCAAATGAAATGTTTGGATGTTTGAAGCTCTTTTAAAGTGTTAAACTTTTGAAAAATTCGTAGAAAAAACGAAGGCAAAAGGCTGTGTCAGACATTTGGGTTATCTGTGTATATGTATATATTTATTACGAAAATGAGTGTGTTTATCTTTGAAAATTAAGTTTTCTTCTGGAAGTTATAATTATGTACATAATGTAAACTATAACTTTTTTCATATAAGAGAATTGTGAAAATGGCCAGTGGATGTTTGCGAAAGTTGAGAAGGAAACCAATTGAAACTATTTTAATCAATTAGTTTGCACTCTGTTTTTCTTTAATAAAATAAACTTTGCAAGAAGTTGGCGTACTACACTTTTGACTTTTCCGAAGAAAATGTAGAAGGTACGGTAGTTTCAGTTTAAATATTAACTTTGTACTCTGTTAAATCTTTTTACGTTTTGTGCCATATGAACTTTATAAGTACACACGAGACTTAACAAACACGGATGATTTTTGTACGTTTTTCAATTTGTATATTTTTCCGTTTATTTAAATTTTTTATATGTACCGTGATGGCCGTCATACCTATTATATTATACACGCGCTGAGCACATAATCTTTTTCTACACCATTAAAATTTAAAATTACTGTTTGTTGTTTCAGTTAAAGCCATATCAGCATTTTGTTTTTTATTTTTTGTAATATATAGGTACATTTAAAAACTGATACTATTATATAGCAAGATTTAAATATTTTAAACCGTATATCAAGGTTATCTATTACCGCGTGTCTCAAAAATTGTGGCTACCAGTTTATTCGATGTTCCTTCACACTGTAGAAAAATTTGTTTGTGTGGTATTTTCGAGCACACGGTGATTCATAAATACGAATTAAAACAAAAGATAACAAAATTTATATAAATAATCGTGAAAAATTACTGATAATCTAGATTGTTTTGTAAATTTTTTTTTTTTGGTCCATTATTAATAGTGAAATAAGCAATATATATATAGTGCGTTATGCCAATTAAATTTTTTAAAAAATTCGCTTTTTTTTTTATTAAATTGGATACCTACTTAAAAAAGTTGTGAGTTGCAAAACATTTCTGACTATTGTTTTTTTTTTTTTTTTTTTCAATGTTTCACAATGAAATTTGAGTAGGTACCTGCTTGTCTGATTAAGAAATATCCGATTGACAATCGATAAAGTTTCATAAAAGTACACTACCGGACAGTTAATGAAGCATCACCTCCAAATTTGTCCATTTGGATTTAGATTTGAACGTTACTTTATGGTATTTGTTATTAATAAAAAAAAAAGTCGTCAAGTGCGTGTTTGACACGCATTAAATATAGGTCTCAGTGATTATGTACTGTTTCTCAATTGTCGGGATAAAGTATATAAAGCATTTAAGTACATTTTTACGTTTTATTAAAGAAATAGATGAATATGTTTGACCATAGACATTAGAAATGAAAGGACCAGTAATTTATATTACGTACGAAACTTAATACGTACACGTTAAAAAGAGACAGATATTGTAAATAGCATGTAAAATGCCAATATATATTTCTTTTTCTAGGATACCCCAAACTTGAAAATTAAAATTGAAGCATAGTCAGCCATGTTTGTATTAAAAAATTTGAAAAAATAATGTAAAAATTGTCACTATTTTCACTTTTTAAATTGTGTTTTTTGTTATATTTTTTTAAAGAAAATATTATGGCAACAAATTTTGCGACTACAAAATATCAAATCAAAAGGTAGAAACTATATTTTCTAATTCAACAAAAATTGTAAAATAAATTTTTAAACACTTTTTTATTAAAATAATGATAATGATAATAATAATACGTTGAACTCTATTAAATAAATATAATTAAACTCAGTTAAATAAAAAAAATAATAATAACAAATATTATATTTTTTAATAATAACGAAAAATAATAAATTGCATTAAAATCAACAATGTATAACAATTGCAAGTATCGATTCAAAACCTGTAATATAACATGCATAGGTAAATTAATAATACTTTAAGATAAGCATACAATATGACGATACATGACCGTCTATGACTAAGGCGAATACGTTGTGTGGACACACACACATGACACATACTTAAGAAGCAGTGTACGTGAGTAAACGAGGTATGGACTCTCCCCTCACTTAATGTCGATGTCGCACTTCTTGGAGTGTGCGACAAGTGGATTTTTGTTGTATGCGCTACTGATGTTTCAAGAATAGCAAGAATTTGAACGAAATTATAATAGGTCCGAAGATTGACGAATGTCTTCGGACCTATAATGAAACAAATCAATATTTTGATCAATATGTTCATTATCTTACATGTTTACCAAAGAGTGAATCAGAAAAAGAATAAACATTTAGGGAATAATAAACTAAGAATCTACGATCATATATAGAAGTAATAGTATGGAATTATAAATATTAGTATAATCATTTAAAAGTTGCCCTTTGGAATTTTCTTGTTTCCGTAAGATTGTGAAGTATTCTGCATGTCGGATTTCAAAATTTCGTTTGTAAAAAAACGTGCATGTGGATTTTTTAAATAAAAAAATTTGATGATGGCTCTCGTTAACTGGCTGAGCGGTGTACTTTGGTTTCGTGGGTACTAAAAAAATTGATGAATGACCCTGTTAAAATTATTGCAACGTTGCCGTAATATAATATAATGTTGTGTGTTTGTAATGTGCATCATTTTTTTTTTTACCTTGTTTTTTTTTTTTGCTTAATTAAATCAAATCAATGATTCCACAATCCACAGTGTTATTTGTGTTGAAATTAAAAATGAAAAAAAAAAAATATATATAACCACTGTGTATGGATGTATGTCTGTATATGTAGAGAGTGGTAGAGACAGCTAGCAATGATGTATTACTGATGGCGCTACATACTTTATACGGTCAATAAATTATATCTAATGAATTCCACAAATAGTACCGGTACAATATTGGACATATATATGTATGTATAAGAAATAGGGACGATTTTAGTATAAAAATCGGTAGGAATTAGTTTTTCAGTTTCGTTCAAGACATCAGTTTCTCTCACTGAGGATGGTTTGGAAGACTGAAAATGCATTAAGTAATAAAATTGTTTTTACAGGGAAATCAGACAAAATTATTTGAATATTTAAAATGAAATTTTATAAAGTAAATTTCAATAGTGAATTATTTATGAAAGTAGTTTTTGTGTGTATCTTTTACTTCAAAAAAACAAATAAATTCACACTTAATTGTCGGTTATGGTGAAATATTTAATTGATCAATTTTCACTTAAAACTGAAATATGCATATTATAGGCGCACACTCAAAAGACCTCCAGAAACTGAGATGAGGGGAACACAAATTGTATTATTTCCATAGTTACCAACCAAACCAAGTAATTATGTTTTTATAAGAGTGAGTGAGTAAACTTCTATTTATTAATATGATAGACAAAGATAAATGCAGATGTAGATAAAAAAGTTCTTTTTAGCTTGCGCCCATAATACTTGAGTTAAGGCTGATTTTATAATACTGTGATTCTTATTGTGTTTATCACCGTTATATATATGACCGTTGGTGTACAATTTAGAATGTACTATTTCACTATTTCGAATTTGAGAAGATTATTAATCAGTGGGTTATTAATATTGTCGATGGTATTATTATGTTGTTTAGTTGTGTTTTACAATGATGCACTATCGAAAATTTGTGTTTCTCGGACCGTGTCGGTCTGTTTTGTTGGAGTTTTCATTGAAATTGCTATAAATGTGTATACAATGTATACCTACATAATTGAAGACATGAGTGGATGAAGGTGTTATGTATGTTTTTTTTTTTATATTATAATTTTACAGTAGAAACGTTTGAAAGTTTTTATTTACATAGGTATGCTTCCCGCATGCAATAGCACATGTTTATTATTGAATTTCTACAAAACTATTGACTGTAATGAAACCAAATTTTAATATATTTTGATACTTCAGCATAGATAGAATATGTATTCCAAAATATTTCAAAAAATGAATTTTTGAAAAAAAATGTTACACAACACCTTCATCCACTTATGTCTTCAATTATATCAATCGGAGCACAATACAAGATAATAAATTATTTATCAATTTTAGTTGTGTTGATGGTGGGTGGGTTTGGTACCTATTGATGAAATTGGATTATTCACAGAAATAATTTTCCCACTATATAGGGTTTTATTTTTGGTTTTCAATGTGTTTTGTTCTATAATAAATAATTATGTAACTTACTGGAAGTAAAAATACCCCTGTAGAACAGCATCCTGTATAACATAGTGAATTTCCGTTTACAAAAAGTAGTTTTTCTCGGAAACTAGTTGACATAGAATAATAATTTAAAGACCTTTTTTGTGTGGTATTTTCTCCTCTTTTCAATGGTGTAAAAAAATGTCGTAAAAATTTTGGAATAAGGGGAAATTTTGACACAAAACTAATTTTTTTCACGAAAATTGCCAAAAAAAACCATGTTTCGGGCATCGGATGTGTTTGGTTAACGAACTCGTCCAACGGTTTGGCACTTTCCAATATTTTCACCAAATTTCGTAAATGTAATACATTTCTATGGCAGGAATATGTTTTGAGGGCCATAGGAACTGAAAATAATATTGATCTAGTGATGAGCAAATGCAAGACCAAGACCAAGACTTGGCAGTCTTGGTCTTGGTCTTGTTCTTGCATTAAGAATCTTGGTCTTGGTCTTGCTAGAGCAGTTTGAGTCTTGGTCTTGGTCTTGGTCTTGCAAAATGCAGTCTTGGTATTGGTCTTGGTCTTGGTATTGCTAAAAATCTTGCACTCTCTTGCAATTTTTTATTAGCGAATTTTTTCCTTCTAAAATCAGAATTTTCTCTCTTTACGGTATTAATTATACTTTTAAACTATTTAAATAATTTAGCAAGAGTCTTGCTTTTTTCTTGCTATAGTCTTGGTCTTGCTCACTTGAGTCTTGGTATTGGTCTTGCAGCCATACTTATAGTCTTGGTCTTGGTCTTGGTCTTGCAAAATGCAGTCTTGGTCTTGCAAAAAATGCAAGACCAAGACAAGACTGCAAGACCAAGACTAATTTTGCTCATCACTATAATTGATCAATACTATTTTAATATTATTTTCAATAATTTAATCAATATTATTTTCAGTTCCTATGGACCTCAAAACATATTTCTGCCATAGTTCCGGGCTCAAGTCGCGCGTCATGTCAGTGGCTGTAATAGCTGAATTCCATTCTGGAAATGCGCTAAAATGCTCAAAAACTGTGCCATAAATAATATAGATGGCACCAGTAGAGCGTGATTGTTGATAATGTGATATCTTTTTGCGGAAATGATTTTAAAATTGATAAATTAGATAACAAAACAACGAACGATCCGAAACAAAAATTATGATTACATATAAATCACATTTTACGAACAGACGGACAGACACTGCGCCATCTATGTATACTATGTACAATATGTGGGATAAGTTTTTGCAGTTCAATACTTCTTATAAATAATATTTTATTGTTACGGGTCGCTAATTTCATCGATCGCAATTTATTGATGATCGTAATCGATCCCGCCAAACGATCGATGGACACGACACGATTTACACACACACACGTACAAACGTAGATCAGATATTGATCGTTTTGATCGAAGAAATATTATTATTTAGTATTATCCGTTGTGAATGCAATATTTCATCGATTGCGCTCGGTCGTGTAGATTTTTGTTTGTCAAGTCGATAATATCGTCATCTTTTTTTTTTTTTTTTTAAATTGCAACAATTATTCAAAAAGAAACAAAAAATTGAATGAGTCATTTTGATTTCTTGGTGTTTGATGATTTCTTGTTACGATGTTGACCTTGGATGTCAGAGTAACAAACAGGTCCGACGGTCACACTACAGTAATTATTCCCAAATGGAAACCCTTTTCTCTCTCTCACTCTTATAAATATAAATATATGAAGAGTGATTGAGAGTGGGGGGTTTCCATTTGGGAATACTTACTGTATACGGAAATATTTCGGGCCGTAACTACAACGCCGTTTTAGTCCTTACATATGACCTTGATCACTCGGTATATTTCAATAGTGGGACACGCCTATAAGCCAGTCATATAATATAGCGCCTATTGTATGTGATAAAATAGGAATTAGTTTCGTCTACACATAGATGATGGTTTTGTATTCATCAATTTTATATTATAATAAAGAGACAACTATTTCTATGGCGAATAAATAGACTCATTGAGTCATTGAAGTCAACAACGGAATGTGTTGAGTATAATAATATGAGATTGGCACGTCACGTAGTTTGTGAAATGTCAACTTAGTTTGTTTTTTAGCCGTCATGTTCGCTGTTGTAGTCGTCTGTTGAAGGTTGAAGTCACACAGCTACGCCATGGCTGATGACTATACAAATTAGGTACCTACTACTAGTGTAGATGAGAAAAAACTTTAGATATTATGCATAGGCATTTGAGAGGGTGTAAAAATTCACAAATAAATCCATAAAAAATACAGAGAAAATGGTCCAGTGTCCTCACCCCGCCTCACTTATTTTATTCCTAAAATCTTTAAATTTTTGATCAATCTTTATCAAATCTTTTTTTTACCCTTGTCAACATACCTGCATATTGTAAAAAGAGCATTTGTTTTCAATATAATCAAATTTCTATTTTGCTAACTTACCGTTTGCTATCCCCTTGCTCTCGCCCCTGAAAGAAAACAAAAATCATCAGTGTAAACAAAAACGATTGTATGTTTTCTTCGAAATGTTTTCGACATCGAAAGTATTGAGCAGGTAAAATATATACAAAAATTCTCTCTAAATCACTTTTCGTTTTATTCCAAAAAAATCAGTCAATTGCAGGTCACATTTGCGCAAATAGTGTTCCAGTACAGTAAGTTGTTTTTAAAATTTTCGAAAATGTGCAAGGTGAGAAACAATTTCTCACTGGAAAATTTTTTCTCAATTGATCGCGTTAGAATTTTTTATTGCTTATAATTTTCGTTTAATTTCCTCCCCAAAATTGACCTCGCAGAATCAAAGTTAAACTTTTTATATTGACTTGGGCCATTCCCAGTCTATTTTTCTGCTTAATTTCAAATGTGTCCGCAGTTTTGCCAGTTTGTGTACGGAACACTAAAAATAAAAATCGAACATTCATAAATCTTTTTCCCGTGTGTACGCATTTTCGATTGTTGTTTGGTGTAATTTATCAAAATTTTCGTATTTGCCGTCCCCTAGAGGCGCTCTCTGTCTGATATATGTGTGTGTGTGTTGTTGTCTTTTGTGTAAGGACGCGTTCACAATTTAGGACTTGACTGCGGATAATAAATTTAAATTTAAAAGACGAGATAACAAAATTGATCGACAGTACACGCCACGAGACAGAGCCACTCAATTGAGTATACGTACGTAAGTAGTTGAGTACCTCTACTTGTGAGTAGCAAGCAGAGTAGGTAGATTTGAGTCAGTTTACCAGAAGATATCCCGTAGGACATTGATTAACGTTTTTTTAATGAAGTATTCAATAAATTTTTTGTCGTTTATAAAACGTATGTACATCCCATAATAA
The DNA here is from genome assembly GCA_035578155.1 of Brachynemurus nebulosus. NCBI lineage: Eukaryota > Metazoa > Arthropoda > Insecta > Neuroptera > Myrmeleontidae > Brachynemurus > Brachynemurus nebulosus. The sequence goes on from JAPWDM010000003.1 coordinate 75,244,459, forward strand.
TTGTTCCTTCAGTCTTCGTGTCACAGCAGTGACGGTACAATTTTGAGTGTTTGTCAGTTGTAGTGACGTTGTTTGTAACATGCATTTTTAATTGTTTAAAAATAATTAAAAAATGTTTAAAATATTTACCAGAAACTGAAAATTATTAAATATAGAGATAATTGAAGTAAAATTATTATTTAATGTATTAATTATTATTGTAATTACCAATTAAAGAGATCACTAGACAAAAGACAAAATATTCCAATATTTCAAGGTCTTCTATGAATAGTGTTTTTTTTTTTCACTTTCGTATTGATTTCGTTTTTGTAGTATAGTTGAACCTTTTTTTATGCGGTGGATAGGGATCGCATAAAAAAAATCGCACAAAAAAAATATATTCAAAAATATCATAAATAGCTATAGAAAGATTAGTTCGGTACAGATTGTAAAAAAAAAAACTTTTTTTTACGCGGTGCATCGGGACCATAATAAATAAAGTTTCATCATCGAAAACACATAACTCAAAACCTCCCAGTTTCAATAGAAGTTGCTTTTCTAAATAAGATAAAGCCTTCATTTACACGTAGAAAACATTTTATTTCATTTTTATAATATTATGAAAATTTTGAAAAATACATCTGTAACAAAATTAAATGATGCAATAACTTATAAATGTTCATATGTAATGTATTGATTAAATGCTTAAAAGCCGTGAAAAAAGTATTTTTATCAAAGAAAGTTATTATAGTAATTGTTTAAGTTTCTTACTGTCTCGTGATTTTGATTCATATTATGCATTTTAATGGCCATTTTTTTAAAAACCACATAAAAAAATCGCATAAAAAAAACTGCACAAAAAAAAGTTTAGCGGTATTACGTAGATATGCCAGTGAAAATATCGCCGCACTTCGGCGATGACACAGCCACATCTCTTATGGGATTGTGTGTGTATAAATGTGGCTGTGTTATTGCCAAGGTGTAATATGTATTTTAGTTTAAAGGGTGCGTATTTTCTTTAATTACTAAAATTTTAAATAGTCTAGCTATTTGAATAATATTGTAGACCGTCACTGATTACTTTTACACTGGACTGTTTGTTGTTGTATTATGTGAAGTTTGTAGTCTCGTTTTTCTCAACATCTTTTATGTTTTTTAATCAACTGAATATCGCACCGTGTGCATCAATGAGCGTTGCCGTGGGGTTTTCTTACTTCTTGTTAAGTCCGCTGTTGTAGCCCCTGTCGTCCTCGTCGTTCGTGTTCGAAGGGCCATCGATGAAATGTTCCAGCACCACCATTGTTCATTTTCTCCTTTTCTTTAGACATTTTATTTTATTTTCTTTTTTTTTTTTTTGTTCAAATAAGATTTAGAGCTAGACGTTCTGTAGCGGTGCTCGAAGTCTATAAATATATTAAATTTTTTTTACGTCTTCATTTCATTCTAGGGAGATGTTTTTAAGGAAAAAGTTTAATTAGATAAAAAATTTGTAATTTAAATAAGATCAAACGAGCACCAACCGTATTTGATAATGTTTTATTAAATCGGGGAAAAAAATTTAATGAGAAAAAGTGTTGGATATTTCTTAAAATAAGGTGGAAATTTTATGTTACTTGAGTTTTTCATTAACAGTTTTGTTGCGTGGGTTGTTGAAAGAAAAAGTTGGGAAATATCAGACCCATCTAGACGTATGACTCTTTACATTTTTTGGAACCTAACGACCTATTGAAGCTGGAGATTTTCCAGATAATTTCAAATGTGGCCGCAGTTTTCTCAACATCACATCCCGAAAGCTTTTGCACTTAAAATGTAAAGTTTTACAACTGTGTTTTTACCTTTTTTATTTATGTTAAAATTAGAAAACATAAGTTCCTCAATATAGTGGCTTAACTCGTTCAAGTTTATTCGGTTTTTGTAAGAAAAAGAAATGTTTGTTTGAATTTCAAATATTTAAAGTATGTATAGCATGTACATATGTATGTTATGGGGGACCGCTTTTTGTGTTGCAAACAGGAACGTCGGAGTGTAACAAATTTTATACGTCGTTCCATTTTTTTTTTTTTATTGTAATCATTTTTTATGACATGTCCGCCTTATTAATCGATTACTGTCCAGTGGTAATTTGACATAATCAATCTGCTCTTGTCTGCCAAATATCTCTGTCAGTTTAAAAGCTTGCTATGTTCCGTACATGTCACACTCTACGACAAGAGAATAGTGTCTGATTTGTTACTAAATAAGTTCAATAAGTTACTAAAATTGAACGGTATGACGTCATTAGGTACACTTATTTGTTGTTTTTTTTTTTTGGTTCCGTAGTCGAACTACATCTACGAAACTTAGGCGCAGCCACATTTTCGGCGTATTTGAGTGTGGTCAATTCAGTTGGCACTTGGATTTTTTTTTTGCCGTAAAACTTGTAATTTATTGGACACTTAATTGATGCTGTACAAGTAGTAGGACGAATATGAGTGAGATTTCAAAACAGAATTTTTCAATGCTTTGAACAAGTTTGAAGCTTTAGTAGGACTCTCCAAACTCCGTGCATTTCCACATCCCAATTATGATTTTATTTTGTGGCGGACTGTCTGTCGTCATCGGTACAACAACGTTGAATAACACATTTTTATATTGTGGATGATATATAATGTAGGTATGAATGGACCACAGAATATTACAGAACGAACGCTAGTATCTCTATACTACTGAAACCAGTGTAACGACTAAGGATAGAAAATATCCCACCAATATGTTATCTATGTCCACGCGGAGTTGTGTGTGTTAGTGCGATGGATGGTTGTGTGTATTGGTGTCTTGCATACGCATATACATAATATGTATGTGGTACGTATCATGTACGTATACCACGTATACCGTCTTAATACGACGACAACAATATGACAACAATTGAAACACACCCATTGGTAGCTACTAAGTGAATGACAACATAGTTAACTGCAAAATGCACATAAATGCCCATAAGTGATTGCAGAAAAGAGATAGAGTTGTATTCCTTCCAGTGTTCTATGGAATGGACGATAGCGTGATCATTTGTCCGTCTGTTATGTCGGTCCGTTACACCATCCAAACACAAGTGGACACAATTGAATAAGTTTACAGTCGGAGATTGATTTCTCATTTTAAATCTCTTTTTGTTGGAATTATTTTTTTTTTGTTACCCAATCTGACATGATTGTGAACAACGTTCTCGCATTTCATTTCCAATTTTTTTTCCCGATCTTGCGTCTCTGTTCATCTCTGTCATTCATTCCTAATTGCATTCACGATGACAGAGATAGATATGTTGTAGTGTTGTAGGCACTACTTATATTATATACATATTGTGTTTTGTACGCGCGCTTTTTTTACGCGTATGTGCGAAGCGAACAGGTCGGGTGCGCACTGCTGACTGTCCACTGTCATTGTTAATCATTCCATCAAAATTTATTATTTCATAAAGAGACAAAATAAAATAGAAAAAGAAATTGTTAAGGAATATTTTATTATAGTTTGAGTAACGATTTTTAATTGTGACGTTATAAACCATATAGAGTAATAGAGACAACATATCTATCTCTATACTACTGGAACCAGTGTAACCAGTAAGAGATAGAAAATATATACGTGCACTGGGTTTACTTTGTCTTAGTGCGATATTGTGTATTTGTGTGAGTAACGAAGATGGTAGTGGCGGTCACGTGGCTCAGTTGTTGCATACATAGCTATGACACCACACGCATGTACTAGGGGATATAACAATACCAACAACAATCAAGTCCATTGTCTTCTGATTGACCTACATTCATCGACTGCTACTGAGAAATTGATTACTAAGAGGCCTAATGTGCCCAGAAGTGCCCACTGGTGATTATAGAAAAGAGATAGTTGCTGTAACGCTGTACTCTGGGTTATAAACTATTAATTTACTTAAATACTTGGGAGAAGATAACTAAAATATTTCTCGTAAAATACTACTATGAGAATGTGCAAATAAAAATACTATTACTCTTACTAGTGAGAAATTGCTAGAAAAAAACATATTTGGAATTTTGGATTATTTAGCGTTAGGTTATAGCTTCTATATTACATGGAATTTTGTAAGTTTAAAAGCAGTATTCTACTAAAAGCAGTGGACTATAACTTTATGACATCATGTCGAAAAGTCTTTTCTCTGTTAATTATTATTCAAATACAAAAAAAAAGATTTGATTTAGATTTTTTTTTCGATTTTTATGATAATATAACGAATTAATTGTACTTCTTGCACAAGTAAGTATTAAAAGAGAACTCTCACACAGAGCACTCACTCATCAATAAGCACTCACAGCACTCACAACAAACAATAAATAATTCATAAAAATTCATAATAAATAAAAGCTGTCTCCATTTATCAAATTTAAATAGCTGATTATTATTATTTAAATATTGCCGCAATTAGTTACATACGTCCATTCACAAATACCGGGTGTCTCATTTAAAAAACACCATGGTGGTAGGGTTGAGTAGAATAATTTCACATCGTAACTATCGACCATTTCGATTATACAAACGGTATCGTATAAATGTATGATGCGACTAGTAAATCAGTCTGTATGTTGTATTCATGTATATGTATATTTCTAACATTACATTTTAATGTACTTACAATTTTATACATATATACAATATACATGTTTTTTGCTCAAAGCTAATTTGCCATAAATTTTTTATTAGCCTGTTGTTGAAATTACATTATAAAATTATTATTTAATTGGTTTATGACTTAATAAAAATGACTTATTAGCCAACAGATCCGTTATAATGTTCATAAATCTATGCCTTCAGTTTTTTTTTGTTGGCTCTTTTTGTCCCTTTCCTTTTCCTTTGTTCGCTGTCTATTTATTGCCTGCTTCAAAAATACACTATTTATACAATTTATGACGCCAAACACAAATGGAATGCGTATACCATATGGAACTTGAATGAAATGTTGTACTCTCTCTTAGGTTATTAGTAGCAACTTTCAAGTTTAAAACCAACCAACATTATCAACCCTTTACGAACTTTTTTTTGTCTAGAATCAGTAGACTATGGAATTTTATGATTCTTCTATTGTCTATTATATGTATTAACATAAAAATCCAAGGCTTGGTTATATACACAATTGCTATAACTTTTGATGTGAATGTCAGAGTTAAATTATGTGAAAAAAATAACAATGCCAGATTATATTTTCAAAATGAAAATTTACATTTAATTGTCGGACAAGTTGAGTTTTTTTTTTCTTTTTTTTTTTGTTAATTCTGTTTAATTCATCATGAAACCATAATAGTTATACAAATGGCTATTTAAATCCGTTCCATGTGTGTTGTATGTATTCCATATTAATTCAAATTTTTTCCGGTTATGACGATCTCCAATTTTCTATTTGAAATGAAAAACACAATAGTGCTCATTTTAGCGAATTTCCAGAATGCAATTCAGCTATTACAGCCACTGTCATGACGCAACTTGAACCCGGGATCTTGGTGAAAATGTTGGAATCCTCAAACCGTTCGACAAGTTTGTTAGCCAGACACGTCCCATGCCCGAAACATGGTTTTTGTTCTTAAAAAAAATTAGTTTTTTGCCAAAATTGCCACTTATTCAAAAATTTTTGCGAAATTTTTTTTACACCATTTAAAAGAGGAGAAAAAATTACATAAGAAAGGTCTTTAAACTAATTTTTATAAACGGAAATTCGCTATGTTATGCAGGATGCTGCGACAGGGGTATTTTGGTGTTGCAAAAAGTATTTTTTTGAAAAAAATGTATTTTAAAATATTTTTGCTATTGTGCTTTCAAAAATTATTCTTTTGCATGTTTTTTTCGCACGTCCTCCCGACCAATTTTACCGACAAATTATTTTGTTAATTTGACTGCATTAATCGAAACATTAAATCCATGTACCTATCGAAGTCATCAACAACGGTTGCAACTAATTCACATGTTTGCTGGGCGCGATTGAATAAACTCGGATAATTTATTTTAATTAGATAAAATTAAAAATCGACAACAGCGACCATCCGCTGCGCTGTTGTCGAACGGACGCAATTGAAAACTTGCATTTCTCTCTGGCGACGTGGCGGGTAAAGTAGTAGTAGCTGGCGAGTGGCGCCACTGTCTCCAGTACGACAATATAATATGTACGACCGTACAAACATGAACAACATCCGACAGCAGAAAAAACGTATCAGCGGTATCGAACCAGTTTACCGCCGAGATGCCATCCGTGTATAAACATGCTCATTATTACTTGAGGTGATTTATATATAATTATATGTATGATCGGATTCAGCCAAATGGCCGTATCTTAAGACAGAATTGATTTTTCTGTCGTGTACAGATGGCGACAGTTTGAAGTTTAAAGTATCGATAAAAATTCGTTGAGAATGTGGTGTGACAAAAATATCATCTAACTACCACAAAAAAAAAATGGTTAGATTTGCTTCATGAAATTTAGCTACTGCCTTTTGGCTTGAAGCGGCTGTATGTATAGGTAAAAAAATAGCGGTGATTAACACAGCAGTGGAGTCAACCTACATTTTAAAAATGCAGTTGTCTATAAATATTGCATTAAGTTTGTTTTTGTTTTTGTGTGTAATTTTTGGTGTTGTTTTCCATAATTTATTAGCAAAATCTATTTTTACTGCATTGGCAAATTTTATAGCGAGCAAAGTTTTGATAAATATGTAGTGGGGGGAAAGGGGAGAATACTCGATATTATTCACCGTTCTGAAAGGTTTTGTTAGAGTGTAGAATAATGAATTTTTTTTTTTGTATTAATTGTCCTAAATTTATTTCATATTAATATCGTCTGGGTTTGTCTATGATGTACGAGATCTGCTGGTCTTTCAAAAAATTCCTAAAATATAAAAAGAGGTTTTAATGAAAAAAATTCCATTAAAATTTTTTTTTCCAAAATTACCTTAATTGAACAATACAATTTTTTTTCTTGGAAGTGTTGTACAGAAAAATTAAATTTTTTTCGGAAAAAAAATCTCATTCAATGTAAATAATTGGATAGTTTTTTTTTTTTATTCTTGAGTTCGTTTAATTTTTTTTTCTTAACAGCTGTTCAACTAATTTGAAACTACAAGGTGTCACAAATAAAATACCTATGTACATTTTTTTAATATTTTTTTTTTTTCGTAGAAAGGAAGACATGTATTTTTAATTGAAACTCAACATTACTGGTGGATTTGAATGTGTTTGAAATGGGTTCCTCAAGTTTGCAAGTATTATTAAAGATATTTATTAGAAGTTTGATCAGCTACAGATTCGGATTGTTCTGTATCATTCTGTAAATTAATTTAAATTTTTGTTCACTTTTTCAAAAAATAAAAAAGCTATACAATATGTTTTTTTTTTGTGTTTTAATAATTTAAAAGCTAATATCGTAAGAATGAAGAATTTAAATTAAATTTTAAATTTATGCAATACACAACTCGGTCCGGGCCCGGGCCCGGTTGCTGACATAACAATAACGCTTTAATTATTTTAATTATTCATAGTTAATTTTTGTCTTGAAAGATGATTAATTCTCTTCTTAAATATATTTTTCAAAAAAAAAAAAAATACTTTCAATAGAATTTGTATTTTTTTTTGTACGAAACGGTGTAAGGAACACCAAACACCAGCAATTATTGTAATATTATTCACTGTAATGGTCAGTTCACACCATTCACTTTTAAATGTCCACTTTTGATTATACGAGTAGGTACAAATTACATAATTTCGGTCGCTCAATGTTTAATTTTATTTATATAGATGTTTACTAAAGGTATACTTTTAAATTTTAGTTGATATGTTCAAATGTGTGAATTCACCTTTACAATGCTCTAATAATTCATATATTTAGACCAAATAATAATTGCCGTGTTCTGAGAAATTTTAATTCACTCAAGGCCAGATACTGTAGACTGAAATAAATCCGGTATTTACTTAGGTAAATATTTCTTGAACTTTTGATACTTACTTTTTCAAATAAAATTCACTATTTAAAATTGTTTGAATATTTTATGCATATTTATATTAATGACGTCTATTTAGTGATGCTATTTCAGATGTTGACGTCATTATTTATTGATTTTGTTGTCATGTAGGTGGCACTGGTGCGGGTGTTAATGTTATGTTTTGTTTACAGGAAGTTCGTAAATGAATTTGTGTTATATAACAGTATCTTTTTGTTTACTTAAAAAATAAATAAATTTTATAAGTAATATTTGCCGACAATGAGAGATCTGTGCAGAATATGTGGCTACTTTTACTACATAATATATGCAACAGATTTGACAATAGTGTTATTTAAAAATATATATTGAGATAAAACTGCATTTAATTTAATAAGTACAGCTAAACCTTTTTTTGTGCGGTTTGTAAAAAAATGGTCATTAAAATGCATAATATGAATCAAAATCAAGAGACAGTAAGAAACCTAAACATTTACTGTATGTTTAAAGTACTTTTTTTGATAAAAATACTTTTTAACGGTTTTTAAGCATTTAATCAATACATTGCATAAGAACATAAGTTATTGTATCATTTAATTTTTTTACAGATGTATTTTTCAAAATTTTCATAATATTATAAAAATGAAATAAAATGTTTCTACATGTAAATTAAGGCGTTATCTTGTTTAGAAAAGCAACTTCTATTGAAATTGTGAGTTGAAAAGTGAAATTCTTTTTATAGCTATTTATGATATTTTTGAATATACTTTTTTTGTGCGATTATGGGGTCCCTATCCACCGTATAAAAAAAGGTTCCGCTGTACATGGATGAGTCTCCAGCCAGAAGATTTATATGTCTAAAAATGTTGTTATATGCTTCTTTCTTTTTCAATTCCACGGAGTCTAAAAAAAGGTAGCGAAAGCATTATTAATTTTATTAGGTGAAAATGTTTTTCTTCCAAAATCAAAATTTTCATTCGCGTTTTCAGAACAGTTTTAGCCCCGTGTCTGTCGGTAAAACTTTTCCAGGTATTTTTATTAGATAAAAATATATTATGAATACGAGGAAGCTGTGTGTCGCCACACCTCTTGGTAGTGTATTTTAAATTTAACTTAATTTTTTTCTGTGTTAATATTTAACAGGTTTTCACTTAATAAAATTCTTTTGGATTTTGAGTGGGCTCATTTCGTTAATAAGTAAACATTTATAGCATTCTAATGAGACTCAATTAGTAAAAATATATTTATTATTGGAACCGGTATTAAGTAAATATCTCTAATTATCGTGGCTACAATAAATTTACTATAAATATCTCTTTGAAAATAATATTTTAAATACTGTTTCCAATATCTATTGATACATACATTATACCCACGTTGGTGTACAGTTTTCAAAAGCAAAAGTTGCATTTTTGGTACAATGTTGGATAATCAGGTACTCTCTTTTGCCAGCACATAAACTTATAATATCAGGTGAGTATCTCAGAAAATGTCTCACAAGTTTGATAAAATTTACTGTGCGTTACTTTCTCTCTCTTTATTCGACAGATAGAAATATCATGTTTGCTTGCGTGAACTGTACCCGATATGTATATGTATAGTTGGTAAGGTATTGTGTAATATTTCGATATTATTAACAATGGAACAATCAATATTCTATAATAAAAATGGCTACAGGCCATCCAGATGCGTTTATTCGTTCGTTTCAAATCGCCTAGGCCTTCTAGGGCTTTTAAATGTTTCGTGTATTTACTCATCATAGTCTTCATAGATTTCAATTCTTTTGAAATAATACTTTTATATTATATATTAAAATTCTATATATTATTAATAATAATAATGTACATGCCTGATGTATACACGATGAGTCAAAAAGTTTTTTTTTCATTTTCTAAAACTTTATAATTCGTTATAGTTGTTGCTTTATCTTGTTTTTATTTATCATCAGTTTTTCTACTATTTATAGAAAAATAGCAGATCAATAGGTATTATACAATCAATGTCATATATTATAAAGAGGAAGAAAATGGGAAATTGGCCCTCTTTGTTGTTTGGTATGTGCATGTTTTCCCTTTTCCGTCGTTTTATCTGTTTGTCTGTCATTTTTAGACAGTTCGCCTAGATTTATCGGTTCGTTGTCTTTGGTTTTCTAGGTTCATTCTTATTGCATACATTTGTTTAAGGCTTGGTAATGTGTGTACTAGTTTCTATATCGTAATATAGTTTAAAATAATAACAAGTACAGAGTCTTTAATGAGAAATTATGTATTTTTTTTTTTTTTAAAGTAGAAAATATGAAAAGTTTTTCATAGATTTCCGTAGTGCTTCTTTCTATTTTTAATTAAACTAAAGTAGTGGGATTAAGAAAGAGAGTGGGGTTTCCATAATCAAACTGACATTTGAAAAGAATCTCAAAAATAGTAGGTATTTAAAGCTGCGAATTTCCTAAAAAAAAAAAAAAAAAAAATATCATTTTTATATACATTATATAGTTACATAAAAGTATTATTATATACATTATATAGTTACATAAAAATTTTTCAATTTGCAAGTCAGTTGAATTTAAATTTCAAAATTTATTTGAACTAAATGTTTGAAGACCCTGTACATGAAATATTGATAACAAATCAAAACAGTAAATCAGAAAAAAAAGAAAATGTAAGCCGGTACCACTGCACTGACTGCGATCGCGATGGTCCTACATATATGTACAATAAGTTTATTATGAAATGTGTTCTCTGATTGATATCTGCTTGGTAGCACATTTAAAATATAACAACTATTTTTAGTTTCAACCTTGATCGCATATTTTATGTACACGTGGTTTCATTAAAAACCTGGACCGAGTTGCAGATTTTTTTTTGAAACCAATTGTACATTAGTTAGTTTAGTTTAAATGGAAAAAGAAAATTATTTTTAACAAAAAGTCATATTATGGTCGTGTGTACTGGTTGAAAAAATTTTCAATCGAATTATTGATAGTCATATTTGATTCAAAACTGTATAATTAAAAATGAAATTCATATTCTCAGTACAAAACGATTTTTATTAATCATGGCTATCGCGCTCGTTTGATCTTATAAAATGTTCAAGACGTGCGAATATTATAATTTTTTTGCAGTTTGTTGTCTTCGTTTTACAATCTCTTTTTCTAACGTGTACACTTTTGTTTTGGTAATATCGATATGGAGGGGTATGTTAACTGGATCACCCAGTACAATCCACTAATAATCCCTAATTAGGGTGAAGTAGGTAATAAATGAAAGTAGGTACAAAATAACAGTTTATTTAATATGTAATGTTGACAGAAGCCTTTTAAAATATTCATACAACACTAAATAAGTCAAGTAAATTAGCCCGATACAACTAGTAATCGATTCTTTCATTCTCATCAAATTCCTTTGTTATACCCAATTTCGCTTTGTTTGCATTTTATAAGTTGTAAATTATCGCGTGATCATCGATACCAGCCTCGTATCGAGAGGGAGGTTGGTCAGTAGGGTAGTCAGTAGTAGTGCCCCCCCCCTTTCCCATTGATATGTATGTGCAATGGATGTGGGTGAAGTTGTCCATTAACGAAATTCAAGTTGTATAAATATTTTTAATCGATATAAAACGTGTCGTGTAGTGTCACTAATTGCATATTTTATTCTACAATGATGAAATAATTTGTACTTGCACATGAGACGTTAATAATTTGTCTCTGTAAATTAGTATTTGGACGTGTCACATCAAAATGGCGGTGCCGCAAAAAGATAAAAATTATTTTTTAGTTTCTTACGAATACGAGGCGTTTATAACAATAGGGAATCTATTAATTTTAGCAAAAAAATAAATGTTTCTGTAAGAATAAAATTAGATCGTACTAAAAAGTGTTTACAGTTGATGTACAATCATTTAGTTTAGCACGGCTGTGTAAATTGTATGCATACATATTTTGGTACATACACGTACATATATGTGTACATATATATCAGATTAATGTTGGAATATTAATCTGTTTTACAGATAACAATGTTGCCGACATTAATAATAAACTGCAACGGTAAGATGAGAACTGTTTGCGCATATTTTATTCCACCTATCAGTACTTGGGTAGTTAAGGAGATAATTTTTTCTTGTTTTTTTCAAGTTTTTAGTATCAATTTTACATTGTAACGAAGAATATAATTAAATGTAATATGCGACAAGAATGTAAAGTTGTAGATTTATTTTTCCTTGTAGATTTTGGGTAAAGTTTTTTATTTTTATTTATTTTTTATTTTTTTGATAGAATCAGAAGTGAAGGAGCAATAGAAAAACAGTTCGGTAGGGGGTTTTGGGTAGTTCTAGGCCTATTACCTTAAGGATAAAACGTATTGTTCCATCATCCGAACAAAATTACCAGTGTTGGTTTTGTTAAGTGGTCAAAATTCTGAAGATATGCCGGAAATAATATTTTCTAAACAATTTTCCTATGGAAATGAGTGGTTTTTCAGAGTAAAAAGTAGCCTATACCCTTCCGTGCTTTCCCAACTATCTCTGTGACAAGTTTTCCTCTATGCTAAAATTATTATTCTAGATCGCCCCCTATTTTACATATTAGATTGAATGAATCGAACATTGCGTTAGAAAGTGGTTCTGAATAAATGGTCCCCGGGTAGGTAGTAGGGTGGGAGTAGCACGTGTTCCAGACACACATTCATTGAGTTATTAGTGCACGTGCGCGCGGATACAAGTATTTTTTTTTAGCAGGTAACCTCAAGTGTTCGTTTAAAAAGAAAATAAAAAAAAAAATTTCAAAGAAATCCGTTTTCAAAAGAGTTATTTATTAATATATGTAGACTATTGTTTGGACTATTTCGTTTGTCCATATACGTATAAAATTGTTATACATAAAAGAGATTCGAGACTTTTGAAACTCTTTGTGGCTGTCTGTCTGTCTGTCTGTCTGTCTGTCTGTCTGTCGAATGCACTGTGTGGTATCGATTACTGGGATTGTTTCACTTGATGGCCACAAGGGGTGCGTCCGTTTGATTGGCAATCAGTTAATGATCAAACAAAATATTATTACTTGGGTATATTTTTACTCATTACTAGAGTTGGGAGAACAGCGGTCCCGAACAGAATCGCCATATAAAATATTTTGAATTGGGGGGCTATAAATTTTATTACAAGGCTGAGGATTTTCCCCTGGATTTGATGACTAGCCTAAGGAAGCTTTAATGAACAAATCAGTAAAAATCAAAAATTACCCATTTTTCATAATTTAATATATAATTTTAATTTTAAAAATAATTTAAAAAAATTAATGTTGAATAAATAAGTGGTCGACTGTAATAGAAATTAAATAAGACGAATTCAAAACATTTATATTGTAAACAATATCTCTATTTCCTTTGTGATTATTTAAATAATATGTACATGTCACCTTCTTTATACCTGCTTTAATGTAAACAAAATTGATTGTATTAATAGATTGTATCACTCTAGTAGGTCGCTCACAAGACTGAACATGGTTTTGTTTTTGCATTAGAAAAATATAAAGATATGTAGGTACATATAACAAGCAAAATGATTCATAATATTGGCAATTAAAAAACACAGACAGACACAAAATAACATTAACTATGTGGTATTAATAGTAAAACGTCGTAAAACTGATTTTTAAAAAGATTGATAATATTTTTACGTTTTATGACAGCCCTCCAGTTCTATTCGTAGCCCCCCAGTACAAAATATTTTATATGACGACTCTGTTAGGGACCTTTTGTTCCCATCTCTGCTCATTACTTTTTTTTCGAGACAAATACCCCAATTTATACATATTAAATAGGTGTAGATATATTTGTAGCTATTAATTAACAAAAAAATAAAAAATCAGGAAATTAAAATTGCATATTTTAATACCGGAATGTTTTGTAAATAGAGTAAAATTACTTTTCCGTGTCGCATAATAAAAATTGAAATTTCTAATTAAATTTGAATTTATTTTATAATATCCATAAACCAAATTATATTATACAATAATTTTTTAATTAAAAATATATTTTTCTAATTTTAATAAACAAATATTCAGAAAATATATTATATAACAAACTATTTAATCAAAATATACGACCGTGCTGGAGTAAAAAGGCAATATATCAGTTGGTAAGTGACTGCCGAAATTTCCAATTAAAAATATTTTTGAGAACTACTCTTTTGGTTTAGTACAGCCGGGTAAATATTTGAAGATTACATGTATGTAAGTATAGAGACATCTAGCAGGCAGATATCGATGTTTACATTTCATTAAACGGTTTAATCTATTTTTTAATCCGGTTTATATTAATTAGATAAATAATAATTTGATGTTATAAATCCGATTTTAATTATTTGAACGTATACAATATATACCTACATAGATTCATTCCCATACCGCTACTGCTACCCTACTGCTATATGTACTATCGAACCAATTGTAACATTAAATCTAGCGCAGGCAGACAAAAGTAGTTAAGTCCATTTTTAATTTTATAATAAGGACCAAGAGAGTCTATCTCATATATTTCCAAAAAAGGCAAAAGTTAATTCCACTCCTGACATCATTTTTTATGCACTTGTTACAAAAAAAATTCTTTTCAGAAACTAATAAAAGAAGTTAAGTTCTTAAAATTCTTAATAAAATAATAAACAAGTACATAGTTTAATTAAATTGGAAATGTATTTATATGGCAACAACTACCCGTTCTAACAGGTTAAGTCCACAATTGGTTTTAATAATGAAATTTATTGTTGTTTTTTATATGTTAAGTCCATAAAAATGTCTTAAAAAATTGTAGTTTAAGGTTTAAAGTTTATTTTTTTTAATGATTTACTGTGTTACATGTTAAGAAAGTAATTGATTAAAAAAAAATTTACAAAATGTCATGTAAACTTGAAAATAATTCAAATAGATTGATGTTGCCTGTGCATTTCATTGTAGTGTTTACTCTCTACTGGAAAGTTTTTATATTTTGGACTCAACTACTTTTGTCTGCCTGCGCTAGAAATATTATTTGCCGGTTGTCACGTGGGATTCAAACGTTCGATTCGATATCGACGCGCGATGGTAAATTGAAATTGGTCGGTACATGTATTGGAATTGTTTAAATAAATTCAATTAAAAGGTATCTTCGTCATATTAATTATAGTTCAATGTAAATTTTACATATTTTCAGCTAGATTTTTGATTTTGGACATTTTTTTTTTCGGTAAATTTGGCTTCTAAACGTACGTTAAAGTTTTATTTATCTTAAATACATCATGTCGGGTGTCAGTAACTTCTTTATTGATATTTGTTCACGATAACAACGATATCTGGTGGGAAAAAATAAAATTAGTCTGTGACTATGGTAACGAACGATCGTATTCCAATTGTAGAGCTTTAGAAACACTACTTATTACTGAAAAGTTAATAATTTGGTGATTGTTGTTAAATGAAAATCTAACACGCAATTATTTGAATATTATGAATATTCGTGCCAGACATTCATTAGATACAAACAATTTATGTAGATATGTGCCTATATCAAAGGAGCCATCTTTGATGATCATTATTTATTCAACACAATGTTTTACCAATTTGTTTAAAACAAATTACCGAACTGAACGATGTATGTATAAACGGTAATTTGTTGAGCTCCTAATCGTTAATGAACGCGTATACGACCTGTTTCACAACACACAACACCTGTTTCAAATTTTAATTCGTTTCAAAATTGTCTTTTAATCCATGTAAATATATACATATCATAATATTATGTGTATAGTTAGTAGCGCCAACTTTTAAGTACCGTTGCAGGCAAAATCAGGTGAATTGAAATGATGTGTTGACAATCGAATTAATAAAAGTTTGTAATTACATTTTTAAAAAAATATCCCTGTCGCAGCATCCTGCATAACATAGCGAATTTCCGTTTAAAAAAAATTAGTTTTTCTCGGAAACTAGTTGACATAGAAAAATAGTTTAAGGACGTCTTTTTTGTGTAATTTTTTATCCTCGTTTCAATAGTGTAAAAATTTTTGAATAGAGGGAAATTTTAGCAAAAAACTAACTTTTTTCACGAAAATTGCCAAAAAAACCATGTTCCGGGCATCGGACGTGCCTGGTTAACGAACTCGTACAACGGTTTGGGACTTGCGATGTTTTCACCAGATTTCGTAAAAATAGACCTATCGGTTTCTGGGGACTTCAAAACAAATTTCTGCCATGGTCCCGGGTTCAGGTCGCGTTATGATAGTGGTTGTAATTGCTGAATTCCATTCTGGAAATTCGCTAAAAAGAAAGAAAAATTGGTATTCTAAAGTTACTTTTTATAATAAATAATCCTTATAGTGAATTCTTATGGTTTTCACACAATGAATGAAATAAGAAATAAGAGTTAATGGGTGTTCGCCATCGAGTGATGTTGAATGAAATTTTAACTTAACTGCTCATAGGTATATGTACCTAGGTATTTTTGTACATCAAAATTCGTGATTTTTTTTGTCACTAAATTAGATTTTGTTTTTTTGAGCATTTTCAAACTAAGCGTAATATAATTTTTTTTTTTTGGTATCGTCTAAAAAAGCATGACGTGTATAAAAGCACATATTGCGGGGTTTATCACATATTATGTTTACATTAATTTGTCCACTACTGTAGCGTTTGATGTAATTGAGTGTTTTAGTATTTTAATATACTTAATGTTGGTAATAATTACATGATAGTGAACTTGATCGTTGCGTCATCATCAGCATCAGCATCATCATTTTAAAATATGGTAATCTAATAGCACAACATTTTGTGTTCCCCGTACATAGGTACATATACATATAATTAAAATCAAAATTTATTATCTACATTATTGGTATTTTTGGGCCAGACAAATTGAATTGATTTTTTTTCTTTTTTTCTGATTTTGATTTTACCAATTTGTTAATTTCGTTTTGCCATTTTTGTATTTTATGTATATAATTTTGAGGTCAATAAACTGTTATATGTTATATTGTTTCTTGCCCTTTTTTATGTAACGAATGTTTTAACGTTTGTTATCATATTTATCATATGTTTATAACAATGATGATTTGCCATATATCATAGAAATTTTTCATACTAGTTGAATATTTCTATCTCAAGAGGGACTTGAAGTGATTCTTACGTTATTCTTAACGTAATAGGAATGCAGTAGAGAGAATCGTTTTGAGAATTTTTCAGTCTGGTTGAGCCACAACCACCACCACCACCACTGTTTTGCGTTCGTTGGCCAACAGCAGTTCCTGGAACCATATAAAACAAAGAATTAGCGAGCCAACGAGAGCGCTAGCTGTTAGCTAAACAATTGTCTAATAATCAAAGTAAAGTAACTCACGATATAGTACTTAATTATCATACTGGGCTTGTTCAGTTCTGTGTAATACGTAGAATTAACTTGGCTGTGGTTTTGTAATACTGTAACGTGTACCTATCAATGTGTTTGTAGTCCATATGAGTCGAGTCGAGCCGAGCCGTATGTATTTTAAATGAAAATTGGTCACCAAATATGCAATGCAGGTATCTCTAGGTATATGCAATGTGACATTCCTCAGTTGGTGTGCGTGTGTTGAGAAATGGAAATTGCGCAATTATTAGTTTTTCACACTTTTTACGGTGTATTAAAATTCACATAGTGTTTTGAAAAATTATCAAAACTGGATCGGCTGCGACTCGAACCCGGATCTCTTGGTTGCTAGCCATGCGCCTTACTAATAAGGCCACCGACCGTTCGTTCGAGTGCCACTCCAATTCCCACAATCAATTAAACACATCCTCTCTTTAATGCGAGACGCAGTTACATTTTTAATTTCAAATGTTATCGAGTGCCTGATGTATGGCGGACTTTTGTCTGTATTTACACACACACCAATATTCATATGTTCACTTGATGTCCAGCTTTAGCTGATACTTGAACACTCGATTTACTTTGGTATGTATGACCAATTCATTATGTTAATTAAAATTCACATAGTGTTTTACGGTGTATATTTTACTCGTTAGTCCACAACTGGATGATCATTGTGTAGACAAATGAGACCATTTAATAGTTACGAGGCCGGTTAAAGTGGTGTTGTCTATTTTAAATATTTGAAATTTTAGTTTTGCACATTATTTAATTTTGCTTGCAAGAGTGGAAAAGGTTCGATAGGATTCCAAAGTGGATTAATCCACCCTGTCGACATTCTTTTAAACGTTAAAGAAATGTTTAAAAGCAATTCTTTAATTTTAAATAGAATTCATTTGGCTTGAAATCATTTCCGCAATTAATTGGAATAACATTAGGTTGTGTAATATGAAATGTCGTTTTCCGACCACTTTGTATACCATTTAATACATACAAATGTCGTCATTTTTTTAAGCATTAGAAAAATCTTTAAAAACAATTCTTTAATTGTAAATTTAATTCTTGTAGCTTGAAATTATTTCCGCCACTATCTGGACTAATATGTATTAGGTTGTGTAATATGAAATGTCATTTTCCGACCACTTGACTGACCATATAATTTGCATACAATTACCAGAACACCATCTTATTGTGCCATTAACATTTCAAAACATATCGAGTACACTAATTGATATTCATTCATCCATATTTATAAATTCAACATAAATCGTACATTTAAGCCTAAACATATCTGCATACATACATGTGGCTTAACTTTTAATGGCTTAACATACATATGTAAATTGTTAACTAGGTACAGCTTACACGACCAGCCGAATAATACCCAACAATTACGTACGTTCAACGGTTTAGTTTTCAGTTGTCCTAATATTTTAGCAAACCTATCTACATATGTGTGCTAATATTATAAATTTTCATTTATACGTATTTAAAAATCCATCCAAAATTTTTTTTAATTCAATCTTCTGTCCGTGTTTGACAAAAAAAAGCTAAGGGTGTCTACACAATCAATGAAATAAGGAATAAGAAATAAGAAATAAGGAATAAGAAGTATGCCATCTAGTGACGTTGAGTGGAACTTTATCGTAACTGCTCATAAATATAAATATGTAGGTACTTTTGTACGTCAAAATTCGTGATTTTTTTCACTTGAGTGACAAAAAAAGTCATCACGAACGTTATTTTGATGTGCAAAAATACCTAAATACATATACCTATGGGCAGTTATGTTAAAGTTCCATTTAACGTCACTAGATGGCATACTTCTTATCCCTTATTTCTTATTTCTTATTCCTTATTTCATTGATTGTGTATGACCCATAAAAAGGATTAAAGTTTCGCCATGTCAGCCGCTGTAATAGGTGAATTTTTGAATCTTGACGTACATAACTTTTCTATTCATCTACTCGTACATATTATGTAAATAGTTGGGAGTAATATTTTTTGAACGTTGAGTGTACTTTCAATTATTTTAAAATTTATTGGCTATCGATTTGAACAGCCAGCGGAGCGGGCGGGGGAATTTTTGATCCGTTCGGGTCCAGTGCGCCGTGCCGTAACTCACTACCAAAAACCTATTATTACCTCTCTATTCTTGATTATTGATGAGAAATAAAATTTTTTACGCATTATTTTCGTCAAATATATATACGTATCTATCTAATAATAATTTTTTATCGTTTATTTATTTATAGTTAATAAAATTATTGATAGCTATAATAAAAATCAACAAAAGGCGCCGCGGGCCAAAAATAATATTTTTTGAAAAATCGAAACAATTTTTTTTTTAACGAATTTCGTCTTTTAATGAATGATTTTGGTGAAATATTAATAATATGAAGGTAAATTTTTTGATTTGTGGGGCCTCGTGTATATGGGTGGGTGGAAAGAAGAGGACTTTGGTTTGTTTTTTTGGATCATTACCGAGAAACATACAAATTTTTTGTGTGCTTGGCGGATTGTTTTGATTTCGTGTATGTAAGTCCATCTGTTTAATATTACACGAACTAGCGCGGTAATTTAATTGTGGTTTGAATCTTTGTTTATTGTTTTTAAAACAATTAATTACATACATATTTACTAAAACAAGTTTTACAAATCATAACAGAACAAAACGCCGATTTGAGAAAAGGGGTAAACCATGTGAAAAATTCTGCAAGGATTTTTTGATCTTTTTGGATTATATCGTATCAGTGATTACGAGCGACATCTGCGTTGTTTAATTTGTACTTTGCATGTATGTATGTATGTATGTATGTATGTAAATATGAAATTAATATTTAAGTTTCTCATGCTCAATGAATATAATTATGTATATTTTAAATTGTTGATGCAATGATAAAACGGGCCAGATACGTATGTACCTATATGAAAAAATTTAAATTGACCCAACAACCATAAGTTTTTATTTATGGCTGCGAATGAATATTTAAATACTTTATCAAAATATTGTATCTGAAATTCAATATCGAGGTAACTGCAAACAATTATTTGTTGTATATTACAGAAATTATGTGCTTACAGAGACTTACGCCCAGAAAAGGCTTAAGTCTTGCTTCGAAATTCAAACTTTTATTCAAGTTTTGCTGATCTGTGGAAGTCTAATTGACTCGCTGTGTCATTTTGTTTAATAACACAAAAAATTTACATATACCATGTGAGTTTTTTGAGAGTTGCCATTTCTATTACAACCAAATTTTTGTGATAGAAATGGTACTGGAAAAGGTTCTTTTCTTGGATGTAATGGAAATGTAACCAAGAAAAACACTATCGGTTGAAGTAGCCTCAAGTACATATGCATATTTTTACCGCCTAACTGATAAATTTAAAAAAAATTAAAAAATTAAACTTAGATAAAAAAATTATTTTTCCTCATTTATGTTGTTAATTAATGCATTAGATCAGTTTTATCGAAAAATTAATCTATTGTCTCATTTAAAAATCTATAAGTTTGTATCATAGCTCGAAAACCATAAGAGCTATAAAGCTCCTGACTATAGCAATCGGTTGCCCCCGTCGATATCTACAACTCTATTTTGAACAATTTTTCGATTAAATCAACGGTTTGGCTGTAATCAAAATGGCAACTCTCGAAAAACTCACACAGTATAAGGTTTGTTCCACTCTGATGTCATACGCATGCGTATTGCCGTAATAGTGTTCCAATCGGCCAACGGATTATTAGATTCGTTTCTTGGTTAGTACCATAGATAGGTTATTAGAGACTTGGGCAATGTGTATTCTTGTTAATTTTTTTTTTTAGTTTGTAGGTATACTTACTGATATGCAAATGTGACATGCGCACTGGAGTGTTCTTGAACTAGCACTACACAAACTAATCACAAAAATATGGGTAGGAACAAACCTATATTTCATTAGTACGGAATAAAATCTCAATGATTTGGCATTTATATCGTTATTGCATGCTGCAATATGCAGTTTAATGTTGCATATTTTGAATGAGTTATACTATAATATTTTTATTTGTGTATATATGTATATTATATTTTATTTAACTCTATGAGACACTGACCGGGGCACAAGGGGAGTACCCAGCAGCCAGCCAGGCCAGCCAGGGCGTCTGTGGCGAAGTGATAAATAAAAATATGTAGTCAGTGAACATATTAACTTTAATATTATAATAACATCTCTTTTTACAATAGAATGCCATGTTTAATTCATAAATCAGTTGGAACAAACATTACACACTAACACGAGGTACCTCACATTTTATGTATATGATGTGATGTGTAGTTTTTATTGTCCAGGGTTGTGGAATAATACTCCACAATCCCCACTGGGTTTCCCGTTATGCACAAAAAATTTGCAGCACAACTGTCACTAAATTTTACTTCGATTTTAAATGCATCGTGTTCGACAAAGTATGCCTTCCGTTTCACTGGTTTGTTAAGTCGATTTTCATTATTGGTGGCGCCTCCTTAGCTAACACCTTGAAGAAATCAATAAAATCGATTTTTGATTGAATATTGTATCATTTGAATAGAATTTTCTTTTCTATTTTAGGTACATAGTTATTTTGTTTCAGTGGAAAAAAAAACACCTACTGATGAGGATCACAAAAGTGATCGAAACTGATCTAATAAGAAAGACATTTTTATGGGGAATGGGTACAAATATATGTAGGGTTGACCGGGGTAATTGTGAATGGATTTTCATGAGTTGAGATAAAAGCGTTGTTTTAAGTATTTTTTATTTTATATATCACATTATGGTTGATTTATTTTTAATTCTACATTATTCAGGATGCACCACCCAAATTTGAGCAAATTCATATGAAAAATAAAAATTTTATAAACCATTCACATTTCCCCGGTGCGGTTTTGTAAATCTTATGGATTTCGGGGTAAAAGTGAATGCCATCAGAAAAATTATTTAGAATGGATTACAAGAGAAGTGTGGTACGTCAGAGTAAAGCCCAGCTCAAATTCTTCACATTTACTCCACTTTCAAATTTTTCATCATACTTTAGCGGTCACAATTTCTCGTTGTTTAATGCAAGTTACGCATACCTCAAATTTCTACAAAAAATCAAGGTTAAAGAAAAATAACAAAAATTGTAGGAACAAATTTATTACAAGCTAAAAATGATATTTTGATGATATTTTGTCATTTTATCATATAGAAAATCAAAAAATTCCATATATTCACACAAAAAAAAAGGAAAATTTTTTTTACATGAAGTTTAGTTTACATGACATTTAGTTTACATGAATAAAAAACAATTTTTTTTTGTATTGTTTGTACAACGGAAACTTGTACAATAAGGTCACCAGCACCTTCATCAACATTTTCAACTCTGAAAAGGACACTACTGAAATTTTTGACCGAATGGTGGCATTTGTGAATAACGTTCACAATTACCCCACAATTTTAAAATCATGGAGTAATTGTGAATTGGTGATAAATTGTCCAATTTCTTTAGCAGTTAATAAGGAACCCTCTCAGGGTTTAGACCACTTCTTTAGAAGTACCTTTAACCATTTCTTACTTTTTAAAAAAAGGAAATGTATTTAAAAATTTTTTTTTTTGAGGATTGGTCGAAGTAAGATACATAAAATTTTGCAAGGGTTTTTTCAAAATAAAAAAAAAAAGATACTAATACTTGGAGAACTGTTATGAAATTTTAATAGCATATTAAGAAAAGACAAAAAAACATATTAAGAGTTGATTTTTAACAATATTGATGTTATTTTAGAAATTATAGGCGCTGTTCACAATTGCCCCAATTCACAATTACCCCGGTCAACCCTATTATTTTTATTGTACAAAATAATCCACAGTTTCGCTATTCATTATTTAAAAAAAAATATTGTTTTGTTTAACCCTGACCCCGTATAATATGTAGAATTGGTACCAGTGCAGTGGGTCGGTTATTCTTATTATTATTGTATACACAGAATGTCATAAAAGATGATTTAAATTCTAGGTGTGCTCCTGTGAGTGTTTTATATGTGACTGCATTTTTTCCGTTTATCAGCGGAAATTTATAGCTCCTTTAGTAAGTTGTTTTATGTACTCTATCTATAAGTTCTGCTTTGCTCTTCTCTTATGTGAGCTCTTACATTTCTCTTCTCTTTATGTATTTATACATATGTATTTTACAAATTTAAAAATTTAACTCCATCTCTATTTATCACAGTCTATCAGTTTTACTTTTGTAAAATAAGAAAAAGTAAAAAAAAAAAAAAAATTGAAATATAAATTGTTATTACAAGCTTCAAATAATATTTATTCTTTGAAATATTTATTGATAACATAATTTAAATCGTACAAAATTTGAATATTTTCGTTTCAATAACTAAATAATTGTTGTGTAATATTTTATTTTAGTTATTTATCAGAATACTTCGAGTCATGGCGATTAAGAAGACTAGCTAGAGGAAAAAATAAGATTCAAGAAATTGCAACATTTATATGAATCAAGTCGAAAGGGAAATTGAATTGAACCAAAAATTATATATGAATCGGAGACAATTGAGAAATGGGAAAAAACCAGTTAAAAATGTGAAAAATATGAAACACAAAATGGATTTATTCAAATTTGGAGACTGCCAAAACTTTTTATACATAAGAAGGAATTTTTAGTGAATGTTTGAAAGTGTCACAATTTCACTTTGTATCACTGTATAAAAAAAAAACTAATATACTTGAAGTATTTTTCCTTATTTGAAGTTCGAAGTATAACGTAAAGAACAGAAGTGAAATAAAATTATATCCTTTTTATATGTTATATATTAAATTACAATTCATTCTTCAACAAGGATAAACGTTTATAATGGTGTAGCAAGGATATGTAAGATTTTTCTAGTACATGGGTATATAGTTAGTCAAGAGAAGAAAAGACCTAGTTAAGTATAATATTATATAGAAAACGCAAGCAGACAGGCGACAAGAGAGAAGGAAAAATAAATTGGATTATCAACTTCTTACAAGAGTTAGTTTTCATTGAACTGTACAGTACAGTCTATTTGATAAGAACATGTCATTTTCCACGATTTTTCTTTCCCATTTTTTTTTCTTCGTTTTTTCGTATTTTATATGTTTCAATAAATTGTCGTTCAGTCAAACAGAATGTTCGTAACAGAAGCAAAAGCAGAAGTTGGCTGTGTTAGGGCCAAGACACACGTACCACGCGACAGTCACGCAACAGTGACAAAATAGTGGCTGCTCTGTAGCCGGTTACTATGTACGCATGTAGTTTTCTTATGGAAACACAAATTTCAAGACACACGTATCACACAACTTGTCGTCGTAGTCCAGACACTGTCTGTCGCAATGTGTCGTCTAGTGTCGCTGTTAGTGGCGATTAGTGGACGATCTATAAGCGACAGATACATAAGTACCAGTACTACACCAACCATGTATATTATAATAACAGACAATATTGGTGGGGTTGATGTTGTCCAACAGTGATTATAATACGTCATTCGGCCACTAAAAAGTGGCTCGTAAGTGGTTGTGTAAAACACACGAACGACAACGACAAAAAAGTGGTATGGTTGTGTGGTACGTGTGTCTTGCTTTTGGCTCTTATTCTTGTACAGTGTGTAATATGGACGGATGTTGTATTCAGAGTTCCATCATATTTTAATGGCAAATTAATTCAGCAATATCTCTGGCTACTTTGAAAGAAAACATACTTACACAGATAGAGAGAGACATGCTCTTATCAGATAAATTGTATCTGCATAGTTTGTGGTCGCGCTTGTTAACCTTTCAGTAAAATAACTTACAAGTTCTATCTAAAACACTGCAAGTACCTACCTACCTTACAAGAAGCTTAATATATCGTATATTTTCATAATTTAGTACACACTATGTACATAGGAGGTACAGAGTTATGTGAAAATCAATATACTCTGTGAAAATAGTTGAGAAATTTTCTTCAGTATGTCAAAATTAAGGTACCATCACAGTGTGATCGGCCGAAAAACAGTCAATTTTTGCAATTTTTTTTCGGATGGATAGGATGGGGGAATGGGGATGAATTTTTTTTTACGATTGATACCACTATTTAACAATACAAATTTTTTTTTTGATTCATTTTTATTTATTTTTTATAGTTATTATAAATTATTGAAAAAAGCGTCTTTAAAAAAGGGCGATATTTGGTGCCCATGGTACCTTTTTTTTTGAAATCTTCCTATTTTTTCACACGAAAAACTGAAAAGTTTTGTATTTTGTCAAATTTAAAAAAAAGCTCCCATAGAAACATAGCGGCTTACCTACAGATTGATACTCTGTTTAATTTTTTTTTTCAGATAAAAACTGCGACCGCCCTTTTTTAAAGACACTTTTTTCAAAAAATTATAATAATTATAAAAAATAAATAAAAATTAATAAAAAAAATTTTTTATGTATTGTTAAATAGTGGTATTAATCGTAAAAAAAATTCACCCTCGTTCCCCCATTCTATCCATCCGAAAAAAAATTGCAAAAATTTGAAAATTTTTCGTTCGATCACACTGTGATGGTACCTTAAGTTGAATTATTTTTTTTTCCAACCATTTTGATTTATAGTGTGTTAAGTTGCGTCCTGTACAGGATCAACCAGCCCAGACAGCCAACGAGAGGGGGGAGAGGGGTTGTTGAACGCGGAAAGAGATAGATAAATGCCTTGAAAGTATTATTTATATTCACGCTATAAATTACATCAAATTGTCAAGCAAATAAATTTATAATCAGATGAACGCGAAAATATTTTTATTGTACATTGCAACAGAACTATTAAAATAGCCTCTGATATATTTATATATACATATACAGGGTGTAAAATAAATAACTCTTGTCCTTTTGAGAGGTGACTCATAGCACCCTATAGACACTAAAACTGTAAGGAATTTTTCAGCATTAAGAGTTTGAAAAAATCGCAAATTAACTGGCTACATGATGTTTCAAAATTTTTCTAAGTACGCCGGGCTCTGACTAAATTATTCATAAATAATATTTTCTTAATATCAAAGGTAGAAAATAATTTTATTGACTAAAATTCAGTAAAATTTTGTAAACATGTTTAGGTCATAAACGTGTTTTCCAGATGTTTTTTAAAAAAAGAAAATTTATCTTACAAGAATGGGGTGGTCAGAGCCGGATTAAAAAAAATTTTAAGGGCCTCTTTTTTTATCCATATTTAGTATCAAATTTTTTCTGTTAAAAAACAGTTTTGGCTCAAATTTCTTGGCAAATATTAATTATATGGGTGAGATCTACTCACTGTTTTCGTAGCGAGATTTATATACTTTACACCCTGTATACAGGGTGGTTTTTGAAACAAGTGTCGCAGTTTTCGAAATCGACTGGTTTGAATTTTTCGAAGTAACGAAAATATTGTTCCACCTGTTTAGAAAAAGTTGTCTTACAAAAGCTTGAGAAATTTCAGTAAAATGTTTCTCTAAGTTGATAAAATTATGTCGGAATCATCCTGTATATTATGGTAGCTTTGTGTTTGTATATATAGGTATTTTGCAAATAATAAAAGCAAAATGTTTCATATTAATAATTATTATTGCAAGTAATCGGTTCTATAACATATATTAAACATTATATTATATGTCTTTATACATATTTATAATAAACTGTTGTGCAACCAAACCTCAGTCACTCTTATCTACTACCTGTGTACCTAGAAATAAGATAGTACAGGTGCATGGTAATATTATTCCTGTATTTTACAATGTGTTCCAAGTAATATGAGGCAAATAAATACAGATTTTAATAGGCTATTACTATAGGGTTAGCGTCTCATATGACCTAGAACGTTCTACATATATATAAATGCATTAGTATATGATAATGATAGTAACGAAACGAGTGCGCCTCCTGTTGAGTAAATTGGCAGACGTAACAAGATTTAACCACCGTGCCATGCGACGTTGCACTGTCAATTGCCGCCGTTGTTGCAATTAATAAAT
This sequence comes from Brachynemurus nebulosus, assembly GCA_035578155.1. NCBI lineage: Eukaryota > Metazoa > Arthropoda > Insecta > Neuroptera > Myrmeleontidae > Brachynemurus > Brachynemurus nebulosus. Next base: position 75,271,762 of record JAPWDM010000003.1, read on the forward strand.
AATCGTAAATGTTTAAAAGTAGTTTGAATGTATTCATACATGCAAAAGTCAAAAAAATAATATGTAAAGAAGAAAATAAATAGTTTGCTGATAATGGTAATGAGACATGAGTATTTGCCGATTATTGAAAAAAATCGAGTCAAGTAAGATGGCTCAGTTATAACAAAAATTTCTAGAAACAATAATATTTCCTGAAGTACATAATATTCTCTAAGTTTTATTAAAAAAAACTTGGAGAATAACTTGGAGTTAGTTCATTTAAATTTAAATTGAATATATATATTTTTAAAGTCAGTAATTAAAATCAAATGAAAACATCGCTTTTGAAAGAGTTCATACTAGTGATGTCGAGCTGAGGAGCAGTTAGTCGATTAATCGACTAATATGGTTTTTCAAACAAAATTAGTCATTAATCGATAATACCGAGCGTAGAATAGTCGACTAATCGAGTAAATTTTTAGCCGAATTCATGATTAGAGTAACCTATGTAACTCTCAAAAATGAGGTTTCCTTTTGAATTTGATTATTGACTTTTAGTATTTTTCTTTTAAGAAAAAGAGTGATATCAGACATCGCAATGTGTTAATCACATAAAAGTGAATTTTTTAATTTTCATTTTTTGAAATCCAATAAATAATACAGAAAAATTGTTAAATTAGTCGTCATTAGTCATTTAAAAAAAAAATAATCATTTTAGTCATTTAGTCGAGGATAGAATAGTCGACTAAAAAATGACTAAGCGTAAACAAAATTAGTCGATTAAACCGATTAATCGACTAATCATTCGACATTACTAGTTCATACGATATTACCCTATTTATGAATTCGACTAAAAATTTAGTCGATTAGTCGACTATTGTACACACGATATTTTCGACTAATGACTAATTTTGTTTGAAAAACAACTGCAGTCGATTAATCAACTAACTGCTCCTCGGCTGGACATCACTGGTGTTGATTGTTGAATAATGATAAAAAGAAATATCAGATTGTTCTGTTATTCTCGTACTGGTATGTATAATTGAGAATTTCAAATATAATTCAAGTCCCATCATTGAAAAAAGAAATATTATACGATACCAACATAATTAATAAAAAAATAATATTACATATATGTATGTGTATTTGATGTCAAAAAATGTGTAGTGATATGATAGGTGCTACTGATAGCGATTATCGCGCGCCGATTTTAAAAATCCCCATACATTTACTTATGTATGTACCTGTGTATGTTTATGTCTCTAATATTTTATCAATTTGATATTAGTAGCGGACGTTAATAATGCTACATATCCAATATAAATGTATGCATGTATGTATTTACAAATAGAGATTATCTCTGTGTCTTGTCGACTTATGTTATTTATGAATTGGTAATACGATAAATATTGTTTTATTGAAGTTTCCAAGTCACAACAGCTGATATATGTATATGTATGTACGTGTTCACGGTATTAGCACAGTCTACCTTACCAACCGAGCAATTTATTTCATTTAAATAATCCATAATACTATGGTGCATACTTCAATTTATAAATATGTTAATATTGGAATCGATTGATTTAACTGGTTCAATTTGGTTCTAAAAAATTTGGAGGCCCAAAAGTCAGACCGTCCAAATCGTTTTGACTTGAAGTTTAAATACAATTATCTATACATATAATAAAACTGTAAATCTGTCTCTGTCTGTCTGTCTGTCTGTTGACGCAACACGTAAAAACTACTGGACAGATTTTAATGAAATTTGGTGTGATGATAACTTATTACCTGGGTCAACATGTAACATACTTTTTATTCCGGGAAAATGAAAAAAATATTTTGAGCATCTACACACATTACGCCAATTTACAAATTTCATAACTATAGTAACAAAAATTGTAAATAAATTTTGTAGTTTGGAAATTTTTCTGAATTTTAAATAAAAAAAAAAAAATGTTGCTAATTGTGTACCGAAAAATACAATAAATAAACAATTGTCAATTTGGAGACAATTTAATGCATTTTGTGTTGCAAGAAATTACAAATTGGAAAAAGAAACTACTCAACGTTTCGCGTGAACAACGTCACGGGTACGGCTAGTTATATAATATGTTTTAACTTTGAACCCACTGTATGTAGGCTGCGTATTTACAGGTAGTTAACAGTTTTATTTATAGAATACATACGTATTTAAAAGTACATATTATAGATAATATATTGATAGCTGCGGTGCAAGTGCAGATAAGATATCCATCCAGCATTCACCTTTCAAGTGCATCGCTGCATGCAAAAAGACGAGAATTGATTGCAAACTGCAAAGAATTGATATTGTAATAAAAACATGCTGTCCCGCGTTTCATTATAATTAAGTTCATCAAATATACATTTTTATTTTATTTTATTCGCCTCTGTCTTTATCTGATATATCAAATCAAAATAACGGAGAGACGGAGATACATAAGAAATGCAAAGTGATTATTACTTTGGTAGTAGAGAGGATTTCAATCGCGCTCACTTAATTGTACGTTTGTAATGGATATTAAAGTTTGGTGGATCCGTTTGAATGATTCATGCATCATGCTACCCGTTTTACTTGGCTGGCCAGCCAGGTGCCTGTCGCGCCTCGCTATGTCAAATGTTTTATTAAGTACCCATATCAAGGTGGACATCGCAAAGATGTCGGATCAACAACAAAAAAAAAAAAGAAGCGAAAAAAGAAAGGTGTCCACGTAAATTGAAAAAGGAGTTTACAAGTTTTTTTTTTTTTTTTTGATGATGTCTGTGTAAAGCAAGATTTACACTGTGTACATCACTTATGGATCATAAAATATGGGACACTTTTAAACATTGAATTTGCATTGTCCTAAATTTTTATGAAACTACTAAGTGTAAAGAGCCAAGCGAAAGTATAAGCCAAATTTTTTTTTACTGTCAGCTCTCGAACTATTTGTTGTTGGTTAAAAAAGGAGACACAGGGTAAATCTCGCGTTAAGAAAAGAATCAGGTTTGAATACTGAATTAATTTATTAGTTTAAACCCTCCTCTATTGTTGAATGCTACCCTAAAATTTTATTTTTTAATTTCTTTTCATTATTATTTAGAACATGATTATCAAGGATTATTTTTGGGGGGTTCTGCGTCCCCTTTTGTTCTTGAAGGTTTCTTGTAAAGGTCACGAAAGACATTTGTGATTTAGCTAGTTCTTCTGTTGCCAATTCATTGGGTAGAAACTTTTATTTGTTCCAAATAGAGGAAAGTTTAAGAAAGTTTGATGGAAGTTAGAATTCCTTCGGTTGTTTCGATAGTGTCAATGCTCTTTTGTGATCAAAGACCATTGCAAATATAAGGTTTATAACATGGGCGCCCATATGATGGATTCCAGGGGGGGCCGAAGGGTGAAAAGTGAACTTCCGGAGAAAATTTCGGCACATTTTTTTTTCGATCTTTTTTTCCCCCCACAAATCGCGAGGGCTATACTATATATAACCCACAAAAAATACCATTAACGACGTCGTTTTGTTCTCTTCGAACTCCTTTTTTCGAATTTTCTTCCAATCCTGGCTAGCTAGGGGGGGCCATGGCCCCCCGCCCCTGCCCATAGGTATGGGCGCCCATGGTTTATAATAATAAACGAAATCAAAGTGTACCCAAACACTTAACTGGTATAAAACCGATTTTTTTTTTGTTTAATTTAAGAATTTCCTGTCTGTTGAAGAGCATATTATTGTGTAGAGATATACAAAACAGTGCATGGTATTGTATACTCCTCGCAGGAGAAGAAGAAGAATGGCTTCAAAGGGTCCACACTACCAGCACTACACACTACACACATCCAGTGTAATATTGCGCTCTTGTGGCTGGCGACCACATACTTGTGTAATTTATTGTTAAATAGTCAAGTTTTGACCGTAAATTTCAATTTGGACGACGACTTGAACAAATATCTTTTTGATTCAAGCAGAGCAGAGCAAAGTAAAGTTAAGTAAAGCATAGAGAGCAGAATGAACTCGACTCGAATACTGTTTATTTTTCAAAAAACAGTCAAGTAAGTCCGTCTGTCCTTGTTTGTTTGTGGATGTTTATAGATGAAATCAACCGTAGCAAGCCGACTGACCGACCGACCAACGCGACGTAGTACTCATTAAAGTAAATATATAACAAAACAGCGGTACCAAAAATGTGTATATTTACGAGCGAAATTGAGTTGAATATTTGCTAGTTTAAATTAATCGCTGATATCTTTGTTCTCATAAGTTTTTCAATTTAAGGTTCTTGTAAGTTTTGACACTTGGACTAGAGATGTTTTGGATATCCGTAACCGTAACCGAAACTACCAGATATCCTAAATAATTAATTATCCGTAACCGAAACCGTATTCGAAAGTAATTCGGATTTGTTTCGGATAACAATAAACAACTGCCATTGGAAAATTAAGCTTAAATCGAAGAAAATATTTGCTGCATGTGTTTTTTTTTGATAGATTTTCGTTTATTCTTGTTTGGTATTCACTTTTTCTGGTACAATTTTCTCCTTTCTTCTAAAAAAAATGTTCACCAAAAGCAATTATCCGTAACCGTATCCGAAACACATTATCCGATATTATTCTATACCCGTAACCGAAATCGAAACCGAAAAAAATGTTCTCAAATATCCGTATCCATATCCAAAATTTCATATCCATAACATCCTTAACTTGGACGCACTAAAAAAAAAAAAAAAAAAAAAAATGTACGAAAAGGGCGGAATGACTCAGGATAGTGGGGATTCCTTTTTTTTTGTGGCCATTAAATCTTTAAAATGGATTACAGATTTGTTTACAAAACGGCCGATATTTTGAAAACACTCTCAAATTTCCTCAGAATTTTTTTTTGTTGTTATTTTTGAGACACTTCTCTCCCTTACGTATTGGTATTATAAGTTGAGACTGTTGCGTCGTTGACTTAATTCTCACCGTGAGTATACCATATTTTGTTTTATTAAATACGAATGCAGTGAGTGCATTTGGTTTGTTGGTATGGTATGGACTATGGACTATGGAGTATGGACATGGTATTGTGGATTCAAAATGTTGCCTTGTCATTTGATAAATGGTCTATTAAAGTTGCGCTATGTATGTATACTTTTACATTATTAAATACTTACACAAGGTAAACAATAGTGTTCCTTTTCTTGCGTTTAACTTTTCAATTAGCATACTATAACATGATATAACCACCAAAGAGAAGCACCAAATTCACTTGTGAACATATTTCTGCTTTAGAGACGATCGAATCGAACGATGCAAATTTTTTTTTATTTGAATGGAACCATTGCTATTGCCACATAATCCACTTACCAAAGTTCCCATTAAACTCTAATACTATTGGTTCTTAAGTTGTACTGTTTAAACGTGACTTTTCCAACTTACATGTTACTACTAATCTCAGAGAGAGAGTATCATTGTTATAAATTATTTAAAAAGAAGTGTATTTCTTTTAATGAATTTCTCACTACCTCAGGTTATTCTTGTCTTCCTCCAAATAAGATAATAGTAAGGACACAAGAACGACTTTAATTGTAAGAATGAATTTAGTAAGAAGATAAAATATGCTTTCCAAAAAAATTAAACGTATCTCAAATCTTGTTGGAGTCGCGGTACTGCCGTCAAAATAAATTCCATTATTTCAAATGTTTTTGTGCTAATGACGAATATATGCATTTTGAAATGTATGTACATTTCAGTCTATACCCCCGCCCCGTGATGATTGAATCACGTTGATTGAGCTTGTTTGAGCCTGTTCTATTAACCCCAGAATGATCCCCTTTTTCTTATACTGTAGCTAATGTACAGTTTGTTAAAGGTCCAATTCAGTATATACATATGTATATGGGTAGGTAATGAAGGAATCGTGATATAGACGATTCATACGTATATAACACAGTCACGTTCAAAATGTGTACGCTGGGGCACGTACATACTTACCGTATTTATAGGTATCATTACAGTCATTGACAAAACTGTGGACCAAACATTATAAAAAAGTAAGTACTATTTGTTTTTATTTTCAGTAAATGGTTTTCAAGCGAAATCTTTTATGTGCAGCGCATTTAAGAAGTAAAATGCTATTTACAGTGTATAGTTGTCAAGATAGTGTACCAGTTGGGTGTTTCGTCATGGTAGGTTATGACCGTCATCGTTAGAATTAATTTTTTATTACTCATGCGGGAGAAGTACTAACTTGCGCACACATTTCTGTAAACTTTCCACACGCAAATTGACAATAAAACACGCAAAATTTAATCAAAACACGCAAAGCCGCCTCTTGATTTTTCATTTAATAAATATTTCATAATTATTTCTATAGAAACCACCAACGAAATAATTTAAACAATATTTAATTCAGAAAAAAAAAAACATTCAAAAATATTATTTTAAAAAGTAATAAAAAATAGTAATAATAATAGAAAAAAGTATGTGAAATTCGTAATAAAAAATAGTATGTGCAACTCGTGCGGGATTGTCGATTGCCCACTCGAGCGAAGTTGAACGCACTCACTACGACGTGCGTTCAACTTTGCTCGTATTTCCCGCACTTATTGCACAATATACTATTTCCTAATAGTCTAAATGCAAATCTAACAATAAGTGCCTCAAAATTTAATGAAAACGTACGATTAAAGTATCACCAAATATTTATCTTTTTTTCTTTTTTTTTTTTGAAATCTATGGAGGCGAAATTTTTGATTATGCCGTATAAGTCATCTATAGCTGATAGCGGGCATATGTTTTAAACTATGCATATCAAAACTGAATCAACATAATGAAAATGAATGCGTTATGACTGAGGTTTGCAGGGTCCTAGCACCCAATTAACGTCCCATCTACTCTGGTATAATATATGTGCGTGGTTGTTTGGCCCATAAATCTTTCAAAATCAAAATTTCATTTATTTTGTAATAATAATTTAAAACAATTACCGTGTTATATTGTAGCCATATTATGTAGTTACAGGTGGGGGGGGGGGTATTGTAGCTTGCTACATTTTTAATACAGCTGCAAAATCCTTAATCAATTATTGATAAAATCCTTGTTCGGTTTGTTTGTTAATAATAATTATTTACGTTGAAATTTTTAGAAGCTTGCGGCTCTCTGGTCATTTATATTCCAAGAAGTAATTTTGTCTTTTCGCAAAATTTATTAAAACTGTCAAAATATTGTTTAAAAAATTCTACAATAAATAAAATATTTTTACACAGTAATTTCCGTTTACTGGTTGTTTACTCGCATTTATCAATTGCAATTTTTCCTGATCGATTTGGATTTTGTGCGCAAAACTTTACACATCAGACATCGCGTATATTGTAGTAATAGATTGTACCCTAATGCAAATATTTTTGTGTCTGTTTTAAAATGTACAAAGGAAAAACTTTCTGACGAAAGTAAGTACTTGCACGAAAAGTTTTATTTTCTTTGTCTTTTTCAGACATTAAAGTTCTTTCCGTTTTTGTTTTAATGGAAAAATTTTTGTGTATACATACATAATATATTTTTGGTTAAGATAAAAAGGCTTTATAAAAGTCAATTTTATTTTTTATTTTTTTTTCGCCATAAATGAAAATATGCCTGTCCTGTACGTCAAATATTTTTCTCATTTTAATTCAAGAGCACTTCAGTCGTTTTGCTTTGCTTATATAATTTTTTATAAAAAAATTTATGAAAATGAAGAAGAGGGCTTTCAACATTTAAAAAAAAAAATTTAACCCTTATGATGCAGGATGGTATATTAACAAAGCAAAATGACCCCTCTGTCACTAAAGTTATCAATAAATTATAATGCAAATACCCCCGTCACTGGTGTCATTCATTATAGTATAGGTAAATTTACAAATAGCTCCGTATTGAACTTATTTAATCTCTAACCACTTACCACCCTGACAGTGAAGACATTAGTTACGTCATTACACGTTATGAACGTCTGGTGTGTTGCGTCTGGTGAGGGGGACGGGGGACGGGGGACGGGGGTGATACAAATAATCGCTTCACAGTCCGTAACACGAATTGTTGTAATAATTGTGTAATCAAATATTAAATGTGTAGCGTGAAATTTGCGTGACTGACCATCGTCACTCATGCCCCCCTCCTCTGCCCCCCTGTCCCTACATCATCACCTTGTGTTCATGTTCACGTTCACGTCTGTTTGTGTTTACATCGTTTTCATTTCAATTCGTAGTTGTCTTCACTTTTGTCTAAATAATAATTATGTGTATTTTATGGTATATAAAAATTTAGACTTGTACTAAATATACAGTAAAAATGTTTAAAAGATAAACAATAAATTTTTGCATTCTTAATCGTGTATGGGAATAAATTCAATGTTTATTTATGCAAAAATAAAGAAAATAAAAAAAAAATTACAGTGAACCCTCGATGCGTTTTCTAAAATATGAAAAAGAGGTTGCTTTTTCTAAAACAGTAAAGATTTAAAAGTTTTTTTTCTGTATAAATAGAACTTTCCTTTTATCTGAATTGATCATAAATCAAATAACATGCAGATGCATATAGTTTTGAAATGAGTCGACAATAGTATATTGTGCAATAAGTGCCGGAAATTTTCGATTGCCCACGAAAGCGAAGTTGAGCGCACTCACTACGTTCGTGCGCTCAACTTCGCTTGACTGGGGCAATCGACGATCCCGCACGAGTTGCACATACTATTTTTTATTACGAATTTCACATACTTTTTTCTATTATTATCACTATTTTTGACATTTTTATTACTTTTTAAAATAACATTTTTAAGTGTTCGTCTTTTTTTCTGAATTAATTATCGTTTAAATTACTTTGTTGGTGGTTTCTATAGATATAATTATGAAATATTTATTAAATGAAAAATTAAGAGGCGGCTTTGCGTGTTTTATTGTCAATTTCCATGTGGAAAGTTACTTTCCACACGCAAAAAGTATGCAGGAAGAGTACAGTGGGCAAACAGGTATCTTGCGTACAGAAATGTGTGCGCCAAGTTAGTACTTCTCCCGCATGAGTAATAAAAAATCCTTTTCTAAATTAACCCAGTTGATCTTGTTCAACGCTACCATTCCGGATTCCCTTTTAAGTTAAAATAAAATTATTTCTGGACATTGTGGCCACATTACTGGAAAACCTGGAAATGTCAGGGAATTCTAAACTCTCTGGAAAAGTCAGAGAATTTTACCAGAAGACTGGAAAAAGTTGATTTTTATAATTTTGTTTATTTAGGGATAAAACTTTAATCAGTTTTTCACTCGTTTTGAGATCGGATTTAATAATAATTGGCGCAGATTTTTTATTTTTTATTTATTTATTTATTTTTTTCTTTTGCTCGTCATTTACTTTTTTTTAAAAAAAAAGTGGTAAAAAGTTATTAACAAATTTCTTTTTAACTTTTTGGGATAAAGTACGGGCGGCATTTTTCACATAATAGTCAGGGAATTTTTTAATAAAATTTCTGGAAAACCTGAAAAAGTCAGGGAATTTTATCTTTAAAAATCTGCGGTCACTATACTGGAGTTCTTTTAGGTGGTATAGATGCTGGCAAGCAAATTCTGTCAGTGTACCAAAATTTCAGGCATCAAAAATAATTTACTGAGAAAATTGGTCATAGTCTGGAATAAATATATTTGTCAAGCATGTCATTACTGACAAAACGCACAACTAATACACATAATATGGAATTGTTGACGTGCTCACGACGGCGACGTGGTGTGTGAGTTAGTAAAAGGTCTTATGATGTCAATGACCGTCAAGGTGTTAATTTATGCACCTATCTATAATTATCAATTATTCTCGTATACTTAGATCGTTTTATTTGACGAAATAGAAATCTATAAATATGGGAAACAATTATTTAAATATTTACATGTTTCTTATGTGTGTGTGCTCTTTTCGAATATAATTCATTTTACGATCAATTTTATGAGAAAATTTATATTATAGCTCTTTTTATGTACTCAAAATAGTAGTACTACACTGTTCATTAAACACCGTACCTCTTTATTGCATATATTAAATTGTAATAACTTTATTTTTATTAAACTCTAAATAACTATTCAATATTAGCTTTCTACACTTTGATTCAAAATATTTGAGTTGAAATATTGTTTTAGTCACTAATGCACCTTGAATTGGTAGATTGAGGGTTCAAATCCTGCAGCCGGCTTCACAGTTCCTTCATATACACAAAAGTGTAAAAAGGTAATGATGTGAGTGGCTTCATTAGAAATGTAACTTAAGCTACCATCACAGTGTGACCGGCCGAAAAGTAATCAATTTTTGCAATTTTTTTCGGATGGATAGGATAGGGGAATGGGGATGAATTTTTTTTTTACGATTAATACGAAAAAAGAATCGAGAAATCACCCGAAAAAAAAATTGAATAGATTATCAATCTGTAGATAAGCCGATATGTTTCTATGGAGATTATTTTTTTATTTGAAATTTGAAAAAATGACGGCGGTTTGAATATAAAAAATACAAAATTTAGGCCTTTTTTTCAACAGTTTTCTGTGCGAAAAAATAGGAAGATTTAAAAAAAAAAAGCTTCCATAGTTACATGGAGAATGGAATAAAGAATATTCTGTCAAAATTTCAAACTTATAGCTTGGAAACTTTCCCTCTGAGAGTGGGTACCGTTTTTAAAAAGGGCATTTCGAGACAAATGCGTTTAAAGTTTGTCTCGAAATTGTTTCAAATCATTGTTTCAACAAAGATGTGATACTGTGGTGATAACAATTGATCTTATACGTTCACTAGTTCCGGAAAGACTGAATGTAAAGTGGTATAACATTCCGCCAAAAGGCGCCAATTGATCCACAAAGTTTTATATTTAGACTGAATCAATTGATCCGTGGTCGTAGCGACCGTAATAATTCGAATTTCAATGATGGTAGAGCTCTTACTGGAGGCTTTCAGAAATATGTTATCATTGAAGTGTCAGTTGTACATGGTTCACTTTTGACAGGTTGCACTGTAATTCCAAGAATATTTTCTCACTTAAATGTGTGAATTATTTGAATTAATAATGTTTGTTAAATTTAGATAGGTATATGGATGGTGTGTTTAATGTTTATGCTTACCTATGTTATGTTATGGAATTATAAAATTTATTATTATTATGGTAATATTATAAAAGTAAATTTAACGACCGACAGATGACACTAGGTACTATTGTTTGTTTAATGGCTGCCGATGTGGCCTGGCCTGCCATCTTGTGTGTGTGTGTGCGTTCACTGTACTTATGTTAATGTTGTTATTCTGATTTCATGGCAATACCAATGGCAATAATGAAGAACTGTAGTATATTTTTTATCTATAAACAAACATGATGTAATTTAAAACCATTTCCATAATTTAAAAGGTAATTTTGTGATTTTTATTGATTTTTAAAGTCTCTTATTTATAACACCGTACAATTTATTACGGTTTGTTTAACAAATTATTATATATTATTAAATTTAATTTAAAAAAATAAAATAAAAAAATGTTTTTTAAGAAAAAGCTTTTATTTAAAAATGGGCTAAAAAAAATGAAATAACTACTGAGTGAAGTTTGAAGCAATATGCAACATAATTATAAAAGCTTGAGGCGTTATCATCAATTATTTCTGTTTTGGATATAAGTGTAGCTATTTTACTTTTCAGTACTTACCAAACTTAATTAAACGCCTCAAGCTTTTATAAATTATGTTGCATATTACTTCAAACTTCACTCAGTAGTTATTTCATTTTTTTAAGCCCATTTTTAATTAAAAGCTTTTTCTTAAAAAACATTTTTTTTACTTTATTTTATTTTCTACTCTTTAGTCTAATTACAATTAATTTAAAAAAAAAATAAAGAAGTAATTTTTTTTACCTATATTTTAATCGATTAATTTACCCTAATCAGACATAACTATGGAAACAAAAAATTGCAATGTGAAATCAATGGACAATATTTGACAATTCGAAATGACAAAAAGTTGCACAGGACTAAAAATCAACAGTTTTGGTTTTGGGGCGATTTTGGACAAAACTAATTATACAATATTGCATTGTCATCATGGTTAGACACGTATGCAAAATTTGAAACCTCTAGCTTAATTAGAACCTGTCTAAATTTTGATTCCAAGATTTGATCTAAACCAACATACTAACATAGCAAGTTAAATAAAAGCTTTTAAAAATATTTTATTATTTCAATAATAAGAAGAGTCCATTTTTTTTTTTAAATTTTGCGTTCCGAGACCTGTTTAAGAAGTATAATTTAAAAAAATAATCAATCAGGTATGCAAGTCGTACTGGCACAAATAGTGTTCCATACAATAAGTTTTTTTGGATTGTGAAAATTTTGAAAAGCATATAAGAATAAAAGTTGTTGTTTTTTACATTACAGGAAATATTTGCTCGAAATTTTTTTTTCTTCTTAATTGAGCTGTTATAAAGAAATAAATCGTTAGATTTTTCTGAATGACTCCTCTGGTAGTAAAAGCGGGTGGAGGAGCAGAAATTTTCAAACAAAAAAAATACATTCAATAAGTTTTCCTTTAACCCCCCCCCCCCAAATTAATTCCGGAATCAAAATCAGGCGATGAACAGATGAACACTAAAGTGGATCCTATTCCATTACTATTGCATTTTGTTAGTTTTTGGTACAGAATACTAAAAGTATCTAATAATTTACAAGGATATTGTTGTAATTTAATGATCCATTAGAACGATTAAAATGGTATCAAAAATTACTCAATATATAAAGTACATATATGTTAAATCTCAATAAATACTTAATCAATACATAGACTATCATGAGATTGAATATATTATAGGAAAAGTGATATGAATTAAAGTGATACCAGCGTTTTTTGGGATTTTGTCACTTTTAAAGTTGTGATTCCATTATCCAGCCTTCTGTTTATGTCTTGAAATTATTCGGTCAATTTCTGGCGAAGATAACACTAATTTTTCGTGATATTTTTACATGGTGTGTATTAAATATACCTATGTATTCAATCTGTTAACAATTCTTGTACCTACATATATTTTTTTTTTTTGTTAAATGTTGAAAATGACTTTAACTACGACTTTAGCAGAACTCTTTCTTTATCTACATATAACCATAATGTTATTAGTGATGAGTGCGGGGTCCGGTCGGTCAGTTGGTTACCTGTTTGTAGGTACAGACCGACCGAAACTCATGATTCGTCGCTAAATGGAAAAGTAATTATTTTATCGTTTTTAATAATATCTGTCATTAAGTCGGACCCATTGGTCAGTACAGGCACTCCAGTCTGATCACCTTTTTACCGGCTAATTATTATTTTATTGGCGATAGATACTGAGTTTTGTTTTTTTTTTTGCTAAATATTTGGTTTATATCTCGGATGTTTCAGTGATTTATATGTATAGTGACTGCTGTCGATATCAAATTTTAAATTTATTACCTAATATATTGTTTGACAAATATGGTGGAAGCGTTGGGGAATAAGTTAAGATAAAAACAAAACATTTTATCAATATTTGTATCAATAATATTAAGGGGATATTCTAGTCTAAAAATTCGAAAAAATCGGTTTTTGTTTTTTTTTCTCATGTTTTCCAAGTTCAAACTTTTAAGAATAATCCTCTAAAAGGATTTTACGGAAATTCAAAGTATTTTCAGAGTTATAGTGATTTTTCCCTGTGTACTGTGTATCTTTTCAGTGTTAAATTTAAATTGTTAATATAAATTACTCGAAACTACTTTTTTCGTTATTTTAAAAAAAAAAAAGTTGAAAAAAAGGAGGCGAAAAAACGATTTTTTTTTTAAAATGGATGCCATTTTGTACGTCCAACCAATTTTACATCCTTGTTTATTAAGAATTAACTAAAATTTTATGTTTCAGATCACCAGGAGGGTTTGGAATCACGTCAACCAGGAGACACCTTTTTTTTTGAGTCCCCACTTTGCCGATTTCAGTTTTATACATTTTTGTACTTTTCAAATATCAATAAAAAAATTGTTAAAAAAAGGCATACAAAAATGTTTACTTACTTTTTTTTTATTACGCCCGTAAAATCACCCCAAAGTGGAGCCTCTAGACTAGAGTACCCCCTTAATTTAAAATTAAATTGACTAGAACAGTGTGAGATGTGTAGTGAGGGTGAAGTTGTCATTGTTATTGAAGCATTTAATGGTCGCGACCAACAAGTAGACGCGTTCGTTGAGCGCGGTGTATTTTAATCAATAGTATCTGCTGCTGTCAATCATACCTAATTCATTTCACCTGTACAATAAATTGTATTGTTTATGCCTAGGTAATAAATAATATTTCAAGTGTGAAAACCAAATACCGATGTGCGCGCGCGCAGTGTTTAAATAAACAACTGCATTTGTTGTAGTAGTTATCAACTTTTCTTTCGGAATATCTGCGGTAGGGGGGAAGTTGATGGTGTGGACCTTTAGGATCTCCATGTGGCTTGTTCATAGGGATTCATCAGATGTGAAGAATTATAATTATGCAAAAAATGTATTGAAATAAACTCCATATTATTATGAAGTTTAGAATAGTGTTGAAGTTGATTCCAATGATGATCATTCTAGAAAATAATGTAAAATCTCTATTTTATTAATATCGGTATAATATTGTTAATGGATTCAAAAAAGCTATTACTGATTGAATTTAAATAAAAATTAAATTGTATGTTTGTATTATAATATTATGTGTAGGTATATATTAGGGTTCGGTAGTAGTAGCTATTGGTAGGTATTTTTAATTAAAATAAATAATTATATTATTGAACAATTAATTTTGTTTGCAGCCATCCATTATATTATTATAATTGACGTTAATTTATAAAAATAACTGTAATTAAAAACGTATTTATTACTATAGTTGTTCATTTTAATTGAATTATTACATATATACATATACATATTGAATACAGTCCACGCACAAAAATATAGACACACCGAGAAGAAATCAGACCGGCAAAACATTTATGTTATGCAAAAATATTAGGCACTAAGGTACTGAAAGCAATTTTCAATAGATTTCTTGTAGCCTGGAATCATTGTCACCCCTAGTTGATATAATATTAGGTCGTGTAATATGAAATGTCGTTTTTCGACCACTTGGTCTTACCATTTAATTCAGAAAAATATTGACACATTTCTTAAGCATTAGAGATATTTTTAGAAACAATTCTTTAATTCTGAATAGAATTCTTGTAGTTTGAAATCATTTCCGGCGATTAATTGGAATAATATTAGCTAGTGTAATATATGAAATTCTGTCGTAATTCATTGTATTTCACACATGTTTCGCGAACCATCGGTTGAGTAACACTGCTCTAAAGCACCATATATAGTGCTGTAGAAAACAAAGTGTCAATTGATTTTTGTGACGGGATTGTAGCTATTAAAATATATTACTGTGATATGTACATATAAACAATGTTATCTTAATAACGAATCAATCCTCTCACCAAAACAAAAACAAATTATAGATTACAAAAAAAGAAATTAAAAAAATACAAAGAATATAAATTCGACTCGAATAACAACAATTGATCCCTTTGGCATAATTACATTTTGAATATAACCGCCACAGACAAACAAACACGCACACACGTACTTGATCGAACTCAATATCCACGTTTTTTTTTTTTTATATTGGTAATACATAATCAAAATGTCAAAATTTTCTCCGCGATAGATGCTTATCGCGCGAGATATAAAATTGTTTTTTTTTTTCTTTTCGTGGTGGAATTTTTGTATCATTGGCAATTGGCACGCAAATTTTTTTTGGCTTAAATTTATTTCTATTTGTTGAAATGAATGCCGAACAAACAGTTAGTTGTGTTGTGTGACTCGAAGGTGTGCTCGAAAATTTGTTTATAAAGACATAAAATTAATGTTCAAAAACCGTGGATTCGTTGTAGTATTTCGAAATCTTTAGAAAAAGAATAGATATTTACGAGATTGAGAAGTTTCGAGCGTATCGTTACTCGTGTAACGTCATTAAAAATACAAAATTTATATAAAAGTGCATCCTATCGTATTAAAAATAAAAATAAAAAAATAAAAAACCATTGAATTAATCTTCTTTTACCAATCTTTTTCCATTTGATTATATTACATATATTTAATCAAATCAACTTTGCAACATCAATTTATAAAAATAATCCTCTCCATAATATAATAACATTTTATTATAAGATTATTATCATTTCTGTCGAATATACCCACATAGCTACAATATACCATACACACAACACAACACTTCACTCATTCATGATTATCATGATTCAGGAGCGGCGGGAAGGGGAACAGTCGAGACAGCCGGGGCTGTAGGCCGGAGCAAGCCCAATTGCTGCGAAAAATGGAGCCGGAGTGTTTGTTAGGAACCCGGATAAAGTGCAACAGCGTTTTCTTTATTTTGGTTCCCGGTACGCTCCTGGATTATTATATTCTTCGAACAATTTCTTCGAAAAATTTGTTCTTTCGCGGCGCCGGCTCTGATCATATCATGTACCTACCCATGTGTGTGATGATATCAATCGCAAACTTATTCTTTGGGGCCGGGGACGAACTGGCGGGGTCCGCGATCGATATTGGCCCAAGTGTGCCATCAAATGATTTGTGTTGCTTAAACTAAATTCAATCATATCGATCAATTATTATCGGGTCTCGGTGTACAATTTTTGTTCGATTGATAAATTTATTACTTGATGCATTTGGTTGTGTTATGCAGTTTTTCTAAAATTAATTGTGGATTGCATAACGACCTTTGAGTATAGGGTTTAATAACGGTGTTTTTTTGAAAAATAATGTATTGGAGAGAGAAATGAAATAAATTGTGTACAACAGACTGGAATAGCAATATTATACGTATTCGCAGACATGAAGTATTAAAAGATCATTTCAAAGTTGCAAAATTTGTAAAATGTTTTACAATAAAATGATAAATTTTCTTGAAATTGAACCTGAAAAAAGTAATTAAATTTCGAAACGATTGAGCCGTTACCCATTAGTGGTTCTTAAATTTTTTGGTCAACGATCCTCCTTTACACTTTACACTTAAAAATTTCAAAGGACCCCCTCCCAGATGTACAGAAAGAATAAATGCCGAAATTTTTTTTTTTACCATTTCCAATATCAAAAAGTAAATGGTTCAAGCCTTAAAATGTTCTTTTGAAAATTATTCTGGGACCATTTTTGATATGAGATACAGTTTCTTCCGGGAAAAAAATGGGAAATTTTTAAAAACTTCCACGTTTTAAATTTGTAAAGCTTTGCAAATTTTATTTACATAATATATTTATTTCTGTCACATAAAATACAAAAGTTGTATAATAAAATTACTTTAAATATGTGTATAACATTTGTAAGGTAATAAACAACATGACAAAATTTCATAAACAGGCACGACGGCGAGCTTTTATTTAGTAGCACAATGGTAGTTGGCTACCTTTTTAGTCTAACTTTAATTTTGTGTAGAGGTACAATATAGAACAAATGTTCTCTACGGGAATCATTTTAACATAAAACAAAGCTTAATTTCATTTTAAGTAATACGTTGTGTGATACGGACAGAAGTGTGAACAAGTGTGGAAAGAGGCGATGAAAGAAAATTTTTCACCACCTAAAATTTCACATCAGAAAAAATAAACTGTTCGAATATTCACTTGGTCATATAACAGTAATAGATAAATGTTTGCGGTAAATTATTTCGATTGATGTTAAGCTAGATTCGCGTTATTTACTGATAACATTTATTTAAAACAAGCCTCTTGTTCGCCAGACCATTTTCCAATGCCCTATATCTCAGTTTTCGAACTTTGCCCAGACAAATGGGGATTGCCTTGTTAGTCACTAATGTGTTCCATTTTATATGGTTAAAATTTAATCAAAACTTTTAGAGCCGTTTTCCTGAAAATGGCTGCTCTGTCCATTTTGGGGGCATTTTTAAAATTCAAGGGCGGCTAGGCCCCGCCCACACAACTTTGGATCTATTGACCTCATTACTAGTTTGTGTATGCTAGTAAACTTCATTCCGATACCAAATTTCATTAAAATCCGTCCAATAGTGTGATATCATAATTAAAGATCAAAATAGCTCTACTAACAGACAGATCGATAGACCGACAGACATTTTTTGTAAATGGCTAATTTGGACTCAGGGGACCTCAGAACTTGTAGGTATTTCCACTAAAAATCCGACATCAAATTTTTTCACCATCACATAATACTTGGTCTATAGACATATCATAATGTATAGGACCAAGTAAAAAGAATGTGTGGGTGTTTCAATTACTTTTCGATAGAACATTTTTTTCTCCGAATCGACAGAGTCGAAAGCTCTGTATCCGAACAATTTACAACCTTAATAACATCGTTTGAACCTTACTCATTTTACAACACACTAATAAATTACGACTTGAGCAAGACATGACTTTTTTTCTTTGTCTGTGTGTAAAATGAAATAAATGTTTTTTCGGGCGTGCGTAGGTGGGTGTGGGTGAATGTGGGTGCGTGCACCTTCGAAAAAGCTCGCTCTAGAAAAACCACACACGGATGACAATAACGTGGGAAAACCAACCACCACACCCATCCTCTGCTGTGATAGATAACGGTCTGTTAAACGGTACGCTTCATTAAATTTATTATTAAAATTAATGTACTGTTAAGTTTTGGCGTAAGTGAAACCTCTACCTGCGCTCTAGTGCTCGTTGCGTGGTTGACATTAGGTAATTATTGCGTAGTATATCTCTTCTGCGTTGCGTCGTTGTTAATAGTTGACATGACATTATCGGCAATATTATCGTAAAATATACATATATGTGAAATGTGTGTGTATCCGACTCGAAGGACCAAAAATTAATGTTATTGTAATTTTACTTTTTGAATGTGTAGGACGGTACTTATTCGTAACTGTATTATTAAAAAAAAAAATTACACCTGATAAACACTCCTTTTTTGATAAGCAATAATAATTGCAATTAGTGTCTGTCTGTCTGTGTCGTGGTGTTTGAATTATTACATCTCATTCATTCCCATATATTCCCTAATTATTCCCTACGAAGAACATATGTACCTAGCTATAATTTTGATTTATTCACGATTGTAACAATACACACTATGTAACGATAAATTAGCTGCTGGCATAATTATTATTAGTTAGCTGCACGGAGTTAACTCTAGCTATAGTCCAGCTACATGTACTATAAACAAATATTAATAATATATTTACAATTATTATTGTTTCTACATATGATATTATTAATAATTCAATAAGTTGCACACACAATAGTGAGATAGTGAGTACAACAGTATGTCCCAAGATTAGGCTGCACGATTCGGTGCCTAAATCGGTTCGGCACGTCTCATAAATAAGTATGACCGTAGCCAAATTTTAGTAGGTAGGTACCTACCTACCAATTGTATTGTTGTAACCGACAAAAACAATATGGATATTAAGCAAGCAGGCGAGCGGCAAGTTTATGGGAGGGAGGGGCGGGGCGGCCTCGCCCGCGGCACCGGAGATTCGATAAGTGCGATAGAACGGATGTTATGATTAATTGCAACCACTGACTGATCCAATGTACCTACAATCTACATACATATTTAATATGTGCGCTTGATGTGTTTGTTAAGATGTATGTAGTCATTGTTTTTGAGTACCTACAGAATTTTACGGGAGGGCAGGAAGGAATTTGACCACAGTTTTCAAGCCTAAGTACAAATCATTTGGGAGCTTTCAATATTTCTCTCAAAAAAGTATATTTTTCTGAATTGAATTAAAAATAGTAGAAAAAGTCTTGGAGTTACGCAATTTTGAGTCTTACGACGTGTTATTTGGGAGCTTAACATGCTGTCAAGAATGCCAGAAATGACTGTACAGCACATTTTTTTCTAACTCGATTATAGGTACATATTGTGTGTCGCCTAGTATCAAAATCTACTAAATGCACTTTTCGAATTTTTTGATTTTTTAGGGCCATTAATTTTTAAATGCAACAAGGCATATGCCCCTTAACATTTTTTGTTGTAATTTTAACTGCTTACTAAAGAAATTACATTGAAAACTTTACAAATCCTGCTAAATACACATACATAACCTATATTTTAGATTTTAACCGTTCAAATTTTAATATTTTCACTGACATGCGGGACGTACGAAGTATAAAATTATGTTTTCACGTAAAATTTGTATTTTAGTATTTATCTAAAATTTTAAATAATGAAATCGTAGATGTAAATGAATTACTAAGTAAGCACTTTGGTTTTAAGTGACAAAATGAAAATAGTTTACAATATTACAAAACAAATTGTATCGTCTAACCCTGATATATCCAGTATTGCTGAATCAAGTTTTTTTTTTAAATAAATTTCCCTTATAATAATTTCTGTTTTAAAACGCACTTTGTATAAATGTTACTATCAAAGCCTACTAAATTCAAATAATTTTGATTAAAAAAGGGGTAAAACGATAATTTTGGCTAAGTTCAAAAATGCATCACTGCTTGCATGAGGCAGAGTCAAAAGTTCAAAAACGCATCAGACGCATCACAACGAAAAATCAAAAGTTCATTTTTGCATCTGATGCGTCAAAACAATGCATCAAGAAATTTGGTGATGCGTGTCCAAGATGCTTGTCATGTGTAGAATTATAACTACTTGCCATATTATGTAGGTATTAACACCAACAGGAATAATTCCGAAAAAAACTGTTGAAAAAGATTAATGTATTTACTTTTCATTAAAATTGTTTAAACTATTTGAATACATCTTGCACTCAAAATAGGTATGTAATATTTTTTATTCAAATAATTTCAATATTTTCAATTTCAAGTAAGTTCAAGTTGAAATTCAAAGATAATATACCTATACAAGGACTGTATTACTATATTATCTATAGTGCATCATGCTACATTGGCTACATTGTGTGTCTATTATGCTACATGCATGACATGCATCATGATGCCAATATCCCATTCAAAAATATCTAATGTGCATCAAATTTCAAGAGAGCATCAGCATCGCATCATGCAGTATTAGACGCATCAGAACGTCCTGATGCTGCATCGATGCGGTAAAGTTTACATTTTTGAACTTACCCTTTGTTTTTTGATAATAGTACTCTAGTCATCTTTTTTACCTTGTTAGTTAATATAATTCTGACTTTTTAATCGAAAAATTAATTTTGAACTGAGTTATGGTTTTTTGAGATTTCCCATGATCTTTATAAAGTGGAATTCGTAGATTTTGATACTAGGCAACTCATTTGTTTCTAGTTATCAGTTGATTCCAATTAGTAGAGTTATATTGAAATATTCGGTACTTGTTACTTTATTGAAATTCAAACTTCAATGGTATTTCAATTATTGTTTTTATCAAGTAAACAGATTATTTTTCTGTTTCAATATACATATTTATACATATGTATGTGTGGAGGACATTGCAGTGTAAAAAAAGAGCTGTCAATTAGAAAATAATCTTGGGAGGTTTTTCTGTATAATTTGATATTTTATATAAATGCATGCGTTTAATAAAAACAAACCTAGAACATACCATACAGGCAGTCGGTACATACGAGTACATCTGTATTAAAATCACTACTTACATATATTTGTATAAAATTTATGTTTATTTATTCGGGTACAATGCGTTTCAAAATTTCATTTAAAAAAAAATTTATTAACAATACTTATGAAATACTTATGAATACTTAAAAAAAATGAAATTTTTACTGTAAAAATACCCAAATTGAATTATAGCTATAGTTTGATTAAAATTTGAAACATTTTATTAAGAAAAAATAAAATTTTAAACGTAATGACGTCATTAGGTGTACCAAACTTTTCATAGTTAGAAGTTTTGTAGAATAAATATCTAATTGTAGGTTTTCGATCCCGTTTCATTTTTGACAATATTAAAAGCGTACTTCGAAAGAAAATCGAATTTTCTTAACACAAATTTCTTGAAAGATATATTTTTTCATTTTATTTGTAAAAATGCAGTAGTATACACCTCAAAATTACGTAAGTTTAACAAATTCTAGTAAAAAATTTAAAAAGGAAAATTTTTTTGAATTTGGTGACGTCAACGAATTTGAAAAAAATTAACTGAACATAGATTTTATCAAAACTTACTTGTTAATTTTTCATCACATTCGAAGCTCTTCATGATAATATTCTCACTTTTTCTGTAGGAATCTTGTCATTTTGTTTAATGGAACATTATTTTTTTGACATACCGTGTAATTAAATAAATTCAGGTATATATAACAGCAAAATGTAACATGTTTTAAGTATTTAATATAATATGCAGACCTATGTTTTTGCATAAAATAATACACTGTTTGCATTATTTGTAAACGACATCCTATATTGTTTGTTAGATTAAATACTTATGTACCTAGTATGTGCATACATAATATGTATAGAGTTGTATATTATATTGTTTTGTTACAAATATTCCTTTTCGGTTCACCACAAATACCCACAATCCGCAACGCGACAGCGACTAAATCCGCACTCACTCCACTGTACAATAGATAATATACTACCGCGCCCAACCAAAATGCCAAATAAAAATAAGTAGTTGCGAATATTATCAAGTATGTCGAACTTTTTTTGGTTCGTATTTATTTAAGCATTAATTATTAATGTTCAGCTAAATTAAAACTTTTGAACATACGATTGATTAAAATTCACATAGTGATTGAAAAATATTATCAAACTGTTAAACACTTTTTGTTTTCAAACAGAAACGTAAGAGTGATTGTTTGAGTCACCACCAATTGATTCAGTACGTCTATACAATTTCTATGTAGCGGTGGATTCGCGAGTGGTTTGTGAATGAGTAAGTGAGGAGGGGGGGGGGGATTCACAGTGCTCTGATACGACTACCGGTGCCGGTGCCGCCGCCCCCCTCCCGCCATGATACTCGGCTTGGCTTGACTTGACTTGACACTTCATAAAGCCGGGGATACACATATTAGTACCTTGCATACTGGCATGTGTAATTTGTCTTGGTCTTGCATTTTTTGCAAGACCAAGACCAAGACTATGTATACCAAAAGCAAGACCAAGACTATAAGTATGGCTGCAAGACCAATACCAAGACTCAAGAGAGCAAGACCAAGAAAAAAGCAAGACTCTTGCTAAACTATTTAAATAATTTGAAAGTATAATTAATACCGTAAAGAGAGAAAATTCTGATTTTATAAGGAAAAAATTCGCTAATAAAAAATGCAAGAAAGTGCAAGATTTTTAGCAATACTAAGACCAAGCCCAAGACCAAGACTCAAACTGCTCTAACAAGACAAAGATCAAGATTCTTAATGCAAGACCAAGACCAAGACTTGGCAGTCTTGGTCTTGGTCTTGCATTTGCTCATCACTAACCCCAACACTGAATTCCATATTTTTGATGTGGGAAAACGAATGCATAGTAAAAAGTAATCAAAACTGAAGTGTTAGATACGATTGTTCTTAATCGTCGCAACATGTATGCCGACTTTATAACCTCCTATATCTTCCTGTCTCATTTCCGTAAGCAAACAAGTACTTGTTCCATAATTTTCCCGTTTACTAATCCAATCTCTCATCCGAATTTTTGTTTTTTTTGTTGAGGTCGATTTGAGTCGTATTAACTTTCCAACATATTCTGTTGCAAGTAACAATACTATACTATTTTATTTCTTTCGAATGTTTTCCATAATTTGCCTCAAAAATTCAAAAATGTTTAAACAAACAGACTTTTTAACAATACAGACAGTCTGTGACTGGCATGTATATCCACGCTTGCCATTTCGAGCCTTGCCACGAACAGCCATACAAGCTACTTGCATGCCAATTACTTGCAAATGTATCTTCAGTCTACCAGTTGCTGGCATAAGCCAGGAACTGGTATGCAAACTACTGTCCCCAATTTGCTGGCATGTGTATTCCCGGCTTAATGTTGTATGATATCAGGAGGACTAGAGAGCTGCGCTAGCTATACTATAGCTGTCGTGGATGCAACTAAAGCTACCTGTGTGCATGTATGTACATATGTACATATGTATGTGTGTGGTCTGTTCTCATCCTGTGACTACTTTATTTATAATATTATAGATAATGTTATTATAGCGTGGCCCCGACCAAGAGAGAGAAGCCAGCCAGTCACTACAAATACTACAAACCTAGAGCCATGGACAATGTAATTAAGTGTAATAATAGGTACTAGTGATGTCGAGTTGAGATGCAGTTAGTCGATTAATCGACTAAAGTTGTTTTTCCAGACAAAATTCGAGCATAGAATAGTCGATTAATCGACTAAATTTTTAGTTGATTTCATGAATAGGATAACCTATATAAGTCTTTCAAAAACAATGTTTTGAATTTAATTATTGACTTTTATTTTATTTTTTTTTTATAAAAAAAATAGAATAAAATGTATTATTCACATAAAAGTAAAAAATCATAATAAAAGATTATTTTTAATTCTAATTTTTTCGAGTCATAAATAATGCAGAAAACTTATTAAATTAATCCTTTTTAGTCATTTAAAAAAATATTAGTCATTTTAATCATTTAGTCGACAGTAAAATTGTCGACTAAAAAGTGATTAAAAGTAAACAAAATTAGTCGACTAAACCGATTAATCGATTTAGTCGACTAATTTTGTTTACTTTTAGTTACTTTTTAGTCGACTAATTTTGTTTACATTTATTCATTTTTGTTTAAATGACTAAAACCGACCAATTTATTAACTTTCATTTATTATATTATACTATTTATTAGGCTTCAAAAACCAAAAACTAAAAATTTATCTATTTATATAATTTTTCACGTTTATGTGATTGACACTTTGTGATACGTCATTCATATCTTTTTTTTTCTTAAAAATATTATATTAAAAGTCAATAGTCAAATTCAAAGGAAAACATCGTTTTTGAAAGAGTTGCATAGGTTACACTATTTAAGAAATTCAACTAAAAATTTAGTCGATTAGTCGACTACGTTTCGCTCGATATTTTCGACTAATGACTAATTTTGTCTGGAAAAACAACTTTAGTCGATTAATCGACTAACTGCTCGACAGCTGGACATCACTAATCACTAATAGGTAGGTACTTAATTCACAATTTAAGACAGTATTACACGTGTAAAACTTTAAATCCAAAAAAAAAGTTAAATGATGGCAGCGCTGAAATTTTGTGTTCAAAGTGGAACGAATAGTGCTTTGACAATAATAATGCCAAGTAGGCATATGTTCCAAAAGTGGAAATTTCCACTCGTTCTAAAATTTCTAGGAACTAAAATTATTGGAATCGCAGTTAGTTGGGACTATTGCACGAATAGAAACAATGAAATTTTGCACAAAATCACTTTAAAAATTGAATAAGATGTACGTTTAACATGTTGTAAGTTTGAGGAAGCTATGTGCCACACACCCCTTAACTGTATATTTATTGTATTTGTAAGAATTTTTTATTAATTTATTTATGAAGTGTGTGAATCGTTATTTTATTGAAATTGGCGTTAACAAAAACTTTAAATGTTTTGAAATTTTATCGAAATGTACACAATAATAATTCTTATAGTGTAATATCGACATTAACGCAATATACGGATGAAATCCGACAAAAAGCTCTATTATATGTATCCATAGATATATACACAAATATAATGTTTCGGGTTGGGTTTGGATTGGCTTACATTTTAGATAATATTTCTTGGCGGATGACTTGAATAAAATAAAGTACATAGGTACTTGGTAAAAATCTCAGTTGCCTAGGCTTGTTCGTTTGGTTGCTGTTGTTTAGCATACTTTAGCACGTTGCACACAACATGCAAATAATGTTGACATGCGAAACAGGTGTAAAATATAAAATTTTTCAATTTACTTTTTTAATAAATATTATAATATTATTATGATTATAATATGTAAATCTTCGGCTTTTATGCCCGTAATAAAATATAATATAATATTATAATATGTAAAAAATGATTATTTATTATTTACTTTATATAATAAATTTTTGTCTTTTTTTCTTAGGCTTTCTTGTTCTTAGGTATGTAGATATTTACGCAAAACAATTACATGTTGTGTTTACGTCTTTAAATGCCGTGGAGACTTATCGTGGGATTAAATTTTATAACGCGGCCCGGATGAAGGTAATATCGTTAAATGTGTTATGTTTATCGATATCGGTACGGTTTCAGTATCTGGAGGTTTTGTTTTGTGGAGAAAAATCGACATAATTTTTTAATGAAAAGTGCTAAAAGGATTTTCGTGTCATTTTGTTAGCATAAATATGAAAAGTTTACATTCGAATTTGGAGATTTTTAAAATTGTTCGTTTCTTGGACATGTAGGACTAGTGATGAGCAAAATTAGTCTTGGTCTTGCAGTCTTGGTCTTGGTCTTGCATTTTTTGCAAGACCAAGACCAAGACTATGTGTACCAAGAGCAAGACCAAGACCAAGACTATAAGTATGGCTGCAAGACCAATACCAAGACTCAAGAGAGCAAGACCAAGACCATAGCAAGAAAAAAGCAAAACTCTTGCTAAACTATTTAAATAATTTGAAAGTATAATTAATACCGTAAAGGGAGAAAATTCTGATTTTAGAAGGAAAAAATTCATGCATAAAAAATGCAAGAAAGTGCAAGATTTTTTAGCAATACCAAGACCAAGACTCAAACTGCTCTAGCAAGACCAAGACCAAGATTCTTAATGCAAGAACAAGACCAAGACTGCCAAGTCTTGGTCTTGGTCTTGCATTTGCTCATCACTATGTAGGACTGATTTGGGCTACAAGGGAGGCCCATGGGACGACTGGCATTTTATTCAAAGGGTTAAATTTATGATTTTAATGAACTTGAATGTTATTTTTATATCAAAACTATTAAGAAATCCATTTGGAATGAGTGTATGAGCTAAAACAATAATAATCTAGTTTCATAATACAAATATCCCGAGGGCCGGATAGAAGAGAACAAACCAAATACATACGCAAACACAACAGAACATGATGAAGATGATGATGACGATTTTCTTTCTTTCATCTCGTCTTCTTTTGTGATTCTCTTTCTATATATAATAGTGAACTGCGACTGAATCACATATGTACCTACCACGGGCTGGGAACTAAGATAGGCAAAAGTGGAGACCACATGTATATGCATGTATCAAACAATCCCCTTACTCCAGCAGGGTAAAATTTGCTACCTCTGACAGCCTACAAACTCGTACAATGGGTTTCAGAATAATTATAAATATTTTTATTTATATTACCATTATTATTATTATTATTGCATGCATTTATTATCGACGATACAAATATTTACTAATATTTCTGGGAGACATTATCTTGTATTCTTTAAAACACGAAAAATACCGAAAAGCATCTAGTGTTTTTGTTCAACATATAACCTAAATAACCGTTTATAACCTATATAAATACGATAAATACTACAATTTGCGTAATATAGCAAACATTTATCTGTTATATTTTTCGGTTTTCGTGTAATATTAATTTGTATTTTTGGATATTTCTTTCTTGTAGTAGTTATTATTTTTATTTTTGTGTTAGTTACTGGTTTTGTTTGAATATTATTGAGAAGATTTTTGGTACAAATACTTTTTTGTGTATTACATATTTACATTCTGTAAAATATGTTTTCCAACAAATTATTTATTCAAAGGTAAGGTGTTTTTTGAATTTTGCATATAAATATACTGATAATATAGTTTGTCCATACACGTTCCACTATTATTCGAATTATTCCAGATTTGTCCATTGCATGTGTTAAGAAAAGTTCAGTTAGACGAACTTTGATTGAAATGCAATCAACTGAAAATTGTTTATTCTCAATCGTATTTTCATGAATGTAGAAATATAATATAAACGCAATATGAATTTTCATTCCCCCTTATGGACATTAAAAAAATTTCCATTATATGTACATTTCGGGTAAAATGTAGAACTCGTCCATATGTTGTAACTTCGATGAGCGGATCCTCTTTACTCACTTGTGTTATGCATTGTTCTGTTATTTTTATCGTTTTCTATAAATAAATTATACAATAATTTGTTTCAAAAAAGTGTTATACAGTTGTCATTATAAAGATTTTTAAAAATATTAATAAATTTGAGTTTTCCAAAACAAAAATATGCTTCCGTGCTTTAACTTTTCATAATTTAAAATTTCCACCTCTATTGCTTCGTTTTTATCGGTTAAAAAGAAAAAATCACATATGTACGACTTCTAAAAATTTCCCTAAGTATGTACCTATCTACGAATTAATTTTTACGAAAAGTTATTGAACGAAACTTTAAAAACTTTCCAGGTAAAAATGGTATCTCAACGCGCACAAAGCAATGGAAGCCTATTAAATGGTTGCCGATTAACAAAATCATATTCGGAAGCTGGAACAAAATTCGGAATACCAGTACCAACGTCACCCTACCAGAAATTTTTCAGCGGCGAAACAATGTGAACGTAGTATTAGCGTAGAAGATGGACGGTCCTCAACAAGTAACGGTGACCTGCTAGAAATTTCGGAACAACAGGAGCCTATTTCTATTATAAAGTCAACACCTTCATCACCAGGTTTAAATTTAGAACCTGAAAAGGATGATGAGGGAGTTGTGCCTACTTGTGAAGAAAAAACAAAATCACCTTTTGCATCTTCAGATTCACTAGCAAATGACGTCAGGTGAAAATTACATAGAAATACGTTTTTTCTAACGATATATTTACTTTCTTTTGTGTTTTTAAGGGATCATTTTGATGGAATCTGGAATGAATCCCAAGTCACTGTTTTACAAGCCGATTCAGGCGCTGATAATGGCACTGTATTATGTACATCAGACTTAAGTTCCTTAACTGCTACTTCTCCTTCGGGTACATTGCTAGCTCCGTCATCCAGACGAAAACATTTGCTTATGCTTCAACATCAACAAAGAAGTTCTATGGATACCGATGGTCTGGAGGAAGAGTTCTAACCAGACCAGGTGAAATTAAATTATCAAACCAAACTACTTTTTATAAAATTAATTTATTACTTTCACCATTTTAGACTCAAACTCCTTCTTCTCCGAGTATCAAAAAAGAACGGCTTGGAACTACAACTCCACCTAGTTCAACTACTGTCTATACTATATCAGCACCTCCCGCAATCGCTGTTACACCAATTCCTAGCAAAAGAGCACTTCAAGAAGTACCTCAAGCGTCCACGTCTACTCTACCAACTGCCTCTATGCCATCTGTTCGCCAATCACCAGCTTGTGGCGAACTAAAAAAACAGAAGTCCTCTAAGTCGCACCCCTGACTTAACCCCTTCCGAAACTCCACACAGATCACTTGAATGTCAATATCTTATTTATTGCTAGTCCTATTTCGCTCAAATTTTTAAAGTATTGTGGGGGTTAGTTTCTAAAATAACTTTGTTATTATTTTATAATTTAGCCTTTAAGTATTTTGAGTTACATCAATTTTTTATGAACTTTAAGGCGGAAATATAATTTGACGGTATATACATTTGGTAAAATACTATTTTAAAGTCTTTTACGAGTACGAGGAAGCTGTGTGCCACACCCCATTGGCAGCGTATTTTCTTTTTCTTTTAAAGTTATCAGACATTTTAATACTCTTACTATTAATAGTAGTTTTGAACTCTTACTATTAATAGTAAGATTTTTTTATTTGAAAAAATATTTTTAAAAATTGTAATATCAAAGATATCACAAATATACATATGTGATCATTGGCAAACAGGGTAAATCGACGGCTTAATCTGCAAACAAGCTAACTCCATTGTAGCTGATTTTACAGTAGCGACTTAAAACTGCTTAATTTCTCATGCTTGTTTAAATATTTTGTTTTATAATTAAAATTTTATTAAAATTTAGGAGTTATCACCTTTACAGAATTAAAGAAACCACACAAAAGAAGTTAATGAAGTAATAATCTGTATTTTTATAAAAAATGGAATTAGCTTCTTTGCAGATTAAGTCGTCGAAATATGGCATCAATCATCAAGTACTAAGGCTAAGGCTACACGAGCGTTTTTTAACGTCTAATTTTTGACCGAAAATTAACGCGACGTTTTTTAACGCTGATCCGCGGGTACACGAGCGATAAATAACGCCATTAGTGTTTTTGAACTTCAAGAATTAATAGTTCATTATCGACAAATTCCAGTTCAATATTTATTGTGTTATAAATTCGAAGTATGAAAACTTCGAATTTATAACACAATAAATATTGAACTGGAATTTGTCGATAATGAACTATTAATTCTTGAAGTTCAAAAACACTAATGGCGTTATTTATCGCTCGTGTAGCCAGCCAGATGCGTCACACTGGTGACATGCTTTTTTTTATCGCCGTAGAGGCCTAGACCGGCCAGATCCATCGTCTGGCGTTATAACCTTGAAAACGCGTGTGTCTTTCCAGACTGAGCGATAATTTCCGCTACGTGTAGACACTATAATTCATATCAATGTTGCCCATATTACTAGCGTTATTTAACGCTCAAAACTAGGCGTTAAAAAACGCATGTGTAGCCTTAGCCTAAATGAATTTTTATGAGAAAAAAAAACCATAAATCATATTTTATTTCGTTAATTGGTCATATTTTTGTTATTAAAATGACTTTTTGTTTTTAAAATATACATATAATTTATAATTACTGTATTGGAGAGAAATTACATGTATTAAGATTACATGTTTTAATATTAAAGAAGAAAATACTCATTTTAAAGAATATGGATAGATATCTATATTTTTCCAATATCTTAAAATAATAATAATAATAATATAAATTGTAAGACAAAAATGAAAATTGAAATGAAACATTTAAGAAAATTTTAATGCATACATTTATTTTGACCTTATTGTTTTTTCTATTTTAATATTTCTCTTCTACACTTATTGTAGAATGAAATTAAAAAGTACGTATTAAATATTTTTTAATTTTTATTTTCAATGTATTGTTAATAGCAAATCATTTTTCCAACGACTTTTTTTCAAATATACGAATTATACAATTTAATTGTAATGTTTATATACCATAATTAATGTATTTATGGTATAAAAAGAAAAATGTGTCCAAATCCTTTAGTATAATAAATTTCTTTCTTTCAATATAATAAATTGTAATTTTCCTCCTAATATTTTGTGAAATATAAATAATTCTTCAAATTATTTCTGTTCAAATATAGCAAATTATATTTTAAAATTTACTTATTGTAATATTTATATCATTATTTAATTATTAATAATTTTATAATGTAAATATGATTATTTTTAAATAAAACTAACATTTTTTTTAAAAAAATAGTGTTTTATTTATGTGATATTTTAATCCTATATATGTATTCATATTAATAAATATATAAAAGTATATTTAAATCTCGCGGGCAAATTAAACGTCCTGGCCTGTGGGGAAATTACGCGTAATGCCAAGGTAAAACTAATATATATAGGCATACGACTTTATACCCTGCCTCCCCCGTACCAGGGTAAAACAAATGATAGGTACGCTCAGTGAATACATGCGAGTTACGGTAGGCTGGTACCTACATACAAGAGGAGCAATGAATGATATGATTGAACCAAAAAAACCGGACCGCCGGTTACAATAAATTTTGGGCGTAGC
Organism: Brachynemurus nebulosus; assembly: GCA_035578155.1. NCBI lineage: Eukaryota > Metazoa > Arthropoda > Insecta > Neuroptera > Myrmeleontidae > Brachynemurus > Brachynemurus nebulosus. The sequence continues at coordinate 75,303,370 of JAPWDM010000003.1, forward strand.
TTAATTTACCAATGATAACATCAGTGGTACCACCTTCCCGATTAACAACGGCGCAACATACATAATAGGTAGGCAAAAATTGTTTTAGTTTGTGTACGAGTTCGCTGGGACCGGACCATTGCCACAAAAGAGTCATCATAAATAATTTAGTTCACAAAAATTCACAAGCAATGGATATACTTACTTACATATTATGTGTGTGTACAATTAATTTGATTGGATTTCTTTTTAAGCAGTTTTTTTTTTTTTTACTTGCTTATTATTTATTTATTAATTTCTTTTTCGGGGCGGCTGTGACTTGTTTCTTTTTTCTTTTTCTCGCGATTCGATCGAGAAGGCTTTGACCTGTCTCAAACTTTATTAATTGCAAAGATTTTTATTATATATTATTAAAAATTAATTTTTTACAAAGGAAAACATTCTTTTGGGTGTATTTAATGGTTTATTTTCAAAAAAATTATGGTTAGATTTTTTTTCTTTTGTAAAAAAATATTTTATTTAGTATGGCCACCAGAGTTCAAATCGTGCGAAATATCTGATCGAGCTAAATATAAAGTTGAGAAGTTAATTAATTAGGCATAGGTATCGGTAAAAATAAATATATCTTAATTAAAAAAAGTGGTTGATACTGTTTGTTTCATTAGGAAAAAGGTAACTTGCAGGTATCTTCTAAGAATTAGTTAATTATTTCCTTAGGATGAAAAATAAAACTAATAAATTATTTATATTTCGACTTCTCGAAGAGTTTCTCATTGTTAAAACAATTCTCCAAAAGAAGAAAATAAAATTATTCCGACTAGAATTTAAAGACAAAAAAGTACTACAAATGAACGTATAACAAAGAGAAAATATGGTCCTGTTTACTGAATAATGATCAGCACATTATCACATCTCGCTAGGTGCTTCAGTGAAATACCCCACAAACTTGCTTTATGCGCTGTCTATTCTACTATAATATAATAATGTTCATTGTGTTGTGGCCTGATTTCAGTACCAAGATGTACAATTTCCAAATTTTGTTGGCTCATGTCTTTGATTTAATAACTTTATTTTTTCTTGAAAAATATCTAAATTCAATGTTTTTAATGTAATGAATGACAAATTAAATATTTTATTTGTATCACGTGAGAGATCGACTTGAGAGATTTTTTTTTTTTTTATTGACTCAATTTGGTCACGCACGCAATTGCCGGCAATACACACCGCCCCGCCCGGCCTGACCCGCGTGTGTTCTGTGCTGTGTGTAGCTTCGTTTTTAATAGGCATTAATTTGTCTGTACATATTCAAATTAATGGTCACTGATACATATCTTTCCCCCCTGTATGTGTAGTACAGTAGTGGCTATAAATATATAAACAATTTAATAATGATTACATTACACTTGTCGTGTAAAACTATATCGTTTGGTTACTAAGATAGTTCTATCGGGGGGAATAGTTTTCTTAGGAGGGAAATTTTTAAAATTTTTTATAAGTATGCTGGATAATTCCATGGTCACTTACATTACAACATTTGATTTAAAATTGGAATTAAAATCTTTTGAATTTTCGTATTTAATGAGTAAATCCACTAAAATTTAGTCAAATTAAATCAAATACGATTTGAACTTTTAAACAAAGGAAATCAAACAACAAAAAATGCATATAATTTTTTTTTACACAAGATAAAGTAGATGGTCACTTACATTACTCAAAAAGGAACATAATTTTTCATCTTTTATACAATGAATTTTCTGCTCTTTTTTGATAACAGACAGCTTCATTTAAATAAATTTAAACAATTAATGTTTCAGTAAATTTTTTTAATAAGAAATTTCATAACTTATATATTTTTGATAAAAATGTAACTTTTAGTCGGTCACTTACATTACAGTCACTTTAAAACAAGTTTTATTAAAAAGTAAGTAGTTTATTAGTTTGATTTTTTGGAAAATATGATAGATAACAAAGATAAAAGTTTATTTTTAGTAATTAGAAATAAACGTCTGCCGGTTTTGATAGCCTCGATTACTCGAATTCGTAGCTTGACAAAAAATCAAAATAATACTTAAAACGAGTATAATAATTATTTTAGCAGAAAGAAAAATGTAAATTTAGCTGTATTTTAATATTCACTTGAAAAAAATCACAAGTTACGGTAATTTTTTTTATTAAGTAAAAAATTTTTAAGCTAAATTTACAGAATAAAGACAATTACTACAGGTAAAAAATAAAATAAAGAAACGTTGTAATCAGTTATCTAGTCTTTTGAGTATCAAGTAGGCATGGTATTGATTAATTATTTTAATTTTTTAATTTTTACTAAAATTCCATCTTTTCATGGAATTGCCCTGCACTTATTATTCAAAATGTGTTGATTACATAATTAACAATGTATGTTACCATATTTACGTCACGGTCTGTCTTGCGACTATTGAGCAAAAAGTAAATATTTTATATGTTATACACCTATTTACTGTGCAATATTTTACTATTTTATACATTTTGATGTGATAAATGGAGTCTAAAATTGTTGTAAAACAACAATGCGATATAATCTATTTATAATACCATTAAATAATTATACATTACGTTACTAGTTTAGTAATAGACATTATTATAGTTACTGTGTATAGAATATGATACATATAATGTGTAATTATTTCATTTCTTAAAATTATTTACAGTTTGAACAACAATAGTTGAAGCTGTGGGTAATTTAACATTTTCATTATATTTATGAATAGATATTTATTATCCTTTTTTTTGTTTTGTTTGAACAGGGATAATAAAGGATGATAAATTGTTGAATATAAGGATGTATAACAGTAACGTTTTACGCCTGTTTGAATTTAATTAATTACTTATATAATATGTGTACATAATATGTTATTTTTATTTTTTTTTTATGATAGAAAGAAGAAAGTACCGGTTGTATTTGATAGGATAAGTCTTGAAATAACTTTAAATTTACCCTAATCGGTTTTTTTTCAAAAATAACTTCATTGATATATTATAAAATATCAAAACTGTTCGAGTACTGAACGCGTTCGGGTATAGGGGCTTTTACCCTATTAATTTTTAAATCAATTAAATATATTTACGAATGCAATAATTTCATTAGGATTAAAAGGACAAGGGAAGGCGCTGGGATTTGAAAATTTACGTCACGGAATTATGCCAATATTTAGGTATACCTTTTTTGATTGTCGTAAAAAATATGTTTTGGGGGTTTTTATATCAACTGTAGATTTTTAAAAATCATGAATTTGGTGTTTCTAAAAGCACTTTTATAAATTTTTTCTTATATATTAAACACTTCACTAAGTTTGCTTAGTTAGGCATTGGTACTTGCGGACTGGTAGGTCGAAGATTCAAATTTCACAGACGGTTTTGTTCGTGAAAATTTTCTAAAGTTTACAGCCGAATATTGGTATATAGTTTTATGTAAATCTTAGCCACCCACTGTTTTGCCTGTGAGGCCAGATAACGAACGCTTGTTTTAATATCTATAAATTTTCAAAACCAGTGTTGAGTTGCATCAAAGAAATGGATGTAGTTTGAGAAGTGTCTCATAATTTGTATATAAATGTTGAACTATTTGAAAATATTATTATAATATTAAAGTTTCCAATTTTGCATACTAATAGTGTAAAATGATTCGATTGTTTATTATTAAATTTAAAACTGTAGCGGTACTCACAGATATTGTAATGTATAAATAAATAACATCTTTTATCATCATTTATTGTTATTATTATTTCCAACTTTACTTACGCCTTCCTTCCATCTACATATATATGTACTTACCAACTTTGTACCTACTACTAAAGTGCCTACTTACACTCAAAGTACTACACACATATTGCTGAACAAGTACTTCTAGGTGAATGTATTGTTAAGTACTTATATCAAAATGTACACGTTCATCTTATATACAATATAATAATAATAATAATTGGGCAGGGTATTACAGAAATAGACGGCAAACATTATAAGTTGTAGTCATGATGGTAGTAGTGAGAATGCTGGAAGGTTGAACTTTCCGGTATAAAAAGTTATTCTCTAGTGCAAATCTTTTTGTCCGTGAATGCTTAAAGAAACCGTGTGGCTACAAAGATTGAAAATTAATTACGTTTTTTTAGGGGTAGGCAATACTGATAAGAAAAATAAAAAAAACTTCTGCTATAGTCCCAGTCTAAACTTTTACCGGTAAGATGGATCGTAATAGCTGAATTTCCATTTTGGAAATTCGCTAAAAAAAAAAAAAATTTGAAAAACACGAAAATCTCAATAATAGGGTTCTTGACTGAAGTTACAAAAATATTCTAGAAGCATTGTTTTTTCATATCAGTTAAGTGATTTTTTTTATTTTCAATAGATTCTGCAAAAAGTCATCAAAAGAAATAATTCTACAATTTTAAATGAGAAAAAGGCGGGAAAATCACCTCACTATAGTGACGTCACAGTTTGAAGCAACTAAACGTCAATGTTAATATTTATAACCCCAAAACTTTGATCATATTCATAAAAAGTCAAAGTAAAAGCAAGTATTTATTTGAATTCTGGTCGATTATTATATAAGCTAATAGAAATATTCAAAAGAAATTGAATATTTGTTGAAAAATGGCGATTTTCAAAATAAAATTTCTAAATAGTTATCAAATTTTTTTATGTTTCATCATTAAAATTGGACATATGTAATGACAATGCATAGAATTATTTAACATTTGACACAAATTTTAAATACAGTCAAATACCGTATTCTTTTAACTAATATAACATACAAAAAATTCAAGAATACAATTTGTGTGACACGCTGTAGCTCACTGACGGTGTGTTATTGGTGGTTGGTTGGTTACATCTGTCAAGATATAATTGGAATGTTGAACTTGATTTGGTTTATATGTATGTATGTAAGTATGTATTACCTAGTGCGGTCGCAATGATAATGATACTTGAACAAAACACCAAGATCGTCGTCATCATCATTGCAATCAAGTCTCAAGTCTATGGGATGCGATGCAATGTGATGCACAATGCACGCAACTTGTACATAGGTGCATTGGTAGAGTGCAATCAAATTAATGGACACGTTTTATGTACTTACCATGGATGCGATGTGTGCGCATTCAATAATGTTACAACTGCATACTACCACTTCCACCAGTACGACATTGTCAAACGATGATGATGATGATGATGATGATAGAATATTAAGATTTGCGTTTAAACACTGTTTGAAACTCTCTTTTCTACATATTTACTCAATGAATCGCTGTTGGAACATCTACGATTCGAACCAACAACACCGGTATGTTTACTATTTGAACATATATGTAGTATGCATTTATTTACCGACTGGATCATAGGCCCATCATTACATTATTTGTGTTTCTCTCACAAAATGAATAGAATTTTTTGATTGATAAAACATTGATTGGTAGGGCAGCTATATATATTTCAAAGTTAATTAAAATTATTTTTTTTAGCAACAATAACAATTTTCAATTTTGGCCAGTTGCAGCCTTATTGTAGCTAAACCTCTTAGTCGGTGAATTATGGATCAAGTACTTCTTGTTTTTGTTTTTATGTTGTATTTAATGGCATCATTTTAAAAAGGTGCTGCACATCAACTTCTTTACCCATTGATTTGGTAGGTATTTTTGCCAATAACATTTTTTTTTTTTGCTTTGTTTCAACGAGTTTTTTATATGGTAAAATAATCAAAATTTTATGGATTCTTGTAATTATGACTTTATAAAATATACAATATTAAGTTTTTTTTTTTTTGTATTTTTATAAAATTGGGAGGTCTTTGTAAATCATATTTTTTTGGAAAACGCGAAATAAAATTTTAGCAAAGACATGTAAAAAAAAACTTTTAATAAAAATAAATTGACTTCTATATGGGGTATGATTAAGTGTTGCAGTGAAGATAAATAATTGGAAATAAGTTATCTCGCAGTAATCGGTAATTTTAAATTAACGGCCATGATTTTCCTTGATAACCTTTTTCCTCTACCTACAGACTAGGAGTGGTGGTTATTAATTTAATACTTTATTAAATTCTGTATAACTAATTAAAAATTATATTCTATAATTATATAAATAATGAGAAATTTTAATATGTTATTGTAATTTTATCTCTCGATCCGCGAGTTTTGCTGCGCTGCGCTGTGCACTGCACAGGATGCGCCATGTTGGACAAAAAAAAAAAAAAATAAATACTTGCACAAGATTTACATTACAAATTGATTACTGTAATTTTACTGGTAAGTTGTTTAATTAATTAAGTATATATGTATACACATTGATATGGATAACTATACCAATGTGTAAGATGAGAAATGCGCGGTGACCACCAGTTATGTAAATAAAACAGTGAGGAGGACACGTCTCGGTATAAAAGGTAGAATTATGCGTGTTCAAGTCATATTTAAGGCGAGCAGAAAAGATTAATTTCATTTTATTTCGCATAATATTTTATTGAAGCAGGAATACAAAAAAAAAGAAATTTACAATCAAAGATATGCAACTGATACTGCAAACTATTAAGTGGAATTTTACTACTCAATATATAATTCTCTCCGTGTGATATTTACACTTATTTAGTGCTTTTTTTTTTATCAAACTTTTATATGACTGTGTTGTATCTTTTATAGACAATTATTTAGTAAGAAAGAACTTTTAGAAATTGGACTTTTAACAACGAACATTGAGTTTTAATTCTAAAATCTATCTTATCTAGTTGGTTTCAACTGGTTTTCATCATTTTCATCCTGCCAACTCGAAAATCTTTAAGGTGATGGAAACAATGTACAAAAATCGTTGCAACTAGAAGTTTAAATAAAAGAACATATTTTGACTTTTTGGAGATAAATTCTGTGGCCACAAGCCAAAGTATCTTAAGTCGAAAATTTTTATTTTTCAAAAGCCGAGTTTTTACGTTTGATACGGCCTATAAAAAATAAACTACTGTTTTTTCTGCTGTAAATTTTTTCCTATTCAAGTTGAGTAAAACGCAGGTCAACTTGACATTATTACGTAATGTTCTAATTAACAGTATCTGTTTTTTTACTTAACTTGACTTAAGATACTTTGGCTTACAAAAGATACTGAAGTTACAGAATTTTTCGATTTTACTATAGGTACTGAAATGTTGAAATTTCGTTTTTAGTCGCAAAATTGGTCTGAATGACGTCACAAGAATAGAGGAATTTCAAGCATTTACTACTTAGTTTTTTTTTTTTAATCAGAATATCAAAACTCCATTATTTAGAATTTTTACCGTTACTAGATATTAGCGACATCATGTGAAAATCACAAATGATAAAAATCAAGTAAAAAACTATAATTTTCTCCACTAATACATATTTTATATAGTTAGGTTATAAAATGTTTCATTAATTTAAACCTGTCAAAAACGTTATAAAACTTTTTATATGTACGTATATATGTAAGTTTATCAAAAAAGTTAAAATTTATACTATTAGTGTCATGTTTGACAAACATATTTGTACAACAAGCACCAGCTGGCTTGTACAAATAATTTTATTAATGAAATGAAAAATGGTTTAGTTTTCGAAAATGTGAGAAAGAAAATTACAACTACTAATGTGTATAATTTATCTTTTTTTTTCTTTTCTTTTTTTCTAAACATTGTTTTATCTATTTCGAAATAATTCATCTCTAAATATTTTTCAAATCATTTTCGTATTGACGTCAGAAACGTACGTAATATTGTTAACTAAAAATTGGTTGATAGTTTTGTTAAAATCGATATTTTCACATCATTCAGTTCGAAGTTTTTTTTGAAAAACTTCTTACCTAAAATCGAATAGTATAGATAGAAATGTGTCATCACCTTTTTATATTAGGTGTCGCTGTAAATAGGGCGGAACAAAAGTGGGTTTAGTAGAGTGACGAATGACTGCGAGTATAGTGATTCAATTTTTCAATTTTTATCCATTGAGAGTATTTGTTTGTACGACCCAACCCCTCTACTACATTCGCAACAATTCAACGGTGTTCGCGCTACTTTGTTGCTCAGATACAGAATGATTCAGAAGTGTACCTGCACGTGTAACCAGTTGCTAATAGTATTATATTCATACGTTTTATAAACGTATGTGTGTGGGACATCCTGTACATTTATTCTCTAATGTATTTTGCTCGTTTCCTGTTTCAAGGTTTCTTTCTATCCAAATTGATTCATTCCTAAGTGAACTACTGCTACTTTTTAGCCTAACAGGCGCGGGCGTGAAGCTATACAATATATTATTTTATTTTGTGTATTGGTTAGGTATACATAGAAAGAAATTCGATGTGGTGGTACTGGAGGTGTTCGGGGTAAGAACGTGATGGCATTATCAGCATCCTTTTTAAACTTTTCAAATTAAATAAGTTCTCTCGACTGTGTCGTGCTGTGTGCCACGAATGCAATTTTCTAACATTACTCGACGGAATTGAAAATAAATAGAAACCAATAAATAGGACCAGTTACTGTACTACTTTATTTCGCTTGAATACGGAGAATTCCTTTTTCACCGTGCTACAGGACATTCAGGATACAATTAACTAAATTATTCAGAAAATAATAATTGGTATTGCTAACGGCATCAGTTTTTCTTTTTATCGGTATAACTACTTGGAATTTTAATGATGCTACAACTGAAGGAATATCTTTTGTGTAAACTTGTCCTTTCAAAAAGAAATCAGTGTTTTTGAAATCTGATCGTGTAGAATTGAATCCCAACCCAATAATGTTTACAATTTATTGAATTGTTTGAAACTTAACGATTACTGTACATCAGCGGTTTCCAAACTTTGTGCACTAGCTAGTGATGAGCTAATGCAAGACCAAGACCAAGACTTGGCAGTCTTGGTCTTGGTCTTGCTAAAGCAGTTTGAGTCTCGGTCTTGGTCTTGGTCTTGCAAAATGCAGTCTTGGTATTGGTATTGGTCTTGGTATTGCTAAAAATCTTGCACTTTCTTGCATTTTTTTTATTAGCGAATTTTTTCCTTCTAAACTCAGAATTTTCTCTCTTTACGGTATTAATTATACTTTTAAACTATTTAAATAATTTAGCAAGAATGTTGCTTTCTTCTTGCTTTTGTCTTGGTCTTGCTCACTTGAGTCTTGGTATTGGTCTTGCAGCCATACTTATAGTCTTGGTCTTGGTCTTGCTCTTGGTATACATAGTCTTGGTCTTGGTCTTGCAAAAAAATGCAAGACCAAGACAAGACTGCAAGACTAAGACTAATTTTCCTCATCACTAGCACTAACGCCCCCCCCCCCCCATATAAAAATCTTACCTTGCCCCCCCCTCTTGAAAAAATTTATAAACAATTCGTAAATTATTTTTTTACTGAAAAAACTCATATTTTTGGCGGACAACAGGTCTATACGACACTTAAGAGGAAACCGTTGATCAGACACGTATTCGACACTTACGCGCTAACATGACTCTGACCCCTTGAGAATTGTTATTGTTAAAATATTTCGTACCTACAGTAGTGAGCAGAAAAATCAGTGTTTTAAGGAGTTACATAGCTTTTTTTTAGCAAAAAACCTAATTTATTCCAACTTTTAGCAATTTTTTTTCTATTAATAAATGCTTATGGCTTGTACTTGAACAGAGGGATTTAAAAAAAAATGAAATTTCAACTCTTGACAGTGTTTTAAACCAAAAATTTTGTTTTTTGGTAAAAATTTTCGTGCTTTTCGTTGATTTACTACTCGTAAAATGAAATGTAATGGACGGAAACAGTAATTTTTCGTTCAAGTACAAACCATAAGCATAAATCTACTAGTAGAAAAAATTTTGTTTTTTATTTTAGATAAGAATTTCACGAGTTACTCTACCTACGGCGAAAAATCAGCGATTTTAAAACAAGTTGCTAACGGCCTAATTATTTATTTTTTTTTTCATAAAAATTTTCTTACAGTGTCTCAAAATAATATCTACTTAATAGATTTCTAACACTGACTGACTGACAGACAACGCACAGCCTAAACCGTTGGATTTAGAAGAATGAAATTTTGCACAGGAGTTCCCTATGTAAGGTAGGTGAGCACTAAGAAAAGATTTTTGAAAATTTGTCCCCTAAGTGGGTTAAATACGAGATGAAAATTTGTATGGAAATTCGTCATTTTTGAAGTTAGAGATATATAAAAATATATGTTACTATGGCTATTAAAATAAAATAAAATCTTATTTTAATAAATCTTTAACACAGACTGACATCCTGAAATGTTGCCGATGGTAAAGGATGGGGGTATACGGCTAGTATTATAATAATATGCCAAAAGTTGAATTAAATTATATTAGCGAATTTCCAGAAATTCAGCTATTCCAGTAGGTCTCATGACAGGACTTGAGCCCGGGAATATGGCAGAAATTTGTTTTGAGGTCCCTAGAAACCAAAAATAATATTCACTAAAATTTATATATATATATATATATATATATATATATATATATATATATATATATATATATATATATATATATATGTGTATGTATTTATGTATCAGCACGATAACTCTCGAACGAAATGTCCTAGGTTTACCAAATTTGGTGAGAACGTTGGAAATCCAAAAATCTTGGATGAGTTCTTCAGCCAGACACGTCGGATGCCAGGAACATGGTTTTTGTTCTTGCAAAAAATTAGTTTTTTGCCAAAATTTGCTATAATTTAAAAGTTTTTGCCACATTTTTATACACCATTGCAAAGACGGAAAAAAATCACATAAAAAAGGTTTTTGAACTATTATTCTAGGTTAGCTAGTTTTTGTGAAAATAAGAAAATAAGAAAATCCGCTACCGGGGCGGTTCTAGAAACCTCCGGCGGTGGGTGGAGTAATGTGAACGAAAATTTTTTCTAATCTAACTGAGCTAACGGAACTTGATCTAACCTAACCGAACCTAAGGAAATTTTTTGCAACGTAACCGAACCCAACAAAATTTTTTCTAACCTAACTGAACCTTATTGTTCGATAATTTATATAAACTGAATTTATTATTAGCGAATTTCCAGAATGGAATTCAGTTATTACAGGCACTGTCATGACGCGACTTTAATCCGGGACTATGGCAGAAATATGTTTTGAGGTCCCTAGAAAACGAAAATAATATTCACTAATATATATATATATATATATATATATATATATATATATATATATATATATATATGTGTGTGTGTGTGTGTGTGTGTGTGTGTCCGCACGATAACTCTCGAACGAAATGTCCTAGCTTTACGAAATTCAGTGAAAATATTGGAAGTCCCAAACCGTTGGACAAGTTCGTTAGCCAGAACATGTCCGATGCCAGGAACATGGTTAAAAAATTGTTTTTTTGCCAAAATTTCCACTTATTCAAGAATTTTTGTGAAATTTTTTTACACTATTTAAAAGAGGAGAAAAGATTACATAAATACTCCTGTCGCAGCATCCTGCATAACATAGCGAATTTCCATTTACAAAAGTACGTTTTTCTCGGAAACTAGTTGATATAGAGTAATTGTAAATAAAACGTACTTTTGTAAATGGAAATTCGCTATGTTATGCAGGATGCTGCGACAGGGGTATTTTCTTATATTATAAAAAGTTTTGCTAAAAAGGACCCATGTAACTTCTTAATATAAAATGTTCATTATTTGGTAATTATGTTTGAGCGCTTATTCTTAAAACCATTATTTTATTAAAACGATAAGAATATTTGCAATTAATCTGCGCCGCCCCCAATCCCCCCAGTTTGGAAACCACTGGCACTGTACATTGATATGTTCGTTAACTTGAGCATTAAATTTTAAAAACTTTTTCATGCATTTTTGTGTAAGAACAACTAAAAACTACCCACTGACTGAGTAGTGCATTAGGTAGTTTAGCTTGCATCGTTGCAATTTTCACACAAGCAACGCTAAAAATTACTAGAGCGCGAGATACATATATTCCAGAGCGTATTATCGTATCGGCAACCATTTTTGTATATTTGCTTGATTTATGGCGTTAAAAGGAAGCTACAATAGTATTTATTTTATTTTGCGCACGTTTCCTTTTCATATTTTCCATTTTCTTGCCGTTATAATTTTCCTTTATTGTTGTATAGGTACCCACCTAACGACTGACTGTGCAGTTCGTATGTGTCGGATGATTTTTTTTTTATTTTTTTACAAAAACGGAACGAAAAATAAAACAATATAAAAGAAAATAATCAATTTGCTTTCGGAAACGTGCGATATTCTTGTGTTTTGTTGCGTTGTAAATACATATAGGGGGTACAGGGTGGTCAAAATTATTTCTTTGTAACTGTTTCGTAACAGAATAAGATGACACTTAATGAGAACAAGCCGCACAAAAAAAGATAGAGTTAAAGAATTACTTTTAAACACTTCTCTGTTCCTTAAAAGAGTGTCGATATTTATCTGAATTACATTACACAACCTAATAGCTATTATAAATAAATTGTTACCTCTATTTTCGCCAAAAAATTTAAACTTTTAATTTCATTATTTGACTTTATTTGGCGATAAATCCCAAATATTAAGACCAGCAAAAAACCAAACAGAATTTTTTAACCAATCTTCAACATCTGTAAAAGCCACAAATCGCCTTATGAAAATAATTTGAATAGGTGATTCATAAGGCGATTTGTGGCTTTTACAGATGTTTTTTTTCTAAAAATGATTTTTCGTTTCTTCTTTTACTTTTTCTGTTCTCTATTGCAAGTTTGGTCTTCAGATGTTTTTTTGTTGTTTCACATTTCCGTTTTCGTATATCATTTTTAGTGATGTACGTAATTCCTTTTTTGCAACCAACGAGTTGCTATATTTGGCATTGTTTGATTTGATTGGTTTTGATCCAAACTAAAAGGTTTTTAGTTTCTTTTGTTTATGAAAAACTTTTTTTAATTTTTTAATTTTTAATTTTTATTGATTTTTATATTCTTGTCTTGATGATGGTGTTTTGAGACACCGAAACCGGTCGACGTGTTGAAGATTGATTAAAAAATTCTGTTTGGTTTTTTGCTGGTCTTAATATTGAGGTTTATCGCCAAATAAAGTAAAATAATGAAATTACAAGTTCTAATAGCTATTATTCCAGATAATAGCGAAAATGACTCTGGGCTACAAGAATTCTATTTAGAGTTAAAAAATTACTTTTAAACATTTCTCTAATGTAAGTTAAAAATCACAAAAAAAAAAAAATTATCCGGATCGGCCGGGAATCGAACCCAGGATCTCCTGGTAACTAGCCAGGTGTGCTAGTGTGTCCGGATAATTTTTTCAATCACTTTGTGATTTTTAATTTACATAATTATGTGGTTTTTGGTCATGTTAACCAAGGAAGTCGAATGCTTAAAGTTTCAGTTTAGCTAAACGATAAGTGAACATATGAATACTACGTGTGTTTAAAATGCAGACAAAAGTCTGTCATACGTAGTAGTGTTTCACAAGCACTCGATAATATTTGAAATTGAAAAAATTTCTCTAATGCTCAAAAAAAAAAAAAAAAATGTCAGCGTTTATTTGCATTACATGGTCGACAAAGTGGTCGGAAAACGACATTTCATATTACACGATCTAATGCTATTTCCAGTTAATAACGGAAATGATTCTATCCTAGAACAATGACACAGTTTATGACGCAGGAAAGATTAGTTGGCTTTGAATTAGTTCGGGTAGCGCCAAAATGTATTTCGCCTAGGGCGCCAAACAACCCTGCGCCGGCCCTTATACATAACGTACGAAAGAATGTGAGAAGCACTCTTGTGTTGGGAAATAATTTGACCACTTGTGTATTATGTTATGGTACGTTTAATAATTGTTTTCTTTTTCCGCTCGGAAAAATAACACTTCAATATTTTTTTATACAAAATCACTGAGTCAGTCACCGAGCGAAAATTTTTGTTTTTGATTTACGAACTGAAAATTACAACACAAAGTATTACTACCGTGGAATAAATTCCTCTATTTTGAAATCAGTGTATTTTATCACTATACAAATAAATAATTTTCTACTGCAGACTGACTTAACAAATAGAAAATTTTTTATAGATATTTTTCTCTTTTCAAATTTTTCTTCCAATGATGATGACGACTATATAATGTGCTTGTTAGAATCGAGAAAGGAAAATTTTTTTTTTATAGAGGTCATTGCTTTAAGAGAAAACAATAATCAAAAGGCCAGAAAAAAATATTCTTAACACCCATTCTTCTACAGTCTGTCCGTCTGTTTGTCCCGGTGCGTCAGTCAAGAGCGTCAGTCAAGAGAGGTTTTCAAATAATTTACTATTTATATTTTATAATCAATGGAGGATGGAAACGAAAACAAAGGCAAATTTCTCAGCTTGCCCTTTCCTTTCCCGCTACTACGTACATAATAAATACGTAAAATTACCGAGCGTGATGTTATTTAATTTTCAGTTTTATCCAAACATCATTTAAATTGTAAATTACTCTTATCCTTATGTACACAAGTACAATTGTGGACATAAAAAAAAAACCGTACACGTCATTCTGTAACGAAGATGAATAATTTTGTAAAGTAACATAAATTTCATGTTTAACAAAAAATACTAGAGCTAAGAAGACATCTTCCCAACTTGGAAAATAATGGAGTTTTAATTAAACAAACGCAGTTTTCTTGGCCCGCCGAATATTTTGGTAATCAAAATTTGACCCACTGACGCAAAAATTTTAGGAACTCCTGACGTAGAGTGTCAAAGGAAAGCCTGAACATGATTATTTTTTAAAAAATTTGAACTCATCTCATAATTTGAGTTACATATATAGGTACTATTAAATTTCCTACATTTGATCCGAAAAATTAGCTATTGACCACGAAACTTTGTTGATGCGTGTCCGGCACGCACTTGGCGATTTTTTTTTACGTATTTTTAAACTATTTTTGTACCCAACAAGTATCGCTCAAAAAAAAAAAAAAATCAGTAAATAAGGTATAGATTGAGTCAAAATTCTTAAGATCGAAAACAACTTTGTATTGTTACAATTTCGATTACCGCTACTGTAAGTACCGTAACATTATCAACTTAACTCCGGTAAACAATTTCATAGCGGAATATGATTATATATAAAATCTCTCTCAAAACAGTCAAGTGTGTTCCACTGTCATCAGTAATCATATATGTAGAAGGGCCCGCTTGCCTTCTCGCCCGGATCGTAGGTGGATGAAATTTTCGTTTCTCTTTTCTTTTTTTTTTTTTTTCAAGAAAATTAAAATTGAGAGGAAATGAAAGTAAACACAAAAAGAAAAAAATAATTCCTTTATATTTTTAAAAAAAATTCCTTTTCTCCATTTCTTTTGTTTTTCTTTTTACCCTCGTGAGTTTTGTTTGAATTAACAAGATTCAAGAGACTGAACCAAACAAATATTGAGAGACAACACAAGGAAATTTTTCGATTATATTAGTTTACTCGGTCCGGGCGGTTCAAGATTGAGGAAGCTAATAAGTGTGTCAGTTATACATATTATTGTTAGATGATATTATCAGTTTTGAGAACCGTTCATCTTGACGGACGCACTAATTCAGTTCCGTAGTGATCAATCACTGGTTGGTACCGTTCCGATAAAGTATACGGAACGCCGGTATTGTCCAGATCGCGTGTCATTCATGAGAGATTGATGGATTTCACATACACTATACTCAATCGTTCTATTGTTTGGGTGCCACTGGTTGATCTAATTTTTTTTTATATTTCTTTGTGATTCACGGCTATATAATACAATGAACTTTTTTTTGCATTTTTAAAGAATCGCGGGTCCAAGGGGTAGAAGGGAAGGGGCATGATTCTCCACTCTTCTTAGCGCAGAAAAATTTACTTTTTTCTTCAAAAAAGTTTCATTACAATTTTTTTTTTATCAGGGCCGTTTTCTGCGTGTTATTTAAACATTTCAACACAAATTATTATTTATATTTTATTTTTATTAGAAAATGTAGTCATTTATTTAAAAAAAAAAAAAAAAAAAAAAAAAAAAACAATTTCTATTTCCACATATTTTAATGGGCACTTGGTTACGGAAAATAGCACATTAAAACACACATAAATTAACGTGACGTAAACTTACATAACAATATTTAATAGTTTATCGTCGTGTATCGGTTCCCGACGTTATAACCAGGTATCGGATTTCTTTCGGATAAGACAGTTTCGTCTTTAGCATATATGCAGGTATACATATTGCACTCAGTGTAACTAAAAATTCAAAATATTTTCATAAAAACAACGTACACAAGTTACATACATATGTGTGTCAAAATATTATTTATACGTATTTTATGTAAACATCCTTTTTTTTCCTTTATTTATTACCTGCACAATTGAAAAGTGCCACTGCTGTAATTTTAATTGACTATCAGAAGTATTTTTGTTTATATTATGTATGTAATTTATGTGACATGTCATTTAAATTAAATAAATTCATCTTTTTTTATTGTTTTCAATTTTGAGAGATAGAAGTATAGTTGCTTGTTAAAAATTTGTTTTTCAATAATAAAAAATCTTAGTAAATACGTACGTCTTAGCTATTATAATGGACCGTCTAAATATTCAACAACTTTACAATATATTTTACAAAAATTTTTTCCGATTTTTTGAATTTTCTTACTTTCGTCAAATAAAAAATGCTGTTAATATTCCAAATGGTGAAAAGTGTAATTTTTGACCAATTATATTCATTCAAACGTGCATAATTTAATGTAATTTAGTTGCAAAATTTTATTGAAATAAGTACGGTCCTGACCTGTCCGAAGAAACCCGGTACCTAGTTATAACTTTGTTTTATTTAAAAAAAAAAAAAATTTGGTTGAGGTCACAGAATAGAAAATTACTATATTTATTGTGAAATATTAAAACAATTTTAATAAATGTTTTCATTTTGCATGTAAGTTATAATAAATTTTTTTTTTTAAAAATGTGATTCTATTGTGTGTATTATAGTTTTTCCAAGGTTGAAAACGCAATCGGCTAAAACTACAAATCGACGGCTTAATCTGCAAACAAGCTAACTCCATTTTTTATCAAAATAGAGATTTTTATTTCACTAATTTCTTTTGTGTGGTGTCAGTAAATCTGTAAAGGTGATTTAAACAAACATGAGAAATTAAGCAAATTTTAAGTCGCTACAGCTGCCAAATCAGCTACAATGGAGTTAGCTTTTTTTCAGGATTAAGTCATCAAAATACCAGATATTATTTCCTTCAAATGTTACACTCAAATTGCAATCGAAGCTCAAATTAATCACTTTCATAAAGTATGATTTGAGAAAAAGGAAATTTGATGATGACTGACGATGATCAAATTGTAATTTTTAGTGAAGTTGTAGAAAAATTTTGCTACAATTTTTTTTTATAGAAAAACAAAATAAAATTACAGGTGAGGTAGCTCAAATGGGTCGCAACAGTACACACAAAAAACAAAACATACAAATTCTCATTCTATTCCGTCCCCCTGGCGGAGGAAAATTAAAATTTTAAACAGTTCTGTTCTAACATTTCAGTTACAACATACATATATTATGTACCAATTGTTTAAACATGTAGAATTGTAGGTATGTTTTTTGTGTTATTTATATAAATAAATTTACTGACTCCATGTAATTGTTTCCCAAGTATATTTTAATCCATTTACATCCCTCCCTCGTGTGTGGCTGATTCTGATTCTGATTATGGCTTAAATTATTTATATGTATAAAACAACATGTTTTCCAACCGTATATATAGTATACATATAACTTGAGAGACGTATAATTATATTTACCAACATACAGAGTGTTACAGCGATTACTAAACATCCGTTCACTGGCACTTCTGCCAAAGTAATAGTGTGTTTAGTGTACGAACACCCTGTTTCTATTTCTATATTTGTGTTTAAACGAAATTATAATAAATAAATAATAAATGGAGTCACATTTATACATGTTCTTAATGTTTCCTACATTGTCCGCATACTAAAAATACTGTACACAACTATACCAAATGAATTGTGTTTATATAAGTTATTTATTCCAACTAACATTCTATGTACTTATATTTGCAGCTCACTCTCTCTATCTGCATAAGATTCAAGTAGCAGAAAAGAGTAGGTATGATAATTTTCATTTATTATGAAAACAATGAAATTCTCTACTCCCCGCTATGTTTAAATATATGTATGTATATGTAGATTTTGTATTTATTTTGAGTAGAAATTGTGAATTGGTTGCTTTTGTAGTTTAATAATATGTTTTATAATTTTATTAAAATGTTTGTCTTTTAGTTGTAGACCTTTAAACTTTTATTTGTTAGTCGGGCTCCTAGTAAAGGTGGACTTCAAAAATTTATTTGTCAAATACACGCACACAAAAATTGGACCCTCGTGGGTACCATTTCGCAATGATAGAAGTGTTTTAGAGGAAGTAAAAAATTGAGTCTCGTAAATCGTATGTAAATATTTTTTTGTATTTTTGCAAAGTTTACTAGAATTTTTCAGCGCCCTAAAAAGAAGTGCTATATTTCTTTGTTAAATTCGGTATTCGATAATAAATTTGTTAATTCGGTAGGAAAATGCTGGAAAATTTAAATTTAGAAAACCTAAACGTTTTATTTTATTTTTAAGAATTTCGATTGTTAAGGGGAGGTTTACTTGAGAGTCGTTAAAAAAAATCGATTTTTTTTTTTGCAGAAATTGGTAGCTAATTATGTGTAGAATATATTCCCAAAGTGATTTTGCTGAAAGTAATTTAAGGGAAAGTTTACTTGAGATTTGATAAAAAATAGATTTTTCTTTTTTGCCGAAATTGATAGGAAATTATGTGTAGAATATGTTCCCAACGTGATTTTACTGAACATAATTTAAAAACAAGATTCTTGCATATTAACCGAATCCAGCTTTCTATAGAAAAAAAACTCAAAACACGTAGTTCACGCAATAATGAGTATTAAATACAAAATTTTGAAAATACGTTTCTTTATATTATATATTTTATAATATCTCGGAGCTACATTTTTGGAACTGGTGGACACGATAACTCAAAAACTATTCGATAGATCCTTTTTTTTAAATTTTTTATTTTAAAGATAATTCAATTCTTCGGCATCTCTACCTAAGTTCGATACACTTTCAATATTTTTTTTATTTTTAAATTTACTTTAAAGAGCGAAAAATAAGACAAATATCGTAATCAAAAGTTCAAACATCCGCCATTTTTTTTTTCAGCAATTTATTAATATTATAGGCAGAGGTGCCGGTATTCTTCATATATTTTGTAAATCTTTTTTTGTTTTTGGATTTCGGTGGTTTATTACCGGTGCTATGATGTCCGCCAACAAGACATTGGATTTTCGGATCGTCACACTGCACTATCTATAAAATGGACACTTTTTTATATTTTTCCTAGAAAATTTTTTTTTGTGTAGTTTAACACTTAATAAATATGTGCACAAAATTTGAAATTGATATTTGCTTCCGTTCTTGAGAAAAAAATTCTAGAAAAATACATAATTTTTAAGGACTCTCGAGTAAACCTCCCCTTATTAAGGTCAAAATTTACATCAGCTCTATTTGTGATTATTGATTAAGACGAATATTTTTGATACAAATATTTTTAACAACATTTTTCCGTATATAAAAAATAATCTACTATGACGCACTAAAAATATTGAAGTAAACACAAAATATGAAATTGTTAAAATGTAACCAACATAACATCATCAATTCATCTTCATTTAGCTAACAAAAAAAAAATTTTTTTTACAATGTAAATGTTCAAAGTTGGTAATTTTAATAAACAAAAAATATGGTACCTACCTACGGAGTACATAATCAATCATATATTTGACCGAAAAAAAATTTAACAAACTCGATGACAGAATTACAACACATAAATAAGTGGCAGCTCCCATTTAGTTAAAATACTTTGACATTCCATAATCCCGGCAATTACAACAATTTTTAGTGGGTAAGTACTGCTATAGTGTGCGGTCTACCCACTTGCGATCATAAACAGTCCACAAAACAATATTTTCGGTACGAATTGTGATGAATTGTTACGTTCGAACATATTGTGGGTAACGATACAGTTTTGTTACGTAGTGTAATATTTGTTCATGTATATAAATGGTATAGTTTTTTTATTTTATTTTTTTTTTTATTTTATATCAAAGTAAATTGCATCCATTACGTTTTATCAAAAATGCGTCTCCAAAAAAATAAAAAAAAATATTTCTGATTTATTTTTTCCACTTTTGCCCCCCCCCCCATACCCTGCACCTCTCCAGTCAGTGGTTTCTCGAAACACCATAGTGCGACGCTATTAAAAGTTTTTTTTTTATGAATATTTGTGATAATTTCATAATTTAGAATATTCCATCTCGTTATTTTGATTACTTTATCAATTTTGAATTTGTACTGATTAGTATTAAAAAAAAAAATGAAACAGTTTTTTTTTTTAATTCGTGGCTCTTCTAGACATAATTATGTATTTTATACGGCCATGTTTGAGATCAATAGCGTAACAACTTTATAAAACAAAATGTTGTAAATATTGTGGTTATCAAACTCAAGACTTTTTGATAACAAGTGAATCATATCAAATTCTTCAATTGCACAACAAAATTTTTTTGCTGCCTTGACCTTCCGCGCCAATATTCAGACAAATATTTTCAATATCAGTCAAAATAATTTTTTGGAATTTTTCTGTACGGAAAGTAAGGAAAATATATTTGCGTCATCATAAAATATCAGCAGTTTTAGTGAAAATTTTCTGATTCAATTTCTTGATTGAAATTGAATAAAATTCTTTTTTAAACTCTCTTATGTTTAGAAAGTTCACGCCTCAATAAATTGAAGTGACGGATTACCAGTTTATTGCTCATGATTTGTGTAAAATTATTTTTAATTAACATCTAACTGTACTATTTCCATCGGTACATCCACGGCCATATAAATGTTAACAACATAAATAATATAATCTTTCAATGGTGTACTGGTTTAGGTTATTTATTATAAAATTTATTTTTTACGTTCTCGTCCAAGAAATCCAAAAAAAAAAAAATAAAATGGATGATGTTGGCGTCTGGAAAGTTGGGTCACATTTTTTATTATTTTTTTTTTATTTGTAATGTCGTAGTAGTCTAATCTAGACGATATACTTAAAATTAAATTAAACTTTCTCGCTCAAGAAATTTTTTTTATGATACATAATATGTCAACTTTTATATGATCCTTGGTGTATTTGTGTGTGTTATAATATTTGAATTAATAATAATTATCGAAAAATATGTGTATATGTATGCGTTGTGTTATCGACTGGCGTAAAAAAATTTAATTTCTAAACATCAATCGTACCTTGTACATACATGTTACGTATACCTGTACTGACCACAAAATATGTGAAATTTAATCCAAATTTTTGCTTCATTCGATTGAACTTCACAAATTTTGATGCATTTGTCATTTATAACTGTAATTTTTTTGATATAAATAAATTATCATATTATGAATAGGTAATGATATCCCGGTTTTATAAAATTGTCGAAATATGAGATTTCCTATACCTTCTTCATAGATTGTGGTATTCATATATTGTATAAAAGTTTTTTTTTTTTTTTTGGAACGCAAGTATTTTGGGAACTTGTAGAATTCCGCTGAAAAAAAAATAATTAGCACAACAGATGTTGATTCCCATATAAGTACTCTCATGTATATTTCGTGAATTTCATAGAATTGTTTTCTTCGAATTAAATGCCAGATATTTTCTAGCAAAATATAATTAATTAGAAGACAGGGACCTGACAATAAATTATGTATGATTCAAAAAAAAAAATTCTTAATTATTTTTTTTCCCCAAATTTATTATTATTTTATTCTATAAATATAGATGATACCCAGGTAACATGTGATTCCCTAGAAAATTATCATAGGACACATAGCCCCACCAAGTTTGACTTCAATTCAGATATTAACATAGCCAATTTTTTTTCTCATTCCTTCACATACTTTCAGCTTAACAACACGTAACAGGTAACCTTGTCCATTTTATACTTCGATACTTTTCGAGAACGCGATTGTCAGTGAACCAAAATGTTTTCTTTTTTTTTTACCGAAATCAAAAATTAAAATTTTGATTTCATCTTTATTCATTATTAAATAACTTATTCTATAATTAATTAATTCAACGTCAATTTTTAATTAATATTTTTGTTGCTCGAATAAAAATAACAATAAAATAACAACAACAAAAAATGAACATCTGCAAAAAAAAAGAAACAGTTAACGAACAATACTCAATTGTTTATTGACAAATGCCTAAATTATTTATATTAATGTGTTTTATTGTTTATGTACGGTGGTGTACAAAAATATTTGGTAGTATTATAACAGCAATGATTCTAGATATTTTTATCGTTTGTGTAGTTTGAATTGTTTTGTCCACTACTGTCAAAATCTGTACATGTATTGGCTTATGTTTGCGATACGAATGTAATGGAATGGTTTATTTATACTAAATAATAATATATTGATTATATTGTTTTTAATATGGCCAGGTACTCCGGGTTCTGGGTACACTAAAAGGTATTATTGACGAGCTAAAACAATGTTTAAAACATGTCCATTATGTATGTGTTTTTTTTTTCTTTATCTCTGATAGAAATAGCGTAATCAATTACATTATTACAAAAAATATCATCATATACAATTTAAAAAAAATGTATTGGCTGTATATTGATGGTACGTAATACACCCCCTCACCACCTGCCCGGGCCATCACTATCATCAATATATGTAATGAAAAATTTGGTACAATAACAAACAAAACTAAAAATTTGAATTATCTTTATGATATTATAGGTTAAATAGAGGCTACAGTGTCTAAAATGTACCTGAGTCCCTCTTCCCTCGCGATTTTAAAAGTTCCAACATTCTACAAATTTTCAAAAAATTTTTTTCGGTTATTAATTCCAACAAAGATTATCTAAGGACTCCGTAGTGATAGTGAAAAATAGTGATTTTACATCCATGTTTCAGACTTGTGTCTGATACAGACACCACTCACATCATAGCGCAACAAGTAAAATTCCGTTTGTATAGCATAATGATTAAAAAATTTCTAATTTTGGCGAAAGAAAACTCACAAGGAAATGCACCCAAAGTGAAATTCAGGATTTTGATGAAACTTCGCTGGTGTGTAGAATAGGCAAAACTAAGGAACCCGTATTTTTTTTTTATCTGTCATCTTCCACGTTATGGGGTGAAACCAGCCCCTAAAGTTGGGAGTTCAAATCGTATTTCTTAAGATATCTCGAAAACTATAAGAGATAGAGGAAAACTTTAAATTGACGAAATATTACTCTTTGAAAGACCTATTCACCTGTATAGGTTAAACCAGGGTCGGGTTAATAAGAGGGGCTGGAGGGGTGAAAATGGGGGTAAATTTTCTTGTACAGCCTGAATGGTTCTATGTATCAAATTTTTTCCATCATAAATAGAAGCACCAAAAAATAGGGGACACGTGTTTTTGCGTTTTTTCGAAATATATGTGGTATCCAAGCCATATAAGGAAGAAAAAAATAGGGTAGGTTATATTGCATTATTATTGACTGCAAATACGTTTTATATTTTTTTAATTTTTATGTTGATTTTCATCATGAAAATGTAAATTTTTACTTTCCGATAATGATTCATATATTTTTCAGTACTAACTTAATTGGTAATTTAGCCATGTGTACATTTGATTACTCATATTCGATATTTTGTCTATTCTAGACACCAGCGAAGTTTCATCAAAATCCCGAATTTCACTCTGGGTGCGTCTCCTTGCCAGACAAAATATCCCAAAAGGTGCAGTTCCGGGTGTCCAATTTATTTGGCTGTTGAATAACTTATCCAAGCGCTTGCGACTACCAACGTTTCCATCAGATTTCGTGAAAATCGAATGCCGTTTCGTTTGTTAATGAAGTTCATTTTTACATCTAACCACAAAAAATCGCTTATAATATGGAATTTAGAAAAATAATCTAAACCGTTCGTTGTTTAAATACGTTGCATTGTTAGTTAGTTCAATGTCCGACAAAAAAACATGAGCCCATTTAATAATGCCTACCTACATATTGCTCACGTAGGCCCCAACAAAAACAACAATAACAATATAATAAATTTGATTATTGTTATTATTACAGTGTGTTATTGTTATTGGATATTGTGTTATTTTTATTAAAAAAAAAAAACCCACTTCACTTACATAGGTACTGCGGTAATATCGTTATGGACCAATTTTTTTTATCTATTATAAAAACGAGGTACGTATGGAGGTTTTTCAATACATTCTTTTGTAATGACATCTATCAATGAGAAAAAGAAACAAATAAAATGATAAATGATCGATCATAGATCACATAAACACATACATACACGCATAGTCGCAGGTAACAACGTTAACATAAAGTAATAATTCTCGTTTTATTGTTCAATTTTTATAAAACTATTGTATTTTATGGGATCGAATTAATTCTATATGGTTCTAACTGATACGTCATCATCGCAAACAAAGAAAAGTGACCACGACTATACTCGAACGGGTTGAAAATTTAGCAACCGTTCAGGTCCTACTCAACCAGAATGTTCTAGAAGACGCAGAAAAAATTAATGTTAAAAATTCGAGATCACTGTTTTAGAATCACTGGTGTAACTGCACATATATTTGAGATGTAACACACATCTTTTATTTTTGATATATGGTTATGACGGACACGTACCTTTTGTTTTTGATATATGGTTATGTCGCATATTAAAAGTTTAGTTCTGTTTTTGGGTTTTGGGTTAGATTTTTCATTTAAAATTTTTTTTTTTGGTAATATTAATTATGTTTTGTTATTATCCATCGTTAGTTTTATTATTTTAGTGTCGCCTTTCCACAGTTGTATCCATTTTGAAGTCAATATTTTTACTTTATTATCTAAATGTCTACTTTACACTTTAAGGTGCCCTGTTGTACCTTACCTTATACAGACAATATAGATCATTTATTTTAAGCGACCTTTTTCGCCAACACTCAATAATTTTGTTTCAAAAAAAAAAAAAAGTAAATTGCAACAACCGTAGGAGTAGCTGCCTCTAATCTCTTGTAACAATGGATTTCAAGAGAGCTAAAAATTCATTTGTGTGATTTCGCAATTGACTTTTTCGCTTTTTTGTAGAAATTTTAGTATCTGTACATTGTAATTTATGATAATATGTAGAATGTTTTAAATAATAATGTTTGCTTCATTGTGATACATGATAACATGAAACATGTTAAACATTATAAATAAGAGGCAAATGCATTTTAATAGGCCTATCATATACTCTAAAGAATTTTAATTACTTCCTCACTTGAGCTACGATACAGCCGTTCGTTCAAATATATTATCTTCCCTTTGTTCTGAAGACTCCATCCAAGTCTTCTATAAATCTTTTGACAGACATTATTTTTGCATTTTACGAGTGATGCTTCTTATCCAAATACATTTTGGTTTAGGATGGGTGAGGAGGGAAGGTTGTACGACATTGACCAAAATATTTTCAACCTACATAAACATTTTTTAAAGCAGTCATAGTCATAGCCTAAATATTATTATTCAAAACAATAAAAATTATTTTTTTGGAATTGCAAATATTTTAATGAAAAAAGATAAAACACTTGGTGATTCATAAAAGCGACAATTCCAGCGAGAGTTAGTCATAACATAATATGTGAAATATTTGTGAAGGTTGTCTGTCCCTTTTTAACACGTAATTTGCATATAAACGAAACGGACCGCATGCAGCATAGCAAACCGTAGTCGTACAATGCATACTTGTACTTCTTGGTGTATAGCAGAATTTAATTTATTGAGAATATTAAATAATAGATATCAATGTGTTTGTGTGTATGTGTATTGTCTCGAGTCCATACCAGAAAGAATTCCAACCCTTCTTTTATATTATTTGAAAATATTTAGCGTGTTGAGCCAAAAGGAAATATCTCAATTTTCAGTTTCAATGGTAGTTTATTATAAAATAAAACAGAAAGATACCCTTTTGGCTTAACAAGACAGACAGTGTGGACAGTGGGGTCTTGTGTAATCATTTTAGTTTTCTATACATATAATAAAACTGTAACGAGACCATTTCTGTACACTGAATATTTTTTGAAAATTGCACTGCTACTGTAAATAATTATCGATGTATATAGATATCAAAACAGTGATTTTTTAAAATTTTTGTCTATCTGTCTGTGTGTTTGTTCACGCATCACGCAAAAACTATTGGACGGATTTTAATGAAATTTGGTGTAATGATAACTTATTACCTGGGTCAACATCTAACATACTTTTTATTCCGGGAAAATATCTCATTCCCACGGGAAAATAGAAAAACCATTCTGAGCATGTGCACACCCTACGCAAAAACTAGTGAACGGATTTTGATGAAATTTGGTGTGATAATAACGTATTATTTGCGTTAGCACTTAGGATATTTTTTATTATGATAAAATGTCTCCTTTCCTCGCGAAAATATGAAAGTCATGTATAATTATTACATTTATATACTTCTTATTGATTTTATAACAATACGTTGCGCGAACGGCGTCGCGGGTACAGCTAGTATTGAAATATTTTTTTTATATCCATTGTAAGATTTGAAAAAAAAAATGTAATTTTATAATTTTTCATCAAGGAACTTGACAACAACTTAAAAATTTGTTTCGTCAAAAGCTACAGAATTTTAGTAAGTTTACAGTGGACTTTTTGAAACATTTCGAGTGTACATACATACAGCATCGTTAAAATGCAATATATACAGTTAAATATCTATTTTCAAGTTGTTATTTGAACATTCCGTTCCTGAATATATAGTTACATTGTTAATAGTTTTATTTTATTGAATATAAATGTTATATTTGTAAGATATATATATTGTTTAGAAAATAAGTACCTACATATTTATAAAATGTATTATTTATTGATTATTGTGTTGGACGAGTTCAAACGTTATTTGAATGAATAAGGATGCGCATATTTTATCTTATTACAACTAAACTATGATTCTTCTATCTTACCGCCAGTTATTATCTTATTCTGTTGTCTTTTTCAACTTACTATTGAGGTAGAGTTAAGAATCAGATAGGTGCATATAGCTCGTTATTCAGTTAGAGTCAAGAAAAATCAATATGGCGGACAGTACGTGTATACAGGGTGAGTCGTGGTGACTCCTGCCCCAAATTACACTAAGTAATAATTCAGTTCAAATTAAACAAGAAACCTTAATATACCTTGTAGCTAGGATGTATAATGTCGACGAAAATAATTTCTTAAAAAATTTTGACAGCCACTGGGTCACCAGTACCAATGTTGTATCATATAGTCAACATTTTCATGCACTCAGTATTGATAATTAAATAGGTATTAAATATTATGCAATGTAATTAAACTTCAAGTTAAAATTAAAAATTAAATAATTCACTGTTGAGTGATTTACTTTGTGAAATTTCATTTTAAATATTGAAAATATTTAAAGTTTCAATTACTTTGTCAACTTCACGAAAATAATATTCTTTTTACTTAACGCGTTTTCAGCCTTTTCGGCCATCATCAGAGTAAATTGGTGAAAATAAAAAGATGAGAATTTATAGCTAAGGAAGATGTGTAGGGGGGGGGGTAATATTATTGAATGTAAATTGGCTGAAACCAATTTTTTTCCCGATTTATAACAAATAATTAATATTACATAAAAGAAAAAATTTAAAATGAAAAATCTAACCCAAAACTCAAAAACAGAACTAAACTTTTAATATGCGTCATAACCATATATCAAAAACAAAAGGTACGTGTCACTAGAAAATGTCATACGGTAAATATCGTAAAGACACACAGCACATGCTCCGCGCAAAATATTTGTATGTATGTGTGTTAAATCTTAATTATACGTGCAGTTACACCAGTGATTCTAAAACAGTGATCTCGAGTTTTTAATATTAATTTTTTCGAAAACTACACCCCACAGAAAAAAATCGTATTAGGATTTTTTCTTCAATTTTTCATGGCCTATCATCACTTTTAATTTAGGGCAGTGGTCACAACTCACCCTGTATATTTTTAACAGTTCGAAAAAAAAAGACACTTTTTTATGAATTTGCTGTATGTATGAAATGTGGCTCTCTCTCTTAATAGGTAGGGTAGTAACTTTTAAGCTAAAAAAAAAACAGTGTTAAAAGTGCGTCCAGCGAGGGAAAAAGTGAGTCGATGAGATTTCTTGAGGGACTCGTCGTTTCTACTAAAAAAATTTTCCCATTTTGTTACTTTTTATGCTGTGCCGTGAGAAAAAAATTTATCATATTTCCATTGCATTTGCCTGGTTTGTTGCGATAAGACAAAACCATTCGTTGGGGTGACACTCGAAGGTCAACATCACACCTATTGTTGTTTGTACAAAAACATACACAGGTTCAAAAGTGGTTAGATTTTGAATGTGCTTTAAGAATGTGATAGAGAAAGAAAACCGATAGTTTTAAACAAATCATTTCATTCTCTAACCTGTATACATACTATTTTTGAGTTATTGTTTACATGACGTAAATGTTAGGTTATGTTAGGTTACCTGAACCTGAAATATTTGTATACATATATACATGTGCATCGCACAACGAACGCTAAAAGCTCGCACTCGTTGCAACTTGACATTAAGTTCAGCATTGGATAGATATAAATGTGGGTACGGTATGTCCCACTGTTTTTGTTCTTGCTCTTAGCTTTTTACACACAATATACGTCCTAAAAATGTTTCAGTGAATCACGGAGAGTCAGTGGAAAATTAGATATTTTGTACCGCTGTATCAACCATGTAGAAACACATATACATTTTCATTATCTATGACTACTACAATTTTTTTTTTGTAGTTTTTTTTTATAGTACCTTTACATAGTAGTTTTTCTGTTCTATACAATGAATAATAGTCTGGTACAGACAGGAGTTATCATGTCAGTCAGGTTCATCATCATCAAAACATTCTTCTCACTTCGTTTGCTATTTTTTTTTCTATTTTATTTCAACAAAAATATGTATTGCTTGTTTTGTTTCAGTTTTGAAAAGACTGAAAAAATTTTTCAATTTAAAATATTTTGTCAAAAGTACTATACATACAGTAAGATTAAAAGAAAAAAAAATTTACATTCAAATTATTTTGTTTCAGGTACGTTTCAAATTCGAATCGATCAATAATTCAGAAATAGGTAAGTAGAAATATTCGAAATGAAGATGGCGCAGTTCGGAAATGTTCGTCTTGATCACAGAGGACAGAGGTACAATACGTATCTCTCCACTGCTGGAACCAGTGTAACCAGTAAGAGATAGAAAATATGTTATATATATTATGTGCACCGTGTTTACTTTGTATTGGCGCGCTAAACTGTATATGTGTGCGTAATCGAAGATAGAGGTGACAGTCACGTGATCGGGCTCGCATACATATGTGTGATACCACAACGCTATGTGTGGGGATGTAACAATGCCAACACAACCAACATTACAATCAAATCCATTATTGTTTGACTGACCTACACTCGGTGAGTGCCACTGAGACACTGACTACCTACGAGCATAAGGTACACAAAAATACACACTGCAGATTTCATGATAGAGATAGTTGCTGTGTCTCCGTTACTCCGTGGTCTTGATTTTGTGGTCTTAAATGAATGTCCCATCAGACATCTTCGTCGTTCTAATCTTGCAACATCTTATTTGTTTTTAAGTTATTATAACTGCGAACGTTGTTTGTTTGTACTTTGTAGTTTTGATGTCATGAATTGAACAGATTAAGCACAGATTGGCTACAACAAACACCATAGATAGCTACGAAACAAAATCCAACATAATTTACATTGAACGCAAAACCAAACATCATATTTATGGTGTAATTTTATTTCATTTAACCCACAAAACAATTCAATGTTTCCACAATAAGAACATTCTTAACTTACATACATCTAAAGACAAAGTATATGCGTGAGGAAAATTAAGTAAAAGATTCTCTTAACGTAGTTGCTCTAAGATAGTCAGGTACAAAAGTATAGGTCAGCGAAAAAATTTTCTTTTATCAAAAATTAAGTAATGTATTAATATTCTTCAATTATTTTATTATTTTTGTATCCGATTTGTTTTTTCCGCGCGTTGCAACAATATAAAAACATTATTGAAAAAGCGTTGTAAAAACGTTGTAAAATGATGTTTATAAATTCCTTTGACACGTTTTCATTTTATTCAAAAAAATAAAAAAAAATAGAGCTTTCCCATAAGAGCCCGTGTTAAAATTTTAAAACTTTGAAATCGTTTTTCTCAAAATTGGGGTAGTAAATTTTAATCGGAATAAGCTCATATTATTGGTATTGAATTAGATAAAAATCTAGAGAAGTTTCGTTAAAATCCTTTGAAAAAATCGTTTTATCGACCAACTACCTCAAGACAATCAAAGTCTTAATGCTATGCCTACCTTAAAAGTTGCGACTAACTTAAGAGAGAGTATTGCATTTATGAAAATAATAACTTTTCTTTTCGGCATAAAAATTTAAAATCTAGTCCAGAGATTGTGGTCCATTTCAATTGTAGGAGTTAATTTAAATTGGAAGGTGGAGAAAAAATTAGGAGGGGTTTTTTTTCTTACTTCCACGAGTCCTAACACAAAAATTTTTGATTTCTCGACTTTGTTAACATTAGAAAAGCCAAATATTTTGTTTTTTTTGAAACTTTGTAGAATATTTAACGAAAGCACATTTATGTTGAAGAAAACTCACAGATACGATCTTTTGAATACTTGCCAATTGAAAACCAGCACATTTCCGTGTTAATGATTCAATTTTCCAATATATGTACCTTACTATAAACTTATTATACTACACCATTACATATATCTATACCTATACATATCTATGTATTTAACATAATTTTGTTTGTATGTATACATGATACCGTCTAACGTGAAACAATATCTAGCATGATGTGGTTGTTATCTTAATGGCCATCTGATAATATTAATAATATAAACTGTTTTTTTTCTCATTATTATCTCCATTATATGGAAAATAGTTGAACCAAATCATTTATGTTCAAAAAAAAAATCAAAACATACTCTGGGCCTGTTTGTTATAAATATTGTTATTACGTTTATGAAATTGAAATAAATTTAAATTAATATCAGTACAGGGGTGGACAATTTATTTATACACACCATAACAGTACAAAAATATTCGCCAAGTGCGTGACAGGGTACGCATCCGGTCAGGGTTACTCAATGGCTTTCAGGATAAAGTTGAAAAATGTAAATATTATGTTTAAATGCAAAAACCAGATTTAACATTTATTTCTTAAAAGTAAGATTAAGTTTATATGTATCGGCAAAGTTTCATGTTAATTCTTAATGATATAATTATTTGTTAATTAAAATAAATCTTATTATTATGGGGCACTTTAATTAAAGACGTAGTTAAAAATTATATTAGCTATGATACTTATTAGAGAAGTTAATGAAATGAAATTATTTCCAATCAGTGCATGTAGTAGTTTAAGTAATTTACCAATTTAAGTTAACTGACTAACTTAAGTGGTGGCTGCCCCCGCGCACACTAGTTCCGTGCGTGTTGCGCATAAAAAAATAAACTTCAGTAATAAAATAAATTGTACTTGCAAGACAATAAAATTAATTATTTTTATTAGCAGAAATTTCCGAGAAGAAAAATTTAGTTACTACATCCGCTGTCATGATGAGATTTGAAACTCGAGACTGTGACGACAATTTTAGTTTGAAGTCACACTAGAATCCAAAAATGATGTGCAGCCAAACATGTCCGAGGCCTAGAACACTTTAGAACTGAGTTTTTTGCCAAAATTTGGTATAGGTTAGAGTTTTTTTAATTTTTTTACAGCATTGGAAAGAACAGATAAAAATTACAGAAGAAGGGGTTTTGAGTCGTTGTTCTACGTAAACTAGTTTTCGAGAAAAAAAAACAAATTTTCAAATTTCAGTAGTTTTTGAAATTTTTATTACCTATATCATTGTAGAGAACGGAAAAAATAATTATATAAGATAGGTTTTGAACCATTATTCCATGGAAACTAATTTTGGAAACGATTTTTGTACACCGATCAAGTTTTCCCGTCAAAGATTTTTGATTGTCAAATCAGTAGTGAATTCGCTTTGTTATGCAGGTGGCTGCGACAGGGGGTATTTATCTATATGTACTTACAGTAATAATTTAGTATGCGGAGTATATAATTATCATTGCGCAATCACACACAATATTCAGTTAGATAATATGTAATTACCCTGCACCTCCACCATTAGTAAAACTTCATTTTTTAGAAATGATGTAAGAAAATTGTAGATTTATCATCATCACCATCATCGAAATATTTCACTGCACCTCCGCTATTCGTATTATATGTATATTTTTTTATAACAATCCAGTGGCGAACTTTGAAAAAGTTTTAAATAATCACTGCTCATTTTTTTAAAAAAAAATTTTATTAGTACACTTAACTTGTTTTAAAGAAGTAATAAAATCGCACTGGTGTAATAAATGCCAACCTACGTACATCCGTACGCTGTATAGCGTGCCACCCGCGTCTATATACGCGTTGAACCAATGAAGAACGAGTAAACAAACACAAACAAATTGGTATCAATCACTGCACGGCACTGGTATCAGTTATTCGAATAAATGACATCCAGTTTACTTTTATACAAATTAATTATTCTCTAATCTGGCGAGTATAAAAAAAAAAAACATACAACACTTCCTCCACTTTTGTTGTTACCTACATACATATGTATGTCTGTTTGTTTAGCAGTGTGCGTGTGTATTGGAGCTAATTAATGCAAGTAATTAGTAGTTGTAAATTATTAATTTTAATTGATTTTATTTAAATGATATGGATAAAAATTTTTTTTAAAGTTGTTGTAATGGAATCTTATATAAGAGTGGTCGATTAGAAAAATGACAGTGGAAATAATAAATGGTTTATAATTAATTTTATTAAACAGATTAAATTCAAGTTTTTATTTTTTTATTTTTATTATTATTATTGTAAAATAATTCATTCGAATAAAATGTTAGATTTAAAACGGTGATTCTCAAACGTTATTTCTGTGTGTTTAATTTTTTTTTAAACACTTTCAAGAAATGTTTTGTTATTTCCTAAAGTAGCAATTTTTCAACGTCTTAGGGCGATTTGAGGGGGAGAAATTTTTTTGGATTTAATGACGTCACCAAGTTTATTAAAATTTTTCAGTGCCTTAAGGGCGTATTTTAATCTAGAGGCTCGATTTTGAGGTGATTTTACGGGCGTAGTAAAAAAAAAAACGGTAAACATTTTTAGTATTCATTTTTTTACCAGTTTTTTATTGATATTTGAAAAGTATAAAAATGTATAAAAATTTAAAAAAAAAACAAAAATTGAAATCGGTACACGCCGGCAAAGTGGGGACTCGAAAAAAGGGTGTTTCCTGGTTGACATGATTCCAACCCTCCTGGTGATCTGAAACATAAAATTTTGGTTAATTCTGATTTACATAAATAAGTTTTTTCACAAAATAGCGTCCATTTTAACAAAAAAATTATTTTTTCGCCTCCTTTTGAAAATTTTTAAAAAATAATAAAAAAAAAAATTCCAAAAACCCCTACGTCAGACCAATTTTGATAGTATTAAGGTGATCTGTACCAAATTTCAAAGTAAATCGGTGCATTAGAACTTGAGATATCATGTCAACCGTATCGAAAAAAGTAGTTTCGAGTAATTTATATTAAAAATTTGAATTTAACACTGAAAGATAGCCATAACTTCGAAAATACTTCGAATTTCCGTAAATCCTTTTAGAGGTTTATTCATAAAGGTCTGAACTTTGAAAATACAAAAGAAAAAAAATCGATTTTTTCGAATTTCTAGGCTAGAATACTCCCTTTAAAAAAAAACTGTAAATGAAATCGTAGAATAATGACACTGGAAACTCATTTTTTCGATGCACAAATAAATTTTGCTAAAATACATATAGTAGTCAGTGGCGGCGCATATACATACATACATAGTGACAGTGATTAAATCTATCCAATTTTGAATGACAAAAGAAATATGGTTATGATTTTGTATGCGGCTGGTTGGCTAATAACCGTGCACATTTTCTATTTTCTCTAAAGAGTTCGAGTAGGTTTGGCTTGACTTGAAAAAACTTTATGGCTAAATATTTGCTATAAATTATCAATTAATGAGGCGTTTTGTTGTCGAGCCTATATACATATTATATACATAATGGTTTATTTATTATTATAATTACAAAAGTGTCAAGTCTAGAAAGACACAGTGTTTAGTTATAATAATATATTGAACAAATGATAAATCAGACGATATCAGACTAGCGAGAATTTTGTAATTGATTTTAATATCAACCTAGAGGATTTTAAGGTGGTCCGAACAATTTTTATAATGAATGTATATTTGAAATCACCGTAAAAGTTGTTAAGTTTTTTTTCGTACACATGTTTAAATAGATTTTCGGGTGTACTGTGCAAAATTTTAAAATTTTTAGCTCACTTAAAACGTACAGCTCCGTTGGTTGCGAAAAAATCATCATTGGTTCTCCTGGATGGATAGACATATTGAATACGAAAATTTACAATACATTTTAATAAATACACTATACGTGCAGCTCGAATCATCTATGTATGTAAAAAGTGAAGAAAAAGTTGGATATTTTAAACGACTACAGACTACCATTAGCGCTCATCAAGTAACCATTTTTCCTAACTTTGGGGATCATAACATCAACATAAACTATGTAAATTTTACACGATGTAAATTTTTTGGATCATTTTGTATTGGAATATAACAAAAAATTCTCCATTTTCCATAAGTGTGTGGCGTAATTTTTACACTTTTCCCAAGAATAGAGCCCATTTTTCCCCCAAATAGTACATTTTCTGCACTTTTTAGAAATGATAGTGTAATATCAACTTTATAGGTATGGCTCACGTCCAGTGAATGAATGATTTGGTTGTTTGTTGGTGACTTGAGACATGGTCGAATATCTCATTGCTGGCAAAACATTCCTAGGCTGTGGCCTAGCTCTTTTAATAATACTTAAGTAGGTATACAGAGGTAAGATTAAGCTGCTCACTTTAAATCAAGTGACATGTTTCTTTTCACTTATATACCTTATTATAATGGTTGTCGTCTCTGGAAGGTAATTACAGGGAGATTAATTATTTCTAATGTGCCATAAATATATATTGTTTATATATGTATTTGTACATACCTCGATTACAGGGACACTACGTTTAAAGAAATAATCGTCACTTGATTCATATAAGCGTAATACTGGCTGTGCATTGGTACTGCAGTGTATATGTTGAAATTTCTAATTAACGTGTAATCAATAGAGAGAAACATTGTATGTTATCGCACGATACACATAAAATTAGTGGGTGGATACTAAATTTCTGAAACTTCATTATAAATTATGCCGTAGTTTATGTGTGTAAAGTTTATTTTCTTCACCTAAAAAGATAAGAATCACTTGGCCGTTGCAGATAGTACCTAAGTATAGTCGGCTGCGTACAAGAAAAATACCCCTGTCGCAGCATCCTGCATAACACAGCGAATTTCCGTTTATAAAAATTAGTTTTTCTCGGAAACTAGTTGACATAGAAGAATAGTTTAAAGAGCTTTTTTTATGTAATTTTTTCTCCTCTTTTAAATGGTGTAAAAAAATTTCGCAAAAATTTTTGAATAAGTGGAAATTTTGGCAAAAAACTAATTTTTTGCCAAAACAAAAACCACGTTCCTGGCATCCGTCGTGTCTGGCTGAAGAACTCATCCAAAAGTTTTGGACTTCCAACATTTTCACCAAATTTTGTAAAAGTAGGACATTTCGTTCGAGAGGTATCGTGAGGACATATATATATATATATATATATATATATATATATATATATATATATATATATATATATATATATATATATAGGTATATAAATTTTAGTGAATATTATTTTCGGTTTCTAAAGACCTCAAAACAAATTTCTGTCATGGTCCCGAGTTCAAGTCGCGTCATGACAGTGGCTGTAATAACTGAATTCCATTCTGCAAATTCGCTAATTATTCCACTAATTTTACATTTAATTTTGTAAGAGTTTTTAACACTGTATGTATGTAATGTGTCATTATCTGTGCCTAATCTATTCACAAACATTCCAAAATTTCAAATATGCGCGTTGCGTCAGTAGTATTGGTGGGAGGTTAGATAGATAGATGCCCGTACCATACCATATACCTACGCATTTTCGGTGAAAACATGGGAAATTATCCTGATGGCTATTTATTATCCTTTTCTGATCGTATCACTCAATTAATTTTTCTGCCCATCTCCCAAACTACATAATACCGATGTGGAATTAACACAGATAATTGTGCCACGGTAGTAGCACAAATGCGCAGTGACTTTCTGTTACAAAAAAAAAAACAAATTGGTTGGAATTTAAAAATAATTTTTTATGTCATGTAAAACTTTTTCAACATGTGGAAACAGACAGGTTTGCACTCTACAGAATCTGTTTTTGTACATTCAAGATTCTTTGATGGTCTGAATTATATCTTCACAGTTCCAGCTATTCGACGTTAACAAACGGGCACCATCGAATGTACCTAAATGTGAAAGTGAGTTTGTTTGTTGGACTTTCACACTTCATTATGGTTTGGGGAACAGGGAATGTTATAGCCTATTTTCTACCTCAAGAAAATATTTGATTACTGTGGAAAAATTCCCAAGAAAAAAATAGCAGCTTTCATTAGTGATACTAACTCTCTGTCTATTCCACGCAACTTTATGGTAGTGTTATTCATGCCATTGCGTATCGGGCAGATTCCCCGATACCATTACACTGATTTATATTGAATAATTTCCCTATTTCTACTTTAAAATTTTATGTTTTTGCATGTAACGAAAGATAAAAAAAAAAAACGTCTGAATACCTACAATTTTCAACAAATACATACATAGATAGTAGATAAATTAAAAGAGATAACACCGTGATTCAACTCTATAGTACGGTGTGTATTCACATAGGGCATTTTCAATGGATAATAATTCATCAGGAATTTTCTAATTAATCGATGATTTATAGATCATTTGGGAATATAACATGCAAGGCTATATTATTTTCTCTAATATATTATTGGCACTGAAAATTTATTATTATTTTACCTTTTTCATTCATTGATAACATGAGTAGGTGGGTGGGTGGTAGCAGAGCTTCTGTACGTACACCGTTGTCAACAGTTTAAATTATGTAAAGAAATCCGTTTATTTACAGTATAACCTCTTTTTATACGGTCATTTTAGCGAAATTCAGCTATTACAGCCACTCTTATGGAAAGAGCTGAGCGCGGGACTATGACAGAAATTTGTTTTGGAGCGTCTAAAACCCAGAAATGACCTTTACTAAAATTTATATACATAAAGGGACATTTTTTTATGAACCGTATAAGAAATCTCATTTAATCTAATTATCGTCAATTTATTTAAACAAATATTATATAAAACAACAATCGTCCGATTATTATTTTAATATCAAAAAATTCGATCGTAAAATAAACCATTCTTTGTTTATAACAATCTTATTTCATATTTTTACTAGCATTCTTATTAAAAAAATTATTATTTATTAATATAAAAATTATAAAAAAAATATGACTGAAGCTGATTATTATTGAAATTTTATTTGATTTTTAGTTTTTATTTTAAAATCATAATAAAAATAAAATTTATGTTTAGTAATAATTATTTTTATTTAAAAAAAAAAATTCATTTTACACACAACACACTTAGGATGCTCAAAAAATATCGGGAACGGGGGGGGGAGGCCTGCCTTAAACAAATACACACGAGTTAATAAGATTTTTTAATATCTTTATAACAAAAATTTTTGTTAACAAAAAAATATCCATAAAAAGTTTTTATTCCACTAATTTTTGTTTACTTGTGTTACTCAACCATAAAAAATTTGTACGTTTATGTTTTTTCACTCGTAAATGTCAAATTTGGAATTTTTGTCTTCTTGTTGGGCGGGCTCTCGCCTAAAAAATTATGGCAAATTTAAAAATACCTGCGTAATTTTGTTTGAAACTGTCAATAATGTTTTATTTTTGCAAATTATATCTTGAATAATATTATTTGCTTTTCAATAAAAAGGGTTTAATTTACATTATATGAGAAGATATTTATTTAATGTCTGCTCATTTTAAACCACTCTTCTAAGCATATGTTCTTTCTTTAAGACCAGAGCAACTTTAAATAATTTAAATATTTTAAAAAGATTGATTAGGTCTCTATTAATTGAACTATTCAAAACATTCCTTGCATTCAGCTGTGTGGAATTAAAAAAATAGCCGATAATTATATTTAATTATTTAATAATATTATTTGAATTTGAAAAAAAAAAATATATTTTATTTATTTGATTTGATTTTGAATAATTTTTCTAATTCGTTTCCATTTGAAAAGTATATTCAAGCCAGAACAAGAAGCCAGTTAGTTGAAGTTGAAATTTTTTTAAATGACTCAACAAAAAATAGGCAAAAAAATGTCTTCCTAATATTTATTTTGATGACGGGCATATTTTTCGTTGAATATTTCTGTTATAATATTTTGTAGTATTGTAACTAGAGAATTTTGATTTTTAATAATCGAATAGGTACACCACGGTTCATATATGTTACGAACCATCACGATATTAACTATTAGCTTCTTACAACGATTTTGTTTCAGAAACGATTTTTTTTTTGTGTGTTTCCACTCATTTGTAATATCAACAGTCATGGTCTTAGCATATCTAGGCGTATACAATAGTTTTCTGCTCAAATACAATAAAAAAAGTCGTCAAGTGCGTGTTTGACACGCATTAAATATAGGTCTCAGTGAGTACTGTTTCTCAATTTTCGGGATCAAGTATATAAAGCATTTAAGTACACTATTACGATTTATGTAGAACTAGTAATAATAAACTATATACAACCAAAGAAAAAAAAAACATTTTTACGTTTTATTAAAGAAATAGATGAATATGTTTGACCATAGACATTAGAAATGATTTCTTTTTCTAGGATATCCCAAACTTTAAAATTAAAATTGAAGCATAGTCAGCCATGTTTGCATTAAAAAATTTGAAAAAATAATGTAAAAATTGTCACTATTTTCACTTTTTAAATTGTGTTTTTTGTTATATTTTTTTTTTTAAAGAAAATATTATGGCAACAAATTTTGCAACTACAAAATATCAAATCAAAAGATAGAAACTATATTTTCTAATTCAACAAAAATTGTAAAATAAATTTTTTAAACACTTTTTTGTTAAAATAATGATAATGATAATAATAATACGTTGAACTTTATTAAGTAAATATACCTAATTAAACTCAGTTTAAATAAAAAATAATAACAAATATTATGTTTTTTAATAATAACGAAAAATAATAAATTGCATTAAAATCAACAATGTATAAAAATTGCAAGAATCGATTCAAAACCTGTAATATAACATGCATAGGTAAATTAATAATACTTTAAGATAAGCATACAATATGACGATACATAACCGTCTATGACTACGGCGAATACGTTGTATGGACACACACACATACTTAAGAAGCAGTGTACTTGAGTAAACGAGGTATGGACTCTCCCCTTACTTAATGTCGATGTCGCACTTCTTGGAGTGTGCGACAAGTGGATTTTTGCTGTATGCGCTACTGATGTTTCAAGAATAGCAAGAATTTGAACGAAATTATAATAGGTCCGAAGATTGACGAATGTCTTCGGACCTATAAAAATTGTAAAAAAATATTTGCTGGCACTTGTTTATTTGTTCATTCTGGTACATTTAGTTTAAAAAAAAAATTTAACAACGAATCAAATTGTAAAACCAGATTCTAATATATAAATTTGATTTTGTTATTCTTCTATACACTTTAAATTCTTTTAACTAACTACTGAGATGGTAGGCAGTTTTGAGCATCTAGTAAATATTTTTATAATTATGAATCTTTTGTGTTTCGTTTATATGTGTTCAAATTAAATATGTTGGTCGGCATATCGGGTTTGGGTTGGGTTGGGTGCTCACCTGAAAGTTGAACGGACGAACAAAACGATCCATTCGTCCGTCGGCCAGTCTGTAAGTCCACGGTGATAATAAAAATGATTATTTAATGATTTGATTTGTTTGAAATCATTTTTTTTTCTATTCTTTCTCTATTAATTAAATGAATTTAAACAATTTCCTTTGCATTAAAAACGGCCGCAATTTAATTCTAAATAATTGTTTGTAAAAATAATTCGTATTTCCTTTTTTTCGATTTGCTTAAATTAAAATTTATTCGTTCCAACAAAAAAAAATTAAGTAAACAAAAATTTGCATATATTGTAATTTTTTGAAATTGTTGAAATAAAATATTTTAATTGAAAAATTACACTAAACCTACATTCGCGCAAAATTATATTTCTGCGTAATAGTTGAGAACGTTTAAAGGACAAAATTATCAAAAAAATTATTTTATTTAAATATGTATTTAAACGAACATTTTTTTTCAGCTGGATGTTAATTTATATTTCTAAACCACACACTAAAATATGTAATATGATGTGTAATATGACGAGATAGTGCTGTAACGGTTTATTTGTGGTGAAAACAACACGTACATATATATCAGATTAATTATTTATTTCGAGTGAGAAAATAATAAATGTATTTTTTTTTAATTTTATTTTTTGAATGCCTTCAAGTACATTATTGTACAAAAAAAGTGGCAATATAGCCCTTAACATCTAAAGTTTTTTATAGTTTCGTTTGCATAAATTTGGAATAAATAAGTGAAAAATTACTGACAATTTAATAGAATAATCTGGGCAAACAGAACCTGTTAAAACACATATTTAGACCTAGGAAATATCTAAAATCCATTTCGAGATTTATCGATCTCACTAAAAAACAATATATATATTTTTTTAAAAAAACGTCCTAATTGTAAAAAAATTAAAGAATATTTATTTTCTTATAATGTCCAACATTTTTTGTACAATGGTGTACTTTGTATGATTGAATTGTTGAATTTCGACTGTTTAAAAAAATTAAAAATTTAGCCAGATTATAAATGTATAGAAAAAATGTATGGAATTTTAATCAGAACAAATAAATAATTTTTTAAACATTTATTTCCTTATAGAGTCCATAATTTTTGAAAATGTTTATACAGTGTTTTACAAAAACTGAGAGTAGGTATTGCAAAAATCTAGTAACGGTAATTTTTT
Organism: Brachynemurus nebulosus; assembly: GCA_035578155.1. Classification (NCBI taxonomy): domain Eukaryota; kingdom Metazoa; phylum Arthropoda; class Insecta; order Neuroptera; family Myrmeleontidae; genus Brachynemurus; species Brachynemurus nebulosus. The sequence goes on from JAPWDM010000003.1 coordinate 75,344,717, forward strand.
ACTCTGCTTCATTTTGTATTTTTTTTTTTTCGTATAACGGAAGTATTAATTGCCAAAAAATTTTAAGTGTATAAATTACATAATAATATTAATTTTTCGCCAATTTAATTTTAAATACATTATTCCGCTCCTTTAACTATACAATATAATAAAAATTAATTATTTTTAGTAATAATTATAATTAATTAAACAGTGCAGATGAGCAGACAAGCATTAAATTTGTACCAGCTGAAAATAGAAGACGAAAGCACGTAAAATTTTAAAAAAAACATTTACCCGGAAATAATTTTTCATAATATTTGCATAACCGATAGTACCTACTTACCTGAGTAGTAACGTATAATTTTATATATCCTAAAATTCATTCAAAGAAAGTCAAGGTACATAGTTCAATTGGGATATGTAATTATACGAAATTGTGAATTAAATATTACAAATATCAGTATTAGAGTGATTTTGTTGTTGGTTCTTTTTTCCTATACTAGTATGTACTCAACAGTTTTGTTACCAACAGAACAACTAATACGTATGCATATATAGTGTACCTATATTGGTGAGTTGTGAACAAAATAATGATAAAATAATATTTTTGTAACTATGAATCGTCTTGTTTGACAAAAATTGTTTTATATACATTGCAAAAATATTCATTTTCTCGTAATATATTTAATTTAAATGGAGTATAGAGAATTTCGACTTTTATATCGATTTTCTTCTTTCCAACACAATAAATAATTTTTCCTATTCGAACAATTTGGAATCAGAGCACATTTTGAATAATAAATTTACAAAATTTGAAAATTTTCCTAAACAAGCTACTATTTCCCCTGATAAAACTATCTTAAAGCACTGAGTGAGTCACAAATTTCTCAAAAATTTCTACATTTTTCATTTTTTAAAATGTTTTTTTTTTCTTAATTACACTCAACAAAATTGTTTAATTATTCTAATAAAAACTGGTTAATGTATGCAGATATGTATGTTTTTAAACGGCAAATATCAAGTACATTATTTTTTTAAGGTAAAATTTTTGTCTTTCATCAAATAATAATTCTTGTAAATATTTGACAAGTTTTTGAAAGGAAATTATAATGTCCAAAAAAACATCATATAAATAAACACCTTAACGCGTCATTTGAGTACATACATCGATTTTTAGCATACCTAATTGGAAATGTTTGGGTACAGTAGAGGGAACATAAAAGTTGACAACTTTTTATATTGTTGGAATTGAATAGTTGTGTATATTTTTCTATTTCTACTACTGTACACTGTTAACACATTTGTTTTTGTCGTTTAAATGTTTGTCAGACTCTTTCTTGTGCGTGGTTTATTAATATTGTGTTTGATTTTTAAATTATCTAAATTCTAAATTGTTAATTCATTTGTAGTACGATTTGAAAAAAAAACATTCGTCTTCTTAATTAAATCTCTAATTATTTTTTTATTTAAATGAAATACAGGATATAAGAACATATGTTTTCGTATGCTTATTACATAATCTGATTCATGATATATGATTTTTATCAATTTTTTACATATTTTTTGTATTTAAACAAACAAGCAAAAAGGCAAACTCATTGATTTTGGATTTGTTGTAAAGAAATTTTAAAATTGAAAATTAAATATTTTATTAATAACAACTAGCTGTGGCCCGCGGTTTCATCCGCGTAGAATTGTCTGAAGTAGAAAATCCCTTTTCGTAGATATCCATATTGAGTATGTCCGAGGAATACTTCAATTTTGAATCCTTTTTGGGGTCCCAAGATGGTAGAAGACCGAAGCTTCCATCCTTTTCATTTTTAGTAGTCAGTTCAAACCATTGTTTAAACTTATGTATATAAATCCATCAATTTCAAATATGGACGGCTACAATGCACAAAAATTTACATGCAATATAGGTACCAAGTTGTCAGCAACCCAAATTTTATGATAAATAATTATCTACCTATTATTTTTTTAAATTTGATTTTTTACCACGATAAAAAAGAAAAAATTATATTATGTAAATAGATTACATCCATGTGACAGACAGTTTAACGTGATAAATTAAATACCGGATGGCATGGTCTGTCCTGTCTGTCTACTTCGCTCCTGCAATATGACGAATATCCGTATAATACCGTCATGGCACCTCTGTCCGTCACTTGAAACCGTTGTTGTCATAATTATCTATAAATACCATTTTTTTCTAAGGTGCGTATTTTATCTTATTTTGTTATCATTCAGCGTGGGACAATATAAGTTAAGAATGACTTAAGTCCATCCTAAAGTAGTTGCACTCCCTTCAATTGTAGTGAGAAATTTTTCTACGAAATATGCAATATATCACATAATTATGCAAAAATAATGTATTTTGAATGAAATGCGGTACTCGCTCTTTGGTTGGTAACAAGTACCATGTTATGTTGAAACATGGAATAAAGGTTTATTTTGGTTTTGACTGTAGTTTTAATTTAATTAAGTAAGTACTTATGTATTTGTTGGACATATTTTTGGTTGTGATTTTCAATTTAGATAAACTAATTTACTAACAGATATGTCCTCACGTCCTACATTCATAACATAAAAAAAAAAAATTAGGCACCTATATAATTATTCACATGCAAAAACTGTTATTTTTCTGTTTATCTTAATTTTTTGTTGAGCTAAAAATTGTACGCTTTTTATGCTGATAAGTATCAAAATTTTTTGAAAACTACACACACCGGCATAATTAGCGGAACATACAAAATATCTGTAAAAATCAAATAAACTATTTAATTTCAAGAAAATATTAATCTTATTTAATTATTCACTTAAAATTACATGTTCATAAATCGATATACCTTTATTTTCGGTAGTAAAAACAAGTAACCATATAAAATGCCAAATTTTCGGAATCTTATGTCGTCTAAGAATAATTCAAGTTTAAGATTATCTAACAAATAGAAAATTAAACACAGCGTTTTAATACCGTCTGGTTCCTTCCGTGCTCTTATCAAAGCTCCCATTCGTCTTTCTATACTCAGAATGATGTTATCTATAGTTTCCTGGGACAGTCTTTGCCATTCTTCAATTACGGCAGTTTGAAGCTCGACCATATTGAGAAAAAGCAGCATTTGAATTCGAAAGTGACAGACCTCTTAAAAAGAATTGCATCAGTAATAAATAAAAACAATTCTATGGAAAGTCAATTGATTTCTTACTTCAATATTATTTTAAGTAAAAATTTAAAAAAAACCGCCAAATTTGTTTAATAAATAGGTTTTTATATTTTTTTTCATGTTCCGCTAATTATGCCGGTGTGTGTATTTATTCCAAACTACTTTTGGCGATGGCTTTTATCCAGAAAAAATATGTATAAAATTAATACCAAACTAATTTAGCGTAACAATTTTTCAAATCAAATTGCTTAGAAATTCTCAATTTTGAGGTTGACATGACACATTTCTAAATAATATGTACACCTGTCGAAAATGTACAAGTGAGATGTGCAAAGAAAATTACATAAATATACTATTTTTCATCGAAATAATATCAAAATATAAAATTTCATACAGCGCTCAGTTAGCTTTTCATTTTAAAACTATAATTTTTTATGCAATTCTACAGTCACAATTACGAAAATGAATTTATTTGTGTCGTCTTCAAGCCCCAAGTCCCAATCGCTTAACACCAATCAACTTAAAATTCTACATAATAATAATCTTGGAAACGTCGAAGGCATAGGAGTACCACTGCGGGAAAAATTCTAATTCCTGAAAAGTGAGAGAAATGTTGAAAAGCAATATTCTTTAACTTTAAATAGATTTCTTGTAGGTTAGGAATTATTTCCCGCTTCAAGTGTGACCCTAGCCTTAATAACAAGTTCACGATCGTACATACATACATACCTTGCATGCATGTGTGTATACATATATCACGTCACGTGGTGAATTCTGCAATGAAATGATGGCCAAGTCAATGAGATGCGATCATGAGCAAGATGTTAATTACGATGATGCGATATAATACGCGAGTTAAAAAATGTGTTTGCCGGTGGTGGCGGTGATGGTGACGACCATAGAGTAGTGACGACGGTGATGATGGTGGTGGTGGGAGCGAAAAGAAAGTGGAGGTGGCACACATACATGCATATCGTACGTACAAGAGAACCGCCAGTGAACTTCATCACCAACAACTTACTACTATGTACATTCATATTCTGCCGCGCTCTCGTTCACATTTCGTTTTAGTAGAGAAAAGTAATTCGTCCGGGGCGCTCACTCTTCATGTGCGTCGTGCATCGTCGTGCGTGCGTGCGAGAAAATTTTCTACTGGACGCGAATGTTTTAAAGTGCAAACGGACGGCAAGTTCTTCACATAGAGAATAGTTAGTTATTGATTATCGATCGATCGAGCGAGCCCTATAATCAATCCACAACTTGTCATAATTTATCAATTAAAAAAAGAAAAGAACGTCCTGTCCGTGAACGGAGTTTTACTACAAAGTGAATTTAAAAAAATTGTATCGATGTCGATGTAATAATTAACATTATTTAAGTATTAGTTGTTAATTAATAAGTGTGCTTAGTGTCTTTTTTTTTAATTATGGTTCTTGTATCATGCACACAAGTTTGTTAATTGAAGTTTGTTAATTAGTAAATTGGAAAATATTAACCCCATACAGTGAAATTGTATTAGTTTAAGTTGCGGTCGGTCAGTTTTGTAGTTTGTTTGTTTGTTTGGTGTTTAATTTAAATGTATTATGTTATCTGACTTATCTGTTTTATTAATTATCTACATATTGAAATGATTTCTATTTAATTCATACTCATAATTCTTTGATGTCTTCAAAAGGTTTAATTTAATTATATAATGTTATATAATATATATGTATTCTATTTAATTTTTGGGTGAGAGGGTTTTAACCTTTGAGTAATTTAATATATTTATACATTTAAACGTTTTATTTTGAAAGGTTATTAATTAGTAAATTGACATGAATTTTCATTCAAAAGTCTGTTAAAATAAATACAAAAAAATTTTGATATAAATGATTCTGCAATTCAAACCATGATTTTTTAGTATTCCGTATCAAAATTGACAGTTACATCATATTCATGTTTAAGAGCTACAATTTGCGCAAGTCAAACTAGCAACTATTTTTTACAAGGGCAATAAAAATTGTCTCAAAATAATTTGATAAAAATTACAATCTGTTGTCAGTCATTACAGTCTATTTGTTATTTAAATATGTCCATTTGCCCTAACATGTCAAATTATGTAAATTTATATGTATATCACTTCAGATTCTGTTACTAACAGTAATTTTATAATTACTTCACAAGTGTGATAAAGAACTATATATATTTATAGTTATTCTATTATTAAATGAATCAGTTTTTGATAGATTTGGGACATTTAGGAAGTAGATTCTTAAATACTTATCGATAATTCTAACAAATTTTTTATTAAAAAAATTTGCAATTGCAATTTTTCATTCCAAACAATTTTAAACCGGAAGTTTATTTTTTAAAATAACAAATTCACAGAGTTGCAGGTGTATACTTTCTAAATTCTAAAACATCAGAAAATGGCTTAAAATTATTTGCGGGGGTCAGGGGCTATGCGTAAAAGATTATCTTTTAAACTTTGGTGCGTTAGTGCTTGTATACAGAATGGACTCAAAAATGTAAAAAAATTTTTCAGTGGTAAAATACAATAATTATTGAAAATCGAAGAAAATGTAATTTGGAAAAACTATTGAAAAGCATCAAAAATTAATAGAAAATATGAAATCAGTTAATTCTTCCAAAAAATAAATTTAGATAATTTCTTTCGTTTTTTTCTGAATCACACTGTAGTTTCCCTTTTCCCACTGAACTTTTCAGTTAGAACAAAACACGATCGATTACGCCATCACACGTTATACACAGATGCGTTAATTAAAAAAAAACCACCTGTTTCCACCTGTAGAAAGATTAATTATGTCATCTGTTACACGAGTTCAACGATTCAAATATTTCTTTTTTTCCCCCCAAAAAAAAAAAATTGTTTCCATAATTAAAATTTTTTTCAATAATGATTTTAAAATTAAAACATTTTAATAAATGAAAAAAAAATAATTTATATTCATATATTATATCTAGTCGATTCATTAAATATACGGAAAAAAATTATTTATTTATTTATTTATTTTTTATAATAAGAGAAATTTTTTTATTAATAAAAAAAATTCTTAATTCAAAAAAATCTCTGGCTTATTGTTGTTGAAGTTCAAGGTAAGCCCGAATTTGGTATATTATGAGTGAATAATATGTTTATTGGCTTGTAATATGATGGAATACGTTAGTACCGTAAAATTTTTAATTTATTATTTCCGCATTGTTAGTTTCCCGTACAATTTTTTTTTTTATTATTAATACAAATATAAAAATTGTATAATACGGTATCAAGCAAGAGTGTTTGTTGAAAAAGTTGGGAAGAATACATTTTGAAAGCTATAAAAATATTTATTTTTACGTTGTAATTGAGTTAAATAAACGTAAAAAAATGATAATATCCGTTCTCTGAGAGAGAAAAAAGAAAAATAATTGTTCATTGGACCGGAAAATCTTTTTTTTTTTTTTTTTTGTTATTTATATCAATATTGAGATATGTAATCTTATTTATTCATAATCTTTTTTTGTCATGTTTATTCTGGTACACGCTGTATTGATGTGTGTTTAGAAATTTTTAGAAAATATTCCGATTGAGCGAAATTAATGAATTTTTAATGGAAAACAAAAAATTTTATTATAATTTCGATTTAAAAAAAAAATGTTATATATCTACAGTACAAATTTTTGAATTAGTGCCAAAAAATATGTCAATTTATTCAAAATAAAACATAAATTTATGTTCAGGTGTTTGAGTAATAACACGAAATCAGATAATGCAGAAATTTCTTTTTTCTTTTTATTTATAATTTTTTTCGAAACAATCCAGAATAAAAATTAGACTTTTCAATTATATCAGAGTACTTAAACCAAATTTTGAGACACTTAATAGTTTCCGTTTCTATTGACATACCTCTACGCTTCCACCATATTCGTATGTTTACGCATCATTCATATTATGCAAAAATGTGTAGGGCGCGCCTTATCTTGAAAGGGGGCGGCGAGGTGAAAAGTAAAACTTCCTTGGAACGTTGGATTTAATTTGTGTTTATGGGTCCTCTAAGGCCCAAAAGGCTGTAGGTACTATCGGGGAGCAGTTTTGTGAATTCTCGTTCTAACTATTGAATTTGTTCTTTCAAAACGTGAGGTCTTTTAGCTTATACATAGAAACAAAAAACCTTACACTCAAGTCGCAGTGATAATTTTATAAAATTTCTTAGGCGGATTGTAATTTTTACATCATTTCAGTTTTGTTTAGCACTATAACAGCTTGCTCGGTCGGTATATTAATTAAACGTAAATCACAGCCTTTTGTTCGTGCTAATAATAATGAAAAAAACGTAATAATGTAGCCGGTTTATACCGCGCTGCGCTCCTCCAGATAGAACAAAAAACAAAACAATAAAATTTTTATAATTTCCCTCCGCTTTTTGCTTGCGATCGTAAATTTCCTTTTGTTGCCACAGCCACAGCCAGCCAACCAGCGAACAAAATGTAATAAAAATTAATGTTTAGCAATAAAAATATTGTTGTTTGTATTTGGTCTTTACTTTACGGACGTCGTAGTACTAAGTCTTCTTTCTCTATGGTAGGCCGGTATGGGCCAGACGGGAAGACGGGCAGGCGGGCAAGCGGGCAGGTAATATAATGTTGTAATGTCTGTTTAATTGATAAATACATGAAATAAAAGTTGAAGTTGATTGGTTCGGTAGTGAACAAATTAATCATAGTCGCTTCGGTTCACAATAATGTTGAATAATACCTAATAATAATGTTCAAAATCAATCATCAGTTTAGTTCACCTTCTTAAATATATCAATTACTGTTGAAATGCACCATCAAACTACACGGAACATACATACATGTATGTATGTACATTTAATAAATTTTGATATTATGTGCCCTAGGTACATGATTGTACACATAAAAATGGTCGTCACTTCTGTTAAGTCAGTCAGTTATATTAATAAATAGTCAACGATCATAATTATTATTGTATTTCGTTTTAAATAAACTTTTCCCGTGGGAATCAGGGATTTTTATGGGGGTGAAAAGTAGCCAATGTTCTTATATGTTCTTCAGACTTAGAGATGTCGATTCTCCAAAAAAAAAAGATCGATTTTTGGATCGATTTAAATCGAAATCAAAAAAATCGATTCAAAAAAAAAAAAAATCGGCTAAAAAAAAAAATCGATTCCGTGAGATCGATCTAAAAAATCGAAATTTTGAAAAGTTTAATAAAATTAGCTGATAATTTTTGTTTAAGGGACTTACTTGATAGTACATAGGTAATATCGGTAATATCGTGTAAAAACGCCTTACATTATATTAAATTTGTAAAGGCGATGAATGAGTTAACTTTTCAATTATAATTATAAAAATAAGGCAATTGAATATGTAGGACGAATACTACGAATTGAACCAAGTTTATTCAAAAATTTCAAACAAATTGACAAAAAAATGTTTTCTAAATAAGTCGCTTTTGTGGGAAAGGGATCGTCGTTTGCACAGATAGGTGATCTCTTCCTTCCTTTTGTATTAATAGTCTGACTTATATAAAGCCATAGGAGGGGTTCGTTGATATAACGAGTAAAAAGTGACAATTAATAATAGAGTTTTTGGTGTCTCATTTTAACACATGTTTCTTTGTAGAATTACTATTAAAATGAAGTTATTTTTGGAAAAAATCGGTTATCGATCTCTTACTTTTAATAATCGATTCATGAATCGATTCAAATGAAAAATATCGAAAAAAGAATCGATTTTTTAAGCTTCGATTAATCGATTTTCGATTAATCGATTTAAAATCGACATCTCTACGTTCAGACCCGGTCTATACAAAGTTTCAAATCGGTTGGTTGAACTGTTGGAGCATGAAAGCGAGACAAACAAACAAACTTAAATCACTGGAGCGCTGATAACCACTTTTTTTGCTTGTTTTTAGACGAACCTCTAGTAAATTTTTGGAAAATTATTTCGAAAATTGGATAGTTTGCAAATTTTCGTATAGATTGACTAAGTCTATTGAACAGTTTTTGCACAGGTCCAAAATATGTAACATGATTTAAAACACCTTTATCACCTTGTACTTTCCCGTTATCTGCTCAATACCTAATTGCAAAATTGATTATAAAAATGCATTGTTGATATTTCGAAAGTCAAAAAAAAAAAAAAAATTAAATGTGTGAGATTGCCAAATATTCATTTTCTAGAATGAAAACGTATAGATATAAAATAATTCAATGTGAACAGTGCCAGGTTTTTCTTCACCAAATTATACTATATTATACTACGATAATATGCACGTGTAATCAGTTTTCTCTTTTTATTGTTTTGTCATCTTTGTCTCACTAGTTGAAGATAATCGTTTATGGAAAATTACGGGTTATCTATTTAAATGACAATTCCAATAATTTCAATTGTATATATGATTTAGTAGGAATAGATAATTTTTTATATAGAGTATTTTTTGTCTTCAGTGAATTTCCTAGAAAATACATATATAGACTGTACGCTCAGAATCTGTCTTTTAACTTTCTTGAGACCTAATTGGGCCTTCAATCCGATTAATCAAAATATTAATAGTTTTATTATTCAAAAATTATGAGTATTATGACCAACTTGAGATGAGGTTTGAATTAAATTGTACAATCATTATGGGCAGTGATTGCGACGCTCGTATTCGTCTAAATGGTTCTTTACAATTTTATTATTCCAATAAAAAAATAAAAAAATTCAAATTCAGGCACCCTTCGTCTATTAGGGGAATATTTTGTTGTTTCCTAGAAATAATTTCTTTTCAAACATTTTTTCGCATTGACTGATATAATTTCAAATGTGATTATTATTTTGATTAAAAAAAAAATTTTTTTTTCATTACGTCATTGAAGATGATGGTTTGTTTGGTGGTTTAGCTTCGGATGTGAAGAAGGGAGGGGGGCGCTTACAGGTGACTCGCTTGCCTGCTGTTTTTGATTTGATGTAATTTTTTTTTCTCTCTGTTAATTTAATCCATCATATTATATATATATATTGAAATTCTTACACGTTTTATAAATATATAATGTTTTCGTTCTCTTGATGGCTCTCACTTGCGAGACTCTCCTCAACTCACTCTTATTTTGTAATTTTTTTTTTTTCGAAGTTAAAAATCTGATGATATCAATGAATTTTTTAATAACGGTTTCCGAATAAAAACATTGTGGTTAGGCTGTGGGTATAGTGCCTTTTGAAAAGTTTGAAACAGTATTCTTCGTTTACAAATTTTGAAAAAACTCAGGACAAAAAAGTTTTAAAAAAGTTTCAGATAAAAATTCTTGGAATTTTATATTACTTGAAAATTTTGAGTTTTTATTGTACGGAATACTATTCACGCAAATACGATTGCATTTGATCGATTTTTGTCAAACATGGTTAAGAACCATCTCGCAGTTACCAGCTTTTCCAAACTGGATTATGGGTCATTACATTTCAAATCAAACAAAAAAAAAAAAAATAAATAAAATGTCACCTGTGACCTCAGATTTAGCTGAAAATTTTTTTATTTGTTTATTTAGCCATTCTAATAATCTGTACAAAATTTAAAAAAATTATCTCTAATAGTTTTCAAGTTATAAATTTTTGAAATTTAGCAAAAATAATATATTAATTTTTTTTTTAAAAATAAAAAATCCATAACTTCTGTAATATTTAACATAAAGCAATAATTTTTTCATCAAAATGTTCAGAAAAGTCAGGAGTAGATTGTTCTATGTAGACTGGTTTTCGGGTAAAACTAACTTTTATAAAACGGTCGTCGTATGTACCCCTGTCGCAGCGTCCTGCATAACATAGCGAATTTCCATTTATAAAATTTAGTTTTTCTCGGAAACCAATTTACATAGAACAATTGTTCAAAAACGTATTTTGTATGATTTTTTCCCAAAAAGCGTTTGTCGATTAAAAAATGTCTCAAAATTTAAGTCTAACAAAGCCAATGATATACAAACAAAGCATTACATAGAAACATGAAGTGATAATTAACCAAATTTATTTCTCCTGTAATCTCTTGACTTTCCTGAACATTTTGATGAAAAAATTATTGCTTTATGTTAAATATTACAGAAGTTATGGATTTTTTATTTTTAAAAAAAAAAATTAATATTATTTTTGCTAAATTTCAAATATTCATAACTTGAAAACTATTAGAGATAATTTTTTTAAATTTTGTACAAATTATTAGGATGGTTAAATAAACAAATAAAAAAATTTTCAGCTAAATCTGAGGTCATGGGTGACATGACTTGGATGAAGTGGCCTTATTAAAATTTTTAATTTTACTTTTATCATAAAAATCCTGGAATATCCTGAAAACAGCCGAATCTATTTTCATCAAACCCGGCTAAAAAGTAAACCATTCCACAATTATCAGAGCTTTGAAAGCGGATTTTAAAAATTTTTAATTTTATTTTTATCCTGGAAATTCTGGAATATTCTGCAACGAACCAAATCAATTTTCATCAAATTTGGCTAAGAACATTTTGACAGCTTTCAAATAAAAATTTCCGACATTTTTCATTTACCTAAAATTCACTGATTTGAGCGTTACTTTATAGGGTATTCCATATTTGTAAATAATAAAATAAACATTTTAATTAGCAAAAAATACCACATTTATTTTTAATTGTGAAACAATTGTTTCAAGCTTATTTGTTCATTTTCAAACAGAGTTTTTCCTCTTAGAGTGCATATTTTATTTTACTGCTAAACTGATGTTGTCTTGAAGTCAAAGTAAGGATGATTTAATGTTACATTCCCCCTTAAAGTGGCTAAGAATTGGGCATATTTTAATTCAGTTAGAATAAGAAATTAATATACGTCGTATCATCAAAACCATTCATGCAAGTACAATCAAAGAATGAAATGTGGTACTCTCTCTTAGGTTACTAGCAACTTTTATATTAATACCGAGTTATATAAGTACTCCCGAATTTTGTCAACGGTAGTGTACATTTGTGTATAGGCAATTTGTGGTACATATAATCGATAATATTAAGCACTATTATGTATACATAACAAATAACTCGATATTTTATTGATTATAATTTCAGATTAACACTTAATAATAATCAACATATTCATATATACCTATACGTTTCATCTCTCTCTCTCTCTCGCACACGGTCTAGTACTTTGGAATTTTTTTGTTCGGCACTGTTTTTTTTTTTTCTTTTTGGAATTAATAATTTGAGGAGTGACTGAACATCAATTACTAACTAAGACTACAATAAAACCATTTTTTTAGATGAATCCTGCGTTTGTATAAAATATACTATGAAACAGAAACTTAAGGTACCATCACAATGCGGAATTTTGAGAAAATCAATTTTTTTTAATTTTTGGTCTTATGTTAAAGTACATACAGTTATGCCTGTTCTCTAAAAATTTCAAATTGAAATTCGAATTATTACGGTCGCTACGATCACGGATCAATAGATTCTAAGATTCAGTCTAAATACAAAATTCTGTGGATCTATTGGTGCCTTTTGGCGGGATGTTATTTATAATACATTCAGTCTTTGCACAACCAGTGAACGTATAAGATCAATTGTTATCACCACAGTATCACATTTTTGTTGAATCAATTTTGAGACAAACTTTAAACGCGTATGTCTCGAAATGCCCTTTTTAAAAACCGATACCCACTCTCAGAGGGAAAGTTTCCAAGCTATAAGTTTGAAGTTTTGACAGAATATTGTTTATTCCATTCTCCATGTTCCTATGGAAACTTTTTTTTTTTTGAAATCTTCCTATTTTTTCACACGGAAAACTGTTGAAAAAAGGCCTAAATTTTGTACTTTTTATTCAAACCGCCGCCATTTTTCAAAAACATAGCAACTTACCTACAGATTGATAATCTATTTTATTTTTTTTTCTCAGATGAAAACTGCGGCTACAATTGTGGGCACCAATAGCCGCCCTTTTTTAAAAACACTTTTTTCAAAAAATTATAATAATTATAAAAAAATAAATAAAAAAAATATTTTTGTATTGTTGATTAGTGGTATTAATCGTAAAAAAAAAATTCATCCCCATTCCCCCATCCTAGCCATCCGATCCAAAAATCCATCCGAAAAAAAAAAAATTGCGAAAATTGACTATTTTTTGGCCGATCACACTATGATGATACCTTTTAATATTTGTATGCAGTACAGGTTGAAATGAAACAAACATGTTTTCATTCTTGTGCGAGGAAGAAAATTTAATTTGTTTTCCGAAATACGTGAAAATATTTTTATTTTCTTTATACGTGTGCCATATTTCGACCCAACCAAAATAAAAATTCGCATGGGAAACTATGTGTGCGAAAAAGATATTTAATAATAAAATGCGGTTTGGTCGTGTTTGGATGATGTTAGTGCCCTTTTGTGTTATGCATTAATTTTATTCTTTGCATCGTAAAATATAAACAATGTGCATATATATATATATAATATGTAAATAAACTGGAAGGTACTCAATTGATGCAACTTTTTTGTACCATTCTGTATAAAATAGGTATTCAAAAATACTTCTTAGTTAGAGAAAAAAAAATGAATTATTTGAATTGAAAACAATATAAAAGGTTACGAAAAGCATTGGAGCATAACACAAGAAAAAAATTAATCTTAATCATTGAACTGTGTTAACAAGTTGTATTCAGTTGTTGTAAGCTCCCGAGAGTCCAACGAATTTAAATTGAGAGAGAGAGAGTTCTGCTGTTTATTCACATAATTACAAATTCTGAATCATTTGAATCATTCTATACATATATACCATGTGAGTTTTTTGAGAGTTGCCATTTCTATTACAACCAAATTTTGATGATAGAATTGATACGGAAATGGTTCTTTTCTTGGATGTAATGGAAATGTAACCAAGAAAAAACACTATCGGTCGGAAGTAGCCGCAAGTACATGGGCATATTTTTACCGCCTAATTGATAAATTTAAAAAAAATTCAAAAATTAAACTTGGGTAAAAAAATTTTTCTCTTCATTTGTGTTGTTAATTGATGCATTAGATCAGTTTTATCGAAAAATTAATATATAGTCTCATTTAAAAATCTATAAGTTTGTGTCATAGCTCGAAAACCATAAGAGCTATAAAGCTCCTGACTATAGCAATCGGTTGCCTCCGTCGATATCTACAACTCTCGAAAAACTCACACAGCATATGTATAGTACGTTATTACTGCATACACACCTCTGCTGTCTCATTACAAATTCGTTTAACTCTGCGGATAGTTGTTATGTACATATATTATTGGTATGTGTAATAAATATTATGATTTATTGATATTCAAAGAGTGACTTGTTTAATGAGATCGCGTAGGTAGCACCAATCGAGCGCGGAGGTGAGGGGGTGGGTTTTGATTCAGTGTTGAACGAATCGAAGAGACACTATATATGGAATATTTAGTAATAATACTAAAGAAAAAAAAGCAGAAAAATAGGAAAATTAAATTTTTCAGTAGTTACAATAAATTAGATATTCCGCCGTATTAAAATTAGTGATTGATTCCTGCAGAAATTAAAGTTTTTTTTATTTCCGGTAGTAGCTTAAAAAGGTGTCTTGATGTGATTGGAAGCCTTAGTGAGGAGGTATATGGTGATATTTTTAAATTACAGCCACTGTCATGACGCGATTTGAGCCCGAGACTATGGCAGAAATTTGTTTTGAGGTTCCTAAAACCGAAAATAATATTCACTCATTAAATTTATATATCTGGTGAAAATATTGGAAGTCTTAAACCGTTGGACGAGTTCGTTAACCAAACACGTCCAGTGCCCGGAACATGGTTTTTTTTTGGCAATTTGTCGTGAAAAAAAAAAATAGTTTTTTGCCAAAATTTCCACTTATTCAAAAATTTTTGTGACATTTTTTTATACCATTGAAACGGGGAGAAAAAATCACAAAAAAAGGTCTTTAAACTATTATTCTATATCAACTGGTTTCCGAGAAAAACTAATTTTTTTAAACGGAAATATCGCTATGTTATGCAGAATGTTGCTACAGGGGTATTTTACTATATTATAACCCATGGTGTTTATCTTTCTTCGGGATCACCTTTCTGGTGTCCAAGAACTCACAGCTACGAAATATGTAGTTCTTTGTACGTACTTTTATGACGTCAGTTATTGATGAAAAAGTAATTGGGAAAATATTTTTCTTTTTTGTATTAAACGTTTAAGAATAAAAATTTGCTAAAAAAAATGCTATGTTTAAACTGTTTGAACGACCTTCACCTCACCTTCAGGTTGGTTCATATACACTCATTAATTCAATTCCAATTAGAAGACGCTAATCAGATATTTTATTCCAATAAACGATACCTGGGCACATTTATTTTGCAACATTAGTTAGAAAATATCTTAAATGACCATATTATACGTATCTTAACATTTAACTATATGGAGATTTAACACGGGAAGAATTTCCTCTTGTTTAAAAATAAATGATCACATTTAAAATGGTGGTTAATTGAAAGCGATTATATGCAACACAAACATGATATTTGCATTTATTTTGTAAATCACGCGTCATAAAGATGAGCCAATACGACGTCACGTACAAAAAATGTATAAATTTTATATAAATAATTTAGAATTAAATATGTAACCGAACTTTACGTACATATTACGTTGTACACTTCTTATACATATCTTGTTATGTGGGTAAAAAACGAGAATATGAAGAACGAGTTGTGTTGCGTTTGAAATCTAAAACTAAACTTGAAGATATTATGATCGTGTGTGACGTGTAGCTAAATAATAAGGTTGCAATACACCAAGTAAATATATAGTTGAATACGACTTAAAAAATGGTAGCAGAGCGTGGTTTGTTGATATGTCAATTCAAACTGTTTCCCTCTGCAAGTAGAACGATTGTAATGAATATTTGCCTCTTCTTATATACATTCAATTTCGTAAATTTTGTTAGGAAAATTATTTTTTTAAATACATTTTATTTTTTTAAAAGGTAAGAAATGGTTAAAAGTACTTCTAAAGAAGTGGTGTAAACCTTGAGAGGGTTCCTTATTCACTTCTAAAGAAATTCGACAATTTATCACCAGTTCACAATTATCCCATGATTTTAAAATTGTGGGGTAATTGTGAACGTCATTCACAGATGCCCCCATTCGGTCAAAAATTTCAGTAGTGTCCTTTTCAGAGTTGAAAATGTTGATCAAGGTGCTGGTGACCTTATTGTACAAGTTTCCGTTGTACAAACAATACAAAAAAAAATTATTTTTTATTCATGTAAACTAAATGTATTTCCTTGGAAAAGTCCTATTTTCCTTTTTTTTTCTATGAATACATGGAATTTTTTGATTTTTTATATGATAAAATGACAAAATATCATCAAAATATCATTTTTAGCTTGTAATAAATTTGTTCCTACAATTTTTGTTATTTTTCATTAACCTTGATTTTTTGTACAAATTTGAAGTATGCGTAACTTGCATTAAACAAAGAGAAATTGTGACCGCTAAAGTATGATGAAAAATTTGAAAGTGGAATAAATGTAAAGAATTTGAGTTGGGCTTTACTCTGACGTACCACACTTCTCTTGTAATCCATTCTAAATAATTTTTCTGATGGCATTCACT
This sequence comes from Brachynemurus nebulosus, assembly GCA_035578155.1. Lineage (NCBI taxonomy): Eukaryota > Metazoa > Arthropoda > Insecta > Neuroptera > Myrmeleontidae > Brachynemurus > Brachynemurus nebulosus. The sequence continues at coordinate 75,361,468 of JAPWDM010000003.1, forward strand.
TTTACCCCGAAATTCATAAGATTTGCAAAACCGCACCGGGGAAATGTGAATGGCTTATAAAATTTTTGTTTTTCATACGAATTTGCTCGAAATTTATGTGGTACATCCTGAATAATGTAGAATTAAAAATAAATCAACCATAACGTGATATATAAAATGAAAAATACTTACAACAACGCTTTTATCTCAACTCATGAAAATCCATTCACAATTATCCCGGTCAACCCTATTACCAAATCCGCAAAAACACACGTAGCCCGTATACTGTCAATATTTCGAAATACTGACAGTATTACTGAAACTATAAGTGACAAACACTCTTTAAATGAATAGTGAGAATGTAAAGGAATTTAATGTGCGTAAAGAAGCCGGGGCCGCTCTGGTTTATTTAACATTTCCAGTATCTGCAGTAATATGTTGTTTGGTGTTTGAAAATCCAGTTACATATTTATATACATTATGTGTACATAATATTAAATACGCATAATATACAAATACATTGTAAAATTTCCTCCATGTTGCATGGGGCCGTTCGTATACGGCCAAACATCCAAACCACACTAATGGCGGGCGGGCGGGTTTGTTGCTGATTATGGTGGGAGCGCGCCGACAATTTGCAAAAGTGTTTTGCTACACGGCACTGTCACCATCACTAGTGGTGATGATCAGAGAGTTGTATTTTAAAATTTCATTTAGTTGAACAGTATGGAAGGTGTGACTATGCTCGTGTGGCTTAACACGGTGCTGCTAGATGTGGATTGGAATGTGGTAGTACTTAATATTTGTAACTGACTTTACTGGTTACTGCTGCTCGTTGTTGTTTGTTGTTGAGGCTGTGTTCGTTCACCACAGTAAATCAATTCTTAACTATGTTTGTGAGTAATTTTGAACATATTTATATATAAATATTAAGTAAATAATAATAATTTTCTGTCAAACGTAATCGCTACGTGTAATAATAAGACCATTTTACATCGTATAATCTATGTTTAATTGGGCAACACACTACAGTACTAGAGTACAGTGAAACTTGTTTGTTATCAAAAGTGTCGCCTATAGTATCAAAATCTACTAAAGCACTTTGCGAATTTTTTGATTTTTTAGGGCCATTAATGTTTAAATGCAACAAGGCATATGCCCCTTAGCATTTTTTGTTGTAATTTAAATTGCTTACTAAAGAAATCTGCAACTGAAATATAACATAATTTTCAAATCCTGCTAAATACCCATACATAACCTATATTTTAGATTTTAACCGTTTCAAATTTTAATTTTTTCACTGACATGCGGGACGTACGAAGTATAAAATTATGTTTTTCACGTAAAATTTGTATTTTAGTATTTATCTGAAATTTTAAATAATGAAATCGTAGATGTAAATGAATTACTAAGTAAGCACTTTGGTTTTAAGTGACAAAATGAAAATAGTTTACAATATTACAAAACAAGTTGTATCGTCTAACCCTGATACATCCAGTATTGCTGAATCAAGTTTTTTTTTTAAATAAATTTCCCTTATAATTTCTGTTTTAAAACGCACTTTGTATAAATGTTACTATCAAAGCCTATTAAATTCAAATAATTTTGATTAAAAAAGGGATAAAACGATAATTTTGTTTTTTGATAATAGTACTCTAGTCATCTTTTTTACCTTGTTAGTTAATATAATTCTGACTTTTTAATCGAAAAATTAATTTTGAACTGAGTTATGGTTTTTTGCGATTTCCCATGATCTTTATAAAATGGAATTAGTAGATTTTGATATTAGGCAACTCAAATATATCTACTTTTTTTTTATAAATTTTCCATTTAAAACAAATTCATTTTTTTCATCAGTCATGACAAAAGTAGTTGATCCAAATTGAAAAGGAAATCATGGCCATCCTGTTTTCCTCCCATGACCTGAATATTTTACATTTTATACCCTTGCTTGGTGTACAATGCCGTCAATGCCACAAGAAAAGTAAAACCATATCCAATTTTTTTTTTTTTTTTTTTAATATAAAAAGAATCAATTCACTGACACGATGTGTCTGCGCAGTTTGAAATGTAAAAGACATTTTATAAAATTGAAACTCGCAAGTTGGTCGAGATAAAGGGATTACGAGCAGTTCAGGGAACGAAAAAAATTTCGTCCATTTGACAGTTAACATGTGTTTTTTTAAAACATCTGTTCGTGTCATCATAATATGACACGATATCTCCGAATACATTTGGAGACCAACGAATCGACTCTAAAAAAAATAATTTTATATAATAGAATATATTTTATAAGGTACAGTAGACACCTAATGTACAATCCAATCTGTATTTCATGCGTCTTTTCAATGGCGATTAAAACCAAATTAAGACTATAGGCAGGCACTGTTTTCTTTTATATAGTTTAGACCAGTGTCTTCCAAACTTTTCTCACTGTGGAAAGACTGATACGCTCCACAATACGTTTACAAATTGTGGAAATTTATAAAATTTATTTCGAGAAGTTGGTTCAGTGAATTTGCTTCCACAATACGCACGCGATTTGACACCAATTGACGTATTGAAAGTCAAGATCCCAATTACTTTCAAACAGTAATTGCTATAAAATCATTGTCTAAACACAAAAAGTATACAATGACAGTTTCACCGAACATAGTTTGGGAAACGCTGGTTTTGGAGAAATGATCAGAAAGGATACGAATAACAGCAACTTCATTCTACTTATTATGTATATAATTTTTACTGAAAAAGAATTCGGTGCCTCCGTTCAGTAATACATATACACACAGACATAGTCAGTTACGTATGTCAGTTAGTTAAATACCGACCAACAGATTGGTACATATTTTCCTTCTCTTAAATCGTTCGTCAGTGTAATTAATTAACAACCAGTGCTACGGTTTTGATATATTATAAAAATTGATAACATCTAATTCTCCAACAAAATGATTTAATTAATTCGAGTACATTTTAATAAAAAAAAAAAAAATACTGCTAGATGTTGAAACGAAAAAAGGAGTAGGTAATGCCGTAAGTCGCTCGTTCATATGCTGTATATTGCCATGTCATTACACTTCCGTGTCAAAAATAAACTCATTTACCACATATTTACATGTATTATGAAAAAAGTATAACCTCAGGTGATTTAGAGTTCCATCCATTAAGTTGGTAGTTAATAACTTGACACACGTTGATGTACTGAAAACAGCCTCTGTCTACAACGGAATCACATGTTTTCCCGGGGATTAAATGTAGCCTATATCCTTCTCCGTCTCTCCCGCAATCATTGTACGAAATTTCAAGTCGATCGGTTAAGCGATTGAGGCCTGAAGGTGACACAAATAAACAATTTTGAAGAAAACTTTCTATACTCTTTCTCCATTATTATTGAATTATATAACACAACTTCCATTTGGAACATACTGTAGGTACAACAACATTTCAAACTATTTGTACTAAAAATGATTATTATTATTATGTATTTCAAAAAGTTTATTTTATTCTAATTAATTCTCTGTTGCTGCTGGAGCGCGGCGTTCCCCTCCACCCCCCTCATTTAAGCATTTTATTTATGTGTGTTTGTCTAGTGTGGCTCGCTCTATAGTGTGTGTTGTGTTATCTAATTTTTAAATCATTCCAACTTCTTGTACATACATATATCGCATCGCGGCTTTTGTCATGGTAATTTAAACAACATTTATAAAAATTTAGTGCTTCAAAGTCAATTTAGTTAAGCTGGAGAGCTCACCGTAGTAATCTTCATATTTTTTTTTTTGAATCATATCAATTTGAAATAATCATCGGAACACATTTTTTGTTCGAAAATAATTTTTCAACAGCCGAAAAATGGTATTTTTTTTTAATTTATTATCGTGCACATTAATTTGCAACTGTCAAAAATTTTTTCTGGACAACAAACTGGCGTAGAGCTGTTTTAAGTTAGTGTTTAGATGGATAATGATAATTGTGAATTTAACACTTTTTTATTATTTGAATAATTTAGTTTTTTTTTTTTTTTCTAGTTGGTGTTAGTGTTTGTCATTTAGTAACGGTTTGACGCACGTTTGTTCCGAAATTGAATAATTATTTGGCCATTTTTTAAATTTTGATTGGAATTTTGATATTCGTAGAAAAAAAAAATAAATAAATGGGAATTTTTTTTTAAAAGATGTCACGGCACTAATCTTTATTAATTGGAGATTAAGAATATTTTTTTGACCTTCTCTGTAGTCGAGTAAATGTTGAACTTTGGTTAACCAAAAACGTTATTTTACAGGATGGTCATTGCGCATTCCACTATCAGACGCACAGTTATTCTTATTTATCCGTTAATCTAATTAAAGATGCATTTTTAGTAATCTCCAACTTGAATAGGTATTTTCTTATTGTCTCATTTGAGTCCATCACTTAATGAAAACAACGGATGTGCTTGGTGCATTCACCTTAAAACGGCGCAGACTAGAGGAGCCTCTTTGTTTGTTAAATTAATTAAAATAACGCCATCTGAAATGTGTCAATCTAAATGAATGCAGGACCGACAGAGAGTCATATAGTGGTCGTCAAATGATTACCAACACTGATAATGTTGTTATCAGTCATAATCGTCAGTCACAGTTGACACAAATGAATTATATTAAAAATACTTAGTCGATTACATCAACATTATTTAATATTTTTTCAGTCGATTACATCGCAGAATAACTATACCGAGTGTTTCAGGAAAGTATAAAGAGAAATGTTCCTGAGGTTTCGCAATACGGTAATGAAAACTCTGAATAGGGAACGATTTGGCATGAAATTATAAGGGATCTGAAGTAGGTAGTGCTTCAGAGCCCTAATACAACGTGTTAAACATGTAATATTGATAAATAATTTTTTTGTAATTAGAAGGTTCAGTAGATTGTTGCAATACGGTACTTGACTGTATTTAAAATTTGTGTCAAATGTTAAATAATTCTATGCATTATCATTATATATGTCCAATTTTAATGATGAAACATAAAAAAATTTGATAACTGTTTAGAAATTTTATTTTGAAAATCGCCATTTTTCAACAAATATTCAAATTAGTGAAAACGCGCCATTTCTTGAAAATGACGTAACATTTTGTAGCTAGATATGTCGATTTTGATAACTTTCATCGATGAGATAAAATTGTGTTTTCTTTTGAATATTTCTATTTGCTTATATATTATATACTAATAATAATCGACCAGAATTCAAATAAATACTTGCTTTTACTTTAACATTTCATGAATATAATCAAAGTTTTAAGTGTTAATAGATTTGAGCGTTACTTTATGGTATTCCATATTTGTTTATTATTTACAAAGTTTTAAGGTTATAAATATTGACATTGACATTTAGTTGCTTCAAACTGTGACGTCACTATAGTGAGGCGTTTTTCCCGTCTTTTTCTCATTTAAAATTGTAGGGTTATTTTTTTTGATGATTTTTTACAGAATCTGTCGAACCACTAGGGTCCCCCTTAAATTGAAATACAATGCTTGTAAAATGATCAAAATCTTTGGGAACAAATTTTACGAATCTCTTAATATTCGTGTCATATTTTTTTTTAGCAAACACACCGTATAAATTTTAGGTGACACAAAAAGTGCGATGTCGTAATTCATCTCCCGTTCCAGTTTCGAAAACAGACATAAATATCACACGCATGTGGTGCACTCTGTGCTCGCGTAACGCTACTACTCACTGCACGCACAAAAGAGTATACGCTTGTACTTATTTTTAATTTTATTATAAATAAAATATAAAATAATAATGTGCAAAAGTATTCAAAACACCAGTCCATCTGTTTGTTTATTTCTTTTTAAGATTTCGTAATTCTAAAAACGAATTCGTGCGCAAATAATATATTATTAACAAATCAAAGGCTAATTTTAATCCTGAAAATTGTGGAAAATTCTAGCTACTGACCTACGAAATCCTGACTTAATGCATGTCTAACACGCACTGGCCGAACTTTTTTATTTTGAAGTTTTGTCAAATAAGATGACACAATTATTTAATTAGTTGGCTCTCGATTTGACATAAATATATCGAAATTTCAGTCAATTCTGATTGTTTTTAAATAATATATATATTTAAAAGTTTCGAGAATATTCTCATATTATGCATTTCAGTATGTAAATACGATTAACAGTCCCCATTACTTATGTAGATATAAAAAAGAACAACAAAATTTCCAAACGATAAACACAAATTTTTCTTATTTTCTTTTCCGACGAAAAGTCAAGCAGCAACATGTCCATAAAACAAAACACTTGAGGACAAATACGCATAAAAAGTTATTGATTTAAGAAACTGAATAAAAAGCGAAAATATTTTTAAATTTTTGTAACAGATCGCTCGGTTCGCTCAATTTTAATTCCATGTTTTATTTATATGGGTTGAATGGGAATGGCAGTTTTTGTCCCTTTAGTGTATTTTTATATATATTTTTTTTCCGAACAATATAAAATAAAAAATACAATATAAAAAGAATTTCTTCTGTTTCGATTTTTTTTGTTAGCATATAATTTTATTATTTGGAAGGGAAAGGGCTTTTCATCGTAGGTACATTGTTTCGAATTTTTTTTTTCATTTTGTAAATAGAACGGAAAAATGTTCTGTTTTGTTTTCGATAATTAATTGTTTAAAGAAAAAAAAAATTCATTTTTCCCAACCCGTATATGGCTTTCTCGGCATTTGTTTCAGAAGAGTATTAAGTATATCAAATAATTTTTTTGCAGTATTGTAAATTTCATTTTCTTCTTTACTGTGATATTCGGTCATTCTCATGAATGAAACTCGTTAGTCTAAATTCTAAAGGGATTCATTTGTTTCTGTATCTATATTGTTTACCGTATTTTTTTGCTTTTGATACTCAGATGTTTTTTTTTCCGAATTAAAAGAAATAAGAAATTTTCGCCGTCACAACTGACTTTGTTCTTTCAAATGTTATGTATTGACAAAAAAAAAAAATGAAAAAAATGTTGAATGTCACTGCTTTATTGTATATGTACGTTTTACTCACTATTTACATTAAAGTGTATACATACACTACCGTTAAAAAGTTTGGAAACACTATAAAAATTCAGTAAAATCATCACATTTATTTGGTTTAAATTATGAATTTTATTTGGACATGTTAATCGTACTTAATTACACGTTTGCTTCGCAATAAGGTTACTTCACAAATTGGATACAGAGAAAGAGATGGAACGTTATTTGTTTACCTTATCACAAGTTTTTTTTTTTTTTTGCTAAAATATAGTATATACAGTATACTTTATTTAGATATTTTAATTCAAAATTTTTACTTACAAAAATGATATCATTATAATGCAATTTTTTAAATAAAAGAAATACGTACACAATTTATGTATCCTCATGTAAGATATGTCATATGTATATTCTGATTTATTTAAACATTAATTGATAGACTTTTAGTCCCATATGTACATGTTAATTTCAAATCTTCAAAATGTCATATGTTTATGGTATTTTTTATACAAAATAATAAATTAATATATTAGATAATTAAATACATATTTAGTTTTGAACAGAATATGTGCATTTTTCACGATATTTTTTCTCAGAAACGATATCATAACATATATGTACAAAATTTTTTTATTTTATTTTTTATTTTTATCACATTTATGTTACCTTTATTGCCTTTATGTGTATATCTATACATATATGTGTACATTTTGAACACCCTATATACACGCTTCACTTATAGTAACATAGAAAGAGACCTACCTTTCTTGGTGTTCCGGTTTGTGCGGCATTCGTGTATACTGATATTGCTAACAAAAAAAATTAAATTTATGGCTTAAATATTAGATTCTAATTTCATCAAAGTAACCACCTCTTTTCTTGATGACTTGTTTATAAATTCTTGGCCACCGTTGAGAAGTATATCAAAATATTTTTGGTCCAATTGTTCCATTCATCTTTAAAGAATGTCCAGAGCTGTACTACACTAGATCGAGAACGATTACTTCAAGAGAACAGTTGTCTGTTGTATCATTAGCGAGACTGTAATTAATAAAACACGTGCATTTATTAAAAACAATACGGGAGACTACCGACAAAAGATACGTAAAAGCTTTTATAATATTGTTAGTTATTATTGTGGTATACGAACTAATTTATTTTAATAACACAAACTAATTTATTAAAATGTCTGGTAATGAAATTTTGTAATCTGCAAAAATGTGTTTTGAACGGTAGTGTACATACGACTTTATACACTTAATACAATTTAACAAAGTAAGTAAGTAAGTTTGTACCTTTAAAAGCTTTGTAAGTATATCCAATCGTATCGTAAATTGTATTTTCAATAAAAACTTTGTAGGTAGGTATATAAGGATAAACATCCAGGCTATATAATATAATAACATTACGTTAACACAACAATAGATGGCACTAATGTGTTGTGTTATTGTGTCAGAAAACTAGGTGTGAATTTCAATTTCCGATTTTCGTCAGTGTTCTTAATACGAAGTATATTTTTTATACTGGGGCGGGGGGGGGTGTCTTGGGTTCGTTGGTAGCTGTTATGTGTGAAATTGGGTTAAAAGATTTAACTCTTTTACAACCAGGTAAAATGTATTTGTTTCAAAAATGGATTGTTTGTGTTTCTGTAGAATTTGAAATGTTTCCCATCGTATATGAATCAATTAAAAAATTTTCATGTCATGAACAAAGTATTTATAAACTAACAACAATTTAAAGAAAAAAAAATAAGGCAAATATTATTTATTGGTAAATTATTAATTCCGTTCCGTGTAGATCCAAGTGAGATCAATACTCAAATAATTGTAAAGATGTTTCTTGTCGATTTGTTATCATTAGAGCAGCCGTTCCAAAACTGTATACCGATCAGCATCAGAAACGGCACCGCCAAAAAGGGAGAAATAATGTCACTAGTTCCCCAGGTTCGGTGAAAGTAAGAGAAAAGTAGCTGTGAAGCTTTTTTTTCTGTTCATCCACTTATATTTTGGGGATAAAATCCGATTTTTGGAGCACTACTGAAAATGATTTGTACCTCAAGGGCGCCGCGGGTCTAAAAAGTTTGGGAAATATTTTAAATTTTGTCTTTACGTTAGAATTTGCAACATAAGGTAAAAACATTAGTAGTTAACAGAAATTTTGGCAATTGGCTAAGATATGTACGCGAAATTTTTCATTTCTGCTCGCTTTAGATGGTGGTCTTTAAATGAAAATTCTTTTTGAGCTTTAATTTTATTAAAAATGAAAAAAAAAGCATTAACGGTAAACACTAAATCTCTCTGTTTCAAATCATGATTTACATATTTACATCGATTAGATTTTGATCAAATATTTATGTTTTGCAATTGTTTGCTTATTGAATTATAAATCTCTGTGAGATGATCATGAAAAGATCGTTATTGTTGTAATAACGTTCACCTGTTTGGGCATTATTATCCAATCCACCCCGCCGGGGGGCACTTCTCTTGTTGGTGTACGACCGAAACGTTTTTCGTTTCTCTCTCTTTTATCAAACAACAAAAATAATCATATCTAATCATACTTGAACTAGGCTAGGCTACAGCTCCAAACACAATACATACCTTCAATGCTTCAATGTGATGTGAAGTTGATGTCGTGCTCCGAAGTAATATCAAAAAAAGTTTAATCATAAATAATCTCAACTCAAATGCTGCAGTTCATCTAATTTATGTGTTGAATAGCGTAATCAATTTTCCAATATGCCAATAATAGATAATATTATATGTATTATTATTATTTTTTTTTTAATGTTCTAAGCATGTATTGTTTGAGATTGTTGTTGTTGTACATACATATTTATTGTGTAGAGTTAAAAAAATGCTAGCATATAATTTAAAAAATTGTTTGATAAATACGCATGTAAGTAAGGTATGTACAGTAGACTCTCGCTAATTCAAACTAAGGATGATCGATATTCATCGCTGGTAGAAAAAAATCGATGTTTAGGGGGAAAACATCGATTTTACTCTAAGCTATCCAGTAGTTAAAATGTCCTGTAGCTGATTTAAAGTAAGATCCATTACTTTTATATAGCAAGTTCTAGGATCCACTTATCCAAACTGAAAAAAAATTGCTATTAAATATTTGTGTTTCACAGCAACTTCAACAGCTTCATTCAGAGAGACTTTTTCCAAAAGCTGGGCAGTATTTGTAGCAACAAAGGCTTAAAAAATTAAAATTGTTACCTGCGATAATTCGAACCTCTTTATAATTCGTAATATTTTAAGAGTCCCTCGAGTTTCGAATTAACGAGAGTCGACTGTACTAGGTTCGGTTAAATCAATGTTTAAAAAATATTTCACTATCATTTACAAATATTGTTAGAGTCACAGAACGACGTTCTCGTCAAGTTTTAAATTTTCTCAAAACATTATACTAATGTATATATAGGTAAAGTTAGTTTTTTCGTACATTTTCAAAAAAAAAAATCGATTTCAAAAAATTAAAAAAAAATCTAATAAAACTAATCTAATGGGGCATAGTTCAACTCGCCCGAATAGCTTTTTTTTTCACTTTTTGAAGTCAGCCAATTCAATCTCTGTGGCTATAGTTGCGTAACAAAATTAAATTTTCCCAGGAGGGTTGAGGTTAATGGAAGTAATTTTCCAAACCAAATTTAATATGTCCAAAGGTGGAATAGTTTCCAAAATCACAATATTGGGAATTCATTCAATCTCGGATATGTATGTACCTCCAATCGTACTACTAGAGTTTAAGTCAAATTTTAAATTCATCAAAAAAATTTCTAAACTATGCGCTGACAGAAAATTATTTCTAGATAATTGGATCAACATAAATTTGAAAATAGCTACTAAAATAAAAATTTATGTACATAAGTTGGAGCTGGTTGAAAAACTCCTCAATCAGTCTCAATAAAATTTTTATGAGACCACTTACAAGGGGTCAGCACAGCCTTGGGGTCGCCGATTTAGCTGAAATTTTTTTTGGTTAGAGTACACTTAATATGTTAATATCCTGAAATAATCCACTATTCAGAAAAACCTGTAAAAAAATATTTAAAAATTTTACTGCAGCTAGTGTTGTACATAAGGTGCGGAATAGATCAGAGATAAGGTTCTTGCCTCACAATAGAATGGTCCTACGTTCGAAACCGACTCTGTTCAACAAAACTTTTTCTAAATATTTTTTTTTTATTAACAAAAACCTTATTCATTTATTAAACATTAAATGTTTCTTCCAATAAAAAAATATGATTGTATTATGAAAGATTGTAAAAATATATATCAATAAATTTTTTTTTGAAGGGGGGGGGTAATGATGGTCCCCGAACAATGAGATCACACAGTAATTTTTCCGAAATACAAAAAAGAAAAAAAGTAATAGTTTAAAATTTATGCTTAAGTCTTAAAATAGACAAAAAACTATATTGACAGGTTCAAGTAATTAATGTAATTAGCACGTATTTAATGTTTAATTATCAGTTTATCATATTTATTACTACTTATCGATCACAGATTTTAATTAAATGTTATATAAACACGTAAACAATACACCCGATGTCAGTCAGTCTGTCAGTCCGTCCGCCAGTCAATCAGTCGAGTCATTTGAATAATAATGTGAAGATATTGAATTAGACAAATTTATTTTTATGTGTTGTAAGCACCCGAATACATTGTGTATCTTGTCAAACAATCGAACAAAAAACGGAAATTATATTTATTATTCATTTGTATTAATTATGATCAAGTAGGTATGTATGTACAGGGTCTACCATAAGCACTTACTAGATGTAATGGAAATTTGTAAAATACCTACAAAAGATGCAACAGTTTTCAAACGAATCGAAATGACTCTCGAGCGAAACATTCTACATATATTTTTATGAAAATTGGGTGGAAACATTGGAAATCCAAAAATTTCGAATGAATTCTTTAGCCAGACACGTATGATTTTTGGGGCATTTTTCGTGAAAAAAGAATTTTTTTTTTTTAACAAATTCAAACGTTTTTGCGACATTATTTTTACACTGTTGGAAAGAGGAGGAAAAATTACATAAAAAAGTTTTTGAATCATTATTCTGTACAAAATTGCGGCTCCCGAGAAAAACTAATTTTTGTAGAACGAAAATTCGCCGTGTTATGCGATAGAGATGGTATTATTGTTATAAATTGTAAAAAAAAAAATCTAAGTTTCTAGTAGGCTTTTTACTTTAGAAGGAACTTCAAATTATTCTTATCACTTGAATATAATATTAAGAATCAGTTTAGTAGTAGTAGTAAGCTCTTTTTTTCAACAAATTTTTCCAAATGGTTGTGGTCAATGACTTCTTCGTTGAATCTCTGACTAAATATGAATCTTATTATTGAAGACCGTGTAACACCCATCATAATTGTTAAATTTAAAAGAATTATTCATTTGATTAGTGAGAGAGAGAGATGGAGTGGGAGAGGCAACACAATAGTGACAGAGACGAAAATAGAATGTATATGTAAGTGATTGTATTTTGTTTTCCAATCATTGTTATTAATAATTGGTTATTGTTCACGCACAAATAACACAAACAATTGGTCGTAATTATTAATAACGTTTTGTTGATAACTATTTAACAATATTTTAATTGTGTCCGAATTAAATGTATAAATTTTGTTGTTATGGCCCGCCGATTTAGTTATTAGAACAATAATAAAATCAAATTACAAAAACAGATTTTATAATTTCGGACATTTTTTTTTTTTTTTTTTTTGAACTCTATCGGTTTTGTTTTATTGTAATGTACCTATATAGAGGTATTTGAACTTTAGAAAAATTATATGATTCCATAACAGTTCATCAATAGTGTTGGATGGTAAAAACAAATTCTTTTATAATAATAGAACTGGCATCTGTTCAGGGAAATGTTCCCCAGACTTGTTCTCTCTTTGAAGGCACCCAAGGAACGAACATACGGGCGAGATTTTTCGATACAGTCCAAGTTTTAAAATTTGGCCATTTTTATTACAGAGTAAATGAACATTTGACATATAGATTACCCAAATTTCATCAACAAATTTGATTCATATCATTTTTTTAACTATTAATTTACAAAAAAAAAAAAAAGAAAATTGAATTTAATGACGTCACCACGAATACAATAATTTTGATCATAGGTTTCCGATACTGTTTTTTTTTTTTTTTTTTAATTTTTAATAAAATTAAAATTATAAAGTTGAGGAAATTTAAATCACATTTTCTAAACGAATTTGGTTACTTTTGTAAAAAAAAGTTGAACACCACTGATATTTTTAAAAAAATATAAGTATGGTAAATAATGTTTACGACTTGAAATTTTATTCGATTTGGCATCGCCGGCCACATTTTGAGAACGCCTGAACTAAAGAATAAAAACATAACCGCATATAAAAGGAGTAATAATGTATATTATAATATTTTTTTCTGTATAATTTCAATATAAATTTCCTTTTTTAAACAAATAAATTTTCAAAAGTTACATAGTACTGAAAGGCCACAAATCGATAGAAGAAAACCACCGACTAAAAATTACATATTTAACAAAAAAAAAATAGAAAAAAAAATATATGAACAGATTTTATTTAATTTTATTCTTTTTAAGCACGCAAATTACCTGAAAAACATTTTTTTTAATTCCATTTCCTGCGCTGCTCATGGATGAATTATATGATTTTTCGGATGGTCCGGCCATTATCTAATCTTGTTACATACTATTCGAACGTGTGAAAAAATTTTTGAAATTAAAATCATTGAATTAAAACCAAAAAAAAAACTAAAACGAGAAATACCCATTAAAAAAGAGTGGTAATTTACAAATTTAGTGTTTTGTTAACAGTAGGTAGCTGGCTGGCTAGCCTAGGCTCAAGCACCGGGAAATTATCTATTTACTTTTTGGAAATCAACCAAAAATAATTGGCTAATTTAAAAAAAAAATTCGAAATTTATGTTCTTTGATAATCATGTTTAATTAAAAATTTAACGACCATAAACTGGTACAGAATGCTCCGAATGGTATTTAATTACGAAACACTCTCCGCATAGTATTTTTTTCCACCAAATTAAAGCGTGATAAGACCACTTTTCTTATTCTCCAGCTACATCATCATGATGTGAGTGGTATCCGTTATAAATATAAGAAATTTGAAACTTACTGTCTCCGTGAATCATCTAATTATTATCTCTTCTTAATAAAATATTAAAAATCCTGAATGATAAATCATCATCAACTTGTAAACCACATATTTTGTTGATTATTAATCACAGTGTGAAAAATATCTTGAATACTTGATTATGAAATTTTCCTAAAAATTGCACAATAATTCTTGGAAATTTGGATTTTTTTTTTTTAATAAAGTAGTTAAGGGGAGATTCGCTAAAAAAAAAAATAAATCGATTTTTTTTTCTTCATAATTATGTTTCTTGAGGTGTTAAAAATATTCTCCTAAAATTTTATTTAAAAGAAATGAAAAATCAAAAAGTTATGGATATTTTAGTTTAGTTATGGACACATTCAATTTAAAAAAAAAAAAAAAACTTTAAATGCTATTTTCTCCAAAGTACATTTTTCGATATGGTTCCTCGGGTATCTCAAAAAGTATTTGAGATATCAACATAAATCAAAGTGTATATTATTTCTCGATACCGTCATTTCGGCAGGAACTAGGATCTTTTGGTTCCGTAATATATTTTCAAAATGGTGGATGGCTGTTTATAGTCGACAAAAAGTGGTAAATTTTGAAAACCACGATTCAAAACGCGACTTCTCGCTGGTTTTTTTTTGGTTTTTTTCTTAGTTCCTAGTTAATGTCGAAACTGTTATATTGTGTATACTTTTAGAAAATTCTTGGTTTTTTTTTTATTTTGGTTCATTGAGGATTTCAGAACGCGATAATTTTGCCCGATCAGAACAAGTTGTAATAAGCCCATTCTGAAGCTCTGAATAATAACCATTTACAGTTTTACACAAAATTTGAAAATTTTCCTAAGATAACTATCCCCTCTGATAGAATTACCGTAATATTAAATATAATATAATAATTATCACAAAAAGGAAATAATGACACATATTTATGTAAATACGAATTAAAATATTATACTAATAATGTTCGCATACAATTATGTCAAGGACATAAATAAGGATAATACTTATCTAATGACGTAGCCACAAGACCGGAGTAAGACGAGAATTTAATAATTAATTAATTTTTTTTTGTCTTTGAAATATAAAACTCATTTACAATTCTGACACATACTTAATTATTATAGTCATATTACAAGTATTATATTATATGTTGGTTTTATTATAATATTTTTTTAATTGAATAACCGACCCACTGCACATATTTGCGCGCAAGTGAGTGCAAATGTGCATATGTGACGTACCTGTTTGTTTGTTGCATCAAATGTGTTAATTACGTGTATATTGCATATTGCGTCTAATATGGTGTTATAATTAGCGTGGGTATCAATTATTACTTGCAAAAAAAAAAAAAAACAACTATACATAACAAGCAATAATTGTATTTTATAATTAAGTAGCTGTACCCGCGACGTCGTTCGCGCGACGAATTGCTATAAAAATTATAGAGAACTTGTATAGAACAATCATTTTTACATAATGCATGCACGTGTTCAAAGTGGTTTTTATATTTTCCCAAGGGAAGGAGACATTTTCCTGGAGTAAAAAGTATCCTAGATGTTGACGCAGATAATAAGCTATCACCATACCAAATTTCATCAAAATCCGTTCAATAGTTTTTACGTAATATGTGCGCATGTTCAAAATAGTTTTTCTATTTTCCCGTGGGAATGAGACATTTTCCCGGACTAAAGAGTGTCTTGGATGTTGATCCAGGCAATAACGTATCACCATACCAAATTTCATCAAAATCCGTGCAATAGTTTTTGCGTGATGCGTGAACAGACAGATAAAAATTTTAAAAATTCCTTTTTGATATCTACATCGATAACTATTTACAATATCAGTACAGTTTTAAAAAAATATTCCATGTAGAGAAATGGTCTCGTTCCAGTTTTATTATATGTATAGATAAAGTACAGTGGGGGCCATAAAAATTACAATACATTTCCGATAAAGTTCTGTATTAAATGGCTTCTATCTTACTTTTTTTAACACATAGAATAAACTTTATCTCGAATCCAAATTTCTGGGGGATACAAAACCAATTATTCAATCACGCCGAAATAACTAAAAAATTTGGTGGTACATGCACCTTGACTTAATACATAGAATAATCTTATCCCAACTGAGGGTTCCCGTGGGATACAAAACCTGTTACTTAATCACAGCGAAATGACTGAATCGAATTCGATCAAATTTGGTATAGAGACACTATTTATCCCAGACTAACACATAGGATAGTTTTATCCCGACTGAAGGTTTCTGTGGGATACAAAGTCATTTACTTAATAATAGCGACTGGACTGAAGGAGTGAAGACTTGAATGCAATTAATCACTGCAATTAATATAGTATCTACACGATAAAAACTATACTAATAATTGAGATTTGACTGTATTTTTCAATTTTTTAATGCAATTATTTCCATAAATGGTAACTTAAACAAACATAAATTTCATCCTCGTTAGATATTTTTTAAAAAAAAAATATCTAAATAAAAAAATAAAAAACTTTATCCAATATTCCATTCTCACAATAAATCATACATTTATTACAAACAACTCTCACAAACGTGGTAATAAAACCAATGGACTTTTTCGGTTGTCAATAGAGGGCCTCTCGATCGTGTTTGATGGCGCTTGGCTATTTATTTTGTGAATTCATTATAAATATTATTATATTTTTGAAACGAACGTAGAAGAGTCTCCGAGAGGAACTTGTTTCACTCGTTTTTACCATTTTTTTTATTTTATTTTTATTAAACAATAATAGCACACCAAGGGACAATATTCTTTCCGTGCTCGCCTAAACGAAGAGCCGACCGGGGGGACCATCAGGCCCGCGAGAATATAAGAAGATGAAAAAAAATATATTAAAATATCGAATATTGATTATGAATAAAGAAGGTGAGATGAGAGACTGGTGTAACATGTGCTGTTAAGTTAAAACTCTAAAGTTACAATTCCTACCAAGAGACTCACATTTCAATTTTTTTGTTTTTTTAATATTTCCGTCAAAAAATATTACGGTTATCGGATGTTAATATATTCGTATTCGTATTCAAATATTTTAACATTTACGCCTTTTGATGTGTTTTGAATTATTAAATAAATCATCATTAGATGCGGAAGCAAATTTTATTGAAATTCGATTGTAGCAAATATTTGCCGATTTATATTTTCTCTTGTTGATATGAATGAATAATTGTACCTTGGAAATGAAGATGCGCGATGAATTTCTGGTGATACTCTCCACTCATTGGTGTAACTCAATTGGTTGGACTAGAAAAATCAAAAATTTAAACTATAAAAATTTTGTACATATATTTGTTACTATGACAAAATACATAAAAATATAATATTGTTAAAATTAGAGATGAGAAAAGAAATATTTTGGGCTGATAATTACAAAATTCTTGTAAATTTATTTCAAGTTCAAAGAAATTTTAAATAGTGATCCGCAGGTGAGGAACCACAGAATTATATCAAACATAAGAGGTTAGGGGGGTAGTCAGCGATGTAAAAAAATTGACTATTTTAATGTGTTTTTTTTTTTTTTTTTTTTTTTTTTTGACAGAATTATTTTATAAAACAAATAATACCAATCTCATTTTAGTTTTCCCGAATTTCACACAAAATGGATTGTGTAGTTGTCCAGAAAAAATAGAAAAAAATTGATCCAACTGAAGCTACTAGTACTAGTTAGTTTTGACCATTCATTGGCTTGCTTTTATTAGTTATTAAGTATGAGACGGAATTTTCTTATAAACTTTCAAAAGACGGAAACACAAAACTTTTCATAAACTTTCCAACCACAATGTTTTATTACAACAGTATTTTCCACCGCATTGTGTAATATTGTAGAAAATAATTTTCCCTTTTACATTTTCTTCGATTAAAATACATCACATCAAATCTTCCATCATCTCATTTTCTATTACCACCGAAAGAAATGTTATACATAATGACAAAAAACGATTTTGCAAACAATTGTCGAAAAGAGAATACTACAACACGGAAAGTTGTTACATTAATATTTTCCTAGTATCTATATGTTTTTATATCCATGCCACATATAATGTGTACTTTATTATTCTCATAGGGGACGGTCTTTGGGAATATTTTCCCAAAACAATTTTACAACATCTATTTAATTTGACGTCGTTGAAAGTTTCCTTTTGTATACACATACATACAAACATGTTATTTGTGAATTATTTAATCACTAAATTAAAACTTTAACCATAATAATGAAATAAGTTTTGTTTTGATATTACAACAAAAAAAAAAAAAACGTTAAAGGTGCATGTACACGCGAAATATTCAAACATTAACGAACGTTTGCAAACATTGGCGTACACTTGTCAACGTTGTACACACTCCGTGTTTAAACAGCTTTACATATTATTATTAATTTACATTAAAATGTTTGACCACAAGCGCCACCGAAGAGGAAGTGTTGAGAGAATTTAAGGATGCAATACAGCATCGAGGATTATCTTCGTGTTGTTTCCACTATAATCAACAACAAAGCGCACTTAGCAATTATCATATTTAAATCAATATAATTATTATTATAACACTTTAACAATAGTTCAAGTATACTTGTGTTTTATGTAACACAAGGCATTATTGCATATTTAATGCCAGCGGTACAAGTATGCAGAGAATCATTTTATTCAACTTGTCAACAAAGTTGTACTTGCTACTTGTTACACCCTCCCCCCTCAAGTGTATCGCAACAGCTGTCAATTTTATTCGTTTCACTTATGTTACTATGTTAGTTAGCAAGCAGTGTGTGTTGGAGACTGTATCCTTACAATGTGTTCCAAATATTGATTTATTACATAACGTGTAGCTATATCGGCGGGAATGACATGAAATTTTATTCAAATTTATGTAAAAAGTCTTTGTTGCTCGTCCATATATCACCATATCACTGCACTGGTAGAATATGAATGCTTTGAATAGTGTTTTGTACTTTAAAACAAAAGTGATGTAAATGATTTGAATTACTATTTCGTTTTTTTCGTATTTTTTGAATTTCATAATATTCTAACAAAACGAAATCCTTATGAATTCATCATTTCTGTCATCACATTAGGTGATCTACCCGTATTTAAAAAAAAAAAAATTATTCACATTTTTTTAATTCATATAGAAATAGAAATATTAAATAAAAGTAAGAAATATTTTATCCCCAGAATTGTGAATAATTCTAGCTACTGAAATCAGGCAAAAGTAAACAAGCTATTTCATACAGTTTATCAGTTAGGAAAAAAAGACAGAAACATAAAACTTAAACACCAAACAATTAAAAATTTCTAAAAAAAGACATCTTTATTTTTGCAGAAAACGTTAATAAAAAAATATACCAAAGAATAGTTTTAATATTATTTAAAAATAATTAACAGTGTGTCTCAACTAAAACCAACAATAAAAAAAAAAATGGCTAAAACAATCACATCTGGTATTGTTGCCGGTCTAATTATATTTTTAATTATGTGCGTATATTTAATAATCCAACCGCCGAATTTATCACGATTATCGAATTCCGATGACACGGTAATGGACACGGACAGTATGGCGGACACTGTAATGATGGACTCAAATTTTGTGAACGAGTCAATGTTGGCTAGTAGACAGTACAGTAGTAACAATAATTACCACAGTGATATCATGGAAAATAGTGTTAATAGTAATAGTTCAAATAGTAATAGTTTAAATAGTCAAATAACGGAAATCATAGTCGAAAAACCGGAGCCAAAGTTAAAAATTATATTAAATAATAAAAATAATAATAAAGCGAATGAGGACGTGGATGACGATGATGATGATGATGATGAGGACAATTTAACCGCCGAAATGTCACAAGATTCAAGTACAATTATACCAGCAATTTATACTTTGAATTATTCGAGTATGGCCGCGTCGAAATACGATGCAGAAATGTTACAGCGACGGCAAAAAGTTAAAGAGGTGACGAAAAGTAAACTCGAAGTAGCACTCTATGAAGTGTGCTCTCAAAATCAAATTAAATTTTGGCCGGAAATTTAATTTTTTTTTATGTTTGTTTCAGATGATGCAACATGCCTGGGACAATTACGTACGTTACGCGTGGGGCAAGAATGAATTACGGCCGATCTCGAAACGTGGACATTCCGCCAGTATATTTGGAAATATGTATATGGGTGCGACAATTGTGGACGGATTGGATACACTGTATATCATGGGTATGGAGAAGGAGTTCAAAATGGGACGGGATTGGATTGCGAATGAATTCAACGTACAAAATTTTGTAAGTACACAACTTTTTTAGTGAATTTCCATTCTGGAAAAGTTAAACCCGAGACTATAACAGAAATTTTTAACGTAAATAATTAATTTTACGATATCCAAATTTTACAATGTAGCAAAATTCGACACAAAACAAAACGATTTCCAAAAAGATGTTAGTAGTTAGGCCGATATTACAAAAGGTTTCTTCTGTCAAAACAGTTGCAAAAGGGGGTAAATCGTCAGCTGAGTATTGGTTTGTATCAAGTCCATTTTTAAAACAATTTTTTCTTATAGTGGTTTCGACTTTCTCAACGCCAAAATTTATCAAAACAATCATCTAGACAAAAATTTTAAAAAAATGGACTTGGAACAAACCAAAGCTAACGAAATTCTTCTTAAAAACTAAAATAAAAATAAATTGAATATTAATTGAATATTTTAAAAATTTGGCGGTGAAAGAAACTAAAAAAAAAACAAAATTTGGATCTTTTCTCGTACAGATTCAACCCCACCCACTCACCTGTCGATAATAATCCGATGACCCGGTGGTGACGTCATTCGAAAATATTTAAAATATTCTATAAAAATATTTTTAATATAAAATATTTTTTATATTAAAATTTTTTTAAATTAAAATCGTGTGTTAGTAGAATCAGCAAAAAAAAAAAAAAAATCATGCACAAAATTTAACGGTAATTGTCCGTTTGTTCACAATTAGGGAGGGTACTGTACACTCGTTCGTTCGTGTTTATTCCGTTTAGATAATTTGTAAATCACGTTATTATTATATAAAAATAATTTTTTTTTTTTTTTCGGTATGTCTAACATTATTAGTGTGCAAATGTTTAAATTACACGTATATACACATATGCAGCGGTCGGCCCAGCCATAATATTATTAGGAGTATATCCCAAGTCAAACTTGTTACTGGTCAAAGTTAACAATAAAAAAAATAAATATAAAATTAACGTTTATCAAATAATTAAAACTGTACATTTTTTTCGCTGGATATTCACGCATAACTTGAACAAGTGTCTTAAATAAGATATTTATAGGGTGCCTCAGAAAAAAAAAATACTCTAACGTAGGTTTGCCAACCATACTTTATAATAAAGTATTCTACACTTTATTTTTCACAAACATACTTTATACTTTTGCTTAAAAATAAAGTATGCTAAAATACTTTATTTTGAATCTTGACTGTGATTACACTAAACAAAATTCTCCGATACGTAAAAAAACTACTAATAACAACAAAGAATTTTCAAAGAAAAATACAGCTGAAGAACGGCAATATATACTTAAAAATGCGTGTAATAACTTGAATATAAAAGAAAAAAATATTTCTTATTTGCTTTCTGTTCGCACAACCCTAGCTTTCACCCTGAATGTTTTTTCGGTGAAGAATGTGAAGTCAGAGAGAAACAGATCCTCCATAAATTTAATAGAAAATGAATTATTTATTTATTTCAATCTAAACTTAGATTGTAAAATTAGCTAAAAAAACGTTCATAGATAACAAAAATTCTTAGCATGTGCTAAAAACACACACACAAAAAAAATGTATTTAAGGCAATAAAAACTTAAATTTGGAAAATACTTCTTTTTCTGACAAATACTTTATTTTTTTGTATTTAAAAGATTAGATACTTTATTTTTCTCAAAAAAAGTTGGCAACCCTACTCTGACGTAACCAATATTACATTTTATCATCGAATAGAGAATCAAACAGTTCGAATTCTGTCGAACTTCAATTTTTCTTCTCAGTTATAACCTTATCAAATACAAAATTGGGTTTTTGAATAAAAAATAGTTATCATTTTTTTGTTTTATTTCAGTACTTTATCATAAATAATGTTGATAATCGATGCGAAAAAAAATTTTAAAAAAATATATATAATAAATAAAACTTAGAAAATTTCAAAAAATTTCATTTGGTTATAGGGCGGATCCAGCCAGTTGAAAAAAGGGGGGGGGCTGCCTCTAATCCCAGGAGGAATTTGCCTCTTTACCCTGCTTTTTGAATTTTATGTTTAAAATTGTTACCCTTTGTAGGTCAAAAGGGTGGGGGTGGGGGGCTGCAGCTCCCCACAGCGGCCTCCCTGGATCCGCCCATGCGTCATAATGGTAATATATTCAATACAGAATTACTTTTAAGCAAGGAAAAATTGCATCTAGCAACAATAATTAATTAAAAAAAAAAATACATTGAATTTTTTTAGGTAAGTTGCCATTATGACGTCACATATGCACTCGGAAATTATTGTCGGCACGTTATCGGTCTTAAGTTTAAAAATTTATTTTTAATTTAATATAATTTTTTATTAAATATTACATTTGAAAAAAAAACTAAAAACAGTTTTCTTATAAAACTTGTATATGATCTTTCCATTTACGACAAAAGAAAATTTTCTTCAAAAACCTAATTCGATTTAAATAATTAGATAAAAATTAGGCCGCATTATAATTTTGGTTCAATATTTTTTTTTACGATTAACAAAAAAATGCATTTTGTGAGTATACAACGCTAAAAAGGAAGTGTTAGAGGACAGTACGTCACCAAGTTAATCTATTTATAAATCACTCTATATTTAATTCTTTTATTAGGTATTTTATTATATTATTAATAATAAAATTGTGAAGAGCACAATTGCGCGACTGACTCTGTTCTGTGCTGTATTTTTATTTGTTGTTTTATAAATACTTGGCTTTTTTTTAAAAAAAAAATATTATTGTTATTATTATTACTATCAGATTTTAATTTTCTCTATTCAAAAGGC
The DNA here is from genome assembly GCA_035578155.1 of Brachynemurus nebulosus. Taxonomy (NCBI): domain Eukaryota; kingdom Metazoa; phylum Arthropoda; class Insecta; order Neuroptera; family Myrmeleontidae; genus Brachynemurus; species Brachynemurus nebulosus. The sequence continues at coordinate 75,384,659 of JAPWDM010000003.1, forward strand.
CATTGATTCTATTTTCGAAAAAAAAAAATATAAAATCAAACTAACTAACGAACTAGTTGACTACAATATTATGCAACAAGTTTTCAAAATGAATTTACGTTTTCTTGTACGCGCACGGCTTTGGCAGTTGGCACTGTGGTGGCATGGCGGCCTGTGTTGACCATCTCGAGAGTTAACGAAGCACACTGGCACAGTACGTGTTCATTAACTTTCAACTTGATTCTATGTATATGCGTCGTACTGTGTAATAATATTTTGATATTGTATCAGTTTTTTCATCAATATTATATTTTTATTTTTATTAAATAAAGTTTATTGTGCAATAGACGATAAATTTTTTTTAACAGTGTAATAAATGTAGTGCAGCTAAACCTTTTTTTATGCGTTTTTTTTTTTTTGAAAAATGCCATTAAAATGCATAATACGAATCAAAATCAAGAGGCAGTAAGAAACGTAAACATTTACTATTTATTTACTATAATAACTTGCTTTGATAAAAATTCTTTTTAATGGTTTTTAAGCATTTAATCAATACATTGCATAAGAATATAAGTTATTGCATCATTTAATTTTTTTACACAAATGTTTTTTTTTAAATTTTCATAATATTATAAAAATGAAATAAAATGTTCCCACGTGTAAATTAATGCTTTTTCTTGTTTAGAAAAGCAACTTCAAAGGAAATCTGATGTATTTTCGATGAAACTTTGTTTATGTTGTCCCGATTCACCGCACAAGAAAAGTTTTTTTTTTACAATCTGGACCGAACTAAACTTTTTATAAACTATTTATGATATTTTTGAATATATTTTTTTGTGCGATTTTTTTTATGCGGTCCCTATTCATCGTATAAAAAAAGGATCAACTGTAGATATATTTGTACACTGTGAAAATAATTTTTTAAAAATAAACGAACAAATGAGCGTCATAATTTAAAGCATTTGACAACAAATCCACATTCTTTATTTATATCGAAAACCAGTTTACATACGATAATGTTTCAAAAACTTATATTACGTGAATTTTTAAATTTTAGAAAAAATCTCAGAGCAAATTTCATTATACCATTTGTTTATTGTAAGGAAATTTACTAATATATATAACGTCTCGTCTATAAAATATGAGTAAATAAACTAATTAGTGTTTTTGTTTTAGTGTCCGTCCGTAAGTAGGTGTTGATAATTAGTTAATGATTGTTATTATTTCAAAAAGTAATTAAATATTAAAATTATGTTAATAATAATTTTTAATTTTTATCAGTTTAGTGTTTAAACATTTCAAATATATTATTTTATTTTATTTTATTTTAAATATTCTGTCGACTAGATAGGTACTTGATAATTATTATTTTTATGTTTATAAAATTGTAATTATTGTTAGAATAATCATTAGAGAGATACTTATTTTCGATTTTGTTAATTATTTAATTGTATTAGTTCAACAATAAAATAGATAATTTATGAAATTCCGATAACTGTGGGTAGTTTTTATTTATAAAAATAAAATCGTTTTACAGAATGTTACAAGCAAAGTAACAAATAGTTTGCGGACACAAGCTTTTGAACTGTACAAAAGTGCTTAATTTTAGCACCCATTTTTGGATTTTGTAGTTCGCATCACAAAATCCTTATAAAATCGTTGTGTCGCTTTGTTTTATTGTAAAAAAAAAAAATGTTCTATACCGTTACCGAAGTTACCGATCACAGTACGTCTGTTAGTGATCGTGAGAACTTTTGAAGGATTTGACTGATCCAGGTCATATTTATACAATATAAATATGTGGAGCTTATTTTCAAAAAGCAATTTCTAACAAAATCTAATTTTCGAGTAAAATGAAATTTTCTATATCTAACGCCAGCAAAATTTTTACTACGGATTTTTTACCAGTGAATAACAAAGTTGGGATGCTATAGAGAAGAACCTCAGTCAGTACAAAAATCTAATTCAAATTAATCCCGTTAAAAATGTGTTCTCAAAAAAAAGAAAATTCATTTTGAAAATAAATCTTTATGATATTTCGTTTTGAAAACAAAATTGCAAAAAAGTAATAAATTCATTGCCTAAAAGTGAAGATTAAAATGAATAATATTCAATATATTTTTCCCACGCAATTAGTATTATGTTAAATTTTCACCCTACCGGCTTCCCCAATGCAGTCACATTCTGCCACTTTTTTTCATTTTCAACTTGATTTTTGTATTTCTTTTTTTTTTGTTATGGTTTTCTAAAAATTGTTTGTAAAAATTAAATTTTAAAAATTTTTTCTACCTTCATATAAATAAAATCATCTTACTTTGTTTGAAAATGGGCTTTTAAGCTTGAAACAATTGTCAAAATTAAAAAATAAACGTGATTTTTTTGCTAAGTAAAATATTTGCTTTATTTTGTAAAAATATGGAATAGCATAAAGTAATTTAGACTTATCAGTTTTTCTCTTTCCCTTCGGTTTGTAGTATTTTCTTCTTTTTACTTCCGGTATTTTTTTCAAGCACTAATGAGAGTAACACGCTACTCATATTATGCATGATCTATTGTGCAACAAAAAATGAGTTAAAAGGTTTAGACGTTTAGAGCGTAATATTTTCTGTTGCATTTTCCGTTCCAGGTGTATTTTTTCTTTACTAATGTACCTTTATGCACGTTAAAAATTTCAAAATAATGGTCATTTATTTAATTCAAGAAATTAAAGATATTTCAGTTTGAAAATAAAATTTCAGATATTTCGTTTTGAAAATAAACTTAAAATTTGATGCCCTTTTAGCGAATTTCCAGAATGGAATTCAGCTATTACAGCCACTGTCATGACGCGACTTGAACCCGGGACCATGGCAGAAATTTGTTTTGAGGTCCCTAGAAACCGAAAATAATATTCACCAAAATTTATATATATATATATATATATATATATATATATATATATATATATATATATATATATATATATATATATATGTCCGCACGATAACTCTCGAACGAAATGTCCTAGGTTTACGAAATTTGGTGAAAATGTTGGAAGTCCCAAACCGTTGGACAAGTTCGTTAGCCAGACACGTCGGATGCCAGGAACATGATGTTTGTTCTTGCAAAAAATTAGTTTTTTGCCAAAATTTCCACTTATTTAAAAATTTTTGCGAAATATTTTTACATCATTTAAACGACGAAAAAAAATTACATAAAAAAGGTCTTTAAACTATTATTCTATGTCAACTAGTTTCCGAGAAAATTTAATTTTTATAAAAGGGCATTCGCTATGTTATGCAGGATGCTGCGACAGGGGTATATTATATGCATAATTATATGAAAGAATGTGTTTGTGGTACAGGAAGATAGATTGTATATAAGTCATCATATACGTCATACATATGTATACGTTGTATGTTACTTATATGCCGTTTTTTAGGGTTCCGAAGAAAGTTCTATTTTTTAGAGCTCCGAAATAAATCTCCCGAGACTATAATAGAAATTTGTTTTGGGGTCCCTAGAAACCAAAAATAATATTCACTAAAATTTATGTATTAAATTTATATTTAGTCCCACACCGTTGGACAAATTCGTTAGCCAGCCATGTCGGATGCCTAGAACATGGTTTTTTTGACCATTTTTCGTGAAAAAAATTAGTTTTTTGCCAAAATTTTCTAAAGTTAAAAATTTTTTGGACATTTATTTACACCATTAGAAAGAGGAGGAAAAATCACTTAAAAGGGTGAAAAATCACAGAAAAACGGATTTTTATAAACGGAAATTCACTATGTTATGCAGGATGCTGCGACAGGGGTATTTAGATACTTTGTAGTTAGTTTTGAAAAAAGATTTCCGTTTAGAATAATAATGGCTTTCTAAAAAAAGTTTACAATTCTATATTAATCTTAAAATCAGTTTTTTCTCAGAAATTGCTTTTTAAAAATAAACTCGACATATGTTGGTTTAGTGTCTACCGGAAGGGGTAGAGTAACGTGTGCTGGGCCAGCTAGTTTTTGATAAATTACAGAACTTAGTTTTTTTTTTTAAGTACAACAATTACCTTTATTTAAAAAATCAACTATATTCAAAAATCCAAAGAAAAAAATAATAATAATAATAATTCGATACCAATTTTGATTTTATATATCAACTCGGGCAATTTATAGAAAATGAATCGTAGGCAGTATGTTCCGCTAGATGGTTTTCATTTAAAAAAAAAATATGTTCAGTCATCATAGACGAACTTACTTCTTACTTTACTTAACTCCACTTATTGTTGTATGTATTAGGAGTACATGCATGCAGCATAGCATGCCTTTCATGTTTTATAATAATTTTTTTTTTTCAAAACAAATATCTATCAGAAAATTAATTGCTTACCATATGATGGAACAATAGCGTTATTAAATGATAACAAACTTGTTCTAGTCCCGTTAAAAAAAAATATGAAAATAATGATTGAAGAACGAGAACACGTTAAATACTGTACGTATGTAAGCAATCGAGTGAACGAACAGACAAAAACCCAAGCCAAGTAACAAGCCCAAACCTCCCCTCCCGCGGATAAGTACTCACTCTTAAAAAGTAGTAATAATATTGAAACGGACGGAATACATATTTGTACATAACCGTTTTGTTCATAATAGGCGATTTTCTCACAGATTTTGTTTTTAATGGCCTTTTTATTATTTATTTTTTATTTTCTTCGTAATTATAAAACTTGATGTTTTACGGAAAAAGATACTAAAAATTATTACACATATTCCTACATAGATATATCTCTCTAAAGCTAGACTTCCACGAGCAAGTACACTTGCATAAAAGTAATGTTTTGAGGAGGGGGTGTGGCCACGTTTTTCTAACAATATACTTGTAAGACCTGTTACATGTAAACCATGTAAAAGTACACTTGCTTAAAAGTATGTACCTACGCGCCAAAACACAATATTCTTTAAAATTTGATTTTTTAATACAATAATAAAAATATCACATCAAAAAAATATGCTTTGCTACACTGCTAACTATATCAAACTCAAAAACAAAAAGAAATTCTCAGGAAAAAGACAATTTTGGGTAAAAGAAACTTTATAAATAAAATATATTTTTAATATAAAATATACTTTATTAACAAAAATATTAAATATATCAGATTTTAAAAATTCCCGATATCATTTCCCGATCCAGTTCGTTTGGATTCGTTTTCTTTTTTTGTTCAGAAAATATTTCCCCCCCCCCCCCCCCCGAACGAAACAATCTGCTTTTTTGGTTTGTTCTGGGATTCAGTTCATTTGTTGTGCGATTTTCTTATAAGTATTTTCTTTTATTATTTTAGTACTTTTTATTTCAAACGTTCCATAAATCTTTATTTCCTTCATATAAATTTATTAATTTGATTGCTTATTGTTTTAATATTATTAAAACAATTTATTTGACATTTCCTCACGTTATTCAGTTTTCGCCATTTTTAATTTAAGTGGGGGGTTACTTTTAACAGCAAAAATAGAAATATTTTTACTTATGCAAGTAAATTTGTATAACAGGATACTTACATGCAAATGATGCTTACACGAGCAAGTAGGATTAATTTTTACTTAAAAGTATATTTGCATGCAAGTATACTTGCTCGTTGAAGTCTTGCTTAACATACCGTCTGTCTATCTTTATTCAACAAATATTAAAACGTCAGTGATATTTATAATAAACAATTATATGAGTGTTGAGGATTTACACAACACAAGAATGATTAATTGCATTCAATAATTTTTAATCAATAATCAGCTATTAGAAAAATGACAATAATTTATTAACTAATTAATATGTTAATTAAAACGTAAAATTTACTGTGTTGGCATTTTTTATAGATAGGTTTTTAGGTTTTTAGATTTAAAAAGAAAAAAAAAAATAACTTTAAGTAGAACCTTTTTTTTCATTTTATAGGCTGGAGAAATATCAGTGTTTGAAACCAACATACGAGTAGTCGGCGGATTATTGACATGCTATTCGCTCACCGGTGATCCGGTGTTTCGGGACAAGGCCCAAGCCGTGGCCGATAAATTATTACCAGCGTTTGACACGCCAACGGGAATTCCACACGCGCTTGTCAACTTAGAGAATGGTCATAGTAAAAATTACCAATGGGCCAGTGGTGGTGCTAGTATTCTATCCGAATTTGGAACACTGCATCTAGAATTTTCTTACTTGAGTGACGTCACCGGCGATCCAATTTATCGGCAAAAAGTCGAACATATACGACAAGTGTTGAAAGAATTAGAGAAACCGAATGGACTCTATCCGAATTATTTGAATCCAAAAACTGGACGATGGGGACAACGTAAGTAAAAAAACATTCATTTTGATCTACGAAATTTTTAAGGGGGGAGTTCACGCCAGAAACGGCTAATAAACTAATTTTTTTCGAATCTCGTTTTTTGTTTTTATTTCGTTCTGTGGTTCTTTACAAACACGGTGATATATAAAACATGGCCAAAAATTTTTTTTTTCAAGTAGAAAAATATTTATTTGTGAGCCGCTGCACAGCCAAGTTGCTGCTCCTTTGCAAATAACGCTCGCCCCCCCCCCCCTCGCGATTTGATCAGTAATATTTAGTTTTGGTGTGTGCATGAGTTATAGTATACACAAAAAAGAAACAAGAGGGGGCAATGTACGGGGCTGGAGAGTTTTAATAAACAGTGAGTAAGCTGCTTCTTTTGTTATTATTTTTGTTTTTTACCGTTTCCCGAAAGTTGTGTTTTTCCCGACAAGGAAAATCATATCTCAAGTTCTAGAAAAGATAGAGACTTAATTTTTTTTATTTTGTTCATAAACATATTGCGCATAAAGTGGAGTATGCTTTTTCCATTTGAACAATTGTAACTATTTTTAAACATTTTTTTTTTTTTTAATAGAAAATTGGGTTTTATAATTTTTAGAAGTTTGGGATTACAGTTTTATAGTTTATTTTTAAAATTACCTGAAACCCATACTCAGCTTTATGGACAGGTCCTTTAGGAATAAAATAATGAAAAAATATTTAAAAAATATTCATTACTTTTTGAGATATGGCGTTCCTTGTAAACGCTTAAAAACATGTGAAAAAGGGCCCCCTCCCCCACAGGGAAGAGTAATGAATGTTTCAAAAACAAAATTTTCTATTTGAAACCCTTCCTAATTTGGGAAAAAAATCCAAAAAGCAAAATAATCATAAATAAAAAAGTTGATTTTTTATTTGAACTCCTCCCTTAAACTAAAAACCACTTTTTGCAGATCACATGTCCATGGGCGGCTTGGGCGACAGTTTCTACGAATATTTACTGAAAGCGTGGATTCAGTCGGGTTATCAGGACGTGGAAGCCAGACGCATGTTTGACGAAGCCATGAATTCCGTACTGGCGCACATGCTCAAAACGTCGCAGAGCGGCTTAATGTATTTCGCCGAAATGAAATACGAACGTATCGAACACAAAATGGATCATTTAGGCTGTTTTACGGGCGGTTTGTTTGCCCTCGGTGCCAAAACGTTACAGAACGCGTTCACCGATCGATATATGAAAGTCGCCGCTGGCATAACGAACACATGCCACGAATCGTACGACAGATCCGAATTGAAATTGGGACCGGAAGCGTTTCGATTTACGCAAAACATTGAAGCCAAAGCGTTAAAGAGTAACGAGAAATATTATATTCTACGTCCGGAGGTGATCGAGTCGTACTTTATCATGTGGCGTATGACCAAGGACAAGAAGTATCGAGATTGGGGCTGGGAAGCGACACAGGTATGAGCGTTTGTTTGTTAAAAAATCGAAAATTTTTGATTCATTAAAATAATTATGATTTCTTTGAAATTTTTCCAGGCGTTAGAAAAGTATTGTCGCGTGGCTGGTGGCTATTCGGGGGTGAAAAATGTTTATCAAAAAGATCCGGTGTACGATGATGTTCAACAGAGCTTCTTCTTAGCCGAAACACTAAAGGTAACTTCAGCGTTCGTCCGTCCGTCCGTCTGTCACAGACATTTTTCTCAAAAATTGACTAACACAACGTAAAAAGTTTACACCAATTGTTAAATGGGAAATTAAAAATTAAATTTGCTTGAAAAAGTATTGTGAACACAGTCCAATGAACCATATTATACAGGGTGTAAAATTTAATAACTCTCATCCTTTTAAGAGATGATTCATAGCACCCGGTAGACACTAAAACCACAGGAATATTTTCGAAATTAACAGTTTGAGAAAATCGCAAATTGACTGGCCACATACTGTTTCAAATTTTTTCCGAGTACGACCCTGACTAAATTATGTATATAGATACCTTCTTAATACAAAGGTACAAAATAATTTTATTCACTAAAATTTAATAAAATTTTGTAAGCATGTTAAGGTTGAAAACGTGTTTTTCAGATCTTTTTTTAAAAACAAAAATTTATCTTACAAACATGAGATGGTCAGAGCCGGATTAAAAATTTTTTTAAAGCTCCTTTTTTGATCCATATTTAGTATCAAATTTTTTCTGTTAAACAACAATTTTGGTTCAAATTTATTGGCAAATATTAATTACATGGGTGAGATCTACCCACTATTTTCATACCAAAATTTATATACTTTACACCCTGTATATTATATTATATAGACTAATTATATAAATGTATAATTGAGGCAGCCAGATACGACCGAATAGTATTCCGTAATTAAGTAATTAATGCAATAATCAATGGTATCCGTAGTAACGTTTTCGAAAAATGTAATATTGATAGTAAAATTTTACTTTTTTGAGAAAAAACTGCAAAATTTTGAAAGAAAAAAAGAGTGGTATACAAATTATGTCTTGCAATAATTATAGTCGCATTTGCTCAAAAAATTGACATTATATTATATTCCTTAAATCTCACGCGTCTCACCCTGTTACCTGCTTCAAGAAAAATGCCTACAAACTGCCTTTACGCTTAGTCTAGTAGTATAATAGAATAGTGTTCATTGGTTTGTGATTGTGAAGTTGTGAAGATATTTACCGAAAATTGCATTTTAACAAATTTAGTAAATATTTTTTGTTTTTTTATTTCAGTATTTATATCTTTTATTCTCCGATGACGATCTGATCGCACTGGATCAATGGGTCTTTAACACGGAAGCGCATCCATTACCGATCAAAGGCATCAATCCACTGTACCGACCGTTTGACAGCCAAAAGGAGGATCAACTGCAACCGCAACAATTACAACAAAAATAATTTAAATAAATCAATTTTAAAATTAAATTAATTTAAATATTTATAAATTGAATTGAATTTATTAGTGAAAAAATAGATTTTTTGAAATTTTCAAAAAAAAAAAAAAAAAAACAAAAACTGGGACCCATATGTCCGTCCCAATTAATTACGCAGGATAACGTTTTGTGATTTTGAAGACGAACAAGTAATCCGGGTGACGTAGACCTAATTCTCTATGATCAATGTGTACATATTTATAAATATAATTATTCTGTCCCTCTCTATCTTACGACAGTCGCCGACAATATTTAAATTTGAGCCAAACAGAGATTAATGTCGTTTTGACTCAAATTTAATCACTGCTCGATTGTGACGCGTGTATCTGTCTCTTCGTTTGCCAGAACGTGTGTGTGATTCGTTGTTTTGTTAAATAATTATTTTTTAGTCCTCTTGTAATGAATTTTTTTTGACTGGATGTGAATGGTCTAATTTATTTATTCTTTACTTCTTTTGTTCCTAATTTGATTATTTTATTGTCAAAATGTTGTTGATACTTGTAAATAAATTTAGAATTATGTAATAATTGAATCAACAAATCGAAGAGGAGAACCATTTTAAAAAAATATAACCATACAGGGTGGTATTTTTTAAGTCTTGCCACCGGTACAAAAAATCCATCCTGTATAATTTTCTTCATTCTGTTTATTTTGGACTTGAAAATCAGACATTGGAGTGATACGTTCAGAATTTTTATTGTGATATGTTTAATAAATTGTTAGTGTTTTTAGTTTAATTAAAGTAATTAATTCCATATTTTTTTAATTGTTTACTTTTTTTGGCTGTAATTTTTTTTGGGTGATTTTTAGCTGTGGCGATTAACAAAATGTACAACGGATGATATTGTTTGCTATAGCACTACAAATTTTTTCTTGCCGTGATTAGCCCCGTCAGCTCAAAGCCGTAGCTAAAAATCGCTCACTAATTTTGTATTTATAATAATGAATTTTATTGATAATTTATGCATTTATATGAAAGAAGAAAGAACTGTAATATGTTTATTTTTGTTGCAGCTTTAATTTTTAGTTAAAAAAATTGATTTGTATATTTATTTTATTGCGTGTATAGATAGCTTAAATTTAAAGAAATGCATTTTATTATTTTTTTTAATTTAAAAACTTTTACTCACTTATTGAGAGATATTTAATGTATATAGAATTTAAATTTTTTATATTGTGCCCTTATTTTAAAACTTTGTCCTCTGAATCAATTTATTTTCGAAAATAATTCTGAACGTATTGGTCGAATTTGATTTTCCGATTACTTTTTTGAATATATGTAAAAAAAAAAAAATAAATGTAATAACACCAAAATTTTTATTGTAGTTTTATACGTATTGTTATAGGAAAATAAATAATATTGTTTTAAATTTGTTTTTTTCTTTTTTTTTGACATTTTTTTCTAACCTCAAAATCAGAATGCTTCCATTTTGTTTTTAATTTAAAATGAAGGATACTTTTCTTTGTTTTTAAGTAAGGTTATGTTTACGTAAAGTCAATTTTTGAACGAGTTCGATTAAATAAATAATAAAACTTTATGAAAAATACATTAAAAATCATCTTTAGTCGCAATTAATTTTTAAAATTGTATATAAAACTATTTTAACACATTTTATTACAAAATATAAGCCGAATTAACACATATTGACGCTTAAAAATTGCACAGTTAATACTAAAACAAATTATTCTGGTAAGTGACTGTTGCGTTACCTATGCCCTATCTAGTGGTAAAAAATGAAACTGACAAAAAATGGATTATATTAGTCAAAATCAGATTTTGCTTTTTGTTTTTGAAGAAAATCTTGATTTAGATTTGATAATAATTAAATTCAGAGATTAGTGTGAGAACCAACTAATCCATTTTGACTAATTTCGATTTCAATCATAGGACAGTGTAAGAGTTTGAAGTGGAAACTTCTATAGGTTTCTATAGAAGTATCCACTTTGATCGTGCAGTTTTAAGCACAGAAAATTAGTTATTATTTTTTATACTGTTAATATTCTTCCTGTGCCTAATCTGATCCGAGAATGATTGAATTTAGGATACAGTAAGGTATTTTGACGTAGTAAAATATAATTTATTTGAAAATTTCTAGCTCAAAATTAAGCAATAAATGTTCTTTTTTATCTTAAATTTTTATTGAGTTGTTCGAATGGTGTAGAAAAATTGCGATAGCTTGTGACACCATTTAACCCTACAACGGAGACCTGGGGAAAACACAGAGTAACACATTAGGCTTGTTAAACTAATTGCGTTATTAGAGTAAAAAACGCCGCAAAGAAATTTTACTTTTAATGGCATTGTGATATTCTGTACATGCATCACGACCTTGCCGTTCCGTGGTAAATGCATAAGGCCTACGAAGGTGAATGACCTTTCGTAGCCCTAAAAAAACGACCTCAGGTATCCTTTCTAGGGTTAATAAAATTTTATTTTGTAAATAAAAATATTTGTGCAAACTTCTCAAACGACTTTTTAATTTTAAAATCAAAACAATTTTCTTATTCTTACTTTTTTCTCAAAAAATTAAATTATTTGTAAATATTTAGAATTATTTTCTAGAGTAATATATTTAAAGTAAACATACGAATTTAAATGTAATTTAAATGATTTAAATTATCTGATATTCAGATAATTCTATGGAAACAAAAAATTGTATAGCTAATTTTAACAATTTCTTAAAATAATTAACTAATGTAATAAATTCATAAGTATTTGTTTATTTATCTGGTTTATTATAATTTATAAACAGTATATTAACGCTAAAAAAATTAATATTATTAAAATATATCTAAAAATGCATCGGTCATGTTTGATAATATAATGTGTCAAGGCTTTTTGCTTTCTGCGCCTGCGCAAACATGCGCACAAAAGCTAAAGACTTGACACATTGTACCGTCCAACATGACCATTACTTCAAATATCAATTAAACTTTACAAATAAAATACTTTCTTTATTTTTAACTTTGGTGTTTTATTTTATACCCTTCTCTCATTTATAAATGTTTAACTTCTGGCGGTTAAATATCAAAAAATTTCAAGGGAAATTTAATCTATACCCTAGAAATGAATAAAAAAGTGCAAAGAAATTTAAAACGAAAAGTTAAAGTTAAATTCTTGTCTGCGTGGTTTAAATAGGGAATATGCATGTTTTTTAGAAAATTGTGAAACATTTTTTTAAAATATTCTATACATATCACAAATTCTTATGACAGTTCTTTTCGTTTGATTAATTTTAGTTTTCATAACGAAATTATAATGTAAATTATCTACCTTAAATAAAAATTTCGCCAAAACGGTACATTTGAGCAATGAGCGATCCTATTGGTTGTGACGTATAATGTATAAGTTTTCACCAAATATGAAATGTGCACTAAAGGTATAACGTAGAGTATCATAAATAAAAGGATACACTCTATAAACTTTGTCACTGATACGAAAACATATCAAGTAGAATTAAAAATTAATTTTTGAATATTTAAAAATATTTAGTAACTTGTCACAACCAATACTTATTATTTTTAAAATAAATTGATTTAGGTAACTAGGAAAATAACTGATCATTATTTTTTAAAAAAAGGAGTTGCTATGAAAAAAAATAAAAGAAAAATATTCATTGATTTTAATTTTTGAAAAAATTCGTAGAGGAAACGATCTTAAAAAATTAAATTGAAAATTAATTAATAATAATTATTTAATTCATTAACTATTTAATATATTTGCTAAATTTTATTCGTCAAGAAAATTAAAATATTTTATATTATCCGAAGCAGTGCCATCTACAGAACGAATTATATAACAATGCTGCTGGCCTGGGTAGAAATAACTTTCTTATTTGAATATCTACAAGTGACGTCAGCGCGCCAAATGGTGATGTTTAAATAATGATAATGTAAAATGAAAAATCATTTTTTTATTTTTCTGAAATAAAGGCGCAAATTGTACTCATAATATATTTTTGTGATTTTTTGACATCAGCTTAAACTATTTTTGAAATATGTAAATGAAAAACATGCATATTCCCTATTGTGAATTTTACAGACAAAATGATATTTAATATATTTAATGACGTCACAAAGGTCAGTATTCATTTTTCTCTGTTAAACGTATTCCAAACGATTTGTTTATTGATTCACTGATGAAATTTTTGTAAATTGGGTACAAATGTTTCATCTTTTTCAGTTAAAATGGTAGAATTTAATTTGATTAGATAATATGCGTTCTAGAACTCAATGATGAATATTAATCCTGTTGGTTCTAATTTTGACGTAAATGAAAATAACACTACTGAAAAACTATGATTGGAGTCATACGTCAAATTTTTCCGACGATACTTGTGAATTTTATTAGTAAAAAACGATTTATTGTATCTGATGACGTCACAGGGGTTAATTTTAAATTTTTTCGAAATAATGACTGTTGTTCAATTATTGGCTTTCTACGGTTTTTACTAATTGAATTTTAGTAAATTGGGAGTAAATTTTTCAAATTTGCAATTAAAACAGCGAAACTCAGTTTGAAAGTGTTGTATGCGTTGTATTGGAAACTGTCAAATAGGCGTGGCTCAATAAAAATGGCTGACGAAAAAGTGCATTGCCATTAGTTTTGTATGCAATAGTTAGTACGATATGAATAAAAAATGATAAATATTAAAAAACTATTTGTATATGAGTTGACAAGTTCGAATCAAAGAAATTTTGTTGAAGGAGAGAGAATTTTATATTTGAAAAATAGTTAAGATGTGGTAAAAAAATGAAAAAATGAGTGAATGAGTTATATTACAATTTACAATATACAAACGTTAAATTTGAATGGTAAAATGTCATGAAATAACTGGAGAACTGTCAACGAATGGAAGAAACAAATTGTATGGAAATGTAGATAAAAGTTCAAATCATTAATGACATTTCAGCAAATGCACTTTAAGAATAATCTGATTTTTAAACAAAAGATGTCATACCCTCATTCGATAGATCCCATTACTTTATGACGTCACGAAGTTCAATTTAGATTTTATTTTTTTTTTTATTTGTTTATTTTATTTATTTATTTATTTTTTTTGATTAATGGTTATTAATCTGATATCGTATATATTTTTATTTTTGAAAATGTTGAAAATTTATCTGAAATTATGGTTTAGGTAGATTTTGAAATTATTTAGGTAGACTTTAAAATTCAGTTTTAACTCTTTTAGGACTAATGACGAGCTCAGCTCGTCATAGCAATTTTAATAAAAAATCCAATTGACGAGTCTGGCTCGTCTTGTGTCGATAACTGGAGCCTACTGCCATCTAACGCTATAATATTGTAAATATAGGAAGTAAATCATACCACATACGCACATGCGTCACATCGTTTACGTACTTATTTTTTACCTCGTGCTATGCGTTTTATTAATTATCCTTGTCATCCTTATATTTTCAATTTTATTTTTTGTTTTTAATGACATTTATAATTAAAAGACAGTTTTTTTTGAATATTATTTTGAATATTTTAAAACTTCTACGTTAATAATATTTAAAATAATTTTCATAGGTTAGGTCTGTTTCAATTTTAGTGTGTGTGTAATTTTGTGTATGTGAATTTTTTTTTTTTGTTTAGTGCTTAGAAAAGACAAAATTTTTGCATTATAATTTTTTTTTTTGTATAACTATATATAACCTATAATTATATAATCGTAAAAAATACATAATGGCCCAAGGATATATACAGAGTGAAGAAGATTTATTAGCTATTCTCGAAGATAGTGATATAGAATTTAATTTAAGCGAATTTAGTGGCGATGAAAGTTCAGAAAGTGATTTCGACATCGAAGATATTCAAAATATCGTAAGCCGTAGTGAAGAAGGAGAAGGGGAGATACAAGAAGACGATGGCGAAGAACTTTGAATAGAAGGGCAACGAGAACATTGCCAAAAATTTGATTTTCTTGGTGATTCAGGAATAAAAGTTGAATTTCCTGAGGATAATAATATCCTGGATATTTTTAGGTACGTATTTGTTTATATGTTTGTTTTAAAATATACATCTATAACTCAGTGGCGTGGAATCTAATTATTAAAAAATTGCAAACTAAATAAGTTTTTATGATATACGTACGTAAAAAAGAAAAATGTTTACAAATGTGTGCTTTCGGAAATGGAAAATTGGTTAATTTCTAACTTCGTCTAAATGAAGGTGAATTAGCGAATATTTACTTATACTTTAAAGACAAAATCTGTTTTCCATTTTTAAATTATACTTTTTACCAAGTTGAACGTCACTGGCAAAATAATATATGAAAATTACAGAATTTTTGTGTAATTATGGTATTTACTATGGTAATTAAAAGTTTGTTTACTTTTGTAATTACGGAGATTGCTTGGCCGTAGTAAGAAAATTGGGTATAGCACGGGTATAGGACAATAACATGTAACTGGCCTACCTGTATAGCAAATAGTGTCAGATTGATGTATCTTGGTAATAAATTACTAATTTTTGTTTTAAATATTCAGTACAAAAATTTAATTACAGTTACACCTTCTTTTATGCGGTCCTTTTTCTGTGCGATTTTTTTAATGCGGTTTTTGAAAAAATTTCTCAAGTGCATAATGTAAATCAAAAGCAAGAGAAAGTAAGAAAATATCGTTAAATTTTTTTACAGATGCATTTTTCAGAATTTTCATAATATTTTAAAAATGAAATAAATTGTTCTTATGTGTAAATTAATACTTTATCTTGTTTAGAAAAGCAACTTTTAAGCAAATCGTGAGGTTTTGAGCGTTCTGAGCTACATATTTTCGATGAAACTTTTTTTATGCGGTTCCTATCCACCGCATAAAAAAAGTTTTTTCTTACAATCTGGATCGAACTATACTTTTTATAGCAATTTATGAAGTTCTTAAATATTTTTTTTTGTGCGATTTTTTATGCGGTCCGTATCCACCGCACAAAAAAAGGTTTACTTGTACTGCACTATTTAATTAAGCAATAAATCATTCAATGGATGCAACGATGAAGTTGTTGTAAACCTACTTCGTCGAGTGAAATCATTTGTTTGATATTAAAATTCAAACAAAAAACTATCAAAAAACAATTTACTTACCTACCACATCAAAATAAAAGATAATATTAATATTGTAAATTTATTTTTTATTTTTGCAGATGTTTCATAACCGACGAGATAGTGGAAAAAATCGTTGAAGAAACGAATATATATGCTGAGGAGTTTATGAATAAAAATAAAGAAAATGAACCACATTCTTCTCATAGAGAAGTTTTCAAAACAAATGTTAATGAATTAATGTGCTTCTTGGCATTAATTTTATTAGAAGGTGTGGTACACAAACCAAGTAAAAAATTATATTTTACAAAGAGGCCATCAGTTGAAACACCATTTTTCAAAAAAGTGATGTCGCGGGAAAGATTTTTTCTATTAAAAAAATTTCTTCATTTTGAGAGTAAAGAATTAGAACCCACAGACAACTACTCAACGAAATTGAAGAAAATTTGGCCAATTATTGAATCAAGATTTTAGGAAATGTATACACCGGAGCAAGAAATATGTGTGGATGAAAGCTTACTACTTTACAAGGGAAGATTGAGCTGGAAACAATTTATTCCGAGCAAACGTGTCCGATTTGGTATAAAAATTTTTAAACTATGCGAAGCTTCGTCGTCATATATTTATAAATTTATAATTTGTACTGGCAAAGATAAGGTATTAAGCGATTCGTTTTCAGAATTGCCATTTTGTAGTAAGATAGTACTTACTCTTTCTGAAACTTTATTGGATAAAGGCTACTGTTTAATTATTTTTTTTTGTGTGTGTGTGATATATTGTATTATGTAATTTTTTTACTTCGTTATTTCTGAATATAAATATTTGTAAAAATTGTCATTACATATTTTTGTAAAGAAAACCAATAAAATCTATTATTTTTTTTTGTGTGTGTGATATATTTATTATGTAATTTTTTTACTTCGTTGTTTCTGAATATAAATTTTTGTAAAAATTGTCATTACATATTTTTGTAAAGAAAACCAATAAAATATATTTTTTTGCGTGTGTGTATATTTATTATGAGCTTGTATTACGTATCTCAACATTACTACGGTAAGTATAAGATATAAATAAAAAGCAACTGAGTCAGACGTATCAATTGAAACGCTTGATGATGTATGGCCTACTTTATATCAGAGACACACACCCTTCAGTATAGAAGTCTGTAATAATACTTATAAAAGTATGAATTTTTTTATTTGGAAAAATATCGTAGATGGTGGTCCTAAACGGGTTAATTCAGTTTTGAGTTAATCATACACTGCGAAAAACAAATTATATCTTCCAACAAAATTCAAAAATTTAATTTTTTTCTTCAAAAAAACAATATATATATATATATATATATATATATATATATATATATATATATATATATATATATATATATATATATATATATATATATATATATATATATATTATTGTAAGTAAATTTTCTTTTAATACTAATGAAGGAAATTATTTCTTTGATTCAAGCTTTATATTTTTGGATTATAAATCAAAATTAATTTAGGTTTTTGCAATAATACACTTTATCAAGTTCATTTGTAAGGTTAAGAAGATAAGAAACATCCAAAAATATAAACAAAATATTTACGCAATCAAGACTGTTGGTTTAAATTTTTACAGATCTTTAACGAATTCCAAACCAAGTTCGTAAAGATCCTAAGAAACGTAAACAAAATTCAATTACTCCCCGTAAATTTCGATAATTCTTTAAAATACATCTGGCCTAAACAGGGCCGGCGCAAGATTATTTGACGCCCTAAGCGAAATATCTTTTGGTGCGCCCCAAACTTGATACATACTAACTTTTAACGTGTAAAAGCATAGCAAAACAGAAAACAAAAACTGAAAATTATATTTTACTTTTTCTAGTCTTAAGCTACAAGAACTAGTTCATTAAAGTCGATGGTTTACGCTAATTCTTGTTCAATTGATATGGTTGCCAATCCTACCAGTGTTTCCTGCTTCATTCTTGTAGGCTGCAATCATTTCCGTCATTAACTTGAATAACATTAGATCGTGTAATATGAAATGTCGTTTTCCGACCACTTGGCCGACTATGTAGGTAATGTAGATAAACTTCGACACTTTTCTGAGTATTAAAAAAATATTTTAATAACAAATCATAAAAAGAGATAATTTTAAAAAAAGGCTGACTGACTCCTTTCTTAAAATACTTTTCTAAAGAAACATCAGTCAGTTTATATGTGACCATATGATCTAGATATGTACAATGTATCCGATCAACCTTTTTGATATTAATATACATAAATATTAAAATCGTTTGGAAAGTGAATTTATTTAACAAAAATATGTACGTACAGTGCTTGCAAAATTTATAATTTTTACGTCCCAAGCTTTTTGACGCCCCTCAATTCCTGGCGCCCTAGACGGTCGCCTAGTTTTTCTATATCCCTAGAATCATACGTTGGTCTACGAGTCAAGTTAATCATACATCGGCGTCGTTTCGACGAATGGATTTTTTACGGGGAGTTTTAGAGTTTATTTGCAAAAAACATTTTTTTACATAACAATACTACAAAAGCGAAAAACATATTTAAAAAAATTGGATTTGGAAAATTTTCTTAATATAAATATTTATTAATTTTTTTAATCTTTTTATCAAAGCATATTTTCACGATAAAAATTAAAAAATAGATAAATACATCAATTGTATCATAAAACATGCCTTTCAAATAATTAATTTATGAACTACTATGAGTCAGTGGACATGTGTGACTTTCCAGAATGTGAAATTTCTCAGTCATAAATATTCCCCATTAGGCATGTAGTTATTTCCCCATTAGGCAAATTTGTAAATTTTCTAAAATTTGTTAGTAGTTTTTAGAATAAGATTTCAAAAAATAATAAAAATTAAAATATTTTCCACAAAATAAATTGTTAACCTTTTATTAAATCACTTGAAACGCATTCTTTAGTTTTCGATTCAAAATATTAAAATTTCAGTATTATGTCGTCTCTATAAGTCAAACAGCTGTAATCATCTTTCACATTATCATAATCATTCAATAAATTAATTATAACATGCATATCTTTAATAAATTTTAGAAAAATTACGAAAACTTTTATATGTGGAGTACAAAATCTTAAAAAAAAACATCAGTTAATCATACATCGTCGTCCTTTTGACGCACACTATTTCAGTATAAAAAAAAACGACAATAGCTATAAACAAAATTTATACGTCTTATGTGTTATAATAACAAATAAATTAGATAACAGAAGTTTCACAGCAAGCAGGCACCGACAAGTTGTAGTATTGGAGGAGGTAGAGAAGATCGTTGGTCGTTTTGACGAGTACGTATGATTCTAGGGATATGGTCGCGCCGGCCCTCGCCCTAAAGACGTCTTCAAATATAATTACTCCGAATGTATATAAATACAAATTTTTTAAAATAATATTTACGTATCAATGACAGAAGCGTGGATGTGGTGGATGTCTTAACTGCGCTATCATCATATGAAAATAAGTAAAGTAGACGGACGACACATTTTATACAGATTTTTGTTTAGTTTATTTCGCGTGCTTCACTCGCGCGGCTAACATTTTAAACACAAAACAAAAACATATACACAACATAAATGACTACCGAACTACACGCCTAACTGTACGCGACAACAAAAATTATTTTCATCTCATTTTAACTAATGTAATTGTGTAGTTGTGGGTAACGCGATTCTAGTAACTAAACGCACAACAATTGAAACTGTAGTAATGTAAAAAAAAAAATTGTTGCTCTTTTATTTCACCGTCACGCTTATTGTTTAACCGCAATTTAACCGCATTTTTTATTTAACCGCAAAAAGTGTTCAAAATGAAGAAATTGATTGGTTGGTTTTTAATCGGTAAGTGAACTTTTGATTTTTTATAAGAAAAATTTTTATTAACTTTTAATTTAAAAAAAATTACAAATTTTGTTTGAAGTGAAAGTGATTAACAGTTAAAAAATTTGCAATTTATTTTGCCTTTAAGTTATCATTCACTTTATAAGTTAGCGCTGTTTTTTTATTAATTTATTGAAAAGTAATGTTTAGTTGAGACTAAATTTAAATTTCCAAATTAATTTACACCGTGAGGAAAACATTTTGGCACTTATATACTAAATTTTTGTTTTGTTAAATCGTAAAATTGGAACAGTTTTTTTAATCTTTTTCAAAACATAAACCTTAAAAACGTATTTTTGATTAAGACTTTAAAAAAAATACCCCTGCCGCAGCATCCTGCAAAACATAGCGAATTTCCGTTTATAAAAGTTAGTTTTTCTTGGAAACTAGTTGTCATAGAATAATAGTTTAAAGACCATTTTTATGTGATATTTTCTCCTCTTTCCAGTGGTGTAAAAAAATTTCACAAAAGTTCTTGAATAAGGGCAAATTTTGACAAAAAACTAATTTTTTTCACGAAAATTGCCGGAAAAGCCATTTTCCGGGCATCGGACCTGGCTATGGCTGTATGTGGCTGTAATAGCTGCATTCCATTGTGGAAATTCGCTAAAACGCGTCCCCGAATCTTGTAATTGTAAAAGTATTTTTACAGAAATTCGATTGCGCTACTTTTGAAAATTTTTTTGAAGTCTCATTAGGATAATCAGTTACTTTTAACCCGTTATTTATATTAACGTAGTTGCTCCGAGACAGTCAGGTACAAAAGTATATCTCAGCGAAAAAAATTTCTTTTATCAAAAATTAAATAATATATTAATATTCTTCAGTTATTATATTTGTATACCACTTGTTTTTTTGAATTTCCGCGCGCTTATGTTGTAGCAATATAAAAGCATTGTTGAAAAAGCGTTGTAAAATGATGTTTATAAATTATATTTCAAAAACGGCATAGTGAATAATTTTTATTTCTTATTAAATATGGTTTGTAACTTTGCATTTTATAACATATTAAATTTTTATCAAATTCCTTTGACACGTTTTCATTTTATTAAAAAAAAATAGAGTTTTCCCATAAGAGCCCGTGTTAAAATTACAAAACTTTGAAATCATTTTTCTCAAAGTTGGGGTAGTCAATTTTTTTCGGTAAGGGCTCGTATTATTGGTATTGAATTAAATAAATATCTAGAGAAGTTTTGTTAAAATCCTTTGAAAAAATCGTTTTATTGACCAACTACCTTCATTTGCAAAATTTCGTTTTGAATTACGTTTCTACAGCAAACAAATTCCATTTTATGAATTCGAAACATTGAGAAAAAATTCTTTGACTTAAAAAAATGTATTCTTCTTAACACTATTGAAAGAAATCATTTCTTTAAATCGAAGATTTTTTTCTCATTGTCAGTGTAATGTTTCTCAATTTTTTCTGTCACATGTTTTAAAATTTCGATTGTATTAAATCAAAAATTAATAAAATTAATTTAAAATGAACTAAAAAATAAGATGAAATGTAAATGTCTGTCTAATATGCGTCTCTACCCATCTATTTACATATTATTTCATTGATGTTATTATATTATGTTTTGTGTACATAAATAAGTATGTACATCAAAATATATACAATGTACAATTTAATAATAACTACAAAAACATTTATAATAACTGAAACAATAAAACAGTTTTGTAATCGATACTGATTGATTGAAAGGAAAAGAGGTCTATGCCCTGTTTGCCCACCCTAATATATTATTTAATAATAATAACTAACCTATTTAAAAATATACATATTGTGTAATGTTATGCAGTGAAATACTCGTAAATATTTTGTTATTAATGGAAGGCTGTCAAAATTAGTTTTCTAAATATCAATAATTATATTGAATGTTTGGATTTTTATGGCCCCAATGATGTAATTTTTTTTTTTTACTAAAATAGTTTTAATTGCTTTAAGTTCAAGAAAAGAAATATGATGTTGAATAAGATTCGGATTGTAGATATTTATAGGTTTTTAGCCGAGGTTTCAAAACGGGAATTGAAACCGTAGCATTGAGAGGAATGAAACTTTTAAAACAGGAAACTCTATTTTTAAATGGAATTTCGATAATTAAATCACAAAAAAATGGAACATTTATCCAAAAATTTGGTCCAAAAAGTTGTTTTTAGGCTACAAAAAAGGTTTTCGTTGACCGGAAACAAAGTTTTGGAACATTCATCGTATATTTAAATAATATATTCGAATATTTTAATAACAAATATGAAAAATTTTACACCCAAATCACCTACTAAATTTCTGGAATTTTATAAATTGTATTTTCCAAAATTTTATATCTAAATTTAATATTAGATTTCCGTTACATATTTCTTGTCTCATTTATATAAAATAAAGTCAGTTAAAATCAAAAATTTCAACCACGTTTATTGCAAAATTCATATTTTCAAATTCATTTCGTTTCATTATGTTCATATGCATTACAGATTTTATTTTGATTATTAGAAATATTTGTAGATGTCTAAAAATTGGGTCATATGCATCTGGTTCACCTGATACATAAGTGTTTAATTTTGGAATTGCAAAAATAATTTATTTTATTAAAATTTAATGTGTTGTTTATTCATATGTGTTGATTTTCCTGCTCAAATATTCTTTATTAGCTTATTGATATGTATAATGTGTAAAATGAGTCCAGATATGAATTTCGTTTTGTACGTTTTGTATATTTTCGCTAAAATTTTTCAAATTTTAGCGTCTTTGATTTGATAATGGCATTGAATACAAATAGTAATTTTCTGGTTACCATTGTTGTTTAAATATATTTAAATCATAAATTCAATTCAAAATTTAAATTTTAATAGTGCCAAAAGTTATTTTTATAAATATTTCGTCAAGATCAGACACTTACTGATCACAATAAAACGGCAGTGCAATCATAACAGTTACATAGTTACATTGCCAGAAAAAAAATTTGTTATTAAGGCAGGAATAAGGATGATACTTTCGTTAGAAATATTAAAAACTTTTCCAAAAATTAAAAAAGAATACCACATCCGTACACTTAATTTACTGTATTTATAAAAAAAAAAAATTATAGACTCTATTTTCGTAATTACTTCAATAAATATTTACGCAACAATTTCCCGATATTCCTCTATTACATCTGTGTTTTGTAGTATCTGGTTTATATCAGGTTTAAAAAAAACTCATGTACTTATTTATAAATAAGATACCATAAAAAAATTATATATACTACTAAAAAAAACAGTAGGAAAAAACTAATTCTTAGGTGGTTTATATTTTTACAAAATATAAAAAAAATAATAATAAATTGGCCCATGGGAGGATCGAACTCACGACCTTCGCGTTATTAGCACGACGCTCTAACCAACTGAGCTAATGGGCCAGTTGATACTAAAACTAATAATTTATGAGTGCATTCGATAATTAATTATTACACAAATGATAAGTAAAATTGATAAATATGTATTTTTATCAATAAATTATATATTTTAAATAATTTTATCAGCTTAATTGCTGCGCAAATTTCTCATACTTTTGCCATTAATTAATTGTAAATAGATATAATCGGACTTCTCTAGGCCAAATACAACAAATGAAGCAAAATTAGACGAATATTTTGTCTCTTTTTATAGTAACTATAGTAGCTTAAGGTTGTACGTCTAACTTCACTTTATGACGTCCGGTCATTTTTTCTCAAGTTTTACAAATAATTTTTTACTCTTAAATCTTAGTCAATATCTTAAAATACTTCCTGAGGCGTTCGACGTGTGGGATTAATAAATACTTGAAATTCATTTTTTTTTTCGATATCGTCATCTTATTCAAGGAAGTAGTTGATGAAGACGTACAGAATGTTACGTCACATATACTATTCGGTTAATATCAAACGTTAAGCAATCAAGCCAAGCGTTCTGATGTTAATTGTTTAATGTATGTAAACTTACTCCATTTATTTTTAAAGTGATTTAACTTAAGTACATGATGTAATGACTTACATTTCTGTATTTGTATGAATGATCTGTATTGTATCGAAAATATTTTAATATTCATCTAATGTAGTTTTTATTTTATAAAAATATTTTAACAATTTTTTTTTTTCATAGATTCAAAGGGAGAAAGAAGCAATTGAAATTGTTTTGTATCATAGCTAGAAGCTAGAATATCAGAATAATAAAATTAATTGCAACAATTAAATAAATATGTATCTATTACATGAATATATTTTTTTAAATTCTTCATCATGGAGCTTTCCATAAATTGCTGGCCTTCTTTGATCTTTGATACTGGAAAAAAAATTCGCTTATATACGGCTGTATACACTGTCCCTCACTATAAAGCAAGGTTACAAATTGTGATTATATCAAATTATAATTTCAATATCATCGTTACGCTTGCCATGGTAGTAAGGCCAATTTAATTTAAAACCTACATCCTATCAAACTACTCCCGCATATATCATATTATAAACAATATTCGCATTATTATTAATTCAATAATTTTGGGCTCTCACTTGAACGATTTGATTTGTGTAAAGTTTTTTTTTTTTTTTTAAATTGAACATGATCGCGTACACACCTCATTTTAAATTAAATAATATTTTTGATAGTCAAAATTTGATTGATACAATTTTGATTAGTCTGACCTCAATATTATGTAATCGAAAATTAGATTTGAAGGATAAGCTGATCTATTTTATAGATAAAAATAAATATGCTTCAATTCTGCTTTCAGTAATTCCGTAGTTTCCAGTAATATTAATTTCACTAAAAATCTACGTAGGTATCGATACCCTAAAACCATAATAGTGATGAGCAAATGCAGTCTTGGTCTTGGTCTTGTTCTTGCATGAAGAATGTTGGTGTTGGTCTTTCTAGAACAGTTTGAGTCTTGGTTTTGGTCTTCGTTTTGCAAAATGCAGTCTTGATCTTGGTCTTAGTCTTAGTATTGCTAAAAAATCTTGCACTTTCTTGCATTTTTTTATTAGCGAATATTTTCCTTCTAAAATCAAAATTTTCTCTCTTTACGGTATTAATTATACTTTCAAATTATTTAAATAGTTTAGCAAGAGTCTTGCTTATTTCTTGTTTTTGTCTTGGTCTTGCTCACTTGAGTCTTGGTTTTGGTCTTGCTCTTGATACACTTAGCCTTGATCTTGCAAAAAATGCAAGACTAAGACTAATTTTGCTCATCACTAAACCGTAACTTTTCTCTGCGTTGAACCAGAACTGAACCGGAACAAAAAAAATCCGATTCGAAGCGCTAAATCAAAATTTAGATTAATAAAATTTACGTCAATTCATGTGTAACCTAAATTTTGAGAAAAAGTTGCACTAACTGGCATTGATTCAAAAAAAAATTTCTTACAATTATTACACACTGTAACGATGCTATTTTGATAACTACATTCGAACAAAAATAATTAAAAAATGTTTTCAATATTATTTTTAGTTGCGACGCTATTTTTGGATGACAATTTTTTTTTTTTAATATTTAATTAAACAAAATTAAAAAGTATGGCCACGCATATCTGTTACGACCTTGTTAGTATTTAGCTCCGATTTCAAATATTACTTTTACTTAAATTATTAGAATGGCGCCAAATAATTTTAGATAAATTAATTGAGCCATTAATTAGAATGAAAAGTTAGCGTTTAATTTGTGTATGTAAATGTGGATGCATTGTAGGTGTACATCTAACGCATACGAATCAAAGAAGAAATAAATTTTAATAAAATCCATAAGATTGAAACGGAAATTACCATAATCAGAAATATGATTACATATTCTTATAATTTTCAAATTATTTTATATTATGTAATCTAAGTATATTACCAAATTTAGTTATATTTTTGGATAATTACGCCTTTAAATACATTCAATAAAACAAAATTGACATATAATATGTAACTAAGTTAGGTTAAGTCAACAAAAACATTTGGCGGGAAAATTAAATTTTTTTTTATTTTTCTATAATTTATGTTAACGGCATTAAAAATATAATTAGGTCAATTTTTGCATGTTTACTAGTTTTTTATCTTCCAAACATTACTTTACAAAATTTATAAATGTATTATGGCATGGGCTTGGCACTTATTATATAAAATGTTTTGTATACAAACATTTTATCACAATGCACACTGATTTAATCATTTGCATCATATTTAAAAACTGTCACAATACAATATTATATTTAAACTGAATTGAAATGAAATTCTTAAATTAGAAAGAAATATGTACCTATGATCTGTATTCGAAAAATAAAAAATCTATTGACAAAATTTTCACATAAAAACTACGTAATAATACTGCTAATATTATTGCACGTGTGGAAGACCCAAGGGCGGATCCAGCCAATTGAAAAGGAGGAAGCTGCCTCTAATCCCAGGAGAAACCAACCTTTTCATTTTAGAAAAAATGAAAAGGCTGGTTTCGAAAACTTTTAAGTTGCTTCCAGTTTTAACCGTTCTATCAATTTATTTACGGCACTGCAAAATGTTTAACTTGTTGACGTCATAAAATAAAATAAAAAAAAAAACATATTTTCTCTCAAATCAAACTTGATGAAAGTGATTTGACTTTTACAGTCTTGCTATGATTCAAAAAAAAAAATATATTTATGTTGATTTAATTTACTTTTCTTTCAAAATAAATCAAATTTTTCTTATGTTAATGAGTCATAAAATTAATTTAAAAAGAAAATTCAATTTAAAAAAAAATTGAAACAAGGTTAAATAAATATAGTGACCACAAAAAAATAGCCATTTCTAATCAAAATAAATACAATTTTTTAATCAAATGAATTTTGAACGTTGAGCTTTGGAAAATGACTTTTCACAGCGTAATGAATTATTAAATAAAATTTTCTATTAATAAACTATATATTGAAGGTTAACACACATGGATAATTACCGAGAAAATAATTAGAAAAATATGTTCGTTTCAATGGAATTACAGGAGCAAATGGCAAAATTATCATCTATAAATTTCTACATTTCTACTATTAAAAACCCGTTGGTGTTCTTTGCGTGATAAAAAGCACTCTGTATAACAAACAGAACACAATACAACAGTCCTTTTACACTTTTTTTTTCTTTTTTATTCTCTGTGCTCTTTTACGAACAATTTGAATAAACGGGGAACTTCTTTTGACGTCAGCGGCATAATAAAATGTCATCACTCATCACCGATACCATTTTAATTCCTTTCCGGCCAACGAATCAAGGCACACCCCACATTCATCAAGGTGTGCCCCATTCGTGTACCTATACAATTAGGTCAATAACGACCATTATGTAGGTTAAGTAGGTTAAGTAGCGCCAACAGACAGCGGCGGCAAGCGGGGTAGACAAGAGTATCATAATGTATATAAATATACAATTTATGTGTGTACAATAAACGAAAAGCACTTTTAGCTAAATAAAAAGCTCACTTTTTTCCATTTCTTTATTATTATTTACATAATAGCTTGGAAAAACGTTTTTTTTTTTAAATGTAGGAGTGCACCTGTGAATACAGTAGGTTTCATCTATAGTGACAAAAAAACGATGTGCCTTGATTTGGGACGATAGTAACATTTTTTGAAATGGAACGACGAAAAAGTATCTACTTATCACTAAACGCAGAATTCTTGAGAGATCAAAGTCCAACAAAAAGGAAAGATATATTTTTAGTAAGAGATATATGATTCATTTCAGTTAAATTTAACCATGCTTCGTCACTTTGAATTTAAATAATTTCCGTTTTCTTGGCTTTATCTCTTTTATTATTGCATTTATGTAAATTTTAAATTTACAGCTTATTTTTAGAAAAGAATAGAAGATTGATTTGTTTCGAATATAAGAATTATGTAATTTTTTAACGAAAACTCATGATCAATTGTATCTGAAAAGAGGTATACATATTTTGTTACATTAAGAAGATAAAATACTTTTGCAATAAAGATGGATATAGAATAATTATATCTAAACTCCCGCTATTAGTTTTTATATCTCTCACTCAGGTAATATTGCACTGTATATACAATATATAAAAATACACTACGTTGTAAAAAAAAAATTAATAGATCTTGAAATAGTTTGCTTATTTATATAGTAATACAATGATACACCTACTTAAATAAGTCATTTTAAATTAAATAAATAATATTCAGAAATTCATAATAGTAGCAACATTACAAAGGTAAGTTTTATGATTGCATCAGGTAGTAACATATTTAGGTATTTATAAATACGATTTTTTTAATGGTGTAAACCCTTACTTTCATTTATTTAACGGAGTACTGTAAAGTGGACTTTGATCGCTCAGAAACTTTGCGTTACTTATTCCAATCTGCTAATCGTTCTGATCATGGAACTTTAAATTTCAGCAGTCCTTACTCCCTTCACCGTCGTTATAGCCGAAATTGACTGTACCTAGATGCTAGTTTTTGCAATTTTTAATAATATACGTTTGTAGTAATTAAAAGAGATACAGAATTCTTTGTTTCAATTTTTCATTCAAACAAAGTTTTTCCTTTGAAAAGTGATACAAAAGAAAATCGTAAACTTTGAATTTAAATAATGGAAAGTTAATAAGACTGTAATATAAAAGGAAACGTTAAAAAAGAAATATCTGAAAACTTTTCAAATAATAGTAACTTTTCAATTTTCTCGGTAAACTTAAAAGCAAGTGGGCTAGTTTTATTCTTGCGAAGTATTACTTACAGTAATTATATGCTTGTTTTACATCTACTAATTTTCCCAAATTAAAAAATGAGTAAAACTAAAAAAAAAAGACAAGATAAAATAAGTTACACCTCTTTAATTTGACATATTTTGGCATTTCTTCAGAAACATGAAAATTCATTTTTCATTTTCTGACACTCATGCATGTGAATTAATTTTTTTATTTACACTTTTATTTGTAAATTGTCCAAAAAAAAAAATAATATTCATACCTACCTAAACAAAATCTTAGTAATACCCTAAATTTACAAAAATACTAGAAGAAAATTTTGACCTGTCTGAAAAGTCTGATAGTGATAACTAATTTGAAGAATCGTCACTGATGTTTTAAATCCATTTATAAGTGCATTTTACTCCTGTTTACGGTATACATTTTCACTGACATTTGAAAAAAAGCTTGCAAAAAGAGCGACTTTTTTAAATGAGACAAATAAAAAATTGTTCGTATTTGACATTTTAAAATGTTATACACAATAATCGCTTTTAATTTTATTTTATGGATATGATTTTCTTAATGTACTGTTAAGCTAATAATATTAAATTTTTATTTTTCTTAAAATGAAAAATTTAAATGTTTTCGACAAACGTTCGAAAGAAACTTAACATTTTCGTTTGATTTTTTTTCTATAACAAGAAATAGTATATTATATTACAAGAGAAACAAGTAGGTACATATAAGATTAGATTTACTCTAAGAGTAAATTTTGAGTAGTCAATGTGACATTGAAAATTTTTAGAACGTACGAATCAACATAAGCAGTAAAAAAAAGGTAATTGAAAAAACTGAATTTTGAATTTATCACTGATTCTGGTGGTGAGAGTTGCGCTTAGTTCTACATGCCCAATTTTGGCACGAATAAAAAGAACGGCTTGGAAAACCTATATTTTACCTCCAATTTCATCATCCTGGCATTTTATTTCCGACTTTTAAACTGAAAAATTTTTAGTAAGCTTGGTGACGTGTCAGCAAATTAAAAATATTTTTTTTGGTCAAATCAAACTTGCTCAAAACAGGGTGACTAGATTGAATCAAGGGAATTTGGGTATGATGGTATGAACTCCGTATTTTTAAAAGCTTTTATTTAGCTTGGTATGTTAGTATGTATGCTGGTTTAGATCAAATCTTGGAATCAAAATTTAGACAGGTTCTAATTGATCTAGAGGTTTCAAATTTTGCATACGTGTCTAACCTTGATGACAATGCAATATTGTATAATTAGTTTTTCCCTAATTCGCCCCAAACCAAAATTGTTGGTTTTTAGTCCTATGCAACTTTTTGACATTTAGAATTGTCAAATATTGTCCATTGATTTTACATTGCAATTTTTTGTTTCCATAGTTATGTCTGATTAGGGTAAATTAACCGATTAAAATATAGGTAAAAAAATTACTTCTTTATTTTTTTTTAAAATTAATTGTAATCACACTAAAAAGTAGAAAATAAAATAAAGTAAAAAAAATGTTTTTTAAGAAAAAGCTTTTATTTAAAAATGGGCTAAAAAAAAATAAAATAATTTTTGAGTGAAGTTTGAAGCAATATGCAACATAATTTATAAAAGCTTGAGGCGTTTAATTAAATTTGGTAACTACTGAAAAGTAAAATAGCTACACTTATATCCAAAACAGAAATAATTATTGATAACGCCTCAAGCTTTTATAAATTATGTTGCATATTGCTTCAAACTTCACTCAAAAATTATTTTATTTTTTTTAGCCCATTTTTAAATAAAAGCTTTTTCTTTAAAAAACATTTTTTTTACTTTATTTTATTGTTATCAAAATGACGAAATTCCTTTTTTGTATTCTAAAAAAAAAAATTACACTGGAGAGTTGACACTTTGTTGTATGAATTTTTATATATATAATGCAGTTAATAAATTATTAGGAAAACAGCAAACCTTTCTACTGAAAATTACAAATATGTGTATGCTTATTATTTATTATTATTATTATTATTATTATTACACTTGCTATCATATATATACATAATATATATACATAAAACCCGTGAACTAATTTCAAACATATAAAGTGATTATTATAACTGATAATAATTACACTTACAGTGGACTCACATTCAAAATCCAACAAAATAAAAATGCTTTCGTTTTTACAATGTTCAATTTTGATCAATTTCAACTGTAAAACATTGTATTATGTAATCTAATGCCTAATATGCCTAGAATTATTGAAAGATCGACAAATGTTGTTATTATCACGTTACGAAAATAGTTTAATTTATGGCCACGTGTGTAGGTGATAAATTTATAAAAATAGTTCATTAAATAGTATTAAAAAACCGAGCTGACGCGATGACGGTCCCGACACCACGTAACGATCATCTATAAACACAAGTTTTAAAGTAAAAATGCATTAACGAACGCTAAATGATTAGAAGTAATCTTTTAGTAGTTGAGAAAAATAATTATGAGGTATAAAAAATAATATTCGAATGTGCACTTTGATCTTTAGAAATTTTATTTTTATTTTAGACAAAATTGTATTGTAATATGTAGTTTTGGAGGTAAAATTGGATAACTGGAAACTGTTTTAACAAGCAGAAACAATTATTTTAATGTACTTAAGAGACATCTATTGATTTTTGTAACAGTCAGTGAAATGATCTTGTAGATAATATAAAAATCTGTATTAGCAATATTCTGTTACCGCAAACATGTGTAGAACAATTTGAAGAATCTCACTTTTTACATATTTCTATTCTGTTTGCCTAATATATAAAATTCAGTGTGATCTTACCCCTTTTTAAATCCTTTGTTACAAGTTGGGAAAAATTTCATTTATTTTACACAAAAAAAACATTTGCTAAATTTAAAGAAAATAAATAGCAAATAAATATGAGAATTTCATCTCTTTTTCTTTTTCTTATTAAGTAAATTAATATTGTTTTACATACCTACTTAATCATTAGCGTTTCTTTAACTTGTACGGTGACTACTTATGTTCTTCTATGAAACATTATATGTATTTTCAATAATTTCTGCATAAATTATTTAAAAAGAGAAAAGCAATATTCGATTCTGTATAAGTTTGTCTCTTTTTTGCATTATTTTATCCAACTTTGAAGTCACAATATAATGCGATATTGTATTGTACTTCTGTTTACCTAATAGCGTGATACAGTAATTCCAGCAACTTCTGTCACTCAAACAAGTTTGATGTGTTGTCAATTTTTTTTTATTTTTCTTAATTAAATTATTTTGTCTCCTTTTAATTAAAATTTTTGTATATGTCTATTTTCTTTTATGTAATTTTTGCATCTAGGAAAAATTTCAAAAGCTATCTTTGTTACAAAATGTATGGAATTCTTCACGTTTATGATTTCCTAATATTCAAAATTGGTACAATTCTCGACATTTTTTGGCTTCAGTTTGCACGGAACTACTTTGCTGTTTGTTTCTTTTTCTCCCTTCCCTTCTTTGGGTGTGATGTTGATTCCACTGCGCCGCCACCACTGCCAACATACATATTTTTAATATTGTACTGCATCAAATTGTTTGTGGATATTTGTGTAATTAATTTTTTTTGAGATAAAAGAAAGGGCAATTTCTTACTTAAATATTTTTTATAATTTTGTTAATGAAAAAATAAAAAAACCCGACTGCGTAAAAAGTAAACTAAAACGGTGAAAACAAGATGAAAGAGAGAAAAAGAAAAATGAATAGAAAACTAAAGCAGTCGGAGGCATCATACATTTCTGTTTTATTTAGTACAAATTTTATTCCCCTGAGGACAGATTTTCAAAAGTCCCTTCTTAATGCTCACCTACGTTATATAAGAAACGCCTGTGTAAAATTTCACATTTCTAGGCTCAACAGTTTTCTATGTAAATTTTCATCCGTTAGGGTACGAATTTTCAAAAATTCACAACTGGTGTTTGCTAAGTTACTAAAAAAACCTTTGTGCAAAATTTTACATTAATAAACCTAGCGGTTTTTTTGTATAAATTTTCATCCCCTATTTTAACCCCTTAGGAAGCTAAATTCTAAAAATTCACTCTTAGTGCTTGCATGCGTCATTAAAGGAACATTTGTACAAAATTTTACGTTTCTAAATCCAGCGGTTTCCTATATAAATTTTCATCCCCTATTTTACACCCTTAATGGATAAATTTTCACAAAAATTCTCCCTCCCAATACTCATCTACATTACTAAAGGACCCTTGTGGCCCTGTGTAAAATTTTACCTTTCATAAATTTTCATCCCCTACTCGTAGAGGATGAATTTCCAAAAATCTTTTCTTGGAGCTCCCCTACGTTACATAAGGAACTCGTCTGCAAAATTTTACGTTTCTAGACCCAACAGTTTGCTATATAAATTTTTCATCGCCTACTTAAGGGATGAATTTTGAAATTTCATGTAGCCTATAGCAATCCGCAGATTAAGACGAATCCAGCGACACCTTCTTTACCAAAATCCGTCAAGCCGTTTAGGCTGCAGGCTGCGCCAAAGAAACAGACATAGAGGATACATACAAACTTTCGAAAAACATTACTCTCCTTCTGATGCAGTCGGGTAAAAATAAATATAAATTACCTAGTTAAAAAAAAATAAAATAGTCATTATCTTTTTTAATTTTTGTAATTTTAAAAACAATAAATTTTTTTTTTTTCGTTTCTATTTGATGATTGCATTTGCAACATTGCAGGTCACATATGTGCATGTTCACCTAATATTGGCACTGTCTGTATATCCAAAAAATTTACGCTTCAGTGCACACGACTTCCATCCAGTAAGAAGAAAAAAAAACTGTTTGCTTATCAATAAAATTTGTTTGGGCAAAAAGGGTACAAGGCAAATTAATAGCTTAAAATTTGTTTAGGCTTATCAATGGTTAGAAAAGGCTCTATGATGACAGAACCTGGTTAAAATAAAACCACTTTTCTCTGTTTAATTAATTAAAGAAAATCTTTTTAAAGAACTCAATTTTATTATAGAAAATCTTTTTTTTTCTGTTACTCAATTTAATTTACATTATTAATTGCTAAAATTGCATTTTTTGGAAACTGTGAACTAGTCAGATTTTCTTTATTTAAAATTGGACACTCAGAAAATGGATTTGACCTTTAAAGTATAATGTCTCTATATTATGTAATTTTCCTGGATTTATGAAATTAGTTCTTTTTTTGTGTATTTTAAATTACACACATATTTAACATAAATAATGTTCTCCTAATAATTAGTACATAAATTTACTTCTAAATTAACATGGCACAACACAACAAACAAGTTTGGTGTTGGTTGTGTAGTAAAAAGAAGGGGGATCCAGTCATAGCCGTTTTCATGTTAATTTGTTTGCCTATATGGATGGGTTAGTTTATTTCTTTTTTATAAGAATTTCATTGTAAACATAGGGAGCCAAATTATCAAATAACTGGCCTTTATACTAGTAACAAAGTAACACATGTGCAAGTATTTATAATACCTAAGTTTACCTATTTTTAATGTAAACCTAACAATATATTTGAATATTTTCTATGAAAAACTGTGAAAAATTCTAGTTATGTATTTTGACTTTGGAACCCTGATTTAATTTCATGTTCAACGCTTCACGAATAACAAATAAATTTTTCTGATTCGATGAGGCGATGAATCTTAAATTTTTTTTTACATACCTACTTCATAAAATATGTAAAAATCACATAAACAAGGACTCGCTCTGCTACCTTTTAAATGTTTTCTTTTTATACACATAGGCAACCAACAATACGATTGTGATGTTCCATTTGCTTGTTTTATAAAATATGAGCGCGCTCATCTGTTATGATATCCTAATACAAAAAGAACATTTTGTTCCCGGCAGATATTCCTTATTTTACTCGTGCACCTCGTGCACCATAACCTGACCACGCTCACCACGCTCATCACGCCACCACGCTCACGACTCATTGAATGAGTGTACATGGCCATAAAAGATCAAACAAACAAATACAGTAGAAATGTCACAAAATTCAGAAACCCCAAAAAGACATTTTGTAAAAAAATTTTTTTTCCCGCTTTTTCAACTAAAATTTTCCCCGCTAAAATTTTCTGTTAGCGGTTTGTTTCTTTTCAAATAAACAAACTGTCAAATTTCTTTTTTAATTTCTTTTTCGCTATCCGTCTGTTCCAATGGAATTTTATTTATTTTACTTTCAAAAATTAGTTTGAACGGAGAAAAAAATTCATATTTACGGAAGGAAGGTCCCTCTCCCTTCTCCTTTGCAGCTTGTTTGTTGTTGTTTTGGAGTTGTTTGATTGATTACGATGATGATATTGATTGTGAGGGCGTTTACAGCTTTTTCAGTTATCCTAATATTAGGAAAACAGCAAATAGAAGAATCTGAATAACAAACAGTTAACAAACTCGAAGTAAAAAGGAATATGAAAGAAACACGATAATCATTTGCATAAAATAAAAACATGCTTATTGCGATGTTGACGGAAACGTTCTCGTCTCAGAAATCCGTTTTCTCTAAAAAGAGCAAAAAAAAAAAAAACAATTTGCCTTTCCTTTTTTCTAAGTAGTGAAAACTGTCAAACGAAAATGAAAATTTTTCCTTGCGATTTTTGCGACCCATACGATTTTTCCTTGCTGCGCTCTTTTTTGTTATGCGCCCTACTCCACTTTATTGTAGTTACGAAGTATCGAGACCGACCACTTTCGATTCTTTCACGCTTGATTTTGTCACATAGGCCACCCCTCTTTGTGTACGTGTCAAAATAAGTTTGGTAAGTTGCTTTTACTGATCGCAAAAATGTTGCGAAAACGAGACCCGCAAGGTCAAGTTTTTGCAATTTTCGAGATCAGTAAACGCACTTAATGCATCGTGTATTGTATAATATTTTTTGCATGATCGATTTAAAATAATTAACGAATAAAAATACATTAAATAAGAAATAAAATTCGGACAATGTATAGGTGAAATTTATATTTCTATGTTATCACATAGAATGCCATGAATAAATATTATAAATATTTATAGCAACTATTTATTATAATACGAATCTTTGTAGTGACAATTGACAACTATATTTGTAAATAAAAAATTAAGTGTCAATATGTAATTGGCGTGAATATTTTTTTGAATTTTCTATTAACAAAGTTTATTCTCGTAAATTGAAAGAAAGAATATGAAAACACACAGAAAATTTTAATGATTGGAACAATCTTTTGAAATGTCAATAAAATATGAAGACTAATGGCAACAATAATAATAATAATGTGCAAACTAGTGAAAATTCTCATATTAATCGATTAATTTTCCTAATTGTTCAAATTGTACCTTTAGTTTCAATATAAATAAATAATTACAATCATTTTTGAGCTAATTTCACTTACCGCACACCTATTTTACTTACCACATTGTTATTTTCTGGTTTCCATGGATATAAATAAATGTTCGGGGAATGTAGCTTACTAGCATTGGTCAATAGTATCGGTAAGTGCATGAAAATACACGATCGTGCAAAAAAATTTTTTCTCAGGGTTCCTTGTTATTTTGACTACTGTTTGTAGTTTATTATTGAACTGAACGTTTCAAAGTGAACGTGTTGTGTTGTCTCACTTGTCGCATGTGTTTTCATATAACAAGAGCGCGTTGCGTATGTTGCTTGCGTACAATATTGCGAATACTAAACAATAATTATTATTTCGTGTAATGAAACCACAATTCCATAATAGTTGAAACGGTTGCAAGTGAACCGCTACTGGATAGTCATTCTCAATTCTAGCCCTCCCCACCCTGACGCCAGAGAAGTTCTTCAATGAGTGCTTGCCGCTAGTTGAGAATGGCATTGTTGAATTTAGTATATGTGTAAATAGGAGACCAGAACCTTGTTATTGCTAGATATTGTTCATTCATGAGATCCTCATATGACCAACATCCAAATAAATAATATCAAGCTCTCCCTATCGCGGCCTGGCTATACGAGCCGTTTTTTAACGCCGATTTTTGAACCGAGCCCCTTAGGCCATTTAGGTGTTAACGTCGGTTTCAAAAACTACTTTGAACTAGTAGTGATGTCGGATTAATCGATTAGTCAGTCGGTTTAGTTGACTAATTTTTGTTAATCATGATTGATTAATGATTTTTTTTTAAATAACTAAAAAAACGACTAATAACATGTATTACATTTATTGGATTTCAAAACGGAAACTAAAAAATTCGTCAAGTGCGTGGTTGACACGCATTAAGTTAGGGCCCTCAGTTATATGAGCCGTTTATTATGAAAGTGGGGCAAGTCCATTTTTGAAAAAAATGGAGATAATGGTAGTTATAGATAAGACTTAGTATGATCTTTTCATCTGTCAACAATTTATAGTCAAAAAAATTCAGAAGCCTAATATTTGAAAGATTGAAGTTTTAGCTCTTAACAGTATTGTAAATATGTTTATTTTGATAGTGGTGCAAGTCCATCTTACAAGTAAAATTTCCGAAACTGGACCTATTGATTTTGATAAAACTTAGATATGTTGTAGAATACTAAAAAATAAGTAACACTTGCTTTTTTTATCTGCGGAAAAGCGGTTTGAAGGGGTGAAATCGTCCTTCAAAAATTGGGGTGAAAATTTAATTTTTCAAATATCTCGAAAACGGTAAGAAATAGAAACAAGCATTTCTTAAATAAATTGGCGAGATTGCTCTTTTTTATAAAGCTATCTATTGATATGTAATTTGTTTACATTACATCAACAGGGGTAGTATAGGGCTAAAATTTGAGGGGTTAATTTTTAGAAAAGAGGTAAAAAATAAAATATAATAAAGTTTTATTTACAAATTTCAAGTGTACGTAAAAAAATCTAATCGACCTGTTTTTACTCAATTTCCTAATATTAAA
Organism: Brachynemurus nebulosus; assembly: GCA_035578155.1. NCBI lineage: Eukaryota > Metazoa > Arthropoda > Insecta > Neuroptera > Myrmeleontidae > Brachynemurus > Brachynemurus nebulosus. The sequence continues at coordinate 75,422,409 of JAPWDM010000003.1, forward strand.
TCCAGGGGTAGTTAACGGGGTGACTGTGTCGACATAATCGTACTATTTGAGTAATTAAAAACTTCTTCAAGGGAAATAGTTTTAAGATGGTTTTTCACAATAAATGTAGACTAAAATCGAATTTGCTCTGAAAAGAGATTTTATTTAACAAATCAATATAAATTAACAAATTGATAGAGAATTACAATAAAATTTTAGTTACCTGAAAAGAGAAATCGATTTGCAAAGTCACTTTCTTTTTCTATTTTAAATAAAATTAAAATTCTCAGAAATATTAAATAAATCAAACATAGAAACTTTAATCATAAAATATGTTACAAGCGTATAGAGTATAACAACTACTTTATAGTTGCTATACCCAACGCGCCTAATTCAAACGTCCAATATCCATAAACATCAACAGTGTAATTTAGAAATGCTTGTTTCTATGCATTTCCAAATTATATAGTTTAAAACAATTAGAATAAATTTTTAAAATTAATTTTAAGCAACTCTGCAAAGGGGGTGAGTCGCCTTTTTAAAGTACATACTTATTTTCAAACACTCATTTCTACTGCTAAGGCACTGGCAGGGGGTAATAATGTCATAGTACGTGCTTCTAAAGTTGAACTGTCGTATGAAAAGTTTTTATTTTTAAATGATAAAACTCAAATATTATCCTTTTAAATTAACGATTACAATAATTCATTAATTTTGAAAGTGGGGCAAGTCCATTTAGTTATAATAAAACCTTTTTTTTTTAGCCAGCATTATAAACACTATTGGATCATAAACTTGCATTATCTAAGACCACAAAATACAAAAAGTATGTCTATTAACACTTACCAATAATTTTTAAATTTATTGAACGCAAACCCTTAAATATCTCGCAATAGCAAAATATGGACTTGCCCCACTTTCAAAATCAACGGCTCACATATTTGAAAAATTCAATTTTCACCCTAATTTTTAAAGAGCGATTTCACTCGTTCCAACCGTTTTTCCGCAGGTATAAAAAATATGTGTCGCTTATTTTTTACTGTTCTACAACATATTCGTTTCAATAGCGAGTAAATCAATCGACTACGAAGTTTAGTTAACTAATAATAAATTAAAGTAGTGCCAACACTGATTCTAATTAAATGACATTTTTATAATAGGTATAAATTTTTGCGAGTCGCCAACGTGTGTTTCGATAAGTGTGTATTTCATGTGGGTATTCGAACTATGTCACACTTTAAGTTCTGGTGTACATATACCTATGAGCAGTTTAGTTAAAGTTCCCTTCAATGTCACTCGATAGCGAACACCCATTATCTCTTATTTTTTTTATTTCTTATTTCATTCATTGTGTGTCCCGTACGATACTGAAACATTGACCGCATTCCATTAGCAAAAATTTTACACTGTGCGTGACACTGTGTTACATTGTGTCTACTTTTTTCACTAATGGAACATCAACTTTTATTTTGTTTCTGCAGAGGGCAGCATAGACAAAGTTACTAGATTTTAAAAAGATTCAATCTGCTTTTTGAGATTCCCAATTACACGTATAATTTAATTAAAAGCAGATAAAAGGTTAGTTTCGCAATAAAATTAAAAAAAATTAGTTTTTTTGTGAAAAAAGAAAGTACAAAAATCACGAAAACTTGTTTGGCATTTCTTTTCCCCTAAATGCACTGTGTTACACAGTGCCGTTTGTGTTTGCTAATGGAACACGGTCAATTATGTGTGCGTAGCGTACCTCATATACTCTAGAGTCTAGACCATAGAGTAATAGAGACAACATATCTATCCCTACACTACTGGAACCAGTGTAACATGTAAGAGATAGACAATATGTTGTATACGTGCACTGGGTTTACATTGTATTAGTGCGATTTTGTGTATTTGTGTGAGTAACGCCGATAGTAGGGGCGGTCACGTTGTTCAGCTATTGCATACATAGCTATGACACCACACGCATGTACTAGGGGATGTAACAATCAAGTCCATTATCATGTGGTTGATCTACAATCATCGACTGCTACTGACAAACTGACAACTAAGAAGCCTAATGAGCACAGAAGTACACACTCGTGATTACAGAAAAGAGATAGTTGCTATACCTCTGTACTCTGGGGTCTAGACTATATTTATATTTACATTTGTAACTCTATGAGCGAGCACGAGCAATCTAGTATTACCCGTATAGAACTCAAATTTTGACAGTTCAATATCGATTTATGCCTCTGTCAGTTTTGACTAGGGATGAGCATCGATAAGAAAACATCGATGTTTACCATCGACTGTAAGCCACCGATATATCAAAAACATCGATCTCGAAACATCGATGTTTTGCGGTCGCAAACATGGATGTTTTGTAGTATTTAAACATCAATCTTCAAAGTACAAATACAGAAAAAAACTACTATAAACTATTTTCAACTGTAAATTGGGAATAAGAATAAAAATGAGTGTTTTTATCGTTGTTACAGCTCGCAATGTTATATTTTCGTTCTTTCTATTAAAGTTCATATTACCAACAGTATATTATATAAAAACATCGACGATTTACGATCAATGTACGAAAAACATCGACGACTTGCCATCGATGTCAAAAACATCAAACATCCATAACAAAACATCGATGTTTTGAAAACATCGATCATCGATGCTCATCCCTAGTTTTGACATTTATTTATATAAACATTCGTAGTAGTATTTTCAGTTTTAAATTCATGATAATTTGAACAATGTTATTCGTTGTTCCGTTCAATAAATGAGTTGACGAAATATCTTTTTATTGTTTCATTTATACAGTCCGTCTCATAATATAGCCTCACTAAGAATTTTTATATTTCACTTACAATATTTTAGAGAAACAGGTTAGCCAATAATACGTTAGTCGTATATTTCGAAAATATTTTATTGTGTAAATAAAAATATGCAGTATTTGTTTTAATAAAATAAACGCACAAACAAATCACAAAAGTTATATCAAAAACATATAAAATTAATATAATTTTTTGTCCCATAATAATATAGCCTCACTTTTCAAAAATTAAGTATAATTTTAATAATTATTGACTGGTTAAGGCTCCTTTATTTTCCACTATTTGTGAAATTTTTGTTGGAATATTCTCATATAAATTCCTTGCATATTCCAGTGGTATTTGGCATCAGTTACGTCTAATATTTTCTTTCAATTTTTTTTGAAATTATATTGTTTCCCGCCGTCGTATACTTTACGGGACGAATAGTTCGATACATTTTCGATGATGTTGATATCAGGTGATCTGGCTGATCGTGTAAAACAGATCAGTTTCTTTGTTTAAACAATTCCTGTACACACGTAGAATTGTGAATTCAGACATTATCCTGCTGTCTAAAATATCCACTCTCCGCCCTGTAAAACCTCATTTATTTCTACTTCTTGTTGAAAAAGAGTGCCTGCGTATTTTTTCGAATCCTGTCGTCCTTTTAAAATAACAGGATCGATAACTTTATTGAAGTAAATCGCTCCCAAAACATCATTGATCTATCATCCATTTCTCTCAACTTAAATAAAATTGTTATTTATGTAAATCGTGATAGTAATATGTGTGAATATCCATCTGGGTCGTCAGGATTAAACCATTCTTATACCATTCCGTTGTGCCAGACACAGTTGTCTAAGTACATATTCTGTAAAAAAGCAAAAACATTTAAATCTTAAAATACATTAATATCAGAGTAAATTTATCTTACCTTAAAAATATTATACAGCAATAATTTATATTTATATATACAACTGCAGTGTCACTTCATTTTGACATTTAATTATACATCAAAATGGTTAGATACATAAGATATATAATGGCCACGTTCCATTAAGGAAACACAAACAACACTGTGTAACACAATGTATTTGTTTCTTCACAAAAAACTAATTTTTTAAATTTTATGCAAAACTAACCTTTTAATTGCATTTAAAAGCAATTAAAACGTTAGTTTTAAAAAAAAAAAATAGTTTAATGTGAAAAAATAAGTTCACAATGTTGTTTGTGTTTTATAAATGGAAAACGGTTAAAACTTGTCATATATAGTACTATTTCTTATTTCATATTTGTCATGTTGGTATAAGCTAAAGCGTTGTTTACGTATGTACCGTGCAAGCAAGTAGCAAATATATACAACGGATTTATATAAAAAGAAATAAAAGATACATATATATAATATCATAAAGAGCGTGGAAATTTTTTTTTACTGGGGTGTTGATTATTATCAGCTTATTTTTCAGTATTTTTAGATTGAAATATTAAAATTAGCCGTTAATATGACAATCTGAACTATAAAATGTCGATCTGAGATAATAAATTCCATTAATAGTTTTCTTTTTTGGCTATTATTTTTCGGCTTTTCGACCCCACATCATTTCGCCGTCATTGGTATTTCACACATTAATAATAATAATGCTAATAATATTCCTTTGGTCACACAAGTAAATTAATAGGGTCCCTTCGGGCCCTAAAAATTATCTATCTGTATGATTTTTCACTGTTATGTGTTATTGTGATATATTGGGAAGGAAAAATATTAAAAGTCCATAATTATTCAAAAGAAAACCTCGTTTTTGAAAGCATAGGAAAAAGTAAACAAAGTAGTAGGCTTGCGATAGTTTTGTGAATAATTTTTAATTTCGTATATTTTATGTAGTAACGTGTAAGTAAACAAAACAATTTGAATTTTATTTTGATCGTTTCCATACATACTTATACAAACATTTAATAAAATTAGAGATAGATTAATTAATTGTATTATTTTAATTTAAAATTTGTAACTATATTCAATTTTAATTAAATGAAAACGGAAAAAAGTCGTAGAAAAAATATCGTATTCTACTCGCTTGCAATGGCTAATTACTCACTCAGATGCATTACGACACTCGCCTCGTAAACTCGGCTCGTGTCGCAATTTCATCTTCGTGAGTTAGTTATCATTACCAGCTTGTTGAAAATATACAATTATTATTTATTATTAAAAAAAAATAAATAATTAATTAATAGTTAAAATAAAATAAATATATACATAAAAATAATTCGACAAGTGTAATTTCGAAATTAAGTGGATGTTTTCGAATTTAACGGATTTTTTCTCTTTATTTCTTCATCATCGACATTTGTTTTGTTCTTATTTTCACAATATGTATGTATCAGAAGTTCAGAATATACCATAATTTATAAATACTACTTCTTTACAACTTCAATAATTATTTTTTATAATTATTTTTATACTTACTTACCTACTTAAAAATAACATCTAATTAATTTTGTAAATAAATTACTTACATAAAATAACAACTTTATAACAAATTTAAACCAAATTTTTCGAAAAATAAATTTCAAAAATACACATTCGAAGACTTCTTATATAAGAAGAAGTGTGATCAAATTGATGAACCTAAAAAGTGCTCAAAATTCAGCGATAGAGTTGAGATATACATATTATCCTAGTCAATTTTTTTGAAACGGCCAAATCTGCCGTTTTTTGATGTTTGTTGTTTGTTGTTAATTGTGAAGGGCGTTCAGCTTTTTTAGTTATCCAGATATTAGGAGAACAGTAAATAGAGTTATTCTCAATTCCTCAATTTTCCTTACTCCCAATAAAATACCAAATTTTTCACAGCGCTTCATCCAACAAAATAGTGTACCTCGCCGCTAGTTCTGAACGGCGTTGTTGAATTTGGTGTCTCCCTAATCAGGGAAACAGCACCTTTTTCTTACTTGTTATTTAGAAATAATTTAAATTCATGAAAACCTAATAATCCACATCCAAATAAATAATATGAGGATCATCATCATCATCAATCAACCCGGGTATCAAATAAAAAAAATGCCCAAAGGAATTTAAAAATGTAAAAAAATGTTCAAAATTAAAAGTTTTTTGTTATGGTTAAAGAAAGTATAAAAAATATAATGAATAAGGTAAAGAAAAATGTATAAAGAATAGGACTAAAAGCGTGAGTTTTTTAATCCCGAGTGTGAAATTTGTTGTCAGAGGGCCTGTAAAGGCCCGAGGGCAACAAATCATACGAGGGATTAATAAAAAACACTTTAGTCCCTGTGGTGATACTATTTTTTGCAATTCCGGATGACTTAAAATTATAAAAATTAAAAAAAATAATGTACTTTGATAATGTACTAAGTACTTTTGATAAATCAGTCGAAATACAATTTATATTTTCAATTACGTAGCAACCGCTATTGGGCGATTCTCGCGTGACGCACGGGACATTTTTGCAACAAAAACATTTTTTCATAAAAAATGCAAACGGAATGTAATACGCAGAAAATGAATTAAAATTTTTTGAGCATATAATTTTTATCTGTAGTCCAGTACCCAAGATATAAGGCATAAACTCACGTGACGCACGGGACATCGTACAAAACGAAGTTTATGTCTTATATTTGGAGTACTGCATTTTATAGATACAAATTAAAACATGCTCAACATGTCCCGTGCGTCACGCGAAAATCTCCAATTTAAGTTAAATTCTGCAAATTGGGCTTGCTGATTGGTTTAAAAGCGGGAGAAAAATAATTTTTTATTCCCTTGGGACTAAAAGTGAATTTTTTAGTCTCTTAGGACAAAGTGGCATTTTGTTCCCTATTATAAAGACCTGTCTTAGTCTTGGAATTGCAAAAAAATTATTTTGCCACAATTTTGTTAAAAAACTATTTGATTTTGGTTGTGCGAAATAACATATATACAGTAAGACCAAAAATTAAACAATAAATCACCAGATGAAAAATTTTGAAAATTTTCACTTGTCAGAAAAAAAATAGTAGTATTAACAGTAATAATATTAGCTAGTCTTCTGATTTTATCGTGAGGACATAATTTTGACTGACTTTAGTTAAAAACACATTAGTAATTTTCATTCAAAATTTCAACTAGTTTTTAAAAAAATGTGTGAAGTGTGAAAAACTGAAAACATAATTTTTTTGTTCGTGATCGTGCGTGAGTGTGAAAAGAAATAAATTTATTTTCTCGTTCGTGACTGTGCGTGATCGAGAGGTACCCTCACGAGGACATCTCCTAGTGTACTCGCCGCTAGTTGTGAACGGCGTTGTTGAATTTTTGTGTCTCCCTAATTAGGGAAACAGCACCTTCTCTTTACTTGTTTAGAAATAACTGAAATTCATGAAATCCTAATAGTTCACATCCAAATAAATACTCAACATGAACATCATCATCATCCATATTCATCCCATCCAATCAATATCCATTTTGACAAAAAAACAAAAAAAAATACCCCTGTCGCAACATCCTGCATAATATAACGAATTTTCGTTTATAAAATAGTTTTTCTCGGAAACTTTGACATAGAAAAATAATTTAAAGACCTTTTTTATGTAATTTTTTCTCCTCTAATGGTTTAAAAAAAATTTAGCAAAAATTTTTGAATAAGTGGAAATTTGTCTTTATCTACAAGTTTGAATTTGTTTATTATTTTCAATTACCTAGCAACGCTATTTAAGTTATATTTCTGTAAATTGTGCTTGTTGATTGGTCTGACTGGTTTAAAAGCGAGAGCAAAATAATTGGGACAAAGTGGCACTTTACTCTCTAAGTCTCTATTATGTGGGTAAATCATGTCTTTTAGTCTCGGAATTGCAAAAAAGCATTTTTATTAGTTCCATGTGGTTTTTTTGCAATCTACTTAATAAACTATAACACTGACTGACTGACTAACTGACTGACAGACAACGCACAGCCTAAACCGTTCGTTTTAGAAGAATGAAATTTTGCACAGGAGTTCCCTATGTAACGTAGGTGAGCACTAAGAAAGGATTTTTGAAAATTTGTCCCGTAAGTGGGTTTAATAGGAGATGACAATTTGTATGTAAATTCGTCATTTTTGAAGTTAAAATATTTAAAAATATGTTACTATGGCTATTAAAATAAATAATATTTAATAGATCTTTGACACTGACTGACATCCTGAGATGTTGCCGATGGTAAACCACCCATCGGGTGGATATACGGCTAGTTACAAATAATTTTTTTTCTTCTATTGTTTAAATGCGCCACAACTAAGGTGACATCAAAATTTTTAAAATTTAAAAAAAAAATTATTTATGTGTGGATGATAAAAATAAATCCACAAGTTTATTTGTTTATAAAAAAAAATAGCAACGCTATTTAAAACTTCACTTTGCTGATTGGTTTAAAAATGGAAGCACAAGTATTAGTCCTTTGGAATTAAAAGTGACACTTTACACTTATTCCTTATTATAAAGGAATAAGTATAGAGAAGCAGTCAAAAAAAAAAAAAAAAAAAATGGAAAAGGGTGGATAATGGATATTTATTTATAATCTAACCCTCCTATCCTTTCTTTTTAAGAAATGCACTCTCTCTACTGTTATGATGCATTTTGTGCGATGTATGTTCTCCTGGTTTCGAAACACTAAAATCCGTATTGTTTACAACTCCCACGCATTTAATCCTTTCCCAGTAAAATAATAAAAAAAATTATAAAAATAAAAACTACAGTAGACGCCACCAATCATCATTAATAAAATATTACATAACCTAGGCCCCACCCATTGGCAACATCTCAGAATATCAGTCAGTGTCAAAGATTTATTAAATAAGATATTATTTATTTCATTTATAATAGCCATAGTCAGGCCCGACGAGAGAGTGGCCCGGCTTGAAAAAAGGGGCCCGTAGCGGTGAGTAGGGGCCCGAGAAAAACTAAAATCTTTTTTTTTGTCACTTATTTTTTCGGGGAGAAATTTTTAAAGGATGTGCTTTATTCCCAGGGCCCGCCATTTCTCTTCACGGCCCTGGCCATTGTAACATATTTTTATATATTTTTAATTTCAAAAATGACGAATTTCCATAAAAATTTTCATTCCCTATTTAACCCACTTAGCGGACGAATTTTCAAAAATCTTTTTTTAGTGCTCATCTGCATTACATATTGAACTTCTGTGCAAAATTTCATTCTTCTAAACCCAACGGTTTAGACTGTGCGTTGTCTGTCAGTCAGTCAGTATTAGCGATTTATAAAGTAGATATATATTCAACTATGTCAAGGTGAGTGCCATTTTTATTTATATTATAGGGGCCTAAGTACTAAGTAGACTTACTCGAGACGGCAAATATTTCTAAAACGAATTTCGTCATTTTGATATAAAAAATAAAAAGTTAAAAAAAAATTATATTTGCAAACGTCTGTGAACATTTGCAAACACTTTGCACATACATATAGTGGCTGATACATGACTTAAGAATTTCTAAGGCAGATAATCGTGAGTTTACTGGATTGAAATCAGTTATGGTTATCGAATATTATGGGGGCCCACAGAGATCACAATAAACGTCGTCTACTGTAAAATAAATTTCTTTCATTACGTTTCATTTCGTTTTTGTTTACGCTATGTAAGTTAGGTTTCTGTAGTCCTAATACATTACTGACGTCACGTTACATCGTTATTTGCATCCCTTAACGGCGCCCCTAAGCATCACGGCCCACGGGAGACGCAGACGGTATGTCTGTTTTGTATTGAGGAAGATTTCGTACACAGCACTGATGTTTTCACAACGTAAAATATTTCTGCATGCCTGATACAAACCCCGCGTCTATTTAGAACCCTCTTCAGACGTACGATCTGATCAAAATTACACACCACCGGCAAACAAACACACACACCCCTTCCTTCTTTCTTTTTAGGGCTACGAAGGTCATTGACCTTCGTAGCCGTTATGCATTTACCATGGAACGGCAAGGTCGTGATACAATGCCGTTAAAATTTCTGTGCAGGTTTTTTTTCCTTTCCTATGGAATTTTTAAAATATTTTTTAAATTTATCTGAAAAAGTCTAACGACTATTGTCTAATTTGTCTTTGCAGTATTGTATTTAACGACAATTCTGGCTGAAGAAACAAAAGAAATTGGCTCGGATAGAAAAGCGTGCCCAGAAAATAGGAGAATACAACCAGCCGGCCGAATACAGACACGCGAACGTTTGGCACAACTGCGAAAAGAAATGTCTCGTGGAATTCAACCACTGGACGCTTACATAATCACTTCAAATGATGAGCATCAGGTACCGCCACTTTTTTTATTTTGAAATTTAATAAAAATATGCTGCCAATGGGGTGTGGCACACAGCTTCCTCGTATAAAATAATAACAAAAATATTTTAGAAACTAACCCCCAAAATACTTTAAAAAATTGAGCGAAGTGGGACTAGCAGTAAATAAGATATTGACATTTAATGGGATTTCATGGTAGTGTCGTGGATACTATTACTCTGAATGCAATGAAATTTGTAGGGGACCATCTAGGAACCAGACCGCATAATTTCTGACAATTTCATAAAGAATAGTTTAGAAGTTATTCCACTTGATGCAATTTAGTATATTAATGGAATGACATGGTAGTGGTGTAGCTACCGTTACACAGTGGGGCCAAAGTAGGTAAAAGATGGCAAAAATTATTTAGTCCTTTTATTGACTACAGAATAGTTATATAACAACATATTTTACTTTTACTTGATATAATTTATTAATAAAATACAGAGTGTCCCATAACGGTTAGTCAAATGATATATCAAAAACCATTCATCGGATGAATTTGAAATTTACAGATCTTGTTTGACCCTAGGTTGAGACTTTTTTCATACAACTCGATTTCATTTCCGGTTACTGGTTTCTAGCCACGTGATATCAAATTATAAATTTTAAATGGAATATGGAATTTTTGACAACGAATTTCGATGATACGCTTAATTTTAGCTTTAACTTAACTGGAATATTCGGTACCTACATAAATCTAATAAATTCGAGTGTTTTATTTAATTATTTGATATTTTTATGCATCACTGAGAGCTTATATGAACTTTCTAAGCTTCTTATTGATGATTTTTTCTCAAACAAAATGAAAATAAAATCAGAAAATTTTGAAAAAATGTGCAATTTGGTGCAAACTCTGCAATCATAATACCAAAATAGACTAATTGCTTTATCAAATGCCACAAATATATCCGTTGGATTCGATTGGATACGTAAAATTCTTTGAGAAATTAATTTTTACAGAATTTTTCTAGATAATTCAACCATGTTTCATTAAAGCTTGATAGTATCAATACGAGTACTGATTTTAACAAACAAGATACATAAAAAAAAATAACATACCATGGGGAACATCGCCCATTATAACCGATTTTAATTAATTTTTTTTATAACTTAAATAACTGTACCGCAAATCACTACTTTACATACAATGATATGGTTTAGAAAGCAATCAATTTATAGAAATAACAAATAATAGTCGATATATTTGCACCCCCGCGCTATTTTACATAAGTTAATTACAGAGGTCGTTGCTAGAATATTTTAGCTATTGATTTAAGGGGTCATATAAATTGTAACTTATAATTTAACTTTTTGTATTTTGCGACCTTTAGTGGTATTTGGCCCCACTGTGCGTTACTCCGATTTTGATTAAATTTGTAGGGGACCATCTAAGAACCAAACAGCATAATTTCTGAAAATTTCATTAAAAACAATCGAATAGTTCAGAAGTTATGCCATTTGGTGCAAACTGTCGACACACAGACGAACAGACAGACGGACGGACGGAGAGACACCAAACCAAAATTGTTCAAGAAGCTCTAAAAATTTTGGAGGGAAAAAATTTTTATTTTTTGATAGTGATCAGAATGCTTTGGCTATTTTAGTAGTCTCGGAAGCAAAATTAAAATTGTTTTTAAATTTTTTAGTCGGAGATGGTATCCAACTATGACAAACGTTTAGAATTCATCACGGGTTTCAGTGGAAGTATGGGTGACGCAGTGGTTACAACGAATAAGGCTGCGTTATGGGTGGACGGACGATATCACCTGCAAGCCGACGATGAATTGTCATGCGATTGGCTTCTAATGCGTATTGGTAAAGAAGATATTCCGGAAATATCGGAATGGTTACGAAAAGTACTGCCAGATAATGCGGTGGTTGGTGCCGATCCGAAATTCATTTCAAACGATAATTGGGAATTACTGAAACATTCGTTTGAATTTAATATTTCCAAGCATCATATCACGTTTGTGGAAGTGCGAAGAAATTTAATTGATTCGATTTGGGATAATTCAACGCGCCCGCCAAAGTCCAAAGAGAAAGTGTACATTTGGGATTTGAGGTATGCTGGTAAGTTGAAAATTATCCTAGTTTTATGTTTAAATTTTTTTATTTTTATTGTTGGTGTAAAACAGCGGTTTCCAAACTGGGGGAGGGGGGCAGCGCAGGTTAATTGCAAATATCGTCGTCGTACATAATTACCAAATAATGGACATTTTATATTAAGAAGTCATGGGTCTTTTTTAGCAAAAAAACACAATTTTTTTGATTTTTTTTTACAGTAGATATAAGAAATAGTTATTTGTGTATTAAGAGCGCAAAATGTTGCTTTGCCGCTCGATTGAGAATGTTGACGCGCGACGCCGCCAGGCGAAGCGCGTTAATCTCATGAGAGCGGCAAGTCATTTTGTGCTCGAATTACACACAAAATTTTTTCTACAATCTTATAAAATTTTTTTTTTTATTTAAAAGATACTTGAAAAAATAATAATGGACGTTAATATTTGCTTTAATATTATAATTTTTGCAGCTTCAGAAATATCTTGAGGTGTACTTGAGAAATCACTGTCACTATTACATATTTCCGTCATATATATACATATTTTTTTAAATATTTTTTTCTTATTATTTATTAATTATAGTTATTTATTACTTTTAATTAATATTTTGCAGTTATTTTGAAATTTAATAAAATTAATATTTCACTTGATTACGATAATTTTAGAATCTGTTTATTTGTTACCATAGAAAATATAAGCAACGCCTACCCGATTTGTAATTAAATATACGTTGAGCGAGCGACCCGAGCGACTGGCAAATACACATTTTGTGCTCTCTTCACAGAGCGCAAAAGCCTACTTTCCACTAAGATTGTAGAAAAATATAATTTATTTCAACTTTTGGCATATTATTATATATTATTCTGACACACTGTAAAAAAATTTTTATGAAAAGAAAAAAAATAATTTGGCTATTGACAGCTAGTTTTCGAAAATCGCTGATTCTTTGCCGTAGGCAGAGTAACGCCTGAAATTCTTATCTAAAATAAAAAACAAAATTTTTTCTATTAGTAGATGTTTATGACTTGTACGTGAACGAAAAATTACTGTTTCCGTTCATTACATTTCATTTTACAAGTAGAAAATCAACAAAAAATACGAAGGTTTTTACCAAAAATCAAAATTTTTTGTGTAATATACTGTCAAAAATTGAAATTTCATTTTTTTAATCCCTTTGTTCAAGCCATAAGCATTTACTAATAGAAAAAAATTGCCAAAAGTTGCAATAAATTAGGTTTTTTCATTTTTGGTAAAAAAAAAGCCATGTAGCCCCTTTACACTGATGTTTCTGCTCGCTACTGTACGTAATATTTTAACAATAACAATTCTCAAGCGATCAGAGTCATGTTAGCGCGTAAGTATCGAATAACGTGTCTGATTAACGGTTTCCTCTCAAATGTCGTATACATAGACCTGTCATCCGCCAGGAATATGAGTTTTTTTAGTAAAAAAATAATTTACGAATTTTTTATAAATTTTTAATTTACGAATTTTTAATTGGGTTAGTGCACAAAGTTTGCAAACCGCTGGTGTAAAATATTCCGAATAATTAGATAAAAAAATTAGAAACCTTATTTTTTTTTTGGTTTACAATTTTTTTGTCATGTAATGTAAAGTTTGATGTGACCCTCTGGAGGTGTTCCGTGGCAAACGAAGGTGGAAGATGTTCGACGTGAGATGCGAAGAAATGACGCTCAAGGATATGTTGTGACCGCTCTCGATGAAATTGCGTGGCTACTCAACATTCGAGGCAATGATATCCCATATAATCCGGTTGTGAAAAGCTACATATTTTTGACACTAGACAAAATTTTCTTCTACGTAGACCCGGATAAAATAACTGAAAATGTTACACGGCATCTGGAAGCAGATCTGTGTATTACGGAAAAATGTCGAAAGTAAGTTTCTAACATTTTAAAACATACTGAGCTGCTGTGAACTGTTTCCTTATTTTTGTTGGGTTTCTCACTATTGGGGCCCGAGTCTTTCCAGTTTTAGCATACATCCATATGATGACGTGTGGTTGGATATAAAAAGTTATAGCCATTTTAAGAAGTTGCATTCAATTATCTTACCTGGTGCTGGCCAAAAAAGTGCAAGTTATGCCATATTCCAAGCCGTTCCAGAAGAGAAAAGGCTATTGTTACGTGATTCCATTATTGGAAATATGAAGGCTAAAAAGAATCCAACTGAACGAAAAGGAATGGAACAGGCTCACCTTCGAGACAGTGCCATTTTATGCGATTTCTTTGCACATTTCGAAGAAGAGGTAAGACTAAGCATACAAGTAGCTTTAGAAATTCGTTTAAATCGTTGCAACTTTTTAGTTTAAACGTGGTGAAGAATTCGATGAACTGAAACTAGCCAAAGAATTGGATTCATTTCGTTATGAATTATTTCACAAACACTTATTCAAGAGTACAAGTTTCCCAACAATTGTTGGCTACGGATTCCATGGAGCAAGTCCACACTATGAGCCAAAAAATACGACAGCCCTTAAAATTACGGATAAAAGCACAATTGTCATCGATTCGGGCGGACAATATTTAGACGGTACCACGGACATAACGAGAACGATACATTTAGGAACTCCAACGGCCGAACAGAAAGAAATGTACACTCGAGTTTTGATGGGACAAATTGATTTAGCCTCATTAGTCTTCCCGGCAAATATGTTAATGAACGAGGCAGATATTATGGCCCGACATTTGATTTGGAAGTTAGGTTTGGATTATATGCATGGTACCGGCCATGGCGTTGGAGCTTTCCTCTATGTACACGAAGGTAACAGCAGGCGTAAATTTAAAGTTGTTGAGTTAATGTCTAAAGGCAAATTTTTGTTTTCAGATCCGATTAGCGTGTATTACCGAAGTAAACGTGGCTTAAAATTCAAAGAAGGTTACTTCTTTTCTAATGGTGAGTTTACAATGTACAATTAGTGATGAGCAAAATTAGTCTTGGTCTTGCATTTTTTGCAAGACCAAGACCAAGACTATGTATACCAAGAGCAAGACCAAGACCAAGACTATAAGTATGGATGCAAGACCAATACCAAGACTCAAGTGAGCAAGACCAAGACAAAAGCAAGACTCTTGCTAAACTATTTAAATAGTCTGAAACTGCAATTAATACGTAAAAATAGTAAAAATTCTGATTTTAGAAGAAAAAAATTCGCTAATAAAAAAATGCAAGAAAGTGCAAGATTTTTTAGCAATAACAAGACCAAGACTGCATTTTGCAAGATCAAGACCAAGACCAAGATTTAAACTGCTCTAGCAAGACCAATACCAAGACTCGTAATGCAAGAACAAGACCAAGACCAAGACTTGGCAGTCTTGGTCTTGGTCTTGCATTTGCTCATCACTATGTACAATGACGATTTATAGTTTCAAATTGTATTTGTTGTTACAGAGCCAGGTTATTACAAAGAAGGCGACTTTGGAATCCGTTTAGAAAACATTATGGAAACGGTTGTTGACAAAACAAAGAAAAAACACGCAACTGGTCAACCGTTTTTGAAATTTAAAGATATCACATTCGTGCCTTATGAAACGAAATTAATGGATAGTGCCCTCCTAACCGCTCCATACGTAAGTTCCCGCACAAAAATATTGTACAAATTTTCGAAAGTATCAATATTATTTTTGTATTACAGAGACAATGGTTGAATGAGTATAACCATAAAATACGTCATTTAGTTGGGCCCGAGTTGAAGAAACAGTTTCGTATGAAGGGCTTCTATTGGATGATGCAAAAAACGAAATTCATTCCGTTGGAAGGGCCCATATCCGGTACAAATTCAATACATACAATTTTTAGTATAAAATGTCTGTTATTAGTTGTATTTAAAATTTATTTTCTGTAATAAGTTTCTACCATAAATACTGCCATCTTAAGGGGGTAGGGCACGGAAAGAATATTTTCATGTTTGTATTATGAGATACTGAAGCATTTAAAATAAATTGTAAAAGCAAAGTTGAATTGAGAAATTTAAATTGTAAACATAAATTTAAAAAAAAAAAAGTAACTTGAGATTTAGCAATAAAATAAATAATAATTGAATGTATTTTAATGTAAAAACAAAATAATTAGTAATTTGTAAGTTTGTAAGCTTATTTAATAGACTAGCTTGAGTGGGCGCATGCGTAACCAAAATTATTCCTATACTCACGCGTATCACGCCACTATCCACTCAAATTTGACAACTCACGCATCCATACAAGCTACAGTCTACATTCTGAATGGTGAATATTTAATACTCTTAATAAAAAAATTAATATATTTAATAATTAATTAAAATGATTAAAATTTAAAAAAAAATGTAAATAAAAAATTAAAATTAATGAAAAGTAGATTAAAATTATATTATGTGAAGAGGATCAGTGTATTCATTGTAAGATTTTTGTATACCTTTCTCGTTTTTGAAATAAATTATTAAAACAAGCTTTTTTTGATAGAGTTCTTTATTTAATTCCGGTGAATTCCAACAAAAAAAAATAATATTATAGAAAAGACAAGCTGTTTGTTCGCATTCTAAAATTAAAAAAAAAAAATAGTTGGCCCATGGGAGGATCGAACTCACGACCTTCGCGTTATTAGCACGACGCTCTAACCAACTGAGCTAATGGGCCACTTGCGTTAAATTACTTATATACAAAAATTGAATACAAGAGTCCAACTTGAAAAAAAAAATTGTGGAAACTTTATCTCTGTGAAATAGGAAAAAAAATAGGATAATAAAAATTCAAATTTGGTAGAGCACTGAATGCTTTATTAGGGCCACTTTAAAAGCAACCAAAAAAAAATTAGAGTGTACAATAATTAATTTGACAAAAAAATTATTTTTAAAAAAGAAAATTATAAATAGAACTATCATTACAAAAAATTCATTTTACAATTTTAGAGCTTTTTATTAATTTATTATTTAAATAGATTTACAAATGTGTTAATAACATTTTCGGTGAATTATTTTATTTAAAACGTTTATTTTTTATCGCAGGACACCTATAAAACATTTATTTATAAATAAACTTGTTTATTTATTATTATACAATAAGCTTCTCTTATTATAAACCAGTACATACTTAAATTAGTTATTAGGTTCATTTTCTTTATGGAAAATTTACTTTTTTATAGGTTTATGTCGATTTGTTCTAATTGGATGACAGTAAAAGGGTCTTTAAATGTTATTTTATTACTTTTATAAAAGTTATCAATACAAAATTCAATTACAACATACTTTAGAAAGTTTTAATTAGCGTATTTATAAGAATATTATTCGATTTTTGTTTAATTAATAACTTGAATCAAGTTATTGACAGTTTGTTATTTTTATCTATGAATTAATCGCATTACATACTGCCATCTATAAATTTGAAGTGTATACTTTCTCTATGTATTAATTTTCCTTTTTCGTTTGAATGGTCCATATTACCTTTCCACATTTTTCTTTTTATTAAAATTTGTAATGATTTTTATAAACGATACGAATTTGAATTTATATTGCTCAAAAAGTTTTTATTAATAATCGTATAAATAAACGGAAATAAAAATATTTCTACACACGAATTCCGTTGACTTTTTAAAATGCATTAAAGCGATTCTAATATGCCGCATTCTAAATCTGATGGGTGATTGTACTTCGAAAATTTAACATAATCCAAAAAATTTAATAAAGTTTCATTTACTTTTAATACTTTTTAGCAAACTGCTAAATGAAATACAGAAAAAAAAAAAATAATTGCGCATGTTAGAACCGGTCATAACGATCTAACTGACATTTAAATTATTCAAAATGTGTTTTAGAACGGTTCAAATGTCAGTTTAAAATCAACTAAGTGAATAATTTGTTCTTTGTTTGTAAAAATCAACATTGTTATTTCCTGATATACGTACACACAATTTTTGAAAGAAAATTTTTTTCTTTATGACTTTAAATGTAAAACAAACGAAAATAAATATAAAAGTCCTCGATCGCACTTAGTTTTTGTAAAAATTAATATTCAAAATTTGTTTCGCGTATGTCTACAAAAACCATATACCGTGTGTTTTTTGAGAGTTGCCATTTTGATTACAGCCAAACCGTTGATTTAATCGAAAATTGTTCAAATAAAAGTTGTAGTGAAAAAATTTTTTAGCAACAGCCTGCATATAAATTATTAAGAACGAACTAAAAGAAAAGAAAAATTGTTCTACATGTTTCAGTCATTTAAATGACCATCTTCAGGAAAAATCAATAATTCAGTTGTGAAACAACTGAGAAAAAATAATATCAAAAGGACATAACCTCCAAATAAGAAATGGATGTCAAAAATGACAGACGAAATTAAAAGAAATTAAAAATCAAAGAATCAAAAAATAAACGGACCCCATACGAAATAGGGAAAGTCAAAATCATGATAAAATATTAGAAGACGAGATGCGACCAAATACTTACCGTATCAGGAAACATCAAGAATGAAAAGTTGTAGATACCGACGGCGGCAACCAATTGCCGCTATAGTTAGGAGCTTTATAGCTCTAATGGTTTTCGAGCTATGATACAAACTTATAGATTTTTAAATGAGACTGATCTAATGACTTTTATTACATTCAAGAAAAGAACCTTTTCCAGTACCATTTCTATCATACAAATTTGGCTGTAATAAAAATGGCAACTCTCAAAAAACTCACATGGTATTAGTCAACAAGATTACGTTATTTACTTTTATTATTCGATTTTAACCTAAAACGTAAATGGGCGTAAAACTCTCCGGTCACATTTAGTTTTCGTAAAATTTAATATTACAAATCTGATAATGTTGAGGTTATTCTATATTTTTTTTTTTAAATAACGTCATATTGTTAAATTTAATTATATATGAACGCTTCAAATTTTTAATATTAAATTTAATGAGAAGTAAACGTGACCGAGCATTTTTACGATCATTTACGTTCATTTTCGGTCATTTCCAATATAGAAAACTAGAAATTTTTGAAATTTGTCCTGTGCACGGATATTAGGAAATTAACACTTTTTATTTATTTATGATTAGAATATACAAAAAATGTTGACTAACTAGCTTTGAACAACATGTATTTATGACACGTTTATTTAGAGAATCGGCAGTGCGTTTAATTTTCAAATAGATTATTACAATATTATTGTTTGTCTTTATCATTTTGTATACAACTACAAATATTTAAGAAAGCTCTGTAACGGTTCCTTAATAGCATTTTACAACTAATATTGTTGATATAATTGTTTTGTTCAGATGTATTTTAATGTAAGATCAATGTGTACTATCCATGTATATGTTTGTTCCATTAATTTGATCGAACCAAATATAAATAGAGATAATTGTATTATGGTTTGTTGCGTTGCGCGTTAGTTATATACTGTACCGATAAATGTAATTTTGTCCGATCAAATTATGAAAAGGTATGAAAATGGAAAGGATGAAAATTGTTCCTATGTTACGGTACGATTAACAAATTTTTGATTTCCTTAAATATAAACTATATTTAAAAAACAATCACACTCTCTTACGTTAACAGATTTAAAAAGATAAAAATTTATCCTACTTTTATAAGCAGTAAAAAAAAAAATTGGGAAACTTGATTTAAAAAAAAAAATGTGTTCAATTCCTTTCATTTAATTAAATTTCAAATTTAGGATAGCAAAAAATTCGTTGGAAAAAGTAGGATATATTTTAAAGTAAACAGGTATAACATTTTGTTTTAGTCCTTAGTTAATTCTAGCCTTTTTACATTCAAAATATGAAGCATTCCAGTGCCCGTTTGTAATTTTCTAATTAAGCATAAGAATTTTTTAATTGATTGTGAAAGTTTTGTGTGAAATTTTGTTTTTGGTGTAATTTAATAAATAAATAAATTAATAAATAATGTTTATATAACAGTATTATAAAATACTATGATCCGTTAAAACTTATTTTTGATGGTAACTGTATACAATTAATTTCAATTAACGATATTTTTTTATAAAATAAGTGCACCTTAACGATAATTATTTGAAAGCGTTCGATCACAAAGACACGCGTACACGATTCGACGATAGAATTCGTAAAATTCTAATTTAATAAACCTACTCGATATAATAATATAATTATATTAAAGCACAAAAACTAGAAAATAACTATTGAAAAGCACAAAATGGAATGTTATAAGGGCACTGAAGTTTATATTTTTAAAATGCTTATTCGAAGTTTAATCATTACTATTTAAAAATTATGTACAAAGCGTTTTTTTTACACAAAGTAAGTATTTTGGTAACTGAGTGAAACTGAAGTGGGATTATAAGATAGTTTTTAGAGGTACAACAGAAAAGAAAACTTCTGAAATGCTCCAGATTTTGTTGAATATTTTTCATTAAGAATTTTTAACGTGTCTAATATATTAATTAATAATTTGACTATAATGATTTTTATGTAATAATATATTATCTATAGTTAAATAATTACATCTTATAATAATATATTACACATAATTTTTAGTCTTTAAATATTACATTTATTTCTTTTTCTTTAGATTTATATAATTCTGTATTTTTATTAAATAAAAAATAATCTTTTATAAAAAGTTCTTATAATTTTAATAACAAACACTTCACTTTCGTAAATAAAAAACGTTAGATAAATCAGGTGCCATCTTGAATTTTTTTTTTAGTAATTAAACACCAGATGGCATATTATGTTTATTTAAAAATTTTAATAAATATATTTATCATCCTGAAACTGATTGTATAGAGAGATTTTAAATAATTATTTCGTTCAAAAATTTTACATAAACACGATTTTTAAGACACTTGACTTATTATTGAGAGAATTAAAAAAATAAAATAGAATTCATTATCGTTGAATATTATTTAAATATCTAAATTAAATAATAATATATTTATTTACAGTAAAAATAAGAAGATATTTATACTTTTCAACTTTATTAATTTTTTTTTTTTTTTGTTAATCATTTAATTATTTTCAATATCTTTGTGTAAGTGATGTGACTTTGTTATAGAAATTAATAAATTATCAAAAAAAAAAAAAAAAAAACGACAAAGTACATTGATTTAGATACCAAACTTTTAAAAAAATATTAACGTTGTGATCAATGTACTATGTTGTATGTATTCCTTTTCTTTGAAAAAAGTTCGTTATTTTAAAAGTGATGGTTCTTCTCTACGACATATACAAAATTTAAAAAAAAAAAATTGATTGATTGTTTATCCCAATTTTCTGTTAATTCAATTTAAAAAAAAACATAAAAGTAAAAATAAAAAATACTAAAAAGAAAATATTAAATATTTTCAATTTTTATTTTATTTTTGTAAAGATACTTATAATAGAAAGACAGATTTCTAAATTTATGTACAACGCACGCATTAAAGTAGCAGCCATTTTGCAATAAATATCATGACTAGATGTGGTACGAGATAGCTGATGGTGGTCGACTGTCTTGACGCGCCGTTAACTTGAATATCACTGTCCCTTAAAAATGGCTTATCGATAACGTGTATAATACCGTTTATACATTCAACATCTGGACGGAATACATGAATCCATTCGTTCTCCCATTCAATATAGAAACCTAATATAAAAAAAAAAAAAACAAAAACAAAATATTTAGTATAAAATTGAAAATGGTGTACGTGTGAATTATGGAGGGTAGAGTATCAGGAGAAGTATCTCCATATATAAAAAGTGGCCCCACAAGTGGATGAAATTAAGATGGCGCTAGTGTAGTAAAATTCTTAAATTTAAAATTAAGCGCTGAAAATTTTAAAACTGAAACAACAGTTTTTATTGTTTTTAACAGTTTTAATTGTTATATTTAATTCAATTTTTATTGTTTTTAATTCAATTTTTATTGTTTTTAACAGTTAGTATTTCCCTTTAGCATACTTCACTTCACTTATAATTGCTAAGTTCAGATCGAACCCTGATTGCTTATCAGCGCCGTTCTGGTTACTTATTGAACTATTATTTCATCAAATTCCGGGGCCACTTTTTCGATTCAAGTCCCATAAGAGATACTCCTCCTGACCTCTACCCTCCATAGTGTGAATATACGTTGACTATTTTTCTGTAGGTATTATGAAGCGCAAATTAAAATTGTGTATTTGAAGCTTTCATTTTGATAAGTTTAATATCAAAAAAATCAACTTTGTAAAATAATGTAAATTTTTATTTATTTATTTGTTAAAATTTTTATCAAACTTATCAAAAATATTCTGCTCTTTTATTCTATATTTTTTATAGTTGTAATTTGTTTATTATTATTATTACTTATATTAACGTAAAACCCCCTATATCGGAACACTTTTTGTGTAGGTGTGCAATGAAACTGCCTTATAAAAATTGATAAATAAATTAAACACCCATTTTTTTTTCTTAATAAGCATGAAAGAAAGTTTTTTTAATCCAGTGAATATGTTTTTAAGAAAATATAACCCAAAAATTTAGAAGTTTTAACACTAGAAGTTAGGCACTCATTATTGGAACAAATGTCTATTATGAAATAAATTCTTAAACAAAGGATAAATAAAATAATGGATAAATAAATAAATAAATTTAATGGACTATTCTGTTCCCATTCATAAAATTAGAATAATATACCAGCTCCGCACTGCTAATAATCGCGTACTATTTTTTTATGTCAAAGGAAATTCTTACAAGATTGATCCGAATGAAATTTGTTCAATATGTAATCAGCAACGAATTGAGACACTTTTCCATTTGTTGCTGGAATGCCCAGTCTACAAATATCACCGCGACATACATATTTCTAGGTATCTAGTGAATTCAGACCCCATCACTTGTGAAAACTACGCTGAAATACTGCTGAACATATCTAACATATACCAGCTGAATGACGTATACCGGTTCTTTTATAATATATTAAAAATACGATCATTTATATTGAATGAATAATATTATTGTTTACTTCTATTAGAACATTCTCTATGTATACTATGTAATTTTGCTGCCGCTTTAAAATTTCAAAACTCCGTTATCAGTTCGTCCCTCTGGAGTGGGCGTGTCCTATCTCCGACTTTGAATGTATCTTTTTGGGGATATCGGCTTCTGGGTATTGGACTTGTTGAGATCGGAGATGGGGCGCTTGCATTCTGGAGCGACGGGCTGATGAGAATTAAACATATTACTATGTTCATGTTATTGTTATTATATTTGTTATTTTAATCATGTTGCTTCTATATTGTTGTTGTTATTTACTAATATTTAACAACTGTGATATAACTGCCAACCATTGTAATAGGCCGATTGGCCTCAAATACAATAAAAAAATTTAATTTAATTTTAATTTAACAAAGGATAAATAATGTATTTTATTCACACTTTATAATTATAATTCACACATATTGCGATAAAACTGAATCGAAAATAAGTTATTTTTATAACCTCAAATTAATAAGTCATAAAAAATAGATATCGTAAATAATATGAAGATTAGACAAGGAGACGAAACTCAATGTATTCAAAAAAGTGTCTAAATCAAAGATGGCACTCGTGTTCGTCGGAGACGAAAGCGGTACAGTTCCTATTCTCAAATGGAACACTCTCAAATAGAAACGCGAGCTTCTATATTATCTTTGTTAGCTTTTGAATAGAATCTTCTGGAATCTATTTCAATGTTCAACTCAGTTATAAAGTGGGTTTTTCGATCGTTTTTAAAATAAACTTAACAATTTTTATTTTGCGTCACATCATTTATATTGTATATTATATAATTCGCTGACGTCACTATGTAAAATCGTAAAGTAATTTAAACTATAAGAGTTTATTTCATACATATGTAATTTTTATATGTATTTCTTTATTATTAAATATCATCAACCGACATTGGTGATTCCCAAATGGAAACATTCACTTCCCCAGTCCCGACGTGTTTCCATTTGAGAATAAGTACTGTATTTACATTCTGTTTTATCCGTTTCATGTTACTATATTCGCTATATTCACATCAGTATTCGTGGATTATTAACGCCACGAGTGGTAAAAACAGAAAGCCTTATATGTACCATTTTCGTGACCAATTTTGTCAATTCCTTCCATATAAGTAAGATTTCCATCTTATAATACTCCATTGTAAATAACTTCATTAATAAGTATATAAATGTCAAACTGTTCGGACATCGGATCGCGTTCCGGTAAAAGAGCTTTTACGTTATATTTATTTATTTATTTATTTTAAATAAGTGCTTTAAAAAAGAAAATAAAATTATTGACCAAATTTTATTCAAGTTTTTTTAGTTACTCAAACAATTTAATAAAAAAAAAGTCCAACACATTAGAAAAAAACGTATACTACGTAAAAAAAAAAAACTTTTTAAAAAAATTACTTGCAGTTGGTACTATTGAATTTGAGTACATTTCCAACAACGAAATCATTCAGCAAAAACTACAGTGCTACTCGTATTTTTCTAGAGTACGTAATGAAATTGTGTACTAAGATTCGTGTTGGTTTAGCCCGAGAAAAAAACCATAAGTATCAATATTCACATTGAGCATGTGCAATGTTGAGGTTGGAAAGAGGTATTCAGATAAATTTTATTTTCTTTCTTAACAACATATATATTTTATTAAAAAAAAAAAAAAAAACTAGAAATTTAAAAAATAAAAAATAAAAAAATTGAAAATAACGAAAAAGTGAGATGATTATATTCTGGAAATTTTGAGTTAATTTTGAATTGGTGCATGCAACTTAACAGCATGTTAAATTGAGTACAGTGGCTATGAATTATTCAGACTGATTCGACATTCAAATAGGGAGGGGGACACTGAACAAAAAACGCAAAAACCCAAAAAGAAATCAAAGATAAACGTATCGAGTTCAAAAACGTGGTGAATCATAAAAGGGTGTAAAAAAATTTAAAAAAAAAAAAAAAAATTAAACAAATTTACCAATAAACCGAAAGAAAAAATCTACTAGGACGTGATTGAATTTTTTTGTTTCGGTAGACGAAACAATGAGAAAAAATTGTGAATTTTTGTTTATTTTGAATATTTGCACATTAAAAAGCCACAGTTCAGTCTGACTTACCAGTCTGACTTCTATTAACTGAATGGTTTTCTAAAATAAAAGAAAAATACTTTGAAGAAAATACTATTATGTCAGAAGAGTAAGAAAAATTATAACTAATAAACTAGAAACCTAAAACACAAATTTACTTACTTAAATAAAAAAAAATAAAAAGTTGAAATAAATAATAAAATTACGAAAACAAGATTTTTGTGGTTTAGGTTTTGATTTAGATAATTTTCATTTATAAAACGAAAAAACTCATTAACAATTTAAACGTACCAGTTTTATCAGTTTCTCTAACTCGAATTTTGAGTATATCTCTAAGCGTTGGTAGGATAATTTGTTGATTATTCGTTTCATTCGCCATAGCTTTCAATCGCTTCATTGTATACGTCACATTTGCAACTACTAGATGTCGCTCAAGTATACTGATAGCCTTCAATTTAAAAAAAAAAATTATAAATTTCAAATTTTCATTTAAATATCAATTTTAAACTTACATGATACGAAAATTCTGGCATAAATAATTTCTTATGCGTTGAAGGATACGTAATTTCAATTTCACGCCACGCTTTGTCACGTGGTACAAAATATGTAAACATCTTATTACGATCCGCCAACTGATCGTTGAATCGATCGGCTTTGCCCAAATGGTACGTAGCACTAAAAATAATTTAAATTTATCAATCAATAAAAATTAAACCTTGTACCTTCCGAATCTTTCGTAGGGACGTACAGTGATCCAATTTCCAAAAGAAGCGGACAAAAATGAGAAAAGTGAAGTTTGTAATTTTGAACTTATTACCCCATAATACCGTCTAGGGGGGACACTACTGCACCTCGGTGCAAACCGACAGTCCATTATACTATTAGTACGGGAGGTACTGGCGCATGAGTACCGAAAACTATTCCACCTCAATTTTTTTATGCGATCCTGTTGACATTGCCGTACTGATGATATAAATGCATGTTGCCAGGGGGCAACCCGGGGCCATATTGCTTAAACCGGAAGTTGTTAAACAAGTGCAAGGAATTGTCATTTTTGAACCGGACAAATTTTTTTTATATTCTTTATTGAAATACAAATAAAAAAGGTACTATGACCTTTTACGATAAAGTTAATAGTTTTCGAGATATGAATTTTTAAAAGTTCGAAAAATCTCAAATTTGGGTACTTTTGACCCATGAAACATATATTAAAAAAAAAATAATAAAATATAAATAATATTTTTTTTTTTATTCTTTATACAATAGTTAATAATATCCTTAATAGAGATTTAAAAAAATTTCATTGTTGATACCTGTTTTTTAATTGTTAATTTCGCGCCCTCACAAGTATGCGTCCCCTACCTTTAAAATACCTTTAAGTATTTTTTCAACCGGGCAAATTTTTTTTATATTCTTTATTGAAATACAAACAAAAAAGGTCCTATGACTTTTCACGATCAAGTTAATATTTTTAGAGATATGAATTTTTAAAGATTCAATATTTTTCGAACCTCTAAAAATTCATATCTCTAAAAATATTAACTTGATCGTAAAAAGTCATAGGACCTTTTTTGTTTGTATTTCAATAAAGAATATAAAAAAAATTTGCCCGGTTGAAAAAATACTTAAAGGTATTTTAAAGGTACGGGACGCATACTTGTGAGGGCGCGAAATTAACAATTAAAAAACAGGTATCAACAATGAAATTTTTTTAAATCTCTATTAAGGATATTATTAAATATTGTATAAAGAATTTAAAAAAAATATTATTTATATTTTATTATTTTTTTTTAATATATTTTTCATGGGTCAAAAGTACCCAAATTTGAGATTTTTCGAACCTTTAAAAATTCATATCTCGAAAACTATTAACTTTATCGTAAAAAGTCATAGGACCTTTTTTATTTGTATTTCAATAAAGAATATAAAAAAAATTTGTCCGGTTGAAAAATGACAATTCCTTGCAATTGTTTAAACAACTTCCGGTTTAAGCAATATGGCCCCGGGTTGCCCCCTGGCAACATGCATTTATATCATCAGTACGGCAATGTCAACAGGATCGCATAAAAAAATTGAGGTGGAATAGTTTTCGGTACTCATGCGCCAGTACCTCCCGTACTATATCTGCATTACCAGATAAGGGTAGGTCAAACACAGCTAATTGAGCACCGGTCTCATACGCATCTTCTAGTTGTTCATTAATAACTTTTGTTTGCAAGTGTGTTTTTGAAATCAAAAGTGATGAAAGTTGAAAATGAAGGTGAGTAATCATTATGGATATGTGGTAATTTAACATTTCTATAGGGTGTACTTATTACAGAGAAATATTGCATTGTTAATGTGTTTATTTATAAGAAATAGTTATGAGTTTGATCGCGTTGGATGGTTTGCTTTTCTTTGCAACAAAGTATGAAGTACGTAGACTATTTTAAAAAACAAAATTCTTGCCCCAATGTGCTCCTTCGTTTTTTACATCAATTGCAGTTTTTTCTTGTCTCACTTCATATTCATAATCAGCGACCTTGAAAACCTTTATATACCATTTTTTGTTTCAATAAAACTAATTTTTATATTTTTTTCCGCCATTTTGGATCTGCTGTTTTGAATTTTCAAAACAATAGTATCAAATTCATAATCAGCGACCTTGAAAACCCTTATATACCATTTTTTGTTTTACTCAAACTAATTTTTGATTTTTGACCGCTTTTTTTGAAATTGGACGACAGTTTTTATTGTGTTGTGTAATATTTACTTACTTTAACATTGGATCTGTTCGTAGTTTATCCAAAACGCTTGAATATGGAACGCCCAGTACTTGATTGATAATATGTACAATGCCATTTGTTGCGGCAATATTTGGTTGGACGACTGTTGCGTTAACACCGCCACCTTCGACCGTCAGAATTTTTTCTCGGCCAGTGTTGATCACATTGAAATATAAGGTCTTGCCAGGTGCGGCCGTTTGAACCTGGAATAACTAATATAAGCACAAAGATCGACAAAACATTCAAGGTCTTTCGACCTTAAATCATGCTATTATTCTCAAACATCTGGTAAATATATTATGAATAAATAAAGATCGAAATTTATAGTAGCAATAATATGATGGCAGCCATATTGGTAAGCCACATTTGAATGTTTGAAATTGTTGTCCATCTTTATTTATCATACTGATAATGGTCGCGATCATGCATTAGCTAAAAGCTAATATACAAAAAAAATATTCTGTACATGCATCACGATCTTGCCATTCCACGGTAAATGCATGAGGTCTACGAAGGTCAATGACCTTCGTAGCCATAAAAAAAGAAAATATACCATCAAATATATGTATGGCAAAAGCTTGGGGGTATATTTTTAAAAGTATGCATGCTGAGAGGGGTAAAACATGCATTTAAGTCAGAAAAGCATGAAATATTAAATAAGAAAAAATTGTAGACTGATATACACACAAAATCCTTAGTTATTTAATATTTTTAAATTTAAAAATTCAAAGAGATTATGTAAAGTACATTTGCATTTCAAATTTTTAGCTAACATTTGTTTTTAGATAAAATTAATAATAAAAATTTTGTTAAAATTGGAACAAATGGACCTTACATAACTGAGAATGGCAAAAAATCAACGAAAATCAAAAATGGCCGATGAAAACGGTTATTTTGCGAATTATTTTACTTACTCAAAACAAGATTTTAGATTTTGTCAATAAATTAATACAAAATTAAGAATAGATGAAAATAGATTACTTAAAAATTTTTGGAGTAAAATAATCTTACATTCCACTATCCTAATTGCAAATTTATTTTTGACCTGAGACGAGCGAAAATCATTTTATTCAAATCAGGGCCATATTTAGACATTTGGATGTTTGAAGTGTTGAGAGGTGTTAAATGTTTTTCCGGAGGTCTTTTGTATGCAATTTTTGACAATGCAGTCTCCTAACAAGCTTGCGTCTCATGCGCATAACTTTAAATAAGGCCCTGTTTAAAATTACCTTGTTAAATTTCTTTATTTTTTCGCCAAAATGCATGATTTTACGCTAATCTCCCTTGAATTGAAATAATGCATCTAGTTTTTGTTATTCAGAAGCCAACCTTATTTTTTTTTTTTAATAATCAATGCAAGAGAATTTTCTAAGTGAATTGCCTTAGCCCAGTATTTACAAAACTAATAAATTTGACTTACTGCGTGTACATTATTCTTTTCGATCTTGTCCAACGGCAATCGTTCGTTGACTAAATGTAAATTTAAAATTTCCCTTAGATATTTCTTATCCCTTCGCAGATCATCGGTGTTGTTCAGGGCTTCGTTGCTTGGCGCGAACAGTGTTAGTTCACGCATATTATTCAATTTTTGCAGAAATTCCGGTGCGAAATCCACGACAAGATTATAAAATTTATGTAGTGCTCCATCTTGATGTTCCTAATCAAAAATGGTTTTGTTAATATACATTTTTTGTTTTTGTTTTAAATGAACAAAAAACAAAAAAACGATTAGTTATATCTAAACATAAAAAAACTGAACTGCATGTTTGGGGGAGTTTAAATTTTGTATACGAGGTGTGCGTAATTTTGCGCAACTATCGATGTTCCAGTTAAATCGATGAAATATTTAAAATATGATACGTAATTAAAAAAAATTGAATGTTTCAGAAATATTCAAAGTTACTAATAATTCTCCTGATAGCCGTATCGTTCCCACTAGAGATGTCGATTCTCCAAAAAAAAATATCGATTTTTATCGATTTAAATCGAAATCAAAAAAATCGATTCAAAAAAAATCGGCTAAAAAAAATCGATTCTGTGAGATCGATCTAAAAAATCGAAATTTTGAAAAGTTTAATAAAATTAGCTGATAATTTTTGTTTAAGGGACTTACTTGATAGTACATAGGTAATATCGGTAATATCGTGTAAAAACGCCTTACATTATATTTGTAAAGGCGATGAATGAGTTAACTTTTCAATTATAATTATAAAAAATAAGGCAGTTGAATATGTAGGACGAATACCACGAATTAAACCAAGTTTATTCAAAAATGTCAAACAAATTGACAAAAAAATGTTTTCTAAATAAGTCGCTTTTGTGGGAAAAGGATCGTCGTTTGCACAGATAGGTGGTCTCTTCCTTCCTTTTGTATTAATAGTCTGACTTATATAGAGCCATAGGAGGGGTTCGTTGATATAACGAGTAAAAAGTGACAATTAACAATAGAGTTTTTGGTGTTTCATTTTAACACATGTTTCTTTGTAGAATTACTATTAAAATGAAGTTATTTTTGGAAAAAATCGGTTATCGATCTCTTATATTTAATAATCGATTCATAAATCGATTCAAATGAAAAAAATCGAAAAAAGAATCGATTTTTTAAGTTTCGATTAATCGATTTAAAATCGACATCTCTAGTCCCCACTCGTATTTATTCTAAATGACTCGTGAGAAGATGAGATACTAAGTTTTAATTAGTATTTTAATTACTAAAATATTGGGATATTTTTTATTTTTCTTTTTAGAAAATTTAAAACATAAAAGAAGTTAAATGTTAAATAAAAATGACAAAATATAGCGGACTTTTATCTTAAATAAAATTTTTGAGATTATTATCATATTATACAACTATTAATACAATTCTTTAAAAACAATAAGCTGAAAACATTAAAAATTAACCTGTATTAGTTTAATAAAACAGGTAAAAATTGTAAGCAATATTCACAGTAAAACATAAGCGTACATTTACTAAAAAAAAAAAAAAAATAATTAAATTTATTATAAGTGTAAAAAATTAAATTGGCTACAGCAATTAGAAAATCTACAAAATAGTTAAATATTTAAATACGCATTTAAACTATAATTTATATTATTTTATTCAAATTAAATAATTAAAAAAGGGCAAAGATACTACAAACCACAAATTTCAATATTACACAAAAATTTACAATAAAATAAAAAATTTTAAAAATATTATTAATTAGAATAGAAACAAAAAAAAAAGAGAAACGTTACCTGTTTTAAAATTTTAATTTTTCTCTTCGTTCATAGATGTCATTAGAGAATTATGAATGTTAAAAAATATTTAAACATAGATGGAGTTACTAAGAGCGCGATTTTTTAAATTATTTTTTAACAATCA
The DNA here is from genome assembly GCA_035578155.1 of Brachynemurus nebulosus. Taxonomy (NCBI): domain Eukaryota; kingdom Metazoa; phylum Arthropoda; class Insecta; order Neuroptera; family Myrmeleontidae; genus Brachynemurus; species Brachynemurus nebulosus. Next base: position 75,453,714 of record JAPWDM010000003.1, read on the forward strand.
TTATTTTAATAATTATTTTTACTTATTTTTACTACGAAATTAATAATATTTTTGTCTATAAAAGACTATTATGTTAAACATATATTTTTTCAATTTTGTTTATATGTATGTTATTATAAAGAGCAATTATGTAGTTTTATGTTGTAATACTTACAATGTCCTATTTGGCCAACACCAGATAGAGCATCATGCATCACAGTCGACCAGATTCCATTTAACGAGACATGCAATAAAAGCAAGGAAAAGAGAGATACACACACTGAGAACATTGATTTTAAACAAAGAAAAATTTATCTTTATTTACTATTGGCGCCCCAAAGTCAGTGATTGGAAATACGTACACATCCATACGTGTACTTTTTCCAAATCCTTTGCCATATTATCATTTTTGAAAATTAAGGTTTTATAAGTTGATGGAAGTTGAATAAAAAATGTTTTTCTTTTTGACTGAGATCAACCTTTTTGTTAATAAAATTACAAATTTTTTTTTTTTAAAATCAGTTAAAAATAAACCCACAACAATTTTTGCTGTCAGAAAAACGTTTTCGTAAATTTTATGGCCAACAAAAAGATTGATTAACTCAATATTAGGGTTCGTTTGGTTTAAAAATGAATAATGTCCGTTTTGATTCATTTAATAGAAAGGATATTGATCAATGATCTATTTGAAATATTTATGATTTTGTCATAGTGTCATTGTGTTTAACAAAACAAAAGAAAGCATTATTAATTTAATACACAAAAATTAAAATAATTTTAATACATGAACTAATTAAAAAGTGCATTAAAATTTTTAAATTTTTTTTTTTTCAAAATTTTTGAATTTTTGATCTTTATTCTTTTTGGTTATGGCGGGTGCATAGTAAATGCAAATAAATTTAGGAAAATAACTATAATTTTTATTTTATAACATCAAAATTGATTTTTTTTGCATTTTTATGGGACACGGGAGTGAAGTGAAACTTTATTGTATGCAAGTATATTGGGATCTGTCGAATGACGGTAGGACATCTGGTGTTATAAAGTCATACTATTTTTAAAGTGCATTTGCTGAAATGTCATTTCTGAGTTGAATTTTGTAGATCTTCAAGTACATACAATTTACTTCATTTTTCCATTTATTTATAATTCTCCAGTTATTTCATGACATTTACTATTTAAATTTGACGTTTGTAAATCGTAATATTCCCTAACTCATTCATGCATTTTTACATATTTTTAGCACATTTTAAGTGTTTTACAGATGTAAAATTTTCTCCCCTTCAACAAAATATCTTTGCTTCGTACTCGTGTCAACCCAAGTCCAAATAGTTCTACTATTTATCATTTTTTCTTAATATAGTACTGATTACTATACATAAAACTAATATTAATGCACTTTTTCGTCAGCCACTTTTCCTACGCTCCGCCTATTTGACAAATCCCAATAGCAAAATTATATTAACCAAAGAAATAACGTTCCCACTGTAATTGTTTTTATAGCAGGACCTGTATCGTTCAAGCGATATTCGACAAGTTGTAATATTCACTTCAATAATTTTGAAATAAAAATTATAGTTACAAGAAGTTGGTTTGTTACACAAATAAATTGAAAAAGCATTCAACAAGCAGAGAAATAAACGTCTTCACGAAAAAATACAATCAAAAAATTGTAGGAAGCAACAGATTTGAAACTTTTTTCCAAGAAAAAACAAATTAAAAATAAAGAAAACGGTAAAACGGTGAAGAAGAAAGTGTTTGAAATTTTTTTTCCATAATTTAATACTTTTTTACGAATATATTTTTTGAAATGGTAGCAGAAACAATTCATTACCTTAAAAGACTGCAGGCGAAGACGGCAAAAATCATAGAAGAGGAAATAGTAAAAATAGTTATTTTTTTGTTTCCAATTTTAGTAATTTTTTGTTGATTTTGCTTTTGTTTTTAGTTTTAAGAAAATTTTAATATTTATAGTATATGTATTCAGACTAAATGAAAACGGTACATTTAATAAACTGATGTAAAAACTTTCCGTTTCAACTACTTAAAAGCTTCGAAATTTTAAAATTACTAAAAAAATATTTACATCAGTTTATTAAAAAAAAAAAATAGTTCATTTGTGTATAAAGTATTAATTTTTTGCACTTTTGAGAAATGGATGCAAAATTTCGATCAAATATTTTTCTAAATGCAAAAAAAGTGTAAGTGTGTGGTTTTTATTTTATTTGGTCAGTGGTTTCAGTTCCCTAATGAAAAATGGAAAATGAATAAACAGAAATAAAAAAAAAAAAAATTGATAATATTTGTGTAATTTGTGATAAATGTATTTTGTTGACGTGAAAAGTTCTATGAACGAGAATATGTTATGTGAAATTGTGATACGGTAAATTAAATAACTTTTGTAATTTTTATTTTTATATAATTCTGCTTGTTTAAGTATTAATACTTGACATGAATATTTTTGTGAATGTCTACAATGCGGTGAAAGTTCAAGGCTTTATAGAGCTTTATTTAAATTCTTGTAATTTGTCAATAATGTATATTTTAGTTGAGTTTCAAACCATTTATATTTGTATTAATTAGCGATACTAGTACTAGATGTCACTAGTGAAAAAGAATAGAAACTGCTCCTCAAAAAATAGTAGACTGGGCCTATTCCGAGTCTATACTTATTGAATTCGCAATCTATTTTAATTTATTTATGTAAAAAAAAATTAACTTCTTGTACAAACTTTAAATTCTAAAATTAACCGAATTGATTTATAGAGCCATCTGTTTATTTTTAAAGCAAATAAATAATGACCTTGAACGCTCACTTCATTTGAATTAGTTTATATAGGTTACCTTTGTACACAGTGAAATATTTTAAACGGTTCATGTATGCTTTGATGAAATATGTATGTATATGCGTCATAATAATCAATACATACCAAATTTTGTAAAGTTAAATGAAATTCCTGGCGATTTTTGATTTTACTTTTAAGGATTTCTTGATTCTTATAATTTTGGCAATTCTACTTTCTTTTTACAATCAAGCATTTTAGCATATTAATTTTTATTAATTTTACCGTATTCACAGAAATGATTATGTACAAAAGGAAAAAAAAAGTATTTACAAAGTACAACATTTAGTTAAGTCAAAAAAAGAAATAAAAAAATAAAACGGTTGTATTTTTAATTGTTGCACTAAAATTAGAATTTTAGGAATATTTTTGAAAAATAGATGTCACTATTTAATCTTGAAACGTTTGAAATGTAACAGTAGCCATGTTTGTTTAAAAATACAACCTTAAAAATTCAAAATAAAAGAAGGAAAAAAGTAAAAAAGGATTAAATGAAAATTAAAAATGTGCTCGAAAAAGCGTATTAGTGTTTAATTTGTGTTACATTTCAATGAATGCTGCTATCTAATTAAGAAAATAAATGAAGAAAGAGTAATAGTATGAAAAAGATTAAAGGTTCTTATTTTCAAAAGAGTTTTACTATTTTTGTTAAAAAAAAAAACAAATTTGAACACTAAAATAGATATTAATAATCAGATAAGAAGTAAAACTCGTTTGAGTTTGTAACGGAAAAGGTAAACGAAAAAGCTATGATAATTTAATTTTCTGATGGGAATGAATTATGTGAGCAAAAGGCAAAAATTTGTGGTTTTTATTTATTATTTTATGAAATTACAATTTGTTCGTTTTTGATAATTTCGAATAAAAGAAGATTAGTGTACATTACCTGAAGGAAAATAGTGACATTTGTATCGACAATCATAAGTGGTCGTTGAATTAAATGGACAACGCCATTTTTAACGGGGATGTTTGCCTTAACAATTTCCGTGAGTACAACGCCGGCGGAAAAGTATGAATTACCCTGAAGTGTATTACTTTTTACCATTGCTGTGAAAGAATTAAAGAGGAAACTGAATATGATAAAAGTTTTCGATTTCATTTGGCAGAACAACGGCGCTCTACTTACTTCGTTCGTGTTTGCCTTCAATATGGGTCTCAAACGATATGGTCACATCAAGCATATCCCCAAATGCCAGTGTTTGATATTCATGATGATTTGGCGTAGGATGGGTGAATAGGACATGATTCGGAATGATGTGACCATCGATTACTTTGCCGTCAATTTTGGTGTCACGAGTCGTTGGCTAAAAGAAGATAAGAAATTTTTACATTTTCTTTTTTGAAGATTCACAAATAACTCAATACTTACATTGAAACCTTCGTCAACTGGTATGAAATATGTGTGACGACCTTCCTTTTTGAACACCGGTTCTTTTTGCGCGATTTGTACTCGCTGTCGATACAAGCGAATTCGATGACTTCCGGTGTCAATGTTATCAGACTGATTTAAGAATAAGAATGCATCAGGATTCGATATCGACTGCGGGGTACCTTCGCGAGTCAGCACTGGCTGGAGGACTTCATCGATGATGTGCAACACCTGTTTAAGACCTTTTTGATTTGTTCCAACATAATCGGATTGTCCACGAAGAATACGCGCGTTATTTATATAGATGTCGTTACTATATTCTTTTGATTTCACAGTTATCCACAGTGGGGGATTCCCCTCCATTTCTGTTGTGATTGATGTTTTCGTTATTAAATCATCCAGTGTGATGAATTGATTTGCTGAAACAATGAAAATGATTATTAATTGGTGGTTCAATTAAAAATACCTTTTTTTTATTATTTATAACCTATATTATTGAAATGAGATATTATGAAAACAGCTGTTCATTGACGGCCATATTGACATGAGACACATAATTACTAGGCTCTATATTATGTATTTTAATCAGATGTAAATGATCCTCGGAAAGGTTCCGTGTGTTCGTTAATAACGAACCAGGGCATAACGGTGTAATCGGTGTCACAGAGTGACGTACTTTTAGATACGATGCTGACACCGCTAATATACTCCTGGTGGGAATATAAATTGTCATGGAACACAATAACATTCGCTTAAACGTCAATCTGATCAACAATGAGAAACACTGTCGTCCGTTATATACATAGATTGCTATGCTTGGTACAGCGTGTTACAGGGTGTTTCACCGAATATATTCGATAAAATATAAAAGACAACTAGCGACACCATGACTCATGAGTGTATATGACGCTGTAGCCTATAAATGGCATGATGGCGTTATTATATACAAATACATAGTATGGATGTATAGTAAGCAAGAGAGCAAACACCAGGAAATTGCAGTTCATGGACGAATAAACTTAATTATACGAAGATGTCAACCAACAATGTTCAGTTTTGTTGTATATACGGAGAGCAGAGCTGGAATATAATGACAAAAGTGCACATTTTGCATCATCTACGTAGCTATATTAGAGTATTTTTATAAAATTTTTGCTCTCTTTTTGGAAATGTAGAAGATTTAAAGTCAGTTGGTTGGAAATTTAAATGTTTTTGAAAATTATGCATGAGACTTTAGCCGGAATAGAAATAACTGTTTCCTGTTACATGTTTTGAAGATACAGTACAGATTTCTTTTAACGAAAAATTCGACTTTGAAGTACCAGAAAACGTTTATTCTTCTTACGTAATTAATACAGATATAACTGGAAATAATTCTTTATTATTTTTTAATTAGTACATCCAAAATTAGTGGCGTTAAATTTTAAACGATTAACATGTTGAATTATTTGCGGCTACCAAGTAGGCGTTTAGACTTTCGAGTCGTCCGACACTTTTCACTCTGAGATATAATCATTAAAATAAATATTTATATTTAAAATTAATTAAACGGATATTTTATTATAAAATATAATATTATATCCCCGCTTTCCCGCCCCTTATTTTGTATTTTATTCGGAGACTCAATTGTTTATTTTATATAATATTCTCATTTAAAAATGTCATAAACATACAACCGGGGAACCCCCGCTACTTATTCAGTGGCGTGGGTGTGTAAAATACATAAATAAAATAAAACATTTTCTTTTGGTTCAATTATTTTCCTCATTGTTTTTGTTTTTCTTTTTATTACGGATTTAATAATAAAAATCTGCATACTATACCTACGTATGCAAAGCATTTTCAGTTTCCCTTGAATACGGAGAATAAATAAAAGAGTACATGAAAAAATGTATAGTGGCTTACGACGAGAATTAGACATCTATAAAACACTAAAATTATATTACGTTGTTTTGCTCTATACTGTACTCAGAAGCCATACAGATATAAATAGAAGATAATTAAATTATTAGGAACACTAAAAACCGATTTTCGATTTCAATCCAATGTTATTCAGATACTTCTATTTCCATCTAAATTCATCTCCAACAAATTAACCTAACATTATGTTTTGGAAAAAATCTAAATAATTATGTATAGATGGCAGAAGCCGTACTGTTTGGAGATTTATTGAAAAATTTACTAAACACAGACGAAACAGAAAAACCGCAATTAGGGCACTGAAGGACGTACTTAAAAATTTTGTAAAAAGGTTTTGAAAACGACAATTTTGATTTTAACAACAACTCTTGCAGTTATATTTTTAAACATTGTTATTTATGAACTGATCAAGTACAAGTCAGATCACGAAATTTGATAGAAAGAAATGTTGCATAAGGTTCCCTAAAAATAACTAGAAATACAACTTATTCAACGAAATAGTATATTGTACAATAAGTGGAAAAAGAGGCTTATTTCTCACGAATATGAGTTTAGTGCAACAATTCGTATGAGTGAGAAATAAGCTTTTCCCACGCATTTTACACTATACTTTTTCTACGAGCACATTTTTTTTCGTAAAATTTAACATAAATAATTAATATAAAATTTAAATAAGTAGTAAAATTTTTTTAAATTTATAATGTCAGTGGTAAGATGTTCAAATTTTTATCAAAGCATACTTTGAAACTATAGAAACAATAATAAATAATCAACATACATACATATGTATATTTTTAGAATTACATAATTATGACATTATATATTAAATCAGACATAGCCAACTTTTTTATTATATTAAGCCGTGCGAAATAATTTCCCACTGCTATTTCCGCACAGTGTGGGCAATTGTTAATTTTTACATATAGTTAGCCGTGCACAAAATGTTACTTTTAATAGTAGGAGTAGAAAAACTATTTTTAAACAAGTTTTACAGTTTTAATTCTAACAAAAATGGAAAGAATCACTCCACAAAACTGTGGATAATTTTTCGGTTACCTGAAAAATATTGAATCATGGATACTTTTGTCCAAATTAATGCAAATACTTAAAAATATATCCACGTACTAGGTAGCGTTAGAAGTGAATTTGAGATTCCTATTTGCGATATTTTGTTGGTTTGCTATTTTCATGTGTAAATATTAGTTTAAGATAGATGAAATTTACATAAATATGATTTCTACTGTATCTACGGTGTTTTAACGTTATATACATATATATTGTAAATTAAGACTATGCAGTTCGTTATATTTGTCTTGTTGTAGTAACACTCAGGTATAACTAAACACCTAGCCAGTGTAATTACATAAATGCATATATGAGAATATTATGTAAGTACATTTCTAGATCTGGCGACAATATTAAAACAAAATAATAGTTGTTAATAACCACAAGTTGGCATTATCTACCAAAATGGTGCAATTAAGTTTTACCAGAACAATGGTTTGTTGTATGAGTAGGTAAATATATGTAACAAATTTGTAAGGTTGGTATTATTGTAATTAGATTACAAATACTCTAATTATATTCACTGCGAAATATATTAGAACGACTAAAGGTACTTTTTGTGTGAAATTTACAACAATATATAGTATTTTTCACAGAATAATCAGAAGCAATATTTCTATCTCTACTTACTGGCCCGGTGTCATCGGCGAGTGACGTAGACACCGGTACCCCTACCAAGCGATTATGATAAATATAACTATACACATACAAACATGCAAATGTGTTGCACTTTGCATATATATAGCATATACTATCATGGCCGACCTTATGTGACGAACAACCAACAATTAAAAATAAATTTATTTATTTTAAGAAAGATATCCCTTTATTTTGAGATTTTTTTTTGTTCAATAGAATTTTTGCACTTACATGCTTATTTCTATTTAATTTTCACGAGTTGATTAAAAAAACGATAACATAAGGACGATGTGACTAACAGTAACAGACTGAATCAGAAGCGGTGTAAATTGCAACACATTGCAACTTACGAACGACAGATTTTTATATGTACACTTAATCTGTCTAATCTGGGATATTTTTTCAAAGTAATTTCATCATTGATGGCAGAAATGAAAAAAAAAATTCACCTTCATAACGTCATCAAAGTATATTTAACTGTTTTAGATCTATTCTAACAGTTTTAATAAAAATCAAAAATAACTGATTATGAATTTGAAAAGTAATAAACATAGAAAAACTAAATACTGACAACAGAATTTTCTACGAGATTCAGCTCTAGCTGCCAAAAGAGCTAGACGTGGAGCTGGACATTTTGATGGTAGAAATGGAAAAATTTGATCTCAAATTACTGATCATACTCCAACAAATTGGTAAAAAGTCATCTCAAATCTTGTTTCTTAGAAAATTCATGATTTTGGACATTAAAAGTAAGTTTTGAGTTTGCTATACATTTTCAAGTCAAATTTACTGTTAAATTAATAAAATATCAACTTCAAAACAAAAAAAATTATCAAGTATGTGAAAAAATGTAATTTTTTCAAGTATCAATGATGAAAATAACCTCGAAAAGGGTTAAAACAAAGTCAAAAATGTAGATACATTTCCCGTAGAAAATATTTAATATTCCAACTAGAAAAATAAATTTAATATAACGGCAAAAGTTTTTAAAAAAACACAAACATTTTTATAGTAGCTACTTAAAATGTATCTACACAAAAATATACAGTACTAAAACACATAAAAATGTACACCCGAGGTACTTCTTACAACGATGTATCTCCATGTATCCCCGTACAAACTTAAGAACGTTATAAAGTATTTATGTATCGTGGCACGGACGGGGGGGTACAGAGCGGGGGGGTGCTTGGGGGTGAGCGCGACGTTGGTAAAAAAAAACACAGGATAATAAATTACAATTTCATAACTTTCAATATCCATATGTTGTTGTAGCAGCGTACGGTAGGTACCCGTGTGCCAGGCGAACATATATATACAAGTTGAAGGATGATAATGTTCGTACTCATACCGACACCACCGTCAGGATATGCATGCCAGGATAACGTGAACAGAACTCACACATACCGTTGTACAACTTTTAAAAATGTTATCTTTATATAGTATCAGTAACAGCGATACAGTGTTGGCCAAATTAAACGGACCAAAAGTGATTGATAGAGTTGACTGGCGCAATCAAAAGCGGGGCCTCGAAACAAATTTCGGACAACAAAATAACAGTTTATTACATTTTGCTACATTTTGCCAAATCTATTGGTACAGAACGGCTGTAATTTTACTACTTTGGTACAGAATCTCAGTAATTTTACTACTTTTAGTACAGAACCGCTGTAACCTTAAGGGGGTATTCTAGTCTAGAAATTCGAGAAAGCTTTAGACCTTTAAGAATAAGCCTCTAAAAGGATTTACGGAAATTCGAATTATTTTTGGAGTTATGATTATTTTTTTCCTGTGTACTGTGTAACTTTTCAGTGTTAAATTCAAATTTTTAATATAAATTACTCGAAACTAGTTTTTTCGATACGGTTGATATGATATCTCAAGTTCTAATGCACCGATTTACTTGAAATTTGGTACAGACCTTCTTAATACTATCAAAATTGGCTCAACGTAGGGTTTTTAGGATTTTTCTTTTTTACTATTATATTTTTAAAAAATTTCCAAAGTTGAAAAAAGGAGGCGAAAAAATGATTTTTTTTTAAATGGACGCCATTTTATGAAAAAATTTAATTTTCCAAATCGGCTACGTCCAACTAATTTTACATCTTTGTTTATTAAGAATTAACTAAAATTTTATGTTTCAGATCACCAGGAGGGTTTTTTTGAGTCCCCACTTTGCCGGTCTGTAGCGATTTCAATTTTGAATTTTTTTTTAAATTTTTATACATTTTTATACTTTTCAAATATCAATAAAAAAACTGTTTAAAAAATGGATACTAAAAATATTTTTTTTTATTACGCTCGTAAAATCACCTTAAAATCGAGCCTCTAGACTAGAAAACCCCCTTAAAACTTTTGTTATAAAACTGTTGTTACCTCTCGAATTTTATACATATTTAAATGTTTTATTCTTCGGCCTAAATTGGACTGTGTGTGTAACAAAAATATTCAATAATATCTTTTTCATAAACTCACAAACTTTTTTCAAATATTTATATAACAAATGGGTAGAGAAAAAAGCACTGTTCAGGAAAAAAGCTCCTGTTTACTTTTTAATCATATTAACATATTTATTTGCAAAATACACACACACAAAAAAAAATTGTTTACTAATACTTTTCCATGTTGCGCTGTTCTATATTTCCGTTTTTTCCGGTTTTTCGTTGTGCAAAAAAAAAAAAAAAATAAAATATCAATTGTAACAATTTTTGTAAATATTTTCAAGTTATTTATTATACTTAAATAAAAGTTTTATTGTAGACTTTATATGTAATAAAAAAAAATTCTTTTACATTTTCATTTATTATTTAATGTACAGGAGGGAATTTTGATCCGGGAATATTCCTTTTTTAAATAGAAATTAAAACAAAAAATAACCATTTTTATAGCCGTATAATTCATTTAATGGTTTAGGAATGGTTATAAAAAATTTTTAAAATACATATAAAAATAAAAATTAAATTAATTTTAAAGTGAGGGAACATTTTGATAGTTGAAAAAATTTGTATTTTTAGAAAAAAGATGGTTTTAGATAGGGTTGACCGGGGTAATTGTGAATGGATTTTCATGAATTGAGATAAAAGCGTTGTTTTAAGTATTTTTTATTTTATATATCACATTATGGTTGATTTACTTTTAATTCTACATTATTCAGGATGCATCACACAAATTTTGAGCAAATTCGTATGAAAAACAAAAATTTTATAAGCCATTCACATTTCCCCGGTGCGGTTTTGCAAATCTTATGAATTTCGGGGTAAATGTGAATGCCATCAGAAAAATTATTTAGAATGGATTACAAGAGGAGTGAGGTACATCAGAGTAAGGACCAACTCAAATACTTCATATTTAACCCACTTTCAAATTTTTCATCATACTTTAGCGGTCACAATTTCTCTTTGTTTAATGCAAGTTACGCATACCTCAAATTTATCAAAAAAATAAAGGTTAAATAAAAATAACAAAAATTGTAAGAACAAATTTGTTACAAGCTAAAAATGATATTTTGATGATATTTTGTCATTTTATCAAATAAAAAATCAAAAAATTACATGATTTTCACACAAAAACAAGGAAAATAAGACTTTTTCAAGGAAATACATTCAGTTTACATGAACAAAAAACAACAATCTATTTTTTTTTGTGTTGTTTGTAAAACGGAAACTTGTACAATAATGTCATTGTACATCATCATCAACATTTTCAACTCTGAAAAGGACACTACTGAAATTTTTGACCGGATGGGGGTATTTGTGAATGACGTTCACAATTATCCCGGAATTTTAAAATCATGGGGTAACTGTGAATTGGTAATAAATTGTCCAATTTCTTTAGCAGTTAATAAGGAACCCCCTCAGGCTTTTAGACCACTTCTTTAGAAGTACCTTTATCGACAGAAAAACATACTAATATTTGATTTTTAACAAAATTAATGTTATTTTAGAAATTATAGGCGCCATTCACAATAGCCCCAATTCACATTTACCCCGGTCAATCCTAATATATTTTGAGATGAAATTCGAAAAATTTTCTTCAATTATAATTAAAAATTACTACAAATTGGGACCAAGAAATTTCATAAATCACTTACATAGCCTACTCTGGTTCACAAAACAATTTCTTACACCAGTTTTTTTTTTCAATATTTACACAGAATCGTTAATAAAATCAAACACAGTACTGGTACTTGCAGCGTCCCCTATTAGTTAGAATACATTTCCAACCACTTTCCATCCCCTGACTCCGCTCAGAAACAATCACTTGTTGAATAGAAATGTAATTTTCAATTAGTACAATAGGATTATACGTGTTTGAAAAGCGCAGGGACATAGTTTATTGGGACCGGTGGGAGTGAGGGACGACAGGAACAAGAAATAATCCTCATTTGGAAACCCTTATTGTGATTCGTTTGTTTGGTGATCCTTTTTCGAATGATTTAATGTTACCGGGGAATTTAGCTAACCGTTGCGCCGTATGCCCATTTAAGTTTGTTCATTTTGGTGGTTGCTACAATTAGATTAGTAGAATAATTGTTAGGGTGGCTTTTTCAACAAAAAACAATTGACCAAACGTATATACCGCAAATTAATTTGACGTCAATTTTTTGTTGAACACTTTTTGACAGCAAAAGTGAGGAAACATGTCCAAAAAAAAAAATAATTAAAATTCTATCAACAAATTAATAATATAACTCGTTTTGAGGTCAGATTGAAGTTTGACCTGAAAATAAAAAAAAATTTGGAACTGAATTTTTTAAAAATAAATTCTAACATACACATTTTTAATAAAAATCAACGTAATAACAATAACAATAAAGTGATAAAAAAATTATTATACACAGAGTGTGTTACTGGCCAATAATCGTCCGTGGTAGCATCACACACATTGTTTTTGTGGCTATTACACACATGTGGTGTGAGCTAGATATATCAAATCAAATATTTAATGAAATAAATATATTTTCATATTTAATATTACTTAAATGAATTATAATTAAAATAAAATTCAATTAATAAATTTCCCGTTTAATTATCAAACATGAATTTAATATCAAATTAAAACGTCATATTTCATATAAATGTATCCCACTCTGATATCACAACATTGCAAATAATATATTTATCTTTATTTAATAAACTATGAATTTAGCCTGCGATATAGGTCTGCCTAATACAGATTGAATTTTCAATCAAAATGCCATTTTAAATATCCAAATGGATGAATATTTGCTGATTTGATAGAATAACGCAAGCAATTTGAATTTAGGCCTGTTTAAAGCTATTTTATTGGTTGAATATTAATAAATATTGTTAATAGTTAATGGTTGATCGAAATTGGTGATACGGCGAAAATATATCTGGTTGATTTAAATTTAAAACAGGCGTATATGTATATTACAAAAAATTCAAGTGTATGTTAAGCACGCACTAAGATAGGGTTCCTCAGTAGCAAAAGTTTTTCCCAACTTTTGGGATAAAACATATGTATAGGACATTTAAAATTTCTTGAATCTACGATTGAAAAGTTACAATGAGAGGGGGAGGGACAAAATATCTCATTTTAAAGTTTAATATTTCACAAGAGAAACGACAACCTTAACTTAAGGTAGTTGGTCAATGGTAGTTGGTCATTTTCCAAAGGACTTTAACGAAACTTCTCTAGATATTTATTTAATCCAATACCAATACCGAAAACAAAATTGACTACCCTAATTTTGAGAAAAACGATTTCAAAGTTTTGTAATTTTAACACGGGCTCTTATGGCAAAACTCTATTTTTTTTTTTTTAAATAAAACGAAAACGTGTCAAAGGAATTTGATAAAAATTTAATATGTTATAAAATACAAAGTTACAAACCATATTTAATAAAAAATAAAAATTATTCACTACGCCGTTTTTGAAATATAAATTTATAAACATCACTTTACAACGTTTTTACAACGCTTTTTCAACAATGTTTTTATATTGCTACAACATAAGCGCGTGGAAATTAAAAAAACAAGTGGTATACAAGTATAATAACTGAAGAATATTAATACATTATTTAATTTTTGATAAAATTTTTTCGTTGAGATATACTTTTGTACCTGACTATCTCAAAGCAACTACATTAAGAGACGAAAGACATTACAGAAATGTTGAAATTTTTAGGATTCTGAAGTTTTTTCTTCGGAATCCCAAAAAATTATGACAGGTGAACAAAGCCAGTGTTAATTGCTAGTATAAATATCAAATCGTTTTAAATTTTATTCACTGATTTACATACTAAGATCAATTTAATTGTTCAAACCGAACAACTCATTATCGAATTGTATTCTTTTGCACGAACCCACCATTTAAAAACGTGAGTCAAGTTGTAAGTGGGTATTGTACATATAAATAAATTGTATTATTCACAAATTAGTATTGTAATTGCACTAGCTAGAGGGAAAAATAAAAAGACGGAGAAAATATATAAATGAAAATGGAAAATTAAAACTGATGTAAATGTAAATGTAATGAAAGAAATGTAACAGCGATATAGCCAAGAACACTGTGCGATCAGTGGTGCCCTCTGATTACTGTCGACATAAATGACATGGCTATTAGCTGACTGAGTGGTTGACTGGTATAACTGCAGCAGCTACTTACTAGCAATACCCAAGATGATGATAAAAGTCAACGAGATTGGATACGGGAAGTGAGAGTTACGTACCCGTAACGATGGGTCTCAATATGCTTCGATTAAAACGTGTTGTGAAAATCGAGAAATATCGATAAAGAGTGTCCTTGTATACCACCTTTAAATTGTAAATAACAGTATGACGGCACTGAACCAAGATATTACAACGGAAAAGTTTGTAGAGTTGATTTTAACAAGCTTATTTAATTTTCTTTTCCCATAAGTCGTTTTAATTTTTATTTTTTAGAGAATGCTTTAATTGTGAACGTTACAACTCATTTGGTTTTTTGTATCCGTATTATTAGATATTTGACAGACAAAGTGGCCATTTTCTAAATAACCGAGAAAATCGGGTAAAATCAGGTAATTTTTTTTAATGGAAATGCCATGCTAGGTCAGTCTTTTTCTTACTAGCTTAAAAAATAACTCTATAACTTTAATCTAACTAATTTTTATATCAAAATTGAAATGTTTTGTCAAAACTAACTAAACTAACCTAACCTTAATTAATCTCACCACCTAGTTTTTATATCAGAGTCAAAGTATACTGTCAAAACTAACTAAAATAACCTAACCTCAACTAACCTCAACACCTAGTTTCGAAGAATTTTTGATCCTATTGACAGCCTCGGAACGGACGATTCGAATTACTTCCGGTTTTATATAAAAAAAAAAAACACAACAAAATATTGAATTTTTAAGTTGTAAACAGGTTTTAGGGGAAAATTGTAATCAAAAAATTTGTTTTGAAAAAAAGTGGACACACTGAAAAGAACAGTTTTGATGAGACAAGAGTAAGAAAATCGTCTAAATTGTGAATTATTGATATAACCAGATCTGGTTTAAGAGAACTAATTTAAGATAAATCTTCATACACAAACTCTCGAACAAAGGAAGCACAGACAAACAAAAAACAAACAACATCGACATTCTTTTGTTGATTAGTTTTTTTTTTTTTAATTTTTCTTGCTCGTGTTTCATTTGTTTTCTTCTTGTGTTCAGTTTTGTTCAACAAATATATAACAAACAAACACAGAAACTCACATCGTGCTATAGCAGTGCATCTATAGTGCTATTCAAGTACGTACGAACGTATGTATGGCGTGCTGTGGCAGTCAAATGCACGCCATTAACATGTTTCGTGCGTTGAATACAAAATAATGCGGGTGGGTAGCCGAGCGTGGTTAGGGTGGGGTTGCCCGAGTGTATATTTACAATCATTCATTTTCACATATTGTTTCGGTTAATATTAACCATGTAGACAGATACAATTTATTGTTATGAGTAAAAGAAGAAGAACATAATATATAGGATACAATGAACATGGTGGGTATAGGTATAGTTGGGGATGAAATTGAGTTCAAGATATATGAAGAAATCAATTTTAACCCTGAAGCTCATGACTGGGGTCCAGACGCACCCCACGTAAATTTTAGACTACGCTCCTGAACTAGCGAGCAATAGTATCGACTCCCGGTGCGAACCATAATTTAGTTCGAAGGTCTCTGAGTAGTGTCAGGTCGGTCGCACTTCTAGTTGTTGGTTAGTGGTTACGCAGTGCGTTTACAAATTCTGTATGGGGTGTGTATGAACCCCAGTCGTGAGTTTACGTTCAACTTTTGTGACAGTAAGTTTATTTTATATTTTATATGTAATCATCAATTCATGTATATTTTTTAAATAAATTATTTACATATTGTCAGGTCGATAAGAGATAGGCAAGGTGCAGCCTGTGTCCGAGATCAAAAAGATCGCAAAGGCCATTCTCATTTTGTTAAGTGTCTTCGAGCCATATGCGAAGAGCACAAACACCTATTTTGCACCTATTGTGTGGTAATTGACTAAATTCTTGTATAATAGCTTATCTTGTTGAGTTACTTCAACGTTTTGTATCAATTTATAATAAAAAAAATTCTTTAAAACATAATTTTTAATTTACTAATGTTCGTCATTTTTAAGTGTCTAAATAAATATACTTTTTTAACGGAATAAAGTGACCGTAATTTTTTTTCTATAGCCTGAAATCTCCTCTTCAAAACGCCGTTGAAAATTTTAAAATTGCTTGAGCGCTTAAAAAGTTACAAATTTTTATTTGAAAAATGAGCTTTTTGCTGAT
This sequence comes from Brachynemurus nebulosus, assembly GCA_035578155.1. Classification (NCBI taxonomy): domain Eukaryota; kingdom Metazoa; phylum Arthropoda; class Insecta; order Neuroptera; family Myrmeleontidae; genus Brachynemurus; species Brachynemurus nebulosus. The sequence continues at coordinate 75,470,303 of JAPWDM010000003.1, forward strand.
TTTTTCCGGTTTTTAGTGTTCTAATGGGTTTTTTATGATCTAAATTTGCTTAAAATTAGATTCTATGTATACCAGTCTCTTCCTTATGAAAAAAGGAAGAGAATGGTATACGATAATGTCGGTTTATTAGTCATAGAACCGACTTATTATCAAGAAAACAATGGGGTGTTGTTATGTTGTTTATACTTATGTTGTTATGTAATGTATTGACTGAATGCTTAAGAGCCGTTAAAAAGTATTTTTATCAAAGAAAGTTATTATAGTAAATATTTAAGTTTCTTACTGTCTCTTGATTTTGATTCATATTATGCGTTTTAATGGTCATTTTAAAAAAAAAAAAAAAGAAAAAAAAAATTGCATAAAAAATTGCACATCGTACGTATTCTTAACATTATGACTAAAACTGATTATTTTAAAATTGGTTATTATCATTTTTTGTGATAGTTTTAAGAGACTCCGTAATCCGTAAATATCAGGATTAAAATTTTCTTAAAAATGTAAAACCAACACTTAGATGACCCAAGTAAACAGTACATTTCGTTCGATTCTTGTTCAATCTCACTCGTGTCAGATTTATCAACTAAAAGTCCGTTCCCTTCGGGATTCGATTTCTACTATGGGTTTCGAAATGTGATTACATGATTTTTAGAGCCCACTTCCATATCACACAGCCTCACTCCATTCTCGTTTTTAATCGACGCGTCTTGATGGGTTGGATCAATTTTCTAGACTAAAGTTTGAAAAAGGAATTATCTTGTTACGTTATTTTACTTGTACTAAATTGGACGAGTCATTTTAAATCTTTAACATAATTTTCTTCGTGATTGTACACTTGCACATGTATGCATTATGATTTGGTTTTTCCTTTGACGGCAAAATGAAAACAATATGACTAGTTGTGTACTACACACTAGTCTTATGTTTCTTGAATGATGAAAATATACACTGCATTTATACATATACTCGTATGTATATGACTATTTGTACTACTAATAGACAATGCCCCATATCATTCGCTACATATACATAAATGTATGTAATTTAGTTACATTATTTGTGGTTTTGTTTAAATATTTAACGCGATAAAGTTCCATAATAAAATGGATACTCTATTTACAATCCGAATATGCATATATGCCTAGTATTTATTATATTCTAATTTATTCTAGTGGTATTAATAGTATATTATTAATCAAGAACGAAAAGTGTTACTTTTGTGGTCTCGGATGCAGTTGAAAGTTATGGATTTCTAAGCATCCATGACCATAAAAATGAGCAAACTTCCAAAAAAAAAACTTTTTACTTGTACTAATAAACGTAAAATTTAAGAAAGGAGAAAGATTTAGGACAAATAACATTAACATATATTAGAGAGAAAAGTTCTGAGACAAGAACGCAAAACATTAAACCATTATATATTTTATTTTATACTTTGAAGTTAGAGGGCTAACGGGCAAATTGGATGGAGAAGCCTACGGTTTATTACAAGAAATATTAATATAAACATTTTCATAAAACTTTTAATAATTCACGGCGTAAAGAAACTTTGCAACATACATCCAAGCATTCATTTCATGTTTAAATATAGAAATTTTATAAAATAATATTTTTCAATAGATGTCATTATTTATTTAATTTTCCGAAAACTTTTACCCGGAACGATTTCGCCGGAAAATTTTATATGGAAATTCTTTAATATATTTCCTAGGTTATAAATATGTACTCATTAAATATTTAATATTTACTTAGCAAAAAAAAAAAAAAATCAAAATTCAATCTTTTGCAATGTTTGATTTGCGAAAAGTTTTTCTGTAAATATATTCAATAAAAATCAGTTGCAATATTTATCTATGTTACACAAACACTACAGTCGTGTTGAGCCAAAAGGCGATATCAAAATAAAATTTCTTAATTTAAATCTGATCAGAAGTATTTATTTGAATATGAGATTCACACTTTTAGCTGAGCATGATATATACATAGTGGATTTGCATACTGATTACTGACAGACGAAGATAATGTATGCATGGATATGTGTACGTTTAAAATATGTTTTTCTATAGACAGTTCTACATATATTATTTCAAATGCTTGTAGATATTTATTTTACTCACTGAAATACAAGATTGACTTTTTTCGATCACATTTAACATAATATTAATACACGGAGAGAAAATTCCTATAAAAATTACTGTGCTCATACTACAATCGACGTGTAACAGGCGAACATATCCAATTTTTGTACGGTAAAATTATAAAAATTACAATAAAATAACTATAATTTTTATAATTCTGGAAATTCGCTAAAAAAAACTTATTCTTAAAGAAAATAGTAAAATTATGTACAAATGCTGTCCTGATAAACTGATATTGAGCCGACTTTCGTATCCCCTCCAGGCAAAAGCTCATAGCGAATACCAAACGATTTGGCAAAATGCTGCATCTGTAGCACAAAATGTAATAAATTGTTATGTTGCTGCCCACAAAATTTGTACTAAGGCCTCGGAAAGTAACTTTTCACCGGGCCCCGCTTTTAGTCGGACCGGCCTTGCATAAAAAATTTGTATTCGTGTTACATATACAAATCATTAATTGTTAACAATAATAATATATACGGAGCAGTAAATTTCAACTATTGGAACACTTTTTATTCGTATCGAAATAAAACACTATTGTGCATAATATACGAATAAAAAATAGTAAAATGATTTATCATTCGTTGCTACCGTAACTTTATCTACCTATTACGAAAGATCATTTCTGTTTTCCTACAAACTCTTCAGCAGATTATCGTGTAATATACATATCCCGCACCAGGTAGGTATACCAACATCCTGATTCGTGCCTGTCTTTTATACGATATGAATAGCGTCGTAGATGGAGATCATGACGACGAAGATAATGCTGCATTATTCTTATCCAAAAAAAAAAAAATGTACGGTAACGGCTTACATAATATTATGGACGGGGGCCATACGACCAACTGACAAAACGAATTTTGTAACGTAAAAGGTTCGAACAGGATTGAGCGGCGGTAATAAAAGTGGCTGCCTATTAACCGAGATACGGAACAACAATATTATTATTACCAACAAAATGGAATATTATGAATTTTGAAATCATGTTTATGAAAATGTTTTGTTATCAATGCTCTAGTTCCGGGTACGAAAGAAAAATTTGAAATTTATACGGATATGTTTTTTTTTTCTGTTGTGTTTTAAATGAGTTTCCATTTTCGGCTGTATTAAGAAAATGGGTCATTTTTTCTCTTTGAATTTCTCATTTCACTTTCGTTTAGTTTCATTTCTGATAATGAAATTTTCATTTTGACTTAATGAAAAAGTCTTGTTATGTTTATGTTAAAATATATTACTAGAATCTTCGGTGATATTCGGAACTTATGTAAGATTTCGTACGAAATTTTATATTGGGTCATGATGATACTTTTAGAGTATTTATTAAGGTGATTTAATATTCTTTTTTTACTGTGGGACCCCTTAACACAAAAAGATAATTATTTAGAGTTGGGGCTCCACCTATTTTTGGATGTAAAAACAAAACTAATGGTCCGATTTAAACGAATTTCCTCTAAAATGTTCGGTATTACGGTGGTATTGGTTAAAAAAAATACTAGAACTCGATACTGATACTGGAAAGGCTGGGAAACTTTTAGAATCATCGACAAAAATAAATCGACGGAGGGGAAGCAACATTGAAACTCATTTTTGGGTAAGGAGCAGGGCCAGCTTAGCCAATAGGCCACCCTAGGCCATGGCCTAGGGGCGGGAGATTTTTAGAGGCGGTAAATTTTTAAAATAGGGCGGAAAAATGAGTAATTAACGTTTTTTTTTTTTTTGCTCAGTACTTATTTTTTTTAAGAGAAAGTTTGTAAAAAAGGTAGGAAAAGGGGCGGCAAATTTTTAAAACAGGGCAGAAAAATTTGTGATTGACGTTTTTTTTTAAGATTTCCTTTTTTCAAATAAAAGGTAGGGGCAGCATTTTTCAAAATGCCTAGGGGCGGAATAGGGTTAATCCGGCCCTGGTAAAGAGTAATTGAATAATGAATTCCAATTCTAAACAGTTGCCTTTGGTCCGGAAGTGAAGCTTCGACGGTGTTTATTTTTACTTATTTCTATCAATATATGAATTTTTTAAGTATTAAAAAAATTTTCCTCGCTTTTCCAAACAACAAATCATTAAAATGGAACCATTAGTTTTGTTTTATAGCCAAGAAAAAAAAAATATGAAGCCCCAACTCACGGAACGCTAAAATTTTCATAGGAAACCAGAATTTTCATAGAAAACATTTTTTAATTTGTACTTTTTACCAAAAAAAAACCAAGACTACTAAGGTCTTGGTTTTGTTCTTGTATGCATTTGTTCGTCACTAGTTTAAAAATAATAAAAAAAATGGCAATTCAAATAAAATTTCCACCATTTTTCACACAAAATAATTTATATTCGTATAACATATGCGTAAAAATATTCTATTATTATATTTTTAATACGTGTGCAGACAGAGACAAATTAAATATGTGAAGAAAAAGATAATAGCGTGACTCACAGAACGGACTGATTGTTGGATTCCAACCCGACAGAGAGAGAGAGTATCCATTATGAATTTAATTATTTTACTTGCTTTTTTTTTTCTTTAAATAAAACAAAATAAATAAAAAACAAAAAAAAGGCACAAAAAACAAAAAAGGGACGATATAGAATAATTTTATTCAACATCATAATGACTGCGCTTCGTTTTTGTCTTTTGGTTCGTTCGTTTGTTACTGGAAAATGAGAGCTGTGAGCTTGCTATGACTTGTATAATTATGCACATTGGTTTTATATGATAATAGATAGAGACGGAAATAATATGCCTGTATAGGGTAACGAGGCCTATCTCCGGATACTAGTTCAACTTGGTAAATGATTTTGTCGAATATGACGGCTATGAGATACGGGAGCCTCCGTATGCATATTAAGAAATTCAAAGAAAACAATTTAGTTTGTAAATAATACTTTTATTAATTAGGTTTTATTATTTACGTTTTTATATTAAGTAACCATTTCATAACAGGCGACTTTACCCTATATGTATGTGCCCAGTCCTGATAAGTTAAATTCAATTTGAACATAAATGTAAAAAGAATCGCTTTTGAATTATTTATAAGTTTTTTTTGTTTGTTATCATCATTAGAGACAAATTTTTCGAATTGTTATAAAAATAAATATTATTATAGAGAAAAGATTTTCTTTTTTTGATCTTTCGTTAATGTTAAATAGTATGCGACGTACAGAGGGACACAGGGGTAAAACATAGCCCCATTTTTCACGTTAAATTCATCTTATTTGTACAATGTATACTTTTAAGTACTTGTACTGCTTTTTAATTTTTATTGTAATCATAATTATTTTGTTCCATAGTTAATAAATGGAAAAAAAGAAAACAGATAAATTATTATTTTTTTTCATAATTTTCCGTGGTATACAACAAAACTTTTCCGCTTTTCGGTGTTTTTATATTTAAAGCTTATAGAACTAATTAAAAGTTTTGTAATTTTTTTTCAGAAATTAATGAAATTAAAATTCTTTATCTTTTCCTTTTGTTTTTTTATAATTTTTAATACGCAGTTAGGGAATTGGAGTTTTTTTTAATGTCTAAACACAATTTTCTTTTTATTTTGATCTTCAGTGCAGAATGAAATTTTTAACAAATTAATTAATTCTTTTCAAAAAAAAAAAATTGAGAATAAGAAACAATTATTTAAATTAAATATTTTATCGTATTAAAATTTTCTTTTATTAGATTTAAGTAAATGGACATTATACATATAAGGTGCTTCATTTTCGACATTTCGAAAACATCGAAGAAAATCAATGTTGACGTTGAAATATTGTCGAATAAGTGAGTATTGTCCAACAAAATGGAATGAGATCAAGAACTGATATGCATTTTATATTAGCATTCCTTCTGGGGAATAAAATCCACAGTATTACATATTGGCATCCCTGGCGGGGAATAAAATTCAAGACATTACAGTAAAGATATCGAAGTAGGTACACATACATCATTGGTTAGCCATCTACTGAATAGTTGATTTAAAATGTCTTCGATGAAAGTGGAGAAAATATAAATGACTGACCATAAATGCATTCGTAGTATTCACATGATTTACATTTTAGGAATTTTTTTTGTCAAAAATAGGTACCTACAAATTCAATTAATTTAGAAAATAATAAAGCAATTGCAATACTATTAATTGCAGTAATTAAATAATTTTGAAAGTACAAAAAAAGTATTTGATTGCTACAATTAATTAACATTATACAAGAAAGCCAGGGGCGTATACAGTCGAGCATCTTGGGGGTGGTCACGCGAAAAATAATAGGACTAAAAAAATTTCCGAGACACCGTTGACGACCAAAAAAAAAGTCAACTGGTAAATTTACCGATATGGTGCTTAAAATTTAAATAATATCTAGTGCATTTTCTTAATTCTCGGAGGGGAGGGGGTGGTCATGATCCCTTGACCCCACCCCCTCCGTATACGTGCTTGTAAGAAGCTCATTCACACAGATCTAGATTAAATTAATCGTAATTATTAATTTACAAAAATAACAGAGTTATACAAGTTGTTTTAGAGTTTAGAATACCATTACGCTCTGCTATCTTCGTCCTTTTACCTTGCCGCTAGAACTCAAACGGGAATTTGAAGGGGCGGAATATACCCTTAAAAATCTGTTTCACAATCATTCCAATGACAATCGGCTAAAATACTTTATAACAATAGAACACTTGGTATATTTTATTAAAAATCCACTTTTGGAAAAGTTACAAAATGATTAAGATAATAATGGTATTCTGTTCTTTTTTTGGGGCGGGGGGCGGCGGACGGTCAGATAAGAAACGGGAATAAGTTAAATAATGTTTAATAATTAAAAAAGTTTTGAAAATTCATAATATTTTTTGACGTGCAAATATTGCTGCGGTACAATTGAAACAAATTGAAACAAATGTTAAAATTTTCATCAGATTTAAAATTGAATTTCCAACGCAAATTGTTAACCATAAAATTAATAGAACACTTAAATTACCGAGTCATTTATTAAAATGTTAAAATGTAATTTTTAAACGTGTAAAAAATTATTTTTAAAATTTGTTAAATCAAAATCAACAAGCAAGCACGCAGGTATTAATTAAGTGGTTTAAAAAAAAAAAAACAGGATAACGACCACACAAAAGAATTTAATGAAAAATGTAACACACAAATAACCTTTAATTATTCATAAAACGTTCAAAAAAAAGGCCGGAGAAAAATATAAAATATATTGATACAAGGTAAAGAGATCACGACATAAAAAAAGTTTTCGATACTTTTTCACCATTTTTTATTACGACCTTTCACTTTATGTGGGCAATATATTTAACTTTTATTTTTTATTTTTCATAAAATCAAAATTATTTATTAATTTATGTATCTTACAGTGGAAAAATTTTGTTAGTGAGGGTTTTTCGTTCTTGTTGAAGGAGAAATGCCACCTTAAGTTTAAGGGAAGATTCGCTGAAAAAAAAGAAATCGATTTTTTCTCTTCATAATTATGTTCCTTAAGGTGTTAGAAATATTCTTCGAAAATTTTATTTTAAAAAAATCAAAAATCTAAAAAAATTATGGAGATTTTAGTGCACGCACTTTATTATAAATCAATTTAAAAAAAAAAAAAAACTTTAAATGCTATTTTTTCGAAAGTACATCTTTTGACATGATTCCTCGTGTATCTCAAAAAGTATTTGAGATATCAACATAAATCAAAGTGCATATTATTCCTCGATACCGTCATTTTAGCAGGAACTAGGATCTTTTCGTTCCGTAATATATTTTAAAAATGGCGGCTGTTTATAGTCGAGAAAAGGTGGTAATTTTTGAAAATTTACTTTCAAAAATGCGATTTCTCGCTGATTTTTTATTTTTTTTCTTAGCTCCTAGTTAGTGTCATAAATGTATAATATGTATATTTTCAGGGAATTCTTGATTTTTTGATTTCAGTTCACTGGGGATTTCAGAACGCCTAAAACCATCACCAACCACATGTAGAAATAATGTTGTATATTTAGTTTTATAATAAAAAAATTTATTTGTATAAAAAAAAAATAATAGAAACAGATCGATTTCTGATGTTTTTTTGGAGAATTTCCCCTTAAAGCAGTGAAAAATGAGAGATATAGAGTGGCATGCAGCCCCGGATCTACAATTTTTTTAGAACCGGGGCAAAAACTTGAAAATGGCGCCCCCCTTCGCCAAGGTTTGACATAAGTTGTCAAAAAAAACTCATAAGTATATAAGTCCTTTACAAAAATCCTATTTTTCCCGTTACCACAATGATAAAAATTAAGGGTCTTGTAAAGGATCAATATAGGTACAAGTTGATTTTTTATTTTAATAAATCTACCTACTCCGAGAGCACTACAAGTTGTGCAAATTTCAAAATTTTATCACCAGCCCCGTCAGAGATACAGGGGCGCAAATTTCCAAACTTTGGAAAAAAGTCAGTTTTCGGAAGTTTGTAAAAATTAAAGGATACCAGTTTCACAATTGAAATAGTGTGTATTTGTTTCATAATGGGTAGTTGTACCCGTATACAGCTATTCCCATAAAAAATACTAAAAGGTTTAAAAAATTCCTTCTATAAGAAAAAAATGTTCAAAAAGTGAATTCTGCTAAATTTTGATATCCAATTTTAGGTAAAGTTTCCTTATGGAAGGGATGAAATAAGTTAAATATGGACATCACTTAAAATAAAGAGACATTTATTACCTTTAAAATGGTTTTTATTTCAACCTTTTAAGATGAACGGTTTATGAAATATGTGCTTTGGCATAAATGGCCCGAAATACAAAAATCAGCGCAAATTGGAAAACAAAAATAGCTACCACGCTTAAACGGTTCAAGAATTGTTTTTTAAGAATTGTTCTCAAATATAATATAGAAACAACTGGAAGAATATTAATTTTTTCTAAAATGGTCAAGCAACCAACTTTTTTTTTAGACCATTTGATATGACACTTCCCCCCCCCCCCCCCTCCCCCTTAGATCCGGGCCTGGTGGCATGACCCCTTAAAACAAAAATATTTTTGTTTACATAACGACGGGTAAACAATTATGTTATTGCATTAATAATAATGAAATTGGTATAATTATTTATTAATTGCAAAAAAAAAAAAATTATTATAAATAATTAAAATGCCATTTCAATATTTATAATTAAATGTGCATATATGTAAATAATTTAGATATCAATTTTAAAATATTTTCGAACAATTCAAAACAATTTACTTACTAATATGATATAACACGTCGGTGCGTCCCGGAAAATTTTGGAATGCTCGATTGGTCGGTGCAAACACGGTGAGATGTCGATGTTCCAGGGCCACTTTGGCCACGGCGTCCGCTTCCAGTAACGCATAAAACTGAAACGAATAAAACAACAATCATATTAGATAACTATTTGGGACACCCTGTGCAAATTAAACACTATATATTAATTTTATTTATTCAAAATATTATTTATTTTTGTTTGTTTGTGATATTGTTTACAAAATATTCGCTTTTCCCGGGTGAGATCAATATAAATGTAGTCAGAACTGTTCATTTGAAATCATTCATGTCAAAATTTTGAATTGTTTTATCAGAAATTTTCGTTATAATTAAAAGTAGAATTGTTAATGTGTATCGTTATGTATTTCCGTTTGAATAACTATTTGATTATATGATTATATTCAAATAAATACGTCTACAGCAGGGCTTCTTAAACTTTTTTCATTCGCGACCCCAAATAGAGATATATAAGTATTTTGTAAGGATTTATTGATTAAGTAACAATATATATACGTATAAAAAATTTTTCGCTATGACCCCAAGATTTCGCTAGGCGACCCCAAATGGGGTCGCGACCCATAGTTTAAGAAGCCCTGGTCTACAGGATGGTTACAGAATCAAATTATTGTACTTATGTTACGTGGGATTCTTCTTTGTGACGTAACCTCGTATCTCAAGAAATTATAACTTTTCAGGAAGTGTTAAAATATTGACTGAATAATTTATTTTGTAATGAATTGTTCTTATAAGATACGAGGTTGCAATTTGGTTTTATGAGTAAAACGAGTAAATTTCGAGCATTATACACAATAAAAAAACCGTATTAATGATCAAAATCGGGGGTAAGGTTGCATCAAAAAGCCATTGATATGCTTCAGTATAAAGTGGTATAAATTTTCTCTTTGAGTTAAACACTATATGGTAACATATTTGGAATCATTCTGTGTAATATTAGAGTGTGATGAAACTAATAGTTTTGTTTTCGAATAGTATATAACCTAGAATGTAGGTTCAAAGGTTTCTACATACCTAATACCTTGAACAAGCACGATATATCTAAATTTATTCTGTTTGAAGATTTCATTCATATCAAATGTGTAAATAATATAATAAAATAAGGGTATAGAAATAGAAACAAAAGTTTATAATTTCGAAAAGCTTTCGAGAAACATTCGGGTAAATGTAAATTGTTTTTGACGTTATATAAATACGGTTTATTTTTAGAAAACTTTACGGAAACCATTTTCCTCGACTTTCCGCTAAAACACTTGGTAACAACATCTTGGTGATAAATACTATTGATGATAATTTCCCAGAATTTCCATCTCTATTATTTTATCTATCTATCTTGACGGTATCAATTACCAAAACTAATCCAAGTAAATTACAACGTTCTTTGTTCCAGTTAAATCTTGTTTGATAATTTTCGTAGGAGATCCGGTACGAAGGACCAAAAGCAAAAAAAGTATTGAATACGATATGATTGGAAACATAAAAGGGCTTATGGGACATTGGTCATAATAGAGTTTAAATCCATATTAATTTGAACGCTTCCTTAGATGGTCCGTTCGTCAGTCCGTTGTTGCGTTGTTTGTTAGTGTCCTCCATTCTCCTCAGAATCTAAATAATTAACATTCGAATAATAAACAAACAGATATATTTATAGAAAAGGCTCTACTCTACCCCCCCCCCCCCGTCTATTTGCCTGCTCTATTCGAAAAGGATCAAAGAAGGATTGCACCTTATTTGCCACTTGGTCCGTCCGTCCGTCTGTCCATTCACTGGTGGAGTTAGTTTTGTTAATATTTATGAGTGAATACCTAGATGAATGTAAGAGGGTATGATTTATACAATATATTATTACAGTGAAACCTGGTTGAAAGTAAAGTGGCCATAATTCACGATATAATGCTTTGCCAAGTTACGTATAGTTTTTGATAAATTTACTAGAAAATTTTTGAAAAAGAATAGGTTTTACTGTAGTGAGTTGGTTTAGAATTGAATTTCCATGGCCTTTTATATTTAACTAGTTGGAGTCAATCTCAATATATGATTCTAACTTTATGCGCATACCAACTATTGGCATTTAAACATTTAAATTTCTAAATTTTAGAAATGTAACTCTATAGAAAAGGATGAGGATATATCATGTAGGTAAAATTAGTGTATGAAAGTACACCTAGATCATGTATACCACGGTGCTTATTGCACGTTATCGCTAGCCCCTGTACGTACACACTCTTATTGTTACAAATGAAATAGAATTTATAAAAATTCTATACAATCTCACATAAATTCCGGTTTGGAATATAAATGGAGTTAATTTGTTTCACTGATTGTTTCTAAAATTAGTTGAAAAAAATAATTTATTTGATTTTAAATACTTTTAAAATTTAACATTTAATTGTTAAAAATTTTAGCAACTTATTGTTTCAAATAAAACTTTGAATTCCACCTAATTGACTGTTTGAAATCTAGAATGGAATTACTTAAATCTTCAATTTGCCTTATAATATAAACCGCTTGGTTTTCGATCTTAGGAATCACGCCACATCGTATTAGCCAGTCAAAAACTTTTACGTTTAATTAGAATAAGTGGCATTTTATCTAGCGCGGGCAGACAAAAGGACTTAAGTCCAAACCATCAACTTTACAGTAGAGAGTAAAAACTAAAATTAAATGCATGCAACATCAGTTTATTTGAATTATCTTCAAGTTTACATGACATTTTGTAGATTTTTTTAAATAAATTACTTTCTTAACATGTAACACGTAGTAAATCATAAAAAAATAATTAACTTTAAGCCTTAAATTAAATTTTCTTAAGACATTTTAATGGACTTAACATATAAAAAACAACAATAAATTTCATTGTTAAAACCATTTTTGGACTTAACCCGTTTTAGCCGGTAGTTGTTACAATAAAAATACATTTCCAATTTAATTATACTATGTACTTATTTATTATTTTATTAAGAATTTTAAGAAATTAACTTTCTTTTTTTAGTCTCTGAAAAGAATTTTTTTATAACAAGTGCATAAAAAATGATGTTAGGGGTGGAATTGACTTTTGCCCTTTTGGAAATATATAAGACAGACTCTTTTGGTTCTTATTATAAAATAAAAAAAGAAGTCAAAAATGGACTTAAGTCCTTCTGTCTTGCCTCTCAAAAATATGTCATCTACATTTTAATTTCAATGTTGTGTAAACAACACGTGTGGCGTTAAAATATTATAGAAATAATAATAAAATAATCATATCGTCACCATATCGTTATTTAAAATTAAATACATAACAAGCACAAAATAAATATAACAAGATTTTGTGTCGTCAGTTTATCAGTATATCTAAATGATTGATTAGCAACCGATAGAAGTTATATTTTAAAATACGTATTAACGTATTAATTATTAATTATTAATATTATTATGTATGATTTGAGTACAGTTGAACCCCTCACATTATACAAGCTCGATCCATTTCATACCAAAAAGTAGTAAAGTTACAACGGTTCTGTACCAATTTTGTTTTGTTTCATTTTGTGTTTTTCTGGAACATCCGGTACGTGTACTACAATGATACTTTTACATGAAATATTTTAACTAGTCTGTTGTAGTTTAATGACTATATTACTCACAACTATGACGCGTATAGAAATACCATAAATGTTCGTTAGATTTATGTAGATGAGTATAACATACGGTTATAAATAGGACTATAGCATCATAGCATAGCTTACAGAATTTACGGAATTGTTGATGATGCAATTTTCAGAATTAAATTTTGTGTAGATATAGATAGCTATTTGAATCTGGTATTGTTGTATAGAGGATATTAGCATCATATTTTTTTCTTTTACAAAATGAATGTTTAAACGAATCGAATTAGAAACAATTAGATGAATATTTTGTCGGCAATTTTTGGTGATAGAGTACACTTAAGGGGAGGTCTACTTAAGAGTCCTTAAAAATTATGTATTTTTCTGGAATTTTTTTCTCAAGAACGGAAGTAAATATCAATTTCAAATTTTGTACACATATTTATTAAGTATTAAACTATAGAAAAAAAAATTTTTAAGGAAAAATATAAAAAATTGTGCATTTTATAGATAGTGCAGTGTGACGATCCGAAAATCCGATGCCTTGTTGGTTGACATCATAGCGCCGGTAATGAACCACTGAAATCCAAAAACAAAAAAAAATTATAAAATATATGAAGAGTACCGGCACCTATACCTATAATATCAATAAATTGTTGAAAGAAAAAAAAATGGCGGATGTGTGAACTTTTGATTACGATTTTTGTCTTATTTTTCAAAATAAAAAATATTGAAAGTGTATCGGACTTAGGTGTAGGTGCCGAAGAATTGAATTATCTTTAAAATAAAAGAATAAAAAAAAAGGATCCATCGAATAGTTTTTGAGTTATCATATCAACCAGTTCCAAAAATGTAGTTCCGAGATATTATAAAATATATATAAAGAAACGTATTTTCAAAATTTTATATTTAATACTCATCATTGCGTGAACTACGTTTTTTTTTTTTTTTTTTTTTTTTTTTCTTTTTTATAGAAAGCTAGATTCGGTTAATGTGCAAAATTTTTTTTTTAAAGTTATTTTCAGCAAAATCACTTTGGAAACATATTCTATACATAATTAGCTACCAATTTCTGCAAAAAAAAAATCGATTTTTGTTAACGACGCTCAAGTAAACCTCCCCTTAATATGTTAATATACTAAAATAATAGCAAGCATTATTCAGAAAAACATGTGAAAAAAAAATTATTTAAAAATTTTAACGCAGCTGGTGTACTTAATAAGCTTAAAAAAGAATGGTGTACGTAACAGTTCCGGTAGTGTAGTGGTATAGACGTTAAACTGAATGGTCCTGTGTTCGAAACCGACTCTGTTCAACAAAACTTTTTCTATATTAATTTTTTTTTTTTTATTAACAAAATTATGTATTATTTATTTAGAAAACATATTATTTAAAATAATTATGTATTTGTAACAGTGAACCATTTTTTCAAACTTTCAGTTGATGTAGAGAAACAAAGATATAAATCAATCAGTCAGATTGGCAACGTTTAAGAACAAATTCACCCAATAAAATTTAATATAATTTATTCGGAAACCTTTTTTTCTTTTTTTTTTTTTTATTCAATGACGACAACGTCAAAATCAATTCTGTCGACAATTCGACACAACTGTGATCATGATGATAATGTTATCACTGACAATAACGTTTTCCTCGATTATGAAACAATCTTTCAACAAATCGATGCCGGAAAGAATTTGAACAATTGAAAAACTTATGATGCGAGAACGAAAGAAAGAGAGTGATAGAGGAAGAATAAAAAGGCGATGGGATGTAAAAATTCGATTGATATTATCTGACAAAGATATCGTCAGCGTTGATTTTCTGCTTTGAAACGTTTAAGAATAAGGTTCAACATATGCATATAATGAGTTCACTCGAGCAAAATAATATGCTCAAAAATTGTTCTAATATAATTTTAAAGTTTATACGCGAGTTTATTGCATTAATAATTTTTTATGCTCTCAATTATGAAATATTTGGAGAAAGTTATTCGATTTCAGAGTCGACTTGGATGGAATTTACTTTAAAATCTGTGTGAGTTTTTATGACTCCGAAGAAAGGTCCTCATTTCGCAGTTATTATGCATTCTTCACGAAACGGCAAGTTCGCGCACTAAATGACAATGGATTCGTTTCTATATGTTTTTCCTTGAAATGTAAAACCATTGGATTCTAACAAGAAATTTCATCATTTCGTCAAAATAACCGTAAATAAGGTCCGATTTTTAAAAAAATTGTCTTATTTGATGACGTCATTAAGTTTAGTAAAATTTTTCAATGCCTTAAAAACGCTAAATAGGACGATGAAATTGGAAACGAAATTATACAGGGTGTCAGAGAAATAAGTGACCATCTTTTGAGGGGTGACTCATAGCACTCTGTAGACACTAAAACCGCAGGAATTTTTTCGGAATTAACAGTCGCGTCACCTCTCAAAAGGATAAGAGTTATTTCCTTTACACCCTATATATATATATATATATATATATATATATATATATATATATATATATATATATATATATATATATATTTAGGGTGTAAGGGAAATAACTCTAACCCTTTTGAGGGGTGCCGCGACTGTTAATTCCGAAAAAATTCCTGCGGTGTTAGTGCCTAGTCCCTTCGAATGAAGGCAAATTCGAAAGTAGATGCATGGGCCTCTCTTAATTTGAGAATTGGATCTGTCCGGCCCCGTTTTATCGATCCAGCCAAAATGTCAGTCAAATTAAATTTTTCCACTAGAATAGAAATAGAAAAAATGTATAATTCATATAGTTAATACCAGTCTGTTATCTATAAGTACGTGGATATAAGTGAAACCCATTTTGAGTGAAGCTATAATCTCATGGGGCGCACATTTTTAACCCCATCTCACACCACTCAGGATACTCCGGTCGTCACTCTGTTGTTATATTAACCTACTTTTTTTCTACTCAATACGTTGTCTCTTTTCAACATATCTAATTGAAATATTGATTTCTTGCATGTTAGCAGTATAAACAGTATTTAGCTTCTGTAGAAGTTTATATCAGTTTTGGATTGTTTCCAAGTTTTCCACTGGCAAGGATGTTTATCGCGTAATTCTCTGTTGTTGCGGTGATATTTTATCTTCTTGTTTGAAATTTATCATTACTTTGATATGAATATTTAATTTGTTAATTTTTTTTTTTTTGATTATTTCTGTTTTTTTGTCAATATTTTATAATTTATTAATATCAGTTATAATGATTTTTGCTTGCTTTGTATAGCCAATTATTTATTATTAATTTATGTAAAAGCAAATAAATCAAATAATTACGTAATGTTTGATATTTCATGTCAAAAACATTTTTAGGGATCCGAAGAAAAATTTATTTAAAAATCTTATAACACAGTTTTGGCATTATGGATATGAAATTTACTATGAGCTTACTGTGGTTTTCATAATCTTCCTTTCATTTTACAAGAATAAATTTGCAGCCAAAAATAAAATGCTTCATCACTTTCATTATGCTCACTAATATTATAGTTTAATAAACTATTTTCCTCAATTTTTTTTAATAGAAAATTCAAAAAAAAATAAATATTCATCTCAGTGAAATATTGACGCTTAATTTTTTATTTACAAATACAGTTGTCAATTGTCACTACAAAGATTCGTATTAGCTGTTATGAATATTTATTCATGGCATTCTATGACATAACATAGAAATATAAATTTCACCTATATTATCCGAATTTTATTTTTTATTTAACATATTTCTATTCTTTAATTATTTTAAATCGATCGTGCAAAAAATATTATACAATATACGATGCGTTAAGTGCATTTACTGATCTCAAAAATTGCAAAAACTCGACCCTACGGGTCTCGTTTTCGCAACATTTTCTCGATCAGTAAAAGCAAGTTACCGAACTTATATTGTAAAATACTATTCTAATGGCCATGAAAAATTGTTGAAGTAACCAATACTAAATGTTCTAGACACTAACAGTTTGTCCCATGTTTGATAGGCAACCGTTTTTACATAATTAAAATTGAATTGCTATTGGAACATCTACAATTCAAACCAGCAACATCTGTGTTTTTATTTAATCTATAGTAACAATAATATTATCAAATTGTATAAAAAATATACACAACTGTTTTACATTTGATCATACGAAAGCAGTGGAAAACGCTAGCTACTGAGGAGCCCTGACTAAATGCGTGCTCAGCACGCGCTTGGCTAATTTTATTTAATGTGTAATTGTTTTAATATTTATCGGGGTTTAATTGAATTACGAGTAACTGGCACAAAATATTAGGTACCATAATTTCTGAAATAAAGATTTAAAAAAAAAATAAATAATACGATTTTTGATTTTGAATAATTCGTAAGGTATTTTCCGAACCGACAAGTGACATTAATACCACAAGCCGAACTCGTGTCGTAATACCTATGTCTAGAGCACAGACATGTCAAAATTTCAAACATCTGACAAGAATCCTTGTGAAAAGGGAAATCTTGCACGCAAGAAAACAACAAAGGTGAGGTGATAATCGAATAAAAAAAGGGTAACAACGACGAGAAGAAGGATGGACACATCACAACCAAACAACATCATCCTTTTGTCAAATATTACTCAAACATACACGTTAAATTAAATATCAAATGGATTGTATATATAAACATATGTAAATTTTACATCTCTATCTAAAATTGAGATGGGAAATTTCCCATTTATCCACCTTTCATCAATCAACTGAAACTCGACAAAAAAAACAAAAAAAAAAAAACTGATCCAATCAGTAATGTGCGTTATCTCTTATCATGCGAATGAGATTGCCGAAAATGGATCCGCGCAAAGTGAGATCGGATCGGACGAAATGTAAATTTGCGGAAAAATTTAGCAACATACGGTTTTGATGAAAATGGATCATGTGTGCGGCCTACATCATTTATTTTTATCGAAAAATGATTGATCGCCTCGGAGATAGTGGAAAATTTTTATTTGAATAAAAAAAAAAGGTAGACGCACGCAAACAATTAACTATTGTTGGTGGAAGCACTGGCAACAGTGTATTATGTTTATAAGTGGTGTGTGTCTGATTGGTGCTGTCACCTATGTGAATTTATTTGTGTATGTATGTGTGTGAGAATGTTTGTTCCCTCGTAACATTTTAACGGCTGGATGGAATTTAATAAATGAGGTGTCACTGGATTTGTCTTAATCTGAAGAGTGACATCGAGTGTATAGAGTGTCAAGAAAGGTATTAAGGTGGATAAATAATTAACTAAATAATAATTATACACATATTATATGTATATCGTAACACAGGAATAATTTCGACGTTTTAAAGCTTCTTTTTTATTATTTTTGGTCAAAAATTTGTTCAGGCGAATTTCAGGCGACATTCCTTTGAATGCTTTTACACAGCATAAGGACAGTGAATATAAAAATTTGTGCAAGGTCTGAAGTAGTGACTTTCGTTTGTATTGAATTAGACTATTTACGAAACCGGTAATATTCATAGAAACCTAGAGAGAGGTTTTACCACTAAAAAAAATGTAATTTTATGGAAACAAGGTGGCTTCAGATATTTCTGTTCAACTTGTTATATATATATATATATATATATATATATATATATATATATATATGAATTCGACATGTACCGACTTACGTCTCACCTTTTTTTGTTTTCATCTTTTTAGTTCGCGTTGTACCCATCCAGTCATTTTAGTGACCCTTGCCCCCCCCTGCCCTACCCCACCATAATAAATTGATCATATACATAATTTCGTCGTACAACTAATTAAAATTATAATATCAGTAATTTATAAATAAGCAAATATTGTTAGTATATTCACCACCATTATAGAGGGCGCTGTGATACATCACGTTTTATTTATAATTAGCTAATTACTATTCAAATTAACAGAATATCTTGTACCTAACGGTCAAACAGCATGTCCCAGTCACCGGCAAAGCTGGTGAAGCTTGCAAAGCTCCGCACACCATAGTGGCTTTTTGTTTAAACAATTCATTAATATTATTATATTATAGAATATAATTAATAATATGCACATAAATAGACAAATCAATATAATAATTTATAATATATTCGATAGACAGACAGTGTTATGTGATGTACAGTACGTCATTAAAAGTTACGAACCAGTGGTGGGAATAATTTACTGAAATTAGTATAGATGTGTTTACTATTTTTGATGTTTACCTGTACTAACGTTGCAAATAAATTATTATAATTAGCACGATTAATATGGATATAAACAATATACATCTAATAATAAATAAATCTATGTTTGAATTTATAATTTTAAAAAAAAATATAATAATTAATATGTCTACTTTTTTGTTTTGATAATGATAATTATAATTTCGAATAAAAAAAAAATAATAATTTATTAAATTTTTTTGTTTTATTATTTTTTGTCATGGACGTCGAATACAAATAGTGTTAATTTATTAAAATTTTCAGGAGAGGAGAGGCGCGGGAGATTGAATAAATAATTTTGAATTAGGAAAATTTAAATATAAAAATAATTAACTAGAAAGTAAAAATGTAAATTTAAACAAAAAATCGTTTTCGAAAAATCTTTTTTTTTTTAACAGTTTTCAGTCCTCAGATCAATGTGTTGTCTCTTATAGTTATTGAAGGGAATATTTTGAAAATTGAATATAATCGTCTAGACTGTTTTTCCAAAACACTGACTTTTGCGCTAAGGAAATATGATTTGTTTAGATAGAGCTCACAATTTTCAGAATAATGAAAATGAATTTTTGTACAACAGACAAAAATTTTCTTATACCTAAGAGTATCAGGACAAAAAATGGTCCAAACTCCTAAATACCCCTGTCGCAGCATTCTGCATAACATAGCGAATTTCCGTATGCAAAAATTAGTTTTTCTCGGAAACTAGTTGACATAGAATAATAGTTTCAAAACCTTTTTATATGATTTTTTCTCCTCTTTTCAATGGTTCAACAGAAAATTTCGCAAAAATTTTTGAATAAGTGGAAATTTTGGCAAAAAACTAATTTTTTTCACGAACAAAAACCATGTTCCGGGCAATGGACATGTCCGGCTAACGAACTTGTCCAACGGTTTGGGAATTTTCGGTTTCTAGGGACCGTAGAATCATGGTCGCGTCGAGTCTTCATAGTCGCGTCATGACAGTGGCCGTAATAGCTGAATTTTCGATTCGAAAATTTGCTAAAGTTTGAATAATTCGGAAACTTTTAGTTTATGTATGAGATATTTGGAAGAAACTTAAAGATACCACATTCTATTTAAAGTGCGACGGAAGTTGGTGTCAACTTTTAAACTTATTCCAGCGTTCCAAAAAAAAAAAAAAAAAAAAATGGCATCTAGGAAAATTGTAGAAGAAAAATTTTTAGTTGCGTAGGTATATCTTACAATACACGTTAAAAGTAAATTTGATTGAGCAATCTTTTAATGTCGTAAAACCCCGTTCAAAGAGCGATCATTAAATTTAATGAAGGTATCGTTATATTATGGCCACATTATCCCGTAAACGGTTACATATAGAATCAAAAAAAAACTATTTCCCAACGTTTAAATTTTCATTACCTAACCTAAAAAACTTACCTAGGCATACCGTATCTACACGAAAACCGAAATAAAACTGTACATATATACTGAAAATATAAAAATATATTTATTTGCATTATTAAATAAAATAAATAAACAAATAAATAAATAGGGCACATGCACCGCCATGAATTTTCATTTATAGGTACAACAAACACACATTCAAATACCCTATATACCTATGTACATATAACAACACAAACACAATTTTCGAGGACAAACAACAATCCCCATAATAATGTTGATGTAAGCCCATACATACATACATGAATGGAGCTATACATATATGGTAGCTCCATAGAGCTATATAGCTCCATATATACATAGCTCGTGGTAAGTGTGTATTTGTGTGAGCTCGTTAGTCTTACGTAAGTTGAGATTTCAAATAACGATAACAATAAGGTTCAACAAAGTGGTTGTTGGAACCACGTGTGATACGTGTGACTGGCATGGGAGAGGGGGAAGCTGAATGGAGGGGAGTCGTGGCACACACACACACACAATAGAGGTCATGGCATTCGTCCAGTGACAGTGGAATAGTACACAATATATATTATCGTATATCGGTGTGACGAGACAAAGGGTGGTTGCTCATGCTCTCAGTGATTCTCAACCGTCGGTTCACGGACCAGTTATCGGACCACGATAGAATACAGCGGGACAAAAAGCAGGCTTTTGGCGATACCGTACCCAAGTTTTGGAATTTAATATTTTTTTTTACGGTACATAATAGCACACGTCTAGCACAATATAGCCACAACCCTTTTTGTTTTAAAACAAATTTATGGACAGATGATTGACCAAAGTGGTCGGGAAACGACATTTCATATTACACGACCTAGTGTATTTCCAACTTACTGACGATAGAAATGATCCATTTTAAGATCCAATCGGTCAAAATTAGCATACTAGTTTCTAGTAAATTGGACCAAATGACATTATCTTTTTTACCCCCGGGAAAATCCTTTTTGAACTTCAACTAGAGCCGAATTAACATTTTTGTTTTATAAAATAAAAATTGATTAATCAGACAATCAAAAATGATGGTTGTATTTCGATTGGTTCTCTTGTTGTAAGCAAAAACGTAAAAAGTGGACTAGTCTAGGAGACTCTCCCCTACACTGAAATCTGTTTGAAAAATTGAATTACTGCCTTTTGTATTGACACGGCTGTACAAAGCCCATCCATCCACAGTCAGTAGGCAATGTGGTGTACGATGACGTCATCGTATGAATATAAACAAGTGAGTCTCGCTCGCTTGCCGGGTTGCTTGGTATATAGGTAATGTTGCCATCATACTGCGGAAATTTAAAATGTTTTCACTTTATAATGAACATGGTTGGGGTTACAAATAGCGCTTACTGACTGACTGAATAACTTGTAATAGGGACTCTCTAGGAGCTCTCTGCGACACGAAACTGGTGCTCAGTGTTGGCTCGGTTGTTGGTTTATATATAGTTAATATGTAGTTTATTTGCTAAATTTATTTTACTTCTTTAGATAACGTAAAGAAATGTAAATGTATAATATACATCTTTGTTTATGTCATATTAATAAAGTATAAAGAAGTACATCAACGGTCAGATGTGAAAAAGGAGTGCGAGAAGGTTTAACCTTTCTTTCTTCATTCCCCGGTGACTTTATGACGCAACCTCGCCAGTGACTTATCTCGATTTTACGTTTATTGTGTAAGGCTGTTCGAAATTCACTCGAATTTTTAATACCCCTGTCGCAGCATCCTGCCTAACATAGCGAATTTCCGTTTATAAAAATTAGTTTTGCTCGGAAACTAGTTGACATAGAACAATAGCTTAAAAACCTTTTTTTATGTAATTTGTTCTCCTCTTTTAAATGATGTAAAAAAATTTTGCAAAAATTGTTGATTAAGTGGAAATTTTGGCAAAAAACTAATTTTTTGCAAGAACAAAAAGCATGTTCCTGGAATCCGACGTGTCTGGCTAACGAACATGTCCAACATTTTCACCAAATTTCGTAAACCTAGGACATTTCGTTCTACAGTTATCTAGGGACCTCAAAACAAATTTCTGCCATAGTCCCGGGTTCAAGTCGCGTCATGACAGTGGCTGTAATAGCTGAATTCCATTCTGGAAATTCGATAATAGATGATAACTTATAATATTAACATATTTTCTTTAAATTTACCATCATAACTTACTGAAAAGTAGGTATTTCAATATACTTGAACTATTTTTAAATGGGATGACTTTTCAAGTACGGCAATAATCATTAGTGCTGTTCGCAGCAGGTTATCTATTTGTCTATGTAAAGTGTTAAAAGAAACCACCACTCATAAAACAGGTAATATATTTAAACACAATTGCAAGAAGAACAACACACACGGTGGCATTTGTTGCAAGCAATAAAATAACTTTTTAAAAGTATATGATCACTAATAACAGCCTCTCGAAAAGTCATCCCATTTGATGATGGTTAAAGTATATGTGATTTTATCATTAATATATTTTCTTCTGTGGGTTATTAAAACTTGTCAATAATAATAAAAAGAAGATAATGCAATCTATCACACTTTCAAAGTATTTCATGCATAAATCCATATTGTACAACCTCGTACCGTATGGAAGTAATAAAACAATTTTAAGAACGTGTTTTATAAAAAAAAAGTTATTATTGTCTATCTATACATCTATTCGAGTTGTCCGTATCATAAATGATCCTTGATGTACATTTTAATTATAAAATAAAATATCGGTGAAATCTAGATGTGTAGAAATCTGAGAATGCTTTTATTATATTTTGCACTAGAATATTCGACTAGAAATACGGGAAAACTAGTTTTTATTTATATGAAATGTATTTATCATAAGGATATGTTTCACAGAAAGGGGACATTTCATCACATTTATATCTAGGTAGTAAAATTGTTTAATTTGCAAATGGTTGTCAGAAACAGTACTTTGATTCACACAAGTTTCGAAGTACTATATGCATTCTATGATTTGGAATTGTTTGAAGAATATAATGTGCAGTATGCATTTAATTTAATACTCTAATTGATGTAATATTTTTTTTTATGGGTGTTTGTGATGGGTGCTGATGATTATACACCTTTTTTTTTAATATATCACAGAAAATACAAAAAAAAAAAAAATGTAAGAAAATCATAAAAGAAAACATTTTTAAATCATTAAAATAACAAAAGACTGCGTTATATACATCACGCAACAAAACAAGTGAAGCGAAGAAAAACAAAGATTTTATGACAATTTAAAGAAAAAAAGAAAAGAATGGAAATTAAAAGATAAATGTGATGTGGCTGATATCTAGTGTGATTATTTGACAGCCTCAGCCGCTTCGGCAAGAAAACATTGAAGTTTTATCAGAAAAGATTGTGGGTTTTGTTTATATGTATGTCGTTTTGCTAATGTGTGGTTGGTGCCTTTTTTATTTTTTCCATTCTTACACAAAAAGCTTTAATAAATCATGCCTACAGTGATAAAACAAGAATACACTGTGTTAAATATCCAAACTGAGGACGGAGATGATAACGGGAAACATGAGAAAAACACGATTGAACTAGATAAATAAAAAAACACAGATAAATAAAAGAAAACAACAGTTTTAGTAGTTGTCGAAAATGTGTTTTGGATAAACGAGATTTTAAATTATTAAATAAAAACACCTTTGAAATTCAAATAAACTGTTTGGAAGTCTTTCATTTGCTCTAATAATCAGACCAATATGACTACAGCTGAACCTTTCTTTATACGGTGGATAGGGGCCGCACAAAAAAAATCGCACAAAAAAAATATATTCAAAAATAGTTCAGTCCAGATTATAAAAGAAAACTTTTTTTGTACGGTGGATCGGGACCGTATCAAAAAAAGGTCTCATCGAAAATACATAACTCAAAACGCTCAAAACCTCACGATTTCCTTAGAAGTTGCTTTTCTAAAAGCACTAATTTACACGTGGCAACATTCTATTTCATTTTTATAATATTATGAAAAACAAAGTGAAAAATACATATCTGTAAAAAAAATTAAATGAAGCAATAACTGATGTTCTTATGCAATGTACTGATTAAATGCTTAAAAGTATTTTTATCAAAGTAAGTTATTATAGTGGTAATTTTCTTACTGTCTCTTGATTTTGATTCGCATTATGTATTTTAATGGCCATTTTTTTAAAAAACCGCATAAAAAAAATCGCACAAAAAAAGACCGCATAAAAAAAGGTTTAGCTGTATATGTTTTTCTCACCAGAAAGCGAATACAGAAACCCGAAAATTCAAAATGGAAATTTTCTGAACCTAGACTTTTTGATATCTTTAGTTGAGCTACTAGGCTAGAGAAATTAAATTATATGCTAAAAATAATTTACAAAATTTGAATTTATCAAACGGAATAAACTCCTTAAGTAACAAGAAGATGGTATTCCAAGAATTATATTACGGTCATTTTTAAATTTCATTTTTTGAATATAATAAAAGATGTTCTTGGAAAAACAATCTTTCAGATAGACAATAAACAAAAAAGGGAAAAAGCCTCAAGTAATCAAATTTAAGGATAACATTTTTTTGTACAATATCTGTTCATGATGTTGACGAAAAAAAAAGACATTCTTCTACGTTCAAAATTATCCGAAACCAAACTTGGGTTTATTATTTTAATAAAATATTGAATGAAAATTTTTTAACGTACAATTATCCGAAAAATTTATTCAAAATTTTGTTTTATTAAAACATATTAGTGCCGTTTCTTTTGGTCTCCGCCCAAAAAAGGATGATCAATTTTGTGGAATTCAAATTAACGTACATAGAATCATCTACATGAATTTTAATTAAACAGAATATATAATCAATTTTAACTAAAAGTTTCTTCCACGAGGCAACCGACTAACGCAATGAGTTTTAACCGTAATTACAATATTTCGACACAACACAACCAAACACAAGACAATGTAAGTAGTGGGAATGAATGGTTTTCGCAGATTGTAGCGTCACACATAGTAAGTATTCGAAAGTAACATTTGTTTAAAACTGTAATTGTTTTGTACCTAAGTTTAAATAGTTTTGCACCAGTTAATTAGACAGAATACACATTGGATTGAAGTTTAATATTATGAAAACATGCTTATACCCGAATATTTAGTGTGTTTATCTGTTAAAAACATCACCATTAGTATGAAAATGATCCTAGGCAGTTTTAAGACGATTTTTCGAATATTTAACCTGTTAACGGTACTTTCGTTGTGATTGTGTCGTTAAAATTTACGTTTTAAATATCAAAAGTTGAAGTAATTATTTCAAAATGTAAGGACTAAGGAGTTATAATGACCACTTACTAGGGTTTCCCTAGGGTTTGAGTGCGGTATTCCCTAAATATATGAGAAAACCTTTCCAAAAATGTTGTAGTAATTACACTGACACAAAAACTACACTGTTAAAAAAATATGTATTATTACAATAAAAAATATGGTAATTTTTTACAATATGTGTCTTGAAAATTACAATGTGTTAGTAAATTTAAATAATTTAGTTGTAAAATATGAAATTTTATGTAAAAATAAACATTCACTGTAATTTTAAATACTTTGATACTAAAATTATAAAATATAAAAGTGGTATTTCACATGCTTAAAAAGTAAAATTACATTTGGAAATGGAAATTAACTGTAATTGTATGTAAATTACTGGTCTTTTTGATGTAAATTACCGGTATCACCTGATTTATTCTGCGAAACTGACGGCGTCAGTTGAGTTGACAATGTAATTTTACATGTCGTACGTAATTAATTTGCATTGAGTGGAGTAAAATTACAGCCGAAATGTAAGGTAAAACATTCTACAATGTAATTTTACATAGAAAAATATTCTAAACATTTCGAAATGTAATTTTACAATATTTAATGTTGGCGATTAAATGCCAACATTAAATGTTGTAAAATTTTTTAACAGTGTATGTACTACCGATTTTATTTCTATTGTAAACATTTCGCCTCCATGACCGAAAAAAAAATCATTTCAGTCTCTCGTTATACGACCGGAACATTGGTGTTGATGTTTTTTAATAAGCTAGTAAGCGTACGATTAGTGCAATTCATAAATCATTCTGTGAGAATTTTTTTTATAGGTCCGTGTTTACATAATACATGTTGTGTAGTTGACCAAAACAAGTTTTGTTCGTTCATCGCGCGGATTATCTTACAAACTTTGTTTGATTAACAATATTATTTACAATTTCTACAAAAGATTTTAAAGATTTTTTTAAAGAAAATATGTATGGACAATATCGTTTAAACTCCTGTCACACAAACTAGAGAACGCATTTAGAAAATATTCGTAAATGTATTTATTAAAAATAGGTAGATTTTGTGCCGCTTCTAACGAATTACACTAAACGTCCGGGCTAATTGAGTATAAATAAGTACACACTCACACGCTTGAAAAGTAGGGGAAGTGCGAGTTACGGCGGTCGACTACTAAGCACAAGTGAGGGTTTCCTACAGCCCCGAAGCGGACTTGTAACGCGATTTGATTGTAATATATTGTGCATATATATTTTTACTGAAAATAAAGGTATACTTTGAGTTAAATAAAAAAAGGCCTGGAGTGTATTAGAAAGCGGAAATGAAGCGATCAAACATCGTTTCCGTTTTATATCAACAAATTGACCGGTTTTTCTTTTATATGTTCAAAATTTTCATATGCCTTTTAAATGTATGAACAGAGAAATATTCTTTTCAAAAAAGAAAATCAATATTTACATAAAAGAGACATTATTATAATAGAAAAAATTGGTTTTTTAAAGGAAATATTGAAAAGTCAATATTTTTAATATTTTAATAGGGTACCTTAGGTATACATATATTTAGTTTCCTTTCGTGCGTAGGAAATGAAGGTAGAAGGCTTCGGGTTCGTTTCGGGGTGGGAGAAGCTCAGTAAAACTATCAATTTTTTTTACTTTCGATTTTTGATAGGAAAAAGTGGAAAAAGAAAGTTATTAAGCAATTTTTTTGAAATTTTCGTTTCAAGGAAAAGCAGGGGCAGTATTTTTGACAGTGGCCAGAGCGCGGAACTTAAATCCGGCCCTGATTTCAACTGTTCAAGTTACGAGAACAAAAAAAAAAAAAGGTTGATGACACACTAAACACCATTAAATTCGGTGTCGAATATTCGGAGAGAAACGATATTAACGATAATATCGGAAAACTAACGAATTGGCAGAATATCACGTTTTATGGAAACATTTTTGTGACGCCGATGACGTGTCGAAGAGGCAGGCACACATCATTATTTTTTAAATAAACTTTTAATACTGTTCATTCATCTTTCAACTAGATATGGCATAAAAGTTTATAATGAACTCTTATAACAACGTCGTTTGGGGGGTAAACTTGTTTATAGGTCATACACAGGCGACAGGCAGATACAGTAGACACTTAATTATGTCACTTCTAAGCTATTTTTTTTACTTATGAATTCAATAAATTAGCGAATCTAACCTTAAGAAATAAAATAAAAAAGGACATTTAATAAATACCTGAAAATTAGCGATAACGATTTAAAAATAATTAAACTGTACACAATAAAATTAATAATCTATTATATTAAATTAATTAACCATGAGGAATTTTTCAGTGAAATTAAGTTCATAAGAAATGATACATGGCACAGCGGTCCAATTTCCAAAAAAATAGTGGATAAAAATGAGAAAAATGAAGTTTGTAATTTTGAACTTATTACCCCGTAATACCGTAGGGGGACACCACTGCACCTCGGTGCAAACCCACATTCCATTATACCGTCTCTATTACCAGATTCGGGAAGGTCAAATACAGCTAACTGAGCACCGGTCTCGTACGCATCTTCTAGTTTTTTATTAATAACTTTTGTTTGCACGTGTGTTTTTGAAATCAAAAGTGCTGGAAGTTCTAAATGAGGGTGAGTAATCATTATGGATATGAGATAAAGGGTAATTGAATATTTCGACCAAATTCAACCCCAATGTGCCCCTTCGTTTTTTACAACAGTTTCTCTTTTTTTTCTTGTCTCACTTTATATTCATAATTAGTGACTTTGAAAACCTTTAAATACCATTTTTTGTTTTACTCAAACTAATTTTTGATTTTTATCCGCTTTTTTGGAAATTAAACCACTGTGCGTGGTTGAGTTTTTAAAGCTACAGTGGAACCTCGTTTCATTCTAGGGTTTCAGAAAGTGTTCAACATAAACGGCTTCATCAAATTTTATTGACATACTGTTGAAATTCCGAAAAATTGAAATTAAAATTGACGACTAGACGGATATTATTGTGACGTCGTCGGGAAAAGTTATATTATCGACAACTAACGATACAATTTCGGATAATACTGTACTTTTACTGCCGATGTCAAAGTTGTTATGTCATTTATAAAGTATATAATATTTATAAATAATAAAATTCTTTTTGTAGGTAATAGTTTTGTACTTCTTGCCTTTGTTTCTTCGTAAAATACTTTTTTTTTTTTAGGTTGACATAAACAATGTAGGTAATATATAGTTTGTTGTATTACTGGTGATTCCTGACAAGAAACATGCATTCATTTCAATTATTGTCCTGTCAAAGTAAACTAAAAATGATATTATAATTTTTCCATTGTTTTTCCAACAACAACAAAACGAAAGAAAAATAATATTTTACAATTTTTCTTACGAAAAATATAATATCTAACATTACAAAGTTAAACAATATATTTTCCGAGATAATTTAACTCCATAGTCCCATAAGAATATTCTACTTTTTTTACTTTTGCCGTGACAAAAAACAAATTGGGACAGATTTTTATAGTAAATCATTGGTCATTTCATTGTAGGTAAACATGATAAAATCAAATAAAGATTTCAAAACCATAGGCACGAAATATTAATAAATAATTGCGTTTTCTACAACGCAGAGTGATTCAATTTCCATAAAAAAACAGAAAAAAACAAAAAATTAGTTTGAGTAAAACAAAAGTTGGTATATAAGGGTTTTCAAGGTCGCTGATTATGAATTTGATATTATTATTTTGAAAATTCAAAATGGCAGGTCCAAAATAGCGGGCAACAATAAAAAAATTAGTTTTATTGCAACAAAAAAGTGGTATATAAAGGTTTTCAATGTCGCTGATTATGAATATGAAGTGAGACAAGAAAAAACGGAAACTGATGTCAAAAATGAATGGGCACATGGGGGTAAGAATTTTTTTTTTTTTGAAAATAATCATACATACTTCATACTTTGTTGCAAAAAAAGCAAAGCGTCCAACTCGATCAAACTCATAACTATATCTTATAAATAAACACACTAACAATGCAGTATTTCTCTGTAATAAGTACACCCTATAGAAAAAATAAATTACCCTTTACCACATAAGTATCCATAATGATTACTCACCTTCATTTTCAACTTCCATCTCTTTTGATTTCAGAAACACACTTGCAAACAAAAGTTTTTAATGAACATCTAGAAGATGCGTACGAGATCGGTATTCGGTTAGCTGTGTTTGACCTTTCCTAATCTGGTAATGGAGACGATATAATGGACTGTCGGTTTGCACCGAGATGCAGTAGTGTTCCCTCCCTCCCCCCCTACAGTATTACCTACGGGGTAATAAGTTCAAAATTACAAATTTCACATTTCTCATTTTTGTCTGCTTTTCTGGAAATTGGACCACTGTGCAACGGTGCAATCGTTACAAATTTTCGTTTTACACAAAACACAAATTTATTCGAAAAAATAACAAATTTCTCGTTTATAGTTTGAAGATTTTAGTGAAAGATATTTTTCAACATTCAAACACTTTTTTTAAAGACGGTCAATTTTCGATCCAATGAAGTTTTCAAGTAACGGAAACTTCTAGGAAATCACTTTAGTGCTGGTTGAACTGTTCTAGGTACGTGAAGTTGTGTGGATGACTTGAAAGATTAATTTGATTTCCGTCCACGGGGTCGTTGTTTGAAACAGGTTGATAATTAAACAGAGATATAAAGTAGGTATATAAAGGATGTTTCGTAATTGTAGAGATTTTGATTTAAACTTTAAACAACAAATTTACATCTTGACAATCATCCTAATTTAAATCATTTCCATAAAACTTGAATTGGCAGAAAGAAAATTTTTTTTTAATTTATGACGTCATCAAGTTTATTAAAATTTTTGGCTTATTCCAAAAACTTTGTGCCAACCTATAAAGCTATCAAATTTTCTCCTTTTTTGATTGATTTAGTATTAAAACAAATAAAAATGGTGATAAAAGTTTATGCACATACTTAATTTTCATTAAAAAATATTAAAAACTTAATTTTCTATTTATAGGAAAGCGCTTTATGTGATGGCTCTTTTTACTATTCCTCTTAGAAATTATATTATTTAGTAATAAATAAATATGGCAATTATATTAAATTGATTGTTTCTCTTTCTAGTATTTCCCTTTGCCCAAATTTAAAAAAAAAAGAAGGAAAATGGGTTATTTACTTACTAAACGCAATGCTTAATATATTAAATTTTAATATTTTTTAACGAAAATTAAACGTGTCCGAAAATTTTTATCTACTTTTTTACTTGTTTTACTTGCAAATCAATCAAGACAAAGAGAAAACTTTACGGAATTTTGTTGGCACACAGTTTGGGAAATTGCCAAAATTTTTCAATGCCTTAAGAACCGTAAATCTGAATAAAAAATCAATATTTGTCAAACACAGCAATTCGGAAACTTGAACAAAAAAATACAAAAGTACTTATTTCTGAGAATTTCTTTGTATATCATTTCAAGCGTCATGGAACATTTTCAATAAATCTCTGTCAGTTTATATAACTCAAACTAGTTTTTGAAATAAATGTCTCTTGCGCATTAACAATAATTATTAGAAGGGAATTTGTTGGGAAAATTAACTAAAATACTCATTTCAGTTAGATTTTCGTGTTTGTCGGTGTTAGTGAAGCTTTGAAGCTCTCGCCTTGAATACAGAGAATATTATGCAATAGATAAAATAGAGAATATTAACTAGTGCATCAGATTGCTTATTAGATGTTCTTTTAGTTTCTATATAAAAAGGTTATATATTGAAATAAGACATACTTTATGTACAGGATGGTCCGCAGAATCTGTACTGTAATGGTTAGAGCTTATAATACGTATAAAAATAGTCCTACTTTATTATATTAAAAAAATATGGTTTTCATTTTATGTCTTTCCAGGGTTGTATCTTGGTTATTAGTGAGTTTTTGGAAAAAAAATGTCTACGAAAAAGGTACCCTTATTTTTGAGCGTTGAACTTACCACCAAGTTTCGCACTTACGGTACAAAATTCTGGACCATCCTGTACATGTAGTAATACTTAACAGAGTAGAGAATTTCAGTGTTTTGACTTGAGTCGTAAACCGAGTAGATTTTGTACAATATTTGGTAATGAATTTATTATTTAAAGTCATTCAACTAATAAAATATCATCAAATCTGATAGAGTAATTTTCTTTGTGTGTCAAAATGTTCGATATTGATATTGCACAAACAGAATGAATTTATTAAATCCAATCTGTTCAATTCAAACGTGGCTGTCTTGTCACTAGCAGACATCACTGAATATCTACCAAATGCAGTGATTGGTTCAAGATAAGATTGGTTGAGATAAACTATGCAAAAATGGCATAAAACATGAAGAAGTTTCTTATGGATTTCTGGTGTAGTATTAATTTTATTTGTGATATTAAAAGTGAAATATTTTGATATTGTAAAAAATATGGCATGTTCTTGTGGAATTTAAAGTGTGATCAAGTGCGAATTGCCACCTAATACAATGGCAGAGTACGCGATTGCATAAGCATTTCGTAGTGGTTAACGTTGAAAATTCTCGTAAAAAATTTAAAAAAGTTGAAACTCCAAATGTTAAGTTAATAATTCATTTACTAAAGATTTCTTTTAGATTTGACTAGCATCATTTTTCATTAGAATATAATTAAAAATGTGCCATTTTCTGCAAGAGTATATGAATTTTCTATTATAACGCATCTTTCTCAACAACAGATCTATCAAATTTTATCGATTTCGGCTGGTTTTAACAACTAAACTTATTCAAGAAAAAAATTAAAATTAAACATGATGACGTCATCACGTACACACACAAAAAAATAACGTTGTAAAAGTTGGAATTTTAATGACAGAAATATTAAATAAAAATTTAATATGAGGTTTTTGAGGCCGAATTTTTTATTCTTGCTAATATTAACTTTGTTATTTTAATATCAAAAATAAACATTATATACGACTATTTGCTACATTTACTTATGTTAGGTGTAAAAAAAAATTTACCTTGATAATGCCACTATTTACTTTAAATTCAAGTGTTTCCTTTTTTGAAAAGCGCACATAATTAAAAGAAATATTAAAAAAATTTTCACGATCAATTTACATTTTAATTTTCTTTTCTCTGACGCTGAAGCTGACAAAATTTTTCTTTTTTTTTCTCTGTGTTTGAATGTGAAGGGTTGCTACTATTAGAGTGCCACCATGAATTTTAATAAGTTAATTTTAGCCGTAAAGTGTGAAGAATAATAAAAAAGTAACTTTTCACTCTCTTGTTATATATAACGTTCGTAGTCAAAAAAAAAAAACATTTGGCTCTAATCTACAAATATATCTTCTACTTTAAATTTCATTACTGCGAAAGTAGGTCATAAAAGTTCAAGGGCAATTTGTTCGAACTTTTTCGTAGGTGTCTATAGTACAGGATGAATTATTATTCAAATATTTTTAGAGTCAGTGGGAAATTAACCTAACCATCTTAAGGGGGGAGTTCACGCCAGAAACGGCTAATAAACTATTTTTTTTCGAATCTGGTTTTTTGTTTTTATTTCGTTTTGTGGTTCTTTACAAACACGGTGATATATAAAACATGGTCAAAAAAAATTTTTTTCAAGTAGAAAAATATTTATTTGTGAGTCGCTGCAGAGCCAAGTTGCTACTCCTTTGCAGATAACGCTCGTCCCCCTCGCGATTTGATCAGTAATATTTCGTTTTGGTGTGTACACGAGTTATAGTATGCACTGAGATAATGTTCTTTTATTTGTATGCCTTTGTAGACGTTTTAATAAACAGTGAGTTAACCGCTTCTTTTGTTATTATTTTTTTACTGTTATATTTTTTTACTGTTATATGTTTTTTACTGTTTCCCGAAAATTGTGTTTTTCCCGACAAGGAAAATCATATCTCAAGTTCTAGAAAAGATAGAGACTTTTTTTTATTTTGTTCATAAACATATTGCGCATAAAGTGGAGTATGCTTTTTCCATTTGAACAATGGTAACTATTTTCAAACATTTTTTTTTTTTTTAATAAAAAATTGGGAATTTTTAGAACTTTGGGATTACAATTTTATAGTTAATTTTTAAAATTACCTGAAACCCATACTCAACTTTATGGACAGGTCTTTTAGGAATAAAATAATGAAAAAATATTTAAAAAATACTCATTACTTTTTGAGATATGGCGTTCCTTGTAAACGCTTAAAAACCTGTAAAAAAGGGCACCCTTCCTCCGCAGGGAAGAGTAATGAATGTTTCAAAAATAAAATTTTTTATTTGAAACCATCCCTAATTTGAAAAAAATTTTAACAAACAAAATAATCATAAATAAAAAAGTTGCTTTTTTATTTGAACTCCCCCCTTAACAGAACGGGAGGGAACGTCTAAGTAATTTCTAAAATTAAAATTATCATAAAACATCTTTAAATACAATTTTTGTCGGGTAAAATTCAATTATGGCCAATACAAGTCTCCAAATTGAATAAATTTCTGTCATCTATTTCAGCACAATAACAAACTATATAACTTATCTTGCATTTAATTACTCTATGCTGCTTGTCTCTGTGAGTCAGAGTTTTAGTTGATATTCAATTTACTTAAACTTGCTGTGTGTTGTCACTGAATGTGGAAAATGCAGTGCAGTCAGTGAATGGGCTTGTTTGAAATGATTTCTTAAACTAATTTAAGAGTTATAATTTATTCACGCGCTAACAAATCTAATTTAAACTTGTTTATTGCTATTTAAATAAAAAATTTACCGCGTCAGCTAAACGAGAAAATTTTCGGTATCATAACGAACATACAAAAACTCACGTTATTTTTATACAACATAGTACAACACACATTGAAAAAGTTTTCGGAAAATTTTGAATTTAGCAAACCAGTTTTAAGACTCAACGTTGATAAAACTATTCACAGTGAATTGTTTTAGGTAAAATTCTCATTGGAGAAACATAATTTATCAATGGTACAGCTACCTTAAATATTACTCATTTATGATGAAAATTAATTATGTATGTTTCCTTATTTTCGCAATTTGAGTGGAAAAAAGAAGATGAGGCTTTGCTTGATTATATAAATAAAGACGTTAGTTATATATTATGATGATATATACGTCACTAAAACCATAGCTCAGTCTGCCGGTGCCTTTGAGAAACTTATTACAGCGTCTTCTGTTGTTTGTTCAAGTTTATAGTAAACGCCTCAACTAACTCTCTAGGTATGATGCGATGAGCCATCATTTAAGCGTCATTTATTACGTATAACATACATAAGTACGGTGTGATACAAATTAACTGGCGTTAAAACTGACGGAAATGTATCAAAAGTTCTTCAAACACCTCTAAATTTGGACCAGATAAATCCAGAATTGAAGTTGGCAGTTTCGTTTTCAAAAAAGTGGATACAAGATCGACGGAAGAACACGAGGATACACGATTACAGTTTTGTCTAGTGCCTTTAATAAAAATTTCTAGAATATTCTATTCGAAAATTAGCAAAAATATTGACAAATTGATATCACATGCGAAATAGTAATTGAGGAGAAGCTGATATAATGGAGTTTGGCCAAAATTCTAGAATGTTTTATTCGAGAATTAGCAAAAGGATTGGAAAATATTTACGGGCAAGTAATATATTTCTGAAAAAAATGTGTTTTTCACTATACTAATACTATTTCTAGTGGTAATATTGGAATAGTTCCCCTAAAGCCATTGAGGAGAAAATCGACTAGAGAGAATGTTGTGTATTACAAATACATTAAGAAATTGAAGCAAAAAAATTGACTGATGGGATTACTTTAATGGCGGCCAAACCATTAATTTAATGGTTTATTTAATATTTATAAACAAGTCTCCGTGGGGTTACAAGTTGGGCTTACTAAAATGGAGTCATGCTACAAAATTTAATGCCAGTGGTATCTCTAGGAAACATATGTTAATATGTTCGATTCAGTGTTCAGTGCCCTAAGCAGACGACTACAGACGACATTCCTTTCAAATCCTAGTCTCCTAATACTTTATTTTGTCTCCAATCATCAAATTGAAAAAATCTTGCGCTTCAAATACTAAGCCAACTCCTTCAGACTCTATCTAAATTGAGAAGACTGAGGAGAATTGTAAGGTAAAACACTGAGTAGAGTAAGAAACACCGAAAACATACAGAGATAAGTCGGAACGCTAAAGAAACGCTGGAGATGGTTTTAACCAAAAATGTGACACCCATTACCATGTATGTTGTGCCTCACTTAACAAAGATAGATGGAAATACATGTATTTACTTTTAATACAACCTTCTCCACCGCGATATACAAACACAATACCCACCACCTGTACATACGGGAGTGCCTGCTTAATCACGCTTAAACCGTGTTATTCCTGTCTACCTGATAGTATAGTATTCATATGTGTGCATTAAATAAGACGTACTAACGAACCAACCGAACGCCAGCGCTATCATGTCTTAAGGTAATAATAATCGTCGTTTGTCTGGTGTCATGTTCGATATGTTACATAACACACATAGTCCTGTTGTCTTCAGATACCTGACATGATGGGTTCGTTCACATGTCTGCCGCTGTGATGCGCTGTCATACTGAATGATAAACACATATTATTAGAGACAAGATGGATAAAAATAACAAGGTAAATATTATCCAGCAAGGAAGTGTTATTAATAATTACAAAACATATGCTCATTAGCGCGCCAGAAACGTGTAAATGCCACTAGAGCACGTCCTCGCTTTCATTTCCTGGTTTTTTTGGTCTTTCCATAGAATTGCAAGGTCAGTTTACAGTGCTTCGAGAGGAAACTTGTAAATATTCCTAAGCAATCTTCAATCAAATTGATAGTTTCGATCCAAAAAGAAAAGTCTCCACGTCAGCAATATCGAACATTAGCAAGCAGACGGCACAGCTTTGGGGTTGGTGATCTGCCTAAAATTTTTTTTGGTGATTAGAGTACACTTAATATTTTTGGTGTACCTAATAAGCTTAAAAAAGATTGGTGTATATAACAGTCCCGGTAGTCTAGTGGCATAGATGTTAGACTCGTAATTGAATGGTTCTGTGTTCGAAACCGACTCTGTTCAACAGAACTTTCGTTATATTAATTTTTTTTATTAACAAAAGTCTTATTTATTTATAAAAAAAATTATTTATAAAAAAAAAAGTAATACGGAAAAAGTTTTGTTGAATAGAGTCAGTTTCGAACGCAGGCCCATTCAATTATGAGTTGAACGTCTATACCACTACACTACCGGGACTGTTACGTACACCATTCTTTTTTATGCTTATTAAGTACACTAGCAGCATTAATCCCAAGGCTGTGCCGTTCACTTGTAAAATATTCGTTTGAAATCTCGCACAACAACATAATTCATACTCCGCTTAGAAAGCTTTAAAGACAATAATTAATCACAAAGAAGTAATTCCACCGAGCTCGAGACAAAACATCATCATAGACGTTAGAAATTCTGTTAGATACAGTGAGAACACAACACAATAGTTCTTTGAATGAAAATTCCCCTTTTCACTCTCTCAATTCTCCGCGAAACATATGACATTAAAACAACGGCAGCTCCACCAAAATTACATTATCTTGTCGTAGACTAAGTAAGTACATAATTTAAAACGCAACTTGCCATTTTAAAACAATACTTCATTGTACACAGACAGACAACATTCCTCCATTTTGGCACATACCTAGTAAAATATTATACAACACAACACAACACAGACAGATGCAAAAACAGCAAAGAAATTTAAATTATCATTTCCTCTAAATAAAACTCCAATCAAACTCCGTGCAAAACAAAAAACAAAAAAAGAAAAATGAAAAACAGAAAAAAAAAACAATAGAAAAACGGGGACATTCACTTGTTTTTTTCCAGTGCCTTGACAACAGTCATAAATCTTCGTACAAAAATTATTCCTGTCTGATCCACTAGTTATGCCATGTTCGCAAGGATTGTTCTCAGTATTTTCTTTTCTTCTTTTGTTTTTTTTATCATTTGTTTCTATGTGGAAAGAAGCCACCAACTGGTAGTGGTGGGTGTGGGGGGGATGCAATGACGAAACAGCATATATAATACTACAATAGCGCAACAACAAAATGACACAGTTAATCTGTTTTGTTGAAGATGAAACCGACGAGATGGGTGAATGTCGTGATGGTGGTCGGTGCTGGTTGGAAAGTATGAGGATGGAGATTAGAAGAAACGAAGCTATTTTGAGAGACAGTGGCGGGGTGGGGTGGGGTAGGGTACAATATGCTGGTGGACTGGGTTATGTATTTGCATACGGGGGTCGTCCAAGGTAACAGTGGGCGTGAACTGAACACAGAAGTAGATAAAAAGTGGGTATTGAGCAGTAACAGTAGCAGTAACTGGTTTAAACTGGTTTAAACTAGTTGAACTGACTGTTAACCGAGTTAAAAATAGCTACTGACCTGTTAAAAGCGGTTACTGGACGGTTAAAAGCAGTTAATAGCGATTAACAGCCAATTTAAACCAGTTACTGCTACTGTTACAGTGGTGCGATCGCATCACTTCCAGTGCCCCACTTTCTATGCGGGGGAAAAACTTCAAAAATTTCGCTTTGCTAAGTGTGATGAAGCCACCTCGCACAATTTTTGAAGGTTTCGGAGTTAGGCGTGTTGGAGGACGTCAACGGAATCAAAATTTTTTTGAAGATTTAAAAGAAAGAAGATCGAAAATTTTCATTTTGGAGGAAAACTGATTCAATGTTTTCGTTTTACCTTGGTGAACTTGGAAGCAAAATCGATAAGTATACTTAAAAGACTTCTGACACATTTTTCTGAGGTCAATTTTAAACGCTATGAATTTTTTTTGAAATGTCTTTCAGCCTAAAAGCACATTAATGTTGTTAAAATACTCTTGACTATTCTTATTTTAAGAAAAGCTACAGGTCAGCTACAAACAAATTTTCCTATACACTGAGAAAAAATTACAGTAAAAATTACGGAGCTGCCTCCGACAAATCAGGCCCAAGTGACCAGTCGATAGGAAATTATCAAGCAAAAATATAAAAAAATGCCTTTCAAACATTATTTTTTACGATTTATTTGAAAATTTTTCCTGTACAGCTCAAGAATTTTTCCTATACTGCTCCGTAAAATTCAATGGGCTAGTAAAATTTCAAGTGGATACCACGAAAATTTACTTAATTTTTGTTAAACTGAAACCTGTCTTTCAGCATCTCTCCCACACAAGCATCGCACCAACCAACGTAACGCTAGAGGACAAGCACATACCTAACTGCTCTGGCACGCGTAACTGTCCGCATCAAACCAAGGTCATTTTGAATACGGCTTTTATTGCAAACAGACAACTAACTTATTGTTGTGTGTGCCTTGTATGTGATGTGTACTATGAGTGTTATCATTTTTTTTCTGTTTTTTGTTATAATAAACTATTTAATGGACTTTACATTTAAAACAAAGAATTGCTATTTGTGTTTCATGAAAATCGCATTATTTTATTATTGACAAAGAGCTAATAACTAAGATATAACAATTAAGATTTTTATATGTATTGATGTTTATTGAAACATGTTTTTCTACAAATAATAAAAAACCACAGAACATTTTTATCCTTCTATCAATATCTTTTTAAACTATTTTGATTCAATTATTTATTAATAAATAAAAAAAAATCTTATAAATAATACGGTAAGAAAGTAGAACTTTTCCTGTACAGCGCCGAAATTTTTACGGAGTCACAGTGTAATTTTTACTGTGCAGTCAAATTTTACGGAGCCATAGAGTAATTTTTACTATACTCATCGTACTTTCACCTTTGCCTGTCATTTATGTCCGCATTACCAGAGAGCTCCGTAATTTTTTACTAGAAATTTCCGTAAAAATTATCGTATTTTTGTCGCAGTGTAGAAATGCAAGTAAATTTTGAAAATGTGTTACTATACCGTCAGCAAAACGAAATCTTTACCAACTATGTGAATGATAAAATTTCCTATTTTGTGTCACCTTGTATTCACATTTCCGTTTCCATTTTTTCTTTTAAATATACAAAATGTTATTAAAAAATTCCTTCACATCGTGAGAAAAAGGCAACGAATGCGGGGACGGTCTGTCTAAGGCGAAACAAGTATGGCAAGGCAGAAAGCAACCACCAAGCAAGCATTCATGTATTTTATATATTTGTGCGGTGCGGTTTAAAACAAAATAAGGAAAAATGCTTTGTCAGTATCTTTTACACTTTCTACAACAATTATGTTAACATAAGGAAATTTCTGTCACTGTAAAAAGCCCCACCACCATACACCCCGCAGTCGGTTGTTAGACAGTGGAAAAAAACACAGAACAGAAACCAAATAAAAAAAAAAAAAATCGACCAAGTGCGAGTTGGACCGGCAGAGTTAGGGTTCCGTGCAGTGCGAGTCAATAAATTGAATGAAACTTTCGTTTGGAAACAAAAAAGTTTTAAATCGGTGAACGACAAACCCGTAAAAATATAAAATATATCAGAACATAGGAAAAATTGAAAAACATCAGAAAGTTGTTAAATTTCAGAGGTCATGAATGAAAATAGTTTAAATATATTTTTGAAAAATATATTTAAAAATAATTTTGAAAATATAATTCTTAAAATAATGTAAAGCATAAACAAATACGAAAACAAAGATCTTTAAAGATTTGATGAAAATTTTTCAAAAGTTTTAGAAAAATAGAGTTTTAAAAACCCCGCCCAAACGTCAAACAAAGAATAAGAAGTAACATGTCAAAATTAATACAAAACGAGTAGAAATGAAAAATGTCAAATGTCATTTTTCTTTTACCGATTTAAAACTTTTTTTTTTTGTTTAAAAAATATGTAATTTCCCCGCAGTTGGATTTCCTGATTTTTAAATTTCAAACTTTTTTATTTATGTATATTTACATGTTATTCAAATCTGCTTGTGATAACTGAAAAATGTTATTTATATTATTTTTTTTTCTATAAAATCCATAGTTTTCCAGTTATATACGATCCAAGATCTACCCGTACTATTAAAAATCAAAAAATTTTAGCTTTAGAAACCTGGATGATCAGGCGTCAGGAATGGTCATTTCTAGCAATTTTTGAACTATATCATTAAGATTACTAGACTAAACTTTATAAAAAAAAATATTTTCTAAACTAAAATTAAGATTAAACTAATTTCGGTGACAAACAGATACTAGAGTGACATTATATAAGGATCCTGTTTTGCTTTTTGAGCTACGCAACCCGCAAGGCAGGCATGAAACC
This sequence comes from Brachynemurus nebulosus, assembly GCA_035578155.1. Taxonomy (NCBI): domain Eukaryota; kingdom Metazoa; phylum Arthropoda; class Insecta; order Neuroptera; family Myrmeleontidae; genus Brachynemurus; species Brachynemurus nebulosus. The sequence goes on from JAPWDM010000003.1 coordinate 75,511,444, forward strand.
AAAAAAGGAAATGAAAAAAATACATTTAAAAAGGACGACACGTTTGAAAATACAATAAACGAGAATATCTCTTTACAGAATATTCATTCCAGCTAGCTAGCAAGCCTCCTACGCCTCGAAAAAAAAGGGCTTGGGTAGAGACATAGCTGACTGGCTGGCATAGAGCAAACGAAACATACAAGTCGTGTAGCTTCACGTAGAAATTTGTCAAAATCGAAAAAGTAACACGCACCGAAAAAAAAAAAAAAAAAAAATAAACGAAATATGCGAAAAATTCTAGTTGGTTGAGTTGAATGAGTATTCGAGCAGTGATTCTCAATATTTTTTTCTATATTGACGTACGATAATTTTTATTTGAAAACACATTTTTATTAAAATTTTTCGCAAAACAAAACAGTCTTATTCAGTCAAAATAGTTAATAGCAAGCTGTCGGCAGCTACAATTAGCGTCGCAATAGTATATTGTGCAATAAGTGCGGGAAATTGTCGATTGCCCACGAAAGCGAAGTTGAGCGCACGAAGGTAGTGAGTGCGCTCAACTTCGCTTGAGTGGGACAATCGACAATCCCGCACGAGTTGCACATACTATTTTTTATTACGAATTTCACATACTTTTTTCTATTATTATCACTATTTTTGACATTTTTATTACTTTTTAAAATAATATTTTTAAGTGTTCGTCTTTTTTTTCTGAATTAATTATCGTTTAAATTACTTTGTTGGTGGTTTCTATAGAAATAATTATGAAATATTTATTAAATGAAAAATTAAGAGGCGGCTTTGCGTGTTTTATTGTCAATTTGCGTGTGAAAAGTACAGTGGGCAAACAGCTATTTTGCGTACAGAAATGTGTGCGCCTAGTTAGTACTTCTCCCGCATGAGTAATAAAAAAATATAAATTAAAATTTTATTTACCAAAAAAAAAAAACAACATTGCGTTCTTTGTAAACAAAATGCAATGTGAATATCAAAGATAATTTTTTTTTCAAAAACATTTTCATTTATTTGCTTTATTTTAAAAAACGTAATAAAAACAAAAAATAAATTTATTTAATTTTGAATAGAATTAGTTAAACAGGAGCGGAGAAATAATATTTTTTGTCTGAAATGTTCCGAGACTATGGTAACTTTACAACTTTTGGTATAGAATTGTTGTGACTTGACTACGACTGAAGGATAAAATTACTAAACACATTACTCGGGCCTGTAAATAATCTCTTTGATCTCTAATTCAACAAGTTCAACTCTTTTGCTAGTTTTTCCACGGCAAAAATGCTTGGAAATTAATTCAGCCGACGCTCCTGACCTATCGATTTGTACGCCAAACGTATTGAACACTATCTAAAATATATTAAACAAAAAAACTACATAAACTAGTGTAACTATCACACCCCTCACCCCTCTACAAATCGAAACATATAATTTTTTTTTTGCAGGTAAATATTCATACTGTTAAAAAAAATGGTTTTTTTATGTCCAATTCAAATATATAATAATTTATTTTGGTTAATGTATGTAATATATCGAATATAGCCAACCAGACTAGTTACCTGTTTGCTAGGCTAAAAATGGCAAAAAATAAACCCCATAAATCTCGGTTATTTTCACTAATTACACAAACAAAAAACCGTGTTGGTTGTAGAGGTTATAAAACAAAACCAGTTACATACAAATGGTTTTATGAACGTAAAGAGCCCCAATACAGGTACCTACATTAGTATATTATGGAAGAGACGAAACAAGTGATTGTGTAGGTTATACGTTACATACAAAGTGGTTAAGTGGATGGGGGGGGGGGTAGGGGGAGGGGGGTAGTAAATCGATTTGACGTGTTCTAATTTTGTGCAAAACACCAATAAGAGTAACCCTACTAGTGTAGTATCCAATTGCATATTGCACAATACGTATAGGGACGTGCTAAACCAAAAAGGCAACATCTCAATTTAAAATACAATATTATACAAACTATGAGGTAATTAATCTCCACTTAATTTGTGTAAAAACACTTTTTTGTGCTTTATGAACGGAATTACCTTTTTTTGTTTTGTTTAAACTACTACCATTTGATTTAGCATGGCTGTATTTGGTGGGAGGGGGGGCGGGGGCTGTAGTAAAGTAATAAAGCTTGTATTTTGTTGTTTAGTGAACGTGAGGTATTAAATCTATGATGCTTGCGCGAAAATTAGACCTGATATAATAAATGTTTCAAATATATCCCATATTGTAATCATTATATCATGAATTGTTTAAAAATGTTTTAAAAAGGAGCCAAAGTAATTTTTAGCCCAGGACGCGCCTATCCCAAATTTTTTTTTTTATATTTTTTATGAAAAATTGACGTTAATTGTGCTGATTAACCATGGCTAATTACAAAAGTCATACATCTCATTAAAATCGAGTTTATGTATAATTATATCATTTAGGCCCTAAATGCCTATTTAATTTTCGAATAAATTTTGTATGTTGAATATCAATCACTGTAGCTACACGAAAATTAAGGCCTATTATGATCTGAAATATTCATACCCATCTCATATAATATATCGTTTAGGTATGCTTGAACAAACACGAGTTGGCAGTAAGGAAAATAAGATTTTTCAAGTCAGTTTTACATTGACAATTTAACCCATATGTGTATCGAGTCCCATAAGAATATTGTAGTTTTTTCACTTTTACCATGGGAAAAACAGATTTTTACAGCGTAAAAATTGGTGCAAAACATTTCATTGGTCAATTCACGGTAGGTAAACACGATAAAAGTGAAACAAAAATTTGCATTGGTAAATTTAATTGATTTCAGAACCATAGTAACAACGTATTAAATAATATAATATGAATTATACTAATTTATTTTATTCGTTAAATTATCTTACCGTATTACACTTGAGTTATATATTTTTTCTGAATAAATTTGTGTTTTCTACAACTCAAATGTCTTGCCTAAAAGCAATTTAATTCACTTCGTCGTCACGTTTTTGTTAGTTGACAGTTCTTCTCGTTAAATTGCTCGGCAACAAATTTTCGTTACGACAAACCCATCTGAATCGTCATATTCGTTTACCTTTACTACTTGTAACCAATCAGAATTTTCATTGCTCATAACTGCCAACTCCGGGTTGTTGAAGTATACTTATATAAAATTATAAATACATACATTATATGTATTAATATAGGCAATATTTGTACATACAAAACCAAATATACATATATTAGTATACCTACAATATTTGTAGGTGGAATAATTACAGTGATGTACAAAAAAATTCGAACACCTTACAACCAAGTTTTATTTCTATTAAAGAAACATAAATGATTAGAAACAACCAAAACAATCAACTAATATGACCGTTTCCTTTTGTCCACTACTGTACTTGTTATATAATATATTTCCATCAGTGGTACTGGCACATTTAATAGGGTATACGTACCAAAATATGATGGAATATCAAATCTCATATGAAATATTTACATTTACCTTTAACGATTACTAATTTATGTGCTAACTAATGGAACATTTCCCGTGTGATCATCATCATTAAACCAATAGCTCCATAGTACTACCAACCGCAGAATTCATTTTACACTATCATATTTTAAATATGTATATTGGTATCTCTGGTTTTCGCTCAGGTATATCGTTATGTGAATAATAAAGCACTGTTACAACAAATATTACGTATGGTACCTAGTAGAATTGCGATGGTTTGAAAAGGTAATTTCGTAATTATAATCCTTTTTGGGATTAAGCAATATCTAAAGGGAGCAATATTGAGCATACTATTGCAGTTTTTGCCTATATTAAGGGGAGGTTTACTCGAGAGTCCTTAAAAATTATGTATTTTTCTAGAATTTTTTTCTAGAAGAAGAACGGAAGTAAATATCAATTTCAAATTTTGTACACATATTTATTAAGTATTAAACTATACAAAAAAAAATTTTTTTCAAGGAAAAATATAAAAAATTGTCCATTTTATAGATACTGCAGTGTGCCGATCCGAAAATCCAATGTCTTGTTGGCGGACATCCTAGCGCCGGTAAGAGTACCGGCACCTCTACCTATAATATCAATAAATTGCTGAAAAAAAATGGCGGATGTTTGAACTTCTGATTACGATTTTTGTCTTATTTTTCGCTCTTTAAAGTAAATTTAAAAATAAAAAAAATATTGAAAGTGTATCGAACTTAGGTAGAGGTGTCAAAGAATTGAATTATCTTTAAAATAAAAAATTAAAAAAAAAGATCCATCGAATAGTTTTTGAGTTATCGTGTCCGCCAGTTCCAAAAATGTAGTTCCGAGATATTATAAAATATATATAAAGAAACGTATTTTCAAAATTTTATATTTAATAGAAAGCTTTATTTCAGTAAAATCACTTTGGGAACATATTCTACACATAATTTGCTATCAATTTCGGCAAAAAAAATCAATTTTTTTTATCAAATCTCAAGTAAACCTTCCTTTAAATTACTTTCAGCAAAATCACTTTAGGAACATATTCTACACATAATTAGCTACCAATTTCTGCAAAAAAAAAATCTATTTTTTTTAACGACTCTCAAGTAAACCTCCCCTTAAATCGCAGAATCATCTGAGTTTAACGAATTTTACAGTTATAATATTTTCGCCGGCGCTCCCACCACACCACTTTGTTGCGCAATAAACTTGTGTGAAGTGATTGACGTTCAACAATGTTATTATCGACGTGTATTTATTTGTTCATATTGCAAATGATATTTACTTTACTATTATTGTCGATATTGTTGGAAAATAAATTTTCCAATAATGATACTAGTAAAGAAAATTATGTGCGGTAGTATTTGTTTAATTGTTTTCCATTCGTTATTAGTTGGATTGTAATTATTCTATTCGAAGAAATGTTTTAATTATTTCGTAACTATAGTTTATATATATTATAAATCTTTCAATACAAATATAGTCAGTATATGCGTACTTAAAAATTACGTAAAATGAGCAGGTATAAAAATTACATGAGTACGTATTTAAAAATTTTCAAATTTGAAATAATTAAAAAAAAATCCTGTACTGTTACAATTCATTACTGAATTCAAAAGAATTAAAAAAAATGTTCATTTTTAAATACCCTAGTCAAAGTATTTACTTTAATAACTTTCTTTGATAAAAATACTTTTTAACAGCTTTTAAGCATTTAATCACTACATTGCATAAGAACATAAGTTATTGCATCATTTAATTTTTTTACAAATGTATATTTTTCAAAATTTTCATAATATTATAAAATTGAAATGTAATGAAATGTAAATTTCTACATGTAAATTAATGCTTTATTTTGTTTATAGACGCAACTTCTAAGGAAATTTCTAAGTTTTGAGTAATTTGGATTGTACTATACTTTTTATAGCTGTTTATGATTTTTTTGAATATATTTTTTTTGTGCGATTTTTTTTATGCGGTCCCTGTCCACCGCACAAAAAAAGGATCAATTGTAATAACAACCTCTATCCATTTAAAACAGATTAGTTCTCTAACAGTGAAAAAAATTTTCAAAATCGATTGAGTAGTTAATTTTGGGCATTTTTTTAGGTCCCCATGGATACCATTAGAGACAATTTTAATTGTAGTGTTTAAATACTTTTCCCCACTACTGTACTTTAACTAAATTTTTTTTTAAAATCTTTAATGAATTATATTTGATTAGAGTATAATATTATACCATTCAGGAATTGAAGTAGAAGAAAATTATACCTCAAGAAAATAAATTTTCATTATCAAATCAAATTCTGTATACTACGATATTATCGATGAATATTTTCAATTTAATTGATAAATTGAATCGAATTTAATACGTTCAAATAATAATAAATAACGCTGATAAAATTATATACAATGATCAAAAGAAAAAGCGAGAGAGAGAACTAGAAGAAAGAGATAGAATCGGTTATGGAGAGAAGATTTGGTGTGTGAGAAGTATGAGGTGCTGGTACTTTATTTAATCTATATTATTCGTTTTTACTCTTTGCGTTCAGTGAGTGTTTGTTATCTTTTGATGTGGGTTTATTTTAAACAACTTATATCTACATACATACTACCGAAAGGGAAATGAAAAGGGAGACAATCGATTTCCTTTCAATACTTTTTTGGTGGTACAGTTGTATTCATAAATATGGAAAACAATTTTTGTATATCGTGTTGTACTGTTGTAGTAATTGTAGTGTTTCATTTTTTATGTCCACACCAGTACTTTTGACAAATATAACGAATCAATAAAGTTTATACCAATATTTATATTATTATTTATAGTATATATTATTATATCCACCATCTTTGTTTTTGTAAAATATTTTATAATGATGTAGTTTATATATTTTATTATACTTAAAAGCATTCGTGAGAGATCCTTTTGTGTATTTTGTATATAATTATATTTGGCTTATTATAATTTTATCAAACGTAATTATAAAATTTTCCCCCAGAATGAAAAATTTTGATTTTAATCTCAGATTAATATTATTGTGTTATTTTCTGAATCAGCTGTTCAAATTGGTGTCGGCCATGCTTGAAAACAAAAGATAGGTAGATATAGTTTCACTTTAAATCCGATAATGTGTTTTTTTGATAAAGAAGATTAATTTCTGATGTTTGAGAATTGAAATTTTGATCATAATTTTATAAATCATATTTAGGTGGATTTAGGTTACGGAAATAATTATAAAGAATTGGAAGTTTACAGTTCAATTAATGTTTTAATTATGATAAATAAAATTAATTTTTGAAACGGAAAATGAATGTTAATTGGATTTGATTTCCGCGAACGAACTTATTCATCGATAAATAATTTCGGAAAAATAAGAGATACAATTTTTCATATATATATATATATATATATATATATATATATATATATATATATATATATATATATATATATATATATATATTTTTTTTTTTAATGTTAAAAATATTATTCGCTGCAAACGGTAGATTAGCGTATGTTGATGTTTAATTTTTATTGTAAAAATATTAAAATTTAATTAAAAAAGTGTTTTTCTAGTGATTTTTGTAATTTTTTGAATGTTTCACGATGATAGTGAAGCTTGGAAAGCTTCAGTACGTACGCCAGGTGTACGGTATATGCTGCATTTATCCCGCATAATTATACTTGTTTACCTTTTTTTTTTTATCAAACATCATTTTTTGTTCTGTTTTTGTTGTGTGTTCAACTAAATCGTGTTTTTAATTAAAAAATATTTTATTTTTAAATTTATATTAAATAATTAGTGAATAGGGGATGAATGGGTTGTTATGGTCCGCTCCGAAAGATATTATTTACTTAAGGGGGTATTTTAGTCTAGAAATTCGAGAAAATCGATTTTCTTTGTTTTCATATTTTCAAAGTTTAGACCCTTAAGAATAAGCCTCTAAACGGATTTACGGAAATTCGAATTATTTTCGGAGTTATGATTATTTTTTCCCCGTGTACTGTGTATCTTTTCAGTGTTAAATTCAAATTTTTAATATAAATTACTCGAAACTACTTTTTTCGATACGATTGACATGATATCTCAAGTTCTAATGCACCGATTTACTTGAAATTTGGTACAGACCTTCTTAATACCATCAAAATGGTCCGACGTACCGGTTTGTGGAAATTTTTTTTTTTACTATTTTTAAAAAATTTCCAAAGTTGAGAAAAGGAGGCGAAAAAATGTTTTTTTTTTTAAGTGAATGCCATTTTGTAAAAAAATTTATTTTTTCAAATCGGCTATGTCCAACTAATTCTACATTTTTGTTTATTAAGAATTAACTAAAATTTTATGTTTCAGATCACCAGGAGGGTTGGAATCACGTCAACCACGAGACACTTTTTTTTTGAGAGCCCACTTTGCCGGCCTGTGCCGATTTTCATTTTGAATTTTTTTTAAATTTTTATAAATTTTTATACTGTTTAAATATCAAGAAAAAAACTGTTAAAAATGGATACTAAAAATTTTTACTATTTTTTTTTTTTTATTACGCTCGTAGAATCACCTCAAAATCGAGCCATTAGATTAGAATACCCCCTTGAAGTGGACATACTGTCAAATTCGCAATCGTTCTTATAATTTCCTTTGAAATAACTACGGAACTAATCCATATATAGACTTCCGTCTAAATAACTTCATTTATCTAGAAGGAAATATTTTGGTGTAGATCGTGTACTGGTTTCCAAGTACAACAACCAATCACATATGTAAATTAAAAATCACAAAGTGATTGAAAAAAATTATTCGGATCGGCCGGGAATCGAACCCACGATCTCCTGGTAACTAGCCAGGTGTGCTATCCATTACACTATCGATCCTTTGCTCGACAGGCGCCCGATATAGAGAACATTCAATCACCTATGTGTATGTACTCTCTATAATGCGAGAAGCAGTTACAACTTTTCAATTTCAAATATTAGCAATTATGTGATAATTACCAATCACATCTTTTTGCCAACTTGCCAAACCTCTTAGTACCGTCTGGTATCTTCACAACCTTTAAATTTCGCTTAAATCCTTCTTTTGGATACATTCAGGATGAACGAAATACTTGTAGCAATTTATACGGTAACAGATTCCTTAGGTTTTTTTTTTTGCTTTGATAAGAAATTTAAGTTTTGGAAAAAAACAAAATCTGACGCCCATTGTAGGCAACTTATTATGCTCTCAAAAAGTGATCGCAGAAATAAAGTCAGTTTTCCCCTACTTTATTTTGTTTTGATTAAAAAAAAAAAAAACATCTATACGTTATATGGTATAGCTATAACCTATAAATATAAAAAAAAATACCATACAAAACAGAAGCAACTGTCGACATAAATACCAACAAACATGACTGAATTACACTGAATATTATTTAAAATACCTATTACAAATTTTTTTTCTGAATAAAATTAAATTTATTTTTAAAATAAACCAACAGCCTTCAAAAATATTAACTATTTTCATTTAATTTTATCTATTTAAATTTTTTGCGTTTACAAAAACAAAATTGTAATCATGATCGAAGCCCTAAAAGACGGGCTTCAATATACCTACCAACCTTGTTTTCGAATCATCCCGTATATTATTCCACTCAAATAAAAAAAAATCAAAGATATGATGATCAATTGAAGGAAAATAATATTTTTCGATTGCCAATATTTTCTTTTTTTTGTACCTAAATGGAAAGAAAGAAAAGTCGGTTGCGTCAACTCAAAGATAAATCTATTTACTTGAAGAAAATGTAATATGTTCCCTAAGGAATATTTCGTTAGAGCATGTGTGTGTGTTTTTTTCTAAAATTGAATACAATATTTACGTACTGTGTGGTATTCTTTCTCGATGGTGTTTTCGGTCCGTAATGTAATCTGTTCTTTCAGGAAGCAATAATATTATTAGCAAGTTGATGTAAAAAGGAAATCAAAAAGAAAATCTAAATATGTGGTCCCATCTCCCTTTGCAATATAATTTAGTGGGTAGCGTAAAGTTAGCGGGTGACAATCTTACACAATTTTACTGTAGTCAATTGTAATTCTTGTCCTTTTTTCAGTTTTTTTTTTTTTTTTTTTGAAAATTAGAAATGTAGGTAGAATTAATAGAAATGAATCATTTTGACAAAATTGTACTATATTAATCGAAAAAACGAATTCAGTAGTGACTTTTAGATGTGAATATTAAAAAATTTTATTCCAAAAAATAATTATTTAAGGTACCATATCACAGTGTGATCGGCCGAAAAATGGTAAATTTTCGCAATTTTTTCGGATGGATAAGATGGAGGAGTGGGGATGAATTTTTTGGGATCTATGGGAGCTTTTTTTTTGAAATCTTCCTATTTTTTTTTACATGGAAAACTGTAAAAAATTTTGTACATTTATTCAAACCGCCGCCATTTTTTCGAATTTAAAAAAAAAACACATGGCGGCTTACCTACATATTGATAATCTATTTGATTTTTTTTGTTTCAAATGAATATTGCGGTCGCAACCGTGGGCATCAAATATTGTCATTTTTTAAAGACACTTTTTTCAAAAAAATTATAGTAATTATAAAAAATAAATAAAAAAAAATTTTTTGTATTGTAAATAGTGATATTAATCGTAAAATAAATTCATTCCCATTCCCCACATCCTATCCATCCGAAAAAAAATTGCGAAAATTCACTATTTTTCGGCCGATCACCCTGTGATGGTACGTTACAACTTTCTATCCAGAAAAAAGAAGAAAAGACAAACATTTAACACAGTGTTGCAGTTCTTTCATGTGTTATATGTACGGTGTAGATGACAAATGGATTTTGCACAGATATTCACCCCCCCCTCCCCCCGGCTTGAGCTTATAACTGATTATCATATTAAAAGCACTAAGATGGATTTTTACATTTTTCAAATATTTAAAAGTTCCGCTTCATTCAATTCTGTGTGTGTCTGTACTTATTTGATAAATTAAATGCTTTTCCATCCATTTTCAATTTTTTCATTGTACACGGCTGTCACATTTTTCTTTTTTAATATACACAATGTTTAATGTGAAAGTCCCCTCAACAATAATTAACAAAACTATACGATATAAGTGAACCGATTTCCAAATCGTTCAGATCTTAACAGGTAATCTTTCACAAATTAAACGTTTTGGAAAATTCGAAGACACTGGTCAGTGCTTGTGTTAGTTTCATCAAGGCATAATTGATTTTTCGAGTGAACACACGGTATCAACTTTTGTTACATTTTTATAAATAGGTTTGTTCCAACAAGAACTAGGAAGAATTTACACGCAGAACTTCAAATTTTGTGTTCAGTTATGGAATTAATTCTAATCCTAAAACACAGACCAATGAATTATAATTATTATATATTATATTTTATATAGACTAATTATATAAATATATAATTGAGGCAACCAGATACGACTAGGGTACGACCGGATAGTATTCTGTAATATAGTAACCAATGCAATAATCAATTATGGTATCCATAGTAACGTTTTCAAATCATTTTTGAGAAGAAACTGCAACATTTTGGAAGAAAAAAAAGTGGTATTCGCTTCATTTTCAAAATACGTATACGTATACAAATTATGTCCTGCAATAATTATAGTCGCATTTGTTGAAAAAAAATCCTTAAATTTCACCATCTCTGTTACCTGCTTCAAGCAAAATGCCTACAAACTGCCTATACGCTTTGTCTAGTAGTATAATATAATAGTTAGTGATGCACAAATGCAAGACCAAGACCAAGACTGCCAAGTCTTGGTCTTGGTCTTGTTTTTGCATTAAGAATCTTGGTCTTGGTCTTGCTAGAGAAGTTTGAGTCTTGTTCTTGGTCTTGGTCTTGCAAAATGCAGTCTTGGTATTGGTATTGCTAAAGAATCTTGCACTTTCTTACATTTTTTTATTAGCGAATTTTTTCCTTCTAAAATCAGAATTTTCTCTCTTTACGGTATTAATTATACTTTTAAACTATTTAAATAATTTAGCAAGAGTCTTGCTTTTTTCTTGCTATTGTCTTGGTCTTGCTCACTTCAGTCTTCGTATTGGTCTTGCAGCCATACTTATAGTCTTGCTCTTGTTCTTGCAAAAAATGCAAGACCAAGACTAATTTTACTCACCACTAATAATAGTGTTCATTGGTCTGTGTTCAAAACTCATTCACAAATTCTAAATTGAATTTGACTGGACCTTCAAATGACATTCCAGCGTTTGTTCGAACAAACCTAATATATACATCTTTCGTAACATAATACTCTATTTTTTCGGCGACCTATATATATCGTACATATTCATATTTAAACTACGTTTTTACGCAATTCAACATTAACTACAGCCGGGCAAAATATATTATATCGGAAGTAAATATGAAATGATTCGGCAATAATTTGATAATCTCTTAACGTCTCATTTGAGTTATTACAAATTATTATAAATATTTCATACACAATAAAATTAATAAATCAACAAAATCAGGCGGCCAAGAAAATTCATCATTTAATTTACGGCTATCATCAGATTGTTCCAGTATCCATTATGTTGTTTGCAAGTGATTGTAGTTGGGACAAAGTATGCATACACACATGCTCGAACGAATCCACATGGAAGACAAATGTAGATGGATTGCTGGGAAATGGCAAAAAAATACTGTTTAATACGTGCCTGCCTGCCTGCCTTTAGCGAAATAAATAAGGAAATAATAGAAATATGAATGAATGCTGTAAGGTTAAACAGCGAATAAAAATGGGCCACAAATAATTTATGGGGTTTTATATAAAGGGTGAAATGTTGCCTTGTCACTGATTTGATTTGTGAGCTACTGCCCCGGTTAGTAGTAGTTAACAGCCTGTTGAAACCCGTTAACAACCCGATTAATATCAATTTTTACTAGCCCCTTAATTCAGGCAATTTACAGTACATTGTCAAGTGCCCCAATACCTACTGAATAGGTAGAGTGCTTTCTTATTGACGTAATTAAATCGATATAATATCTATGTGTATAATAGAATAGGGAAACATTTATGAAAAGTAACGAATTATCAAATTTTCCAATACGTATTTTCACAAAGAAAATCCTTCAAACCACTACCATCAATATTATTTAATTTTTCAGAACTGATAATCTTATTAAATTCAAGTAACTTTTTTTGAATCCTTTCGCCGCTAATAATAAAGTTTTATTCTTTTAAGGGAATTTCAAAGTTTTTCCTTAATTTTCCATGTCAGTGATTTTGGAATAATGTGTTTAATTGTTACGGAAAATCAAAAATAAAGGATTACCCTTACAATAAAATTAAATTACACGATTATAATAAAAAAATTAGTATTAAGAAAATTTTTCCATAGAACATAACAAACACATTTGAAGTTTTCTTATTATACTTTTCTTTTATTATTGTTTATAATATGTATTAATTATAAATGAACTGCTTATGAACCGAGTTAGTTCATTCACTTGAACTGTAAACAACCGGGCAACCGGGCAACCGGTTGGCTGAAAATAAAGCAAAGTAAAAGTACAGCAGATAATTGTAATTAGAAATTTCTTTGTATAATTGAAAACTTTTGTCAGACACAACAGGAACGGAACACGGCGAAGGGGTTGTCAAGGGGTGGGGGGAGACGGTGTGATGAATATTCAAATAAACGAAGGAAGAAAAAATTGAGTATATCATATAGAAACAAAGGAAATAAAATTAAACAAAATTTTTACTCTGTAAATAAAATGTTGGGAGTTTTGATTTCAATACTTCGATAAGAGGAATTTCAGTAGTGTAGATTCTTTTTTGGATTAGGTTATAGCGTGGAGTTCAACAATTACAGTACAGTGGTCCAATTTCCAAAAAAAGCGAACAAAAATGAGAAAAGTGAAGTTTGTAATTTTGAACTTATTACCCTGTAATACCGTAGGGGGGTACCACTCCACCTCGGTGTAAACCCACTGTCCATTATATCGTCTGCATTACCAGATAAGGAAACGTCAAACACAGCTAACTTAGCACCGGTCTCGTACGCATTTTCTATTTTTTTTTTAAATAACTTTTGTTTGCACGTGTCTTTTTGAAATCAAAAGTGATGGAAGTTGAAAATGAAGGTGAGTAATCATTATGGATATGTGGCAAAGGGTAATTTAATATTTCTATAGGGTGTACCTTTGGATGATTTGCTTTTTTTGCAACAAAGTATGAAGTATGTAGTTTATTTTAAAAAACAAAATTCTTGCCCCAATGTGCCCCTTCGTCTTTTACACCAAATTTCAGTTTTTTCTTGTCTCACTTTATATTCATAAACAGCAACCTTGAAAATCCTTATATACCACTCTTTGTTTTACTCAAACAAATCTTTGATTTTTGTCCGCTTTTTTTTGGAAATTGGACCACTGTGCGTCGGGATAATCGTAGGTACTTGTATGATGGCGTAAGCGCCGGGTGCAGAAATATAACAATTTCTTCCACTTTATAAAATAGCTGTTGGAAAATTGAGATTTTCAGTGATACAATCTCGACTAACCAGAAATTTTCCCAAAAAAAATTTGACTACTGTAAACATTTTCAACAGATATCTGTTTATTAAACCCAAACCATACATAATATTATAAATATTCATAACTTCATTTAATGAACTTGGGGCTTCATCATATTTGCCGGGTACATAACATTTTCGTCTTACAAGAAATGAAAGTTTAGTTTTCTTTTCTGGAGCATAATTCTTTTCGCCCACACAGCACTGCCTGTCCGTCCGTCCGACTGTCTGTCGACTACTACTCTTCAAACTCATGAACTCTCAAAACTAATTCAAAACATTGTGCCGTTGCTTTCTTTATAAATATTGTTTTGTCTATTTTGTAAAAGATGTTTCTTTTAAAACGGAAATCGTGTAGTAACAAGTTTTTGTTTATTTATATTTTGCTGTGCAACTGTAAACTCGCGTAATCTTCTTTGCTTGCGAAGCAATATTACAACCGAGGAATGAAAACGAACTAACTGATGTCTTTCCCGAGAAATGTTTATCTTGTATTGTTACATTTTTTTTTAGTTGTTGGGATTTTTTTGCTTTATTTTTTTTACAAATTATTAAATTTTTTTTATACAACTAATTAAAAAATATTTGAATACTTATTCACTAACTGCTTAAGGCAGTTGGTCGATAAAACGATTTTCTCAAAGGATTTTAATGAAGTTTCTCTAGATATTTATTTAATTCAATACCAATAATACGAGCCCTTACCGAAAAAAAAAAAACTGACTACCCCAATTTTGAGAAAAACGATTTCAAAGTTTTGTAATTTTAACACGTGCTCCTGTGGGAAAACTCTATTTTTACCCGACTGCATCAGAAGGAGGGTAATGTTTTTCGAAAGTTTGTATGATATCCTCTATGTGTCTGTTTCTTTGGCGCAGCCTGCAGCCTAAACGGCTTGACGGATTTTGGTAAAGAAGGTGTCGTTGGATTCGTCTTAATCTGGGGATTGCTATAGGCTACATGAAATTTCAAAATTCATCCCCTAAGTAGGGGATGAAAATTTTATATAGCAAACTGTTGGGTCTATGTAGAAACGTGAAATTTTGCAGACGAGTTCTTTATGTAACGTAGGGGAGCTTCAAGAAAAGATTTTTGGAAATTCATCCCTTAAGGGTATAAAGTAGGGGATGAAAATTTATGAAAGGTAAAATTTTGCACAGGGCCACAGGGATCCTTTAGTAATGTAGATGAGTATTGGGAGGGAGAATTTTGTGAAAATTTATCCATTAAGGGTGTAAAATAGGGGATGAAAATTTATATAGGAAACCGCTGGGTTTAGAAACGTAAAATTTTGTACAAATGTTCCTTTAATGACGCATGCAAGCACTAAGAGTGAATCTTTAGAATTTAGCTTTCTAAGGGGTTAAAATAGGGGATGAAAATTTATACAGAATACCGCTAGGTTTATTATTTTTTTTTTTGAATAAAATGGGAACGTGTCAAAGAAATTTGATAAAAATGTAATATGTTATAAAATATAAAGTTACAAACCATATTTAATAAGAAATAAAAATTATTCACTACGCCGTTTTTGAAATATAATTTATAAACATTATTTTACAACGTTTTTACTATGCTTCTTCAACAATGCTTTTATATTGCTACAACATAAGCGCGCGGAAATAAAAAATAAGAAAAACAAGTGGTATACAAATATAATAACTGAAAAATATTAATACATTATTTAATTTTTGATAAAAGAAAATTTTTTCGCTGAGATAATTATACTTTTGTACCTGACTATCCCAGAGCAACTACGTTAAGAAGTATTAGTTGAAATTTCCGGGGTAGCAAACTTTTCAAAATACTTTTCAGAAGCTGACAGAACTGGTGTTGCCGAGAAGCCTTCAATTTACCTGAAACAAAAAGAAAATCATTTTAAAAATTGTTTCTCGAAATTAATTAAATTAAATTTTGCTAAAAATTCTCTAAATAAACCACCATAATTTTAATAGGCAATTATACACTTCAATTTTCTCGCGCAGCGCCACTGGAACGAAAATTAGTGTAAACAAGAATGATAGTAACATTACTATGCTACCACTAACACAAAAGTAATCAAATATAACAATCTTTTTGAAGCACCCCCCCCTCTCGTTCCCCTTACGTTGCACGTCCTAATGTGTTTTTCATAACACGCTGAATGAATATAAACAACTATTGTTTACCCCAATACACACATAGATAAATGATCATTTCCAGCACAACGGCGATTGTTGACGACAGCCAACCAGATTCGTGGATCATTATTATTTTCTTGTTTTTTCACACACTGATATAGATGGCAGTGTGGTAGATAGTGCTTTGGTTGGGAGGGGGGATAAGGGGCGGTGCGGACAACACAGGTATCTAATGTTGTTTCTCCTGTTTACAAATTGCGATAATTTATATTAATTTCGACAATCGAATTCATTATTTTGTTGAGTTATTATCATAAATTTGCTATTATGCGATCATTTGTCATGCGCCACGTCAGGAGAATATAATTTTTGAGACGCCGGAAATGTATAATAAAAGGTATTAGCGAACAATTTGTATGGAGTGTTTAAAATTAAAATTTTTTGATGAATATATTTGCTTTTATTTAAAAGGATTTCACTTATTTTTGTTTTTCAATTTTTTGTTGTTGTTTAAAATAAATTGTTTTTTCCCAATTTTAACATAAAGAAAATTGAAAAAAAAACTGCAATTTACAAAAACCTTATAGACCACTGCTCGTATACATATTATTTTATCGCCAAACCGAACACTGTCTATTCCCCAGCGCCATCTTAAAAGTTTAACTTCAGTCCCTACACTGTATTATTCACATGTACATATATTTAAAAATAAACGAAATTTTCTGGAAAACAATACCCATATTCATATAAATATATTTCCATTTGCAATGCCATTTACTAAAAGTGTCGTTATAAACTTTTGAAATAATTTTCTTGAACCATTCTTAGAGCGTATGCCGCCTTTTGACCCAATAATAGATAAATGGTTCAACTTGGGCCGGCACGGCCGGCGTCTCCGGCTCAGTAATTCACGTGCCGTAACCGAAAATTATTTGACGCTGGAGAATAATAAATGGCCGAAACGAAACGTTCACTTGCTGATGACGTTACCATGTTTTCATTGTTTTCAAAATGCCCACGGGAATTGTGCTACGCCACATTTGTTTCTGTTTGTTATTGAGACAAGGACAAGAGATTGTTGGCTGTGTGTGGCTGGTGTGAGAGAGAGAAAAATTATTTGAAAGTAGTCGTTAGTTTATTTATTTATTTATTTTTTTGTATAGGTACCTTTGTAAGTGAAGTAGTGGTAATAAAAGCTCGAAGCTTTTAGAAAATTTACGAAAACATACGATTTTATTATCCGTGTCGTCTTTTAGTCGAAAAATTTACATTTAGACGTGAATGAAAATGTAAAATCTCGAAAAAATTATCTTGTAGAAAATAAATCAAAAATTATTAAAAAAAAAAAAGAACCAGTTTCATTCATTCAACATAAAACACACATAATCTGATAGTCGTCAGGAGCGTATCAAGAGGCGGAGGTGTGTGTGTGTGTGTGGGAGGGGGGGGTGTAAACAAGTAAACAGTTGATTTTACATTTTTTTAATATATTAACGGTAATAAATTAAAAGGAAGTGAAATTTTTTCGTTCGTAAAAAAATTTCCATAAAAATTTTTGTAAGAATTCTCTTTTTTTAATACCGAAACGTATACACACATAGGCTTTCGTGTTGCGTGTTTCAAGGGGAATAATGTTACCTCTAGGATGGGTAAATAAAACAAATTTTTACTCCCCTTCACTATATGTGTGGAGGCGTAATTTTGAAATATTCTCAAAAAAAAAAAAGATAAATTTTGAGACTTTTTCAAAACGAGGCAATAAAAATTTTATATTTTCATCGTTTCTGCATATGCGTACAGTAAAATGCGTAATTATATGACTTCATTTTTCTTTCACTTTGCGGAATAGAAAGAGATTTAATTATTTATATGCATATTATTTGTATAAGCTGTCTATCTGTCCATCCGTTTTCCTTACTCTACCAAATTAATTTTACTGGCTTGAAAAGAAAATTCATTAATAAAAAAAAAAACGAGAAATATGAAAAAAAATGTGAAGAAAAAACCGGTAACGAACAAAAATGATGAAATGACGTAAAAATATCAAGATAAATATAGGGTGGCCGAGAAAAGCTACCAGAAATGTCAAAAATTGATAATTATTTAAAAATAAATCGATAAATAGGGGAAGGTCGCCCAAAGCGGGTAAGCTAAGATTAAACGCCCAAAAAAGTGACTTTTGACCTCAATAAGCAGATCTTTTTTATATTATCAGATAGAATAATTATCGAACTTTAAAATGAAACTTCGCTTAAGAAATGTTTATACGATATTTATTTTTAATAAAGAAAATACAAAACCTCTGCAAAAACCCGCTTTGCCCGTATAGGTATCCTAAAGCGAGTAACCCCCTTTGGGCAAAGCGGGTAAGTACATTCTGTATTTAAATACTGTTATTATTTTTTAATATAAACTTTCTTAATCATATAGAACTTAAAAATAATAATAATTAAGTAAAAAAAATTGAGAAAAGACAAAAATAATAAATTAATAACAATTAACTGCAACTTTCTTTACAACCTCCATATTGGAATATATTACTTCAGGTGATTCCATATCAAAATCACTACAAACAAGGCAGAAATATTTTTTTTTAAGCTTTTTCCCTCATTCCGTCGTAAAAAGAAGATTATTTATTTTTTCCCCCTTCCAACAGTTTTTTCCATTAAGATGCTTCTATTTTGTTTACCCGCTTTGCCCATACCCGCTTTGCCCAAAAGGACTTAATTTCGTTAACTTAGAATAATTTCAAAATGAAAGCCGATATATGTCTACCTTTTTCTACATTAAAAGTCAAATGATGATAACATAATATGGTAATACCAAAAAGATTACAAATAAAAAGGTTTGTGTCTAGTCACAGAATATTTATCGTCAAAATTTTTAACAGAACCAACAAAAAAATTTGATGAAGCTTAACTAGGACATTAAATGACACAAGCGTTCAAGTGCAACTGATTGACATTGGCTGATATTCGGTTAATCTCGGTATACACACGACCTGACAAAAACATTCGATACAACGATATACAAGCGCTTACCCGCTTTAAGAGGGGTACCCGCTTTGGGCGACCTTCCCCTATATAAAATTTACAAATCTATCCAGACCATCATTCGTTTGTACGTTTAAGTGAATTTACTTTTTGGAAATATACTCATTACAGCGGGTGCCATGAAAAGACCTAAGTTCGGGACTATGGTAGAAATTTGTTTTGAGACCTCGAGAAACCGGAAATGAGGTTCACTAAAATTTGTATATGTGTATCTGCGCGATAACTCTCGAACGACGCCTCCAATTGTTACGAAATTTGGTGTGAAGGTCAAAAGTCCCACCAGTAGCTTCGATGAGTCCGTCAGCCAAATACATGCGATTTTTGGAAGTCAAAATTTTCGCCAATTTTAGAGGATTTTTGCAAAATTTGGCCAGATTTCAAAATTTTTTTTGATTTTTTTTACATCGTTGAAAAGAGCGTAAAAAATTACATAAGACAAGCTTTTAAAACATTGTTCTAAGTGAACTAGTTTTTGAGAAAAATTAAGAAATTTACTGGATTTCGTTACAATAAATGCTTCATCATTTCTTTACCATTACAATAGCAATGTTTACATCCGTTTCATTTTTCAAAATAAAAATTAACTAGCTTTTCAAGAACGTGTCATCACCGATTTTGAAAATTTGTTTGCTGTTAGAGAGCTAAACTATTTTAAATGGATATAAGTTATGTTATATGAGGTCTGCCTGCGTCCGGAAACCTCAAAGCGCCAAAAATAAAACTACCCAACCGATTTAGAACATTTTTTCACCTTTAAAAATTTAATTTCTTTTTTGAACAGATGGCGCTCCAAAAAGCGCCAAAAATTAACTATTCAACAAATTTTGACAAGTTTTTCACTGTTAGAGAGCGAAACTATTTTAGATGGATACAAGTTGTTATATAAGATCCTCCAGGGTTCGTCCAAACTTTGAAATTCACTATATATTATGCAGATGCTGCGACAGGGGTATTTTGAGTTTTATGGTCCACTCAATATTTTTCCTTATTTAACATTATGAGTGACGTAGAGCTCTATTCACATTAATGACAAATATTCTGAACAGCGTAACGAAAGAAAAAAAAATTGGTAGAGAAGAAAATCTGATCTGTAGTAAGTAATATAAGTAGTTATTAGACTGACAGTGATGTTAGCTCTATATACTAAAACGAGGTTTTCTTACCTAGCTACCATTTTTTTTTTTTGTTGTTGTTAATATAATTTCCATAGATATAATATTCTTTGGGTAGAACCTTTCCAATAACGAGCACACGCTGTGAGATGATACGCGTCTATTTTTCAAATTAGAGAGCCTTATTTATGCTACGTTAATATTATTTTAGCCTGCGATGCAGCAGAAGTATCATTATCTGTTAAGGGTACTTAAATCAAGATATTTTTTTTCTTATTTAAGAAACTGGGGATTTTTTCTTTTTTAAAATAAGTTGAAATTGAATTTTCTCTCCCTCACTTGAGACAAATTTTTATTTTGATGATAAGAGAGCGGGTGGGAATGATTACGTTTGGAAAATGAGGGTTAACGAAAATTAGCATATTTTAATTAATTTTTTTTTCGCTTTGAAAATTTGAAAAAAATGTAATTTTTGTTAAAAATTATGATTGAGTGAGTAATTGCTGCTTATTGTTTGAGTGCTTCAAAGAAAATTTTATTGAGGATAGACTAGTGACATAAAGAAATTATTTTTACAGGGCTGTATGAATTGAATGAATTTTTCCTGAAATGAATTTTTCCTCAAAAATACAGTTGACGAGTGAAAAAAACCTTTTCAGTTTTGTCCGAGCCTCTTTTCGATTCCGGGGCCCCCGAGTTCTGTCCCGGTTTCCTTCCGTCCCTGATAACATAAGGGTATTAAGGGTAATATATATTTTTTGCGTTCGAAGCTCCTACGACAAGTTACCCGTTTACAGAGTAGCTTATTATTTTTCCTAACAATTGCAGATTTTACTATATTTGTTTCTGTAAGAACGCCAAGTACTATTTAACTTTCTTTTGTAAAAACGATTCAGTTGGGTTGTGTCTACCTCATCTGAATAAAAAATACAAGAGGAAAACTAGGGTTCCGAAGAAAAAATATCACAATTTTCAATCTTTCGGCTTATGAGCATAGAATGAAGTGAAGTTGAGACAGACACTTTTTACTATTTTTTGTTTTTAAACTCCACTTGCGAAATACTAACTTTTCAACTGGGAAATAGCTTGTCTCCCCCCTCTCCATAATTTTCAAACATCTGTTGATTGAAAAAATTACAAAAACTCACATTTGTTAAAAACACTCAAAAAAATTATTTTGACTAAGTCAAAAATTCAAAAAATAATTTACGGTTGAAAAAATTCTCCCAAATAAATGAAATAAATGAAATTATTAAGGGAAATGTTGGAAAATACGGAAAATGTTTATTTTTGGTAACAGTAGCAAGTTCGTTTGAAACGAAGTTGATGTCCTTCTTTTGTCCTTGTCCTTTTCATCTTCAAGCCTCGTTTGTAGCAAAATTTTTGCTACTATGAACAGTTACAGACGAGTTAAATTGGGGCCCTTGCCGAATAAATTTATTTACATTTAGATAAACGATACAAATTGTATTTTGAAAATTGTGAAAAACTCTAGCCACTACGGAACCCGGACTCAGGGCGTACCCAACATGCACTTGGCAAACTTTTTTTATTTTGTTTATAGATATATTTATTCTAAACGATTATGTATACCTAGAAACAAGCGTATACACAAACATCTATTCATATCGACTTAAAAACAATGTTGAGAAATTTTAAAAAATATGTCGATACTTAGGTATGTTGTGTTTAATATAAAAGCTTTACCAGAAGATAGGTACTATTAAACTTTTGCCATACCATAAAAGAGCAAATGACGACAGACGTCGTCGGTACTCGGGAACTCTAGATGCAAAAGGTAGACGAGGTAAAAGGTATTTTACTTGCGGTTTTACTTAAAACCTTTACACAGATTAAGTAGCACGTACGCAAAACGTTTCTACAAGCACATAGTATAGAGGATGATTAGAAAGTGCAAGTTGTAAAAATGGCAAACAACCTTATGTTAAAAACTAACCGTATACCCACCCGATGGGATTTACCATCGGCAACATCTTAGGATGTCAGTCAGTATTAAAGATTTATTAAAATATTATATTATTTATTTTAGTAGCCATGTTATGTAGTAACATATTTTTATACAGCTCTAACTTCGGAAATGACGAATTTCCATACAAATTGTTATCCCGTATTTAGCCCACTTAGGAGAGGAATTTTCAAAAATCCTTTCTTAGTGCTTACCTACGTTACACAGGGAACTCCTGCGCAAAATTTCATTCTTCTAAACCCAACAGGTTGTTAGAGTTTAACTTATTTTTTGTACATTTTAAACTATAGGGTTAACCCAAAATGGATTTTCAAGGAGAAAATTCCCTTTGTATTCTGAATTTCAACATTCTAACTAGAATAGTTATTTAAAATTTTAACAATAGATTTTTAATCTACACATATAATAAAACTGTAACGAGACCATTTCTGTACATGAAATATTTTTTGAAAATTGTACTGGTACCGTAAAATTTTTGTCTGTCTTTCTGTCTGTTCACGCATCACGCTAAAACTACTGGACGGATTTTAATGAAATTTGGTTTGGTGATAACTTATTACCGGGCTCAACGTCTAAGATACTTTTTACTGCGGGAAAATGTCTCATTACCACGGGAAAATAGAAAAACCATTTTGAGCATGTGTATGCATTACTCGTCCATGCAAATGCTTTATAATTATTATACTTATATACTTCTCACTGATTTTATGCGTGAACGACGTCGCGGGTACAGCTAGTCGAAAATAAAAACGAATCTCTATGACGTCACCAAGTGTAATTAAGTTACACAGACTATCCAATTTTAGATTTCTAAGCCATAGACCGTAGCTACAAGTAAAATTTTGATATTTTAATGATAAAAATAAAAAAAAAATTGGTCAAAAAATTAGTAATATATGCAAGAATGCACCACTTTCCCGCATTATGTGACCACCCAATAGCAGGAAAGTAAAAAAAAAAAAATTAATATTTCTGTTGAGACTATTTCTTTGTTTTTCCATCGTAGTATCAATTTAATAAAACTTTTGTTCGTAATCCCAAACACCCCCCACTGAGCCCCAACAACACCCCCCCTCACATATTATTAATATTTTTTTCACACACTACAGTCCAATCCCAAATAATACCTGTATAGAATTCATTTATTTAGATCACCTATAGATATAATGATAATACACCTATGATCGTAATATTACCAAATACATTCACCAACAGACAGACAGACAGACAGACAGAGAGACATTTGTGGAGAGGGGGTAAAACACAGTACAACACCACCAGTGGTAGTAGCAGTAGTAGCAGTAGTACTGATACAATTCCAGTACTTATACACAGTATCAACCGACAACAGTGGAATCGAGATAAAAGCTTAAATATCTTTCAACTTTGTATTAAAGTGTGTAGCTTTAGGTACGGGAGAACTCATTCAAGTTTATAGCGTAAGTAATAGTATTTTGTTCGGGAAGGGACGACTAGGGGAGAGGGGAGGTGGAGGAGGAGTGGGAGGAGGAGGGTGGGGGTAGATTGTGTTTAGACAGAGCACCATGTACATAGTTGTTTGGTGTCTTTTCTATTTCGGTTAACTAAAGTTCGGAGCGCTCTCTGGAGCTTGAAAGTTTTCTTCCGTAAGATAAATTTTATTAATTCGTTCTGAAAATTTTTGGTGAAAGTTAATGTATCTGTTAGAATTTGAGGTTATGTTTCGGTTAAGTATGGATTCAGTGAGTGTTCGGATAGAAGAGAGATATCGATTAAAATGTTTAAATAATATGTACCTGAGACAGATATGGGTCGAGTATATTAGTTGGGTGTTTCGTCATAATTTAATATTTTTGACAATTTAACTCATGCGTATCAACTTCCATAAGAATATTGTAGTTTTTTTAACTTTTATCATGGAAAAAAAAGTTAGGGACAGATTTTTACAGCGACAAAAAATGGTACAAAACATTTCATTGGTCAT
Source organism: Brachynemurus nebulosus (assembly GCA_035578155.1). Lineage (NCBI taxonomy): Eukaryota > Metazoa > Arthropoda > Insecta > Neuroptera > Myrmeleontidae > Brachynemurus > Brachynemurus nebulosus. Next base: position 75,535,672 of record JAPWDM010000003.1, read on the forward strand.
TTCATTGTCGACAAACACGATAAAAACGAAACAAAAATTCGTATTGGTAAATTTAATTGATTTCAGAACCATGGTAAGAACGTATTAAATAATAGGTAATATGAATTACACTAATTTATTTTATTCGTTAAATTGTCTTACTGTATTACACTTGAGTTTTATATTATTTTTTCTGAATAAATTTGTGTTTTCTATACGGAGAGAAAATTCATATAAAAATTACTGTACTCAGCACTACAATCGACGTGTAAAAGGCGAACATATTCAATTTTGTACGGTAAAAATATAAAAATTATAATTAATCATAGAAAATTTAAAGGATAGAATGTTCTTTCCGTAATATTAGTTCCGTAAAATTTGTAAAACAGCACAGCAAAAAGTTCAATTGCCGACAAAAAAATATTTTTTAATTGTTTTTCTTACAAAAATTACCATGCTGTATTATAATATTTGAAATGCTATCTGCTAATAGTAGAAAGAAAAAAAGATAAAGAAGGTTGTGTGTGTTGTGAACGCTGTTGAAATGTACCTCACTCATAGCAAGTCACATAGCCAACCATAGGTGTGGACGACCAACTTGGTCGGACGGGTCGGACCAAGCACCTTTATTCATTGGACTGTCTTACAAGCAGCAAGCAGTATTCATTACACTGTGTTAGAGGACGGGAATGTCACCGTTTAATTCATCATTTTGTTACTTCACTATCTTTAGTATTAGAATATATTGTTGGCAATCATTTTTGTATGCATCATAAAGTTCTTACAGGTTCGAAGTTTTTACAGGTACCGCCCAAGCAACATAAGGTTGCGGGTCAGATGCGCAAATGAAAGAGTACGACAACAAGAATTAAACTATAACATATATACATAAGAGTGTGATAAAAGTTGTGTTAGCACATTAAATTTTACCATGCTAGCACATATTTTTTATTTTGGTCGTCGATCGCGCACGCATTATAAGAGAGCATGGTAATTTTTCTGAAATTTTATCTACAAAAATTATATGATTTTTCTCTTCGTGTAGAACTCAAATTTCTTGCCTAAAAGCAATTTAATGAGAAGAACTGTCACCTAGCAAAAACGCTTCAGCTTCGCTGTCGCGGTTTTCTTAATTGATAGTTCTTCTCGTTAAATTGCTAGGCAACAAACTTTCGTTATACATAAACACGAATTTATTCGAAAAAATACAAACCTCTCGCGTAATAATAAGTGACTATTTTATATTAATTAAAAAATCTACAGTGATTGAAAAATTATCAAACTGTCAAAGCGTTTTTGATACGTTACCAAAAAAGATCGAGGGTTCTAGTCCCAGTCGATCCAATCTGACAATTTTTTTTTTTTTTGAAATTTATTGTAACTTGAAATTTAATATTGTTTTAATCAAGTAACTCTAAACTGCCCAATTTTTTTCTTTATTAGAGTCAATATAAAAAAAAAATATGTGTCACCCCAGTGTGAAAATTATATTCAACCATAGACAAATATAAATAGTTATGTGTTCCATCAATGACAAACTCACTGCCCGGCACATATACACAGACTCCTGGTGCTCGGTTTACCCCTCCCCTCACTACCCCCTCCCCAATCCCCAGCGGCAAAACTGGACAAAAAAAAAAAATAAAAAGAAAAAATAGAGGAAAAAATCACTTTGTTCGTTGTGCGTCATTCACACATAAAAATATGTCACAGTGAATTGCGTTTAAATGTGTGCCGGCAATTTCCGTGCCCCCACACCGCAATTCTCCACCCACCCACTAGTCAGTTTTAACTCGTTGCGTAGATAAAGTGGAACGCTCTCTTTTTTTTTTAAATGAGTTTTTGTATATTTGACTGCTTTTTTGCGTCTGTCTGTGAATTCGCAGTGGACACAGATGAATAATTTAACGATTTTAATCAAGTTGGAAAATTAATTATGGAAAGTGTGAAATGTGAAATAGGTACCAAGTTTTGTTCGAAATGTTGGGCGGAAAATTTGCACCTTTTCTGAGGGGAAAAAATATATATAAATATCGAATTTATTGCTACAGTAGGAAACAAGTTCGGTGAAGTCTTTAGTCAAAAGTTGACTTACTATTTATCATCAGGTATACCTCAGGTGTACCTCACCCGCAGCTGTACCTCCCTTCACCCACAAAAACAATTTTTCTTAAATATCTCGTAAACTATATGGAATTTTGAAATAAAACCAACGCCAAAATGTTTCTTATAAAAAGGCGCTTATATGCGCGCAAGTAGTTTACGAGATATTTAAAAAAAAAATTGTTTTTGGAGGTGAACTTTAAGGGCGATTTTTACCTCTTAAATCGACCAGGTAGCACTTAAAAAAGAATACGTATCAAATATTTTTTTTAGTACTCTAACATATTACTTCTGATGAAGAATCGCTGTAACCTTACTACTTTTGGTCCAGAATTGCTGTGTAACCTTACTATTTTTGATTACCTCCCTTTTGAATCTCAACCTTCCATTTAGGATTCCAATTTTGAAATTCTTTTACAGCCGGAATAGATGCGGATCAACGATTTCTAACAGTTTTTCAATTTTTAATTCCATATAAAAATGAAAATCAAGGGAAATCTGATAAAACTAATTTAAAATACTTTTAAAATAGTCTAATTTAGATTGATTACTATTTTTTTTTTGTTAATTCCATAAATCCGTGACACTCGTAAAATTCTGGTTCAACGCTAAATTGTTAAACTTTTCTACATATATATCTCGATATATCTCTTGAAATAATTTATAACTTTTACGAATCTATGTAGAAGCAAGACAAAAAATCACACAACATTATGTACTATAGTAATAAACAAAAACAAATAAAGAAAAAAGAGATGGAAACATATTAAAATTGCCACATAATTCAGTTCAGTGACGACACTGTGTGCGGCAACCAACTACCGTTCGGTTTTTTGCTTTATTTTCATCTCGGATAAATTTATAGGTAATAAATTCGCTTCTACAATGTACCACTGTAGACAAGGTGTTATAAAATGATACAATATACCAGTAGCGTAAGTAACAATGTCTTCGATGAGGGGGTTTAATGATATAAATAAGCGGTTTTTTTTTTTTGCAACGCTCCTGGAAGAACGTAATGTAACTTGTGTCGTTGAGACATAACGAAATAATATTTCTGTCTCTCTGTTCGCCTAATACCATTTTCCACATGTAATCTATTTTAAAAAGAAAAACAATGACGTGGAAAAACCAATTGTTTTCACCTGCACATAAGTGAAATAATTCAACAATATAGTCGCAGGCAGCTGTGGTTTTTCATAGAGTAGTGTGGTATATCGCCTTTAAATGAATGAAAATATGAAAATTCATTTGTATACAGTGCTAATTTTCTTGTAGCGTTGAGAAAAATAAAAAGTATGATTTTCGTCAGGAAGCGTCACGTAATTTCTTTGATGTATTTGCAAAAGGTTAGGTGCCGGGAATCTTAAGTCAAAAAAAAATTTAACTGGAAAAGGAAAAATATGCACATATTTGATGAATTATATTTTTTTTTTTTGGTAAGGGGCTGAGCGGATAAATTTTTTAAAAAAAATGTCGGTATGTCAAAAAAATCTTTACCACAGTATCCAATTTTCGTTTAAGGACACACATTTCAATAATACCAAATTCGTTGAGCTTAGTTTGAGCTGTAGTAAATTTGACCGCAGCTGTACTGAAAAATTTACAATGAAATCCAATCTTGTTTTGTGTTTAATTTTGAAAAGGGTTTACTTACCGTTCTTTTGTTTTCCACATCCCAAATTGTTTAATGAATTTTTTTTTTTTTCAATAGCAAAAAACCCATTTTTCTTCCGGCACTTTTCAGAAATAAATAAACATAAACAAAAATAAAGAGTTTTAAAAATACAGTGACTGTATAAAAGAAATAGCCCCCCTCCCATAGCATAGTAAGTTTCCGGTTAGAAAAATCACTTTTTCTCGAAAATTTGCCCATATAGAGTTTAAAATTACGTGTCTTATGTGAATTTTTCCGCCCTTAATGTGAAAAAAATTTCTAAAAGCTTTTTAATTTTGGTAAATTTAAGCAAAGTTTGGCCGAGCAAGTCATCCAACGTTTTCATCAAATTTCGTAAAAATTAGATGTTTCGTTCGAGAGTTATCGTATAGTCCATTTTTGGTTTCTAGGGACCTCAAAACAAATTTCTATTATAATCTCACTGTGACAGTGGCTGTAATAGCTGAATTTTGCACTTGGAGTGAAATACAATATAGAAGCTAATTTTCCAAGACCAAATGTTGGTTTTGAGAGAATCAACTCATATTCAAATAAATTTGAGTTTCTTATCCATTTTTTCTTTTATGAAAAATGAAAAATCTATACGTATAATAAACTTGTAACGAGGCCATTTCTGTATATGGAATATTTTTTGAAAATTGTACTGGTACTATAAATAGTTATCGATGTAGATACCAAAACGGCGATTTTTAGAATTTTTGTCTGTCTGTCTGTCTGTTCATGCATCACGCAAAAACTATTGGACGGATTTTAATAAAATTTGGTGTGGTGACAACTTATTACCTAGGGCAACATTTAAGATACTTTTTACTCCGGGAAAATGCCTCGTTCCCACGAGAAAATCGAAAAACCATTTTGTGCATGTGCACGTATTACGCAAAAACTATTGGACGAATTTTTATGAAATTTGGTGTGGTGATAACCTATTACTTGGGTCAACATTTAAAATACTTTTTACTCCAGGAAAATGCCTCATTCCCACGGGAAAATAGAAAAACCATTTTGAGCATGTGCATGCATTACACAAAAATTATTATTCTTTGTAAGTTTTATATAATTATTACACTTACATACTTCTCATTGAGTTCATAACAATGCTGTGCGCGAACGACGTCGCGAGTACGGCTAGTATTTAATAAAAGCCATAGATATCTACGCCATCCTCAGACTTCAAAATCATTTTCCAGTGAATAAAAGGCAACCATTCAAAAAAAAAAAGAATGTTTTAAAAAATATTTTCTACCCCCCTCCTCCAGTACCTTTCAAACTTTTCACATTCCACTGGCGAAGTAAGCAATAATATTGTAAAGCACTCTGACAATATTGCCACTGCCATTACAAGTAGATGGTTGCCAATTTCGAAGGCTGTGTGCCGTCACTAAAGCGGGTTCTACACGATGCTACGAACGTTCCTTCAAACGTTCGATCGAACGTTTGAGGCATTTAAGTTCGATAGTTGGTGCGACGAATGTATCTGCTACACGGTGAATCGAATGTTTGATCCAATACGAATGATGATGTGTTGGTACTCAGTGGCGAGGCTGTTATCTGTCTGATGTTATCTCTAATGTTATACACTGATGTTGTCTCTCTTCACATGAACGAGTCGTGCGCAACCAACGAACGCAACCAACATTGACCTTCAAACGTTCGAAGCATCCCTTTGACTCGGTGCAAGGATACCGACATCGAACGGGACACGACCAAATGAGAACGTTTGACGCTCGATATTGGACACTCGTAGGTTCGAACAACGGCTACACGATGCTATGAACCATCCAACGTCGAATGTTGGAAGGTGTTCGTAGCATCGTGTAGCAGCGGCTTAACCTGCCTCTGCCTGGCTGGTTGCTTGGTAGACTGCAGACGATGCTAATATTGTTACGTTAGCGTAACTGGTACTTGACATTTACTGGATGTTCCCCCCCCCCCCCACTGTAGGGAAGGTGTAGTTGGTGGTAGTACAACAACAAAGTATTTGTTCAAATGTTGTGTAAAGTTCATCACATCACAGCAAGTAAGAAAAAAAGTTTAAAAATATCTCAAAATTTGTAAACCGTAAATCGGGATGAATCGGGACAAATAGGAAAAAGTTATCCATGAATTTGATACGTAAAGACGAACATATAACTTTCTTAAATTAAAATAAAATAATCGCTCATTCCGGTAGCGATAGTAAATGTAAGCTTTTAGTGTCAAATCACTCCGATTTACGGTATGTAAAAAATATCTAAAGTCTTTTTAGTGTACAAATCCAAGAACAGAATTAACCAAGAACAGAACAAGAAAAATCCTGGCGGTTCTTCAACATTTACTAAAAAAATAGTCATGATTTTTCAGCAAAAATGTTTTTTTTTTATATTTACAGATAATACGATAAAAATAATCAACCGGTAGTATTTATTCAGTTTCAAAATTCAATTTATGTTGGTGGTGGTGTTGGTATGATATAAAATTACATTTTTTTTTTCTTTTTAAATATTTATTTTATGAATTTTAAGTAATTTAGTAGTCAAACAAAAAACAGTAAAGTTGAAAATTAAATTTAAAATATATTTTTTTTCTTCAGTATAAAACGTTTAAAACATTTTATTTTACGTGTCGTAAAGAAAAGGAAAGCGAATAAAAAACTCGATAATAATCAAATTATCTCTCTACATCCAGAATAAAATATGAAAATGTTTACTGTTTTGTCACTTTTCATCAGTTTCTAAAAATAATTTTGTAAGATTATGTGAGCCGTCTTTCTCGAGTTCGTCCGGAAGAAAATAAACCAAAATTACACAGGCCAACGACTAAAAAACTTTTTTAATACTTTACCATATTTTTATGGATTTTAGTGTGCTGAATCTGAAAATAACAATCCACCATTTCGCTACATTTTACATCATAAACCTTTATATTCAAAAAAATAGTTCAGAAAATTAATGCAATTAATATAATACCTACTAAATGTGCGAAAGCCAGCGATCATATAATATCTTATAATTCCAATAGCTTTGCTCAAAGTTCCCGCATTTATCAGAAGCAAAGTTACAAGAGGGCGTCTTCATTGGTCCTGATATAAGAGAAATGATGTTTGACTCTGAGTTTGAATTACATATAGCAGTGAAAGAGAAAGAGGCTTGGATTGTTTTCAAGGAAGTTGTTAACAAGTTTTTGGGTAACAAAAAACACTCAGACTATAATATAACCATTGTATCTAATATGCTTAATCACTTCAAGAATTTGGGATGTTTAACGAGCTTAAAGGTTCATTTTTTAAACAGCCAGCTAGACTACTTTCTGGACAATTTAGGAGCTGTTAGTGAGGAACAAGGAGAACGTTTCCACCAGGATATCAAGATAATGGAAAAACGCTATCAGGTACGTTGGAACACCAGGATGATGGGAGATTACTGTTGGTCCTTTTGACCGAAAAAGTCAGCAAGCGGCACACAGAAGAAAAAGCCATATCCGAAGCTTCAAAGGAAAGAGAGGAAGAAAATATAAGCCCATGGACTCTTAAAACCTTCATAAAACTTAGTATTAGGAATAAAAATATATTTTATGTGTTAAAATAAAGTTCTGTTTGTCTTGTACAAGTTATTTTTTTGCCACTCCTATAGAATATTAGTATATTTCATTAAATAAATCTGACATAGCCAAAATATGACAAAACTATGGGTGATACAAAATAATGAAATTCAAATTTGGATTTAGCACCCAAAAAAATATAAAGATCACCTACTAACATTAAAACAGTTTTTTATGACCTTAATTTTGCAGGCCTGTGTTTATTTTGAAATACAGCAATGACAGTTTAGAGGGAAAAATCTGAATTTTACTTGAAAAGTATGAAAAAGGTCGAAAAGGTTAAAAACATGATGAATCCATTTCATATTTCCACACACAAACTATCGTTCGGAAGCCATAACCACGAAATCTCAATTTTGGTGATGCTTACAATTGCTCTGCGTGGTCCGACACACACTTGACCACTACCTGACAGTCTGTGACGGATCTCAGTAGAAAGTTAAAAATTCTAAATTGAAATTAGGGTTTCGTATAGTTATTTCAAAGGAAATTATGAGAATGAAATTCGTAACAAATATATCCCGAAAATTGAAAAAAAACGTCAGCTACTTCACTACGAAACGCTAATTTAATGCGTGTCTGGCACGAACATGGCAAACTTTTTAAATAATATTGATCAGTTTAAAATTGTGTTTTTAAAAAAAAGAACGCTTCCACAAAAAATATATATAAATCAATATTTCCCCGATGAAAAAAGAAAAAAACTGTGAAACCGTAAACGATTTCAATTTGTCGTTGCATATGAAAAAGGAAATTGAAAAAAAGTACACTGAATTTCCATCCGGAAAAATGTGACGGCGCTAGTGTTGTAAATAAATGATAGTTATTATGGGAAAATGCAAAAAAAACGACGGATATGGAATAGAGTTGAAATGAAAATGCAACAGAAAATATTAACAGAAATATGGATATATTAGAGTAACATGTAAAAATTCAATATTTTCGATGCTGTAATTAGTTTAGAAACTATTTTAAAGGGGTATTCTAGGCTCGATTTTGAGGTGATTTTACAGGTCGGCAAAAAAGGTGTCTCCTGGTTGACGTGATTCCAACCCTCCTGGTGATCTGAAACATAAAATTTTACTTAATTCTTAATAAACAAGGATAACTAATTCTTAATAAACTAATTTTTTTCATAAAATGGCGTCCACTTAAAAAAAAAATCATTTTTTCGCCTCCCTTTTCCAAATTTGGAAAATTTTTAAAAATAATAAAAAAAAAAATTTCCAAAACCCCTACGTCGGATCAATTTCGATAGTATTAAGAAGATCTGTACCAAATTTCAAGTAAATCGGTGGTGCATTAGAACTTGAGATATCATGTCAACCGTATCGAAAAAAAGTAGTTTCCAGTATTAATTTACATTAAAAATTTGAATTTAACACTGAAAAGATACACTAAAATAATTCGAATTTCCGTAAATCCTTTGGAAGCGCTTATTCTTAAAGGCCTGAACCCTGAAAAACTAAAAAAATAAAAAATCGATTTTTTCGAATTTCTAGACTAGAATAAAACCTTAATGAAAACTGAATTTTAATTTGAAACAAAAATGTCGATTAGTAACAAATGTTACAACGATATCGTGTATAATGTTTATTTTATTTCCAGAAACATAAAAAAAACACCCTGTCTGTTCCCGGGGACGGATGTTGCCGAAATTGAAGAAAATTAAGTTTTTTCCCATTATGAAATTTTTTTGCCCGTATTGATTCTTTTATTTTAAGAAAAAATATAACAATTGTGAACGAAGATCCGGTTGCAATCATCAGTTGAAGGGAAAGTCATTTGAGAATTGGTAACAGCGGAAGCAAAAAAAAAAAAGAAAAGATTACCATTATATATTTATTTAATAATTTCATTGAAGAGGAAAACGTCGACAAACCCAATTTAATTTCGCAAAAGGGATTGTTTTATGTAATTAGGATACGTCGTGAAATATTGAAAATGAAAAATATAGACTCCAATTTCATTTTGTCGTAGATTTTTTCTTTTTTCATTTTCCCTAGGTAATTTTTTTTTGCCTATTACACAAGATCTCAATTGTAATTTTAATCGGTCTTGAGCGGAGCCCAAAATTTTTATATACGGCTCGCCTAAATTACAATTAATGTGACTACAATCTTTTATATTTATTTCGTACATAAGATGGAGCAGCAGAAGCGTCTCTAACGAAAATAAATATGGGTAATTTTCATTTAAAGTGCAACTAATTTATATCAAATAACAACTATACAATATTAGTATATGGGTAATTCTACGGACAAGGGATTTTTGGACGGTATATCTTATTTTCACATTTTAGTTATAAAAATAATGAATTTATTATCAAAGGAAATTCTATGCATTAATTATTTCTCTGGAAACTTTAAAGATTCAGAAAAGTGAGAACAGTCCAGGATTCTAATAGATCTACAACTTCAATACACGTTAGTTTTCAAAATTAAAAAAAAAAAATCGATTTTTTTCTTCATAATTATGTTCCTCGAGGTGTTAGAAATATTCTTTTAAAATTTTATTTTAAAAAAATTAAAAATCAAAAAGTTATGGGCATTTTAGTGCAGCACGCACTTTACAATAATTCAATTTAAATAAAAAAAACTTTAAATGCTTTTTTCTCGAAAGTACGTTTTTTGACATGGTTCCTTGTGTATTTCAAAAAGTATTTGAGATGTCGATATAAATCAAAGTGCATATTATTCCCCGATACTGTAATTTTGGCAGGAACTAGGATCTTTTGGTTCCGTAACATATTTTCAAGATGGCGGCTGTTTGAATTTTTGAAAATTTATTTTCAAAATGCGATTTCTCGCTATTTTTTCTTTTTTTTTTAGATCCTAGTTAGTGCTATAGTTGTATGTGTATATTTTCAGAAAATTCTTGATTTTTTGATTTTGGTTCCGTGGGGGACGCGAGAGCCGTCAAGGTGGAAAAATCTCACTCAGCTTCTTTTTGAATTTAAAAAAAAATTTGTAATCTCAATACATGTTGAAACAATATTGTATAATATTTAATTTTTTGGCGAATCTCCCCTTACCGTCTGTTTCCTGAACAATTTTTGCTTTTATATGGTTATAAGATTCACGTTTTTGATTTTTTTTTGGGGGGCTGGTGTGTCTTAGATGGTAAAAAAGCGTTCTCCGGTTGAAATTGAGCTATTCTTCATGATATACACGTGAAAAAAATTGCCGTACCGAAAATTGTTTTATTTTCTTCCCTAGTCTGTAGAATTATCCATATATTTAAGGACAAAGGGCTGTGTAGATGTACACAGGAAGCAAATATATACGTTCTCCCGAATAAATATAAGGACAAAATAAAGAATGATATATCCTTGACTACTCAATTTTTATTAGCATTATGCTGTGCGTCCATTAATGGACCATTAAAAATGAAATGAAAAAAGATTACATCAACAAAAAATTTAGCGCACACATGTCTGTGTCCGTTCTGTTTGTCCACCTCGCGCACGTCTTGCTTGTCCCGTGTCCGCTCCTCGGCTTTATAAATGAAAATTTAGGATTATATGTACGAATAAATGAAACAAACAGATGAAATAAAAAGATTAGAGAAGACAGAAAGGAAAATTTCCAAGGGATTTTTCTGTTATTAAAGATTATTAAACTGTCCAACATGTAAGTATAGCCGAAAACGTTGAGAGGCTTTAGATTAAGATTAACCAAAAAGGTATCAAGCGGAAATTGTTTCATGGTATGCAAGAATCGATCGGTCAGTAAACGAGGTTTATTAATTTTTTTTTTTTTTTATTGGAAGATTATTTTACATTTAAGGGGGGTATTCTAGTCTAGAAATTCGAAAAAATTGATTCTAGTTTTTTTTTTTTATATTTTCAAAGTTTAGACCTTTGGGAGAAAGCCTCTAAAAGGATTTACGAAAATTCGAATTATCTTCGGAGTTATGGTGAATTTTTTCCTGTGTACTGTGTATCTTTTCAGTGTTAAATTCAAATTTTCAATATAAAGTACTCGAAATTACTTTTTTCGATACGGTTGACATGATTTCTCAAGTTCTAATGTACCGATTCACTTGAAATTTGGTACAGATCTTCTTAATACTATCAAAATTGGTTCGACGTAGGGGTTTTGGGAATTTTTTTTTTTACAATTTTCAAAAAAATTTTCAAATTTGAAAAAAGGAGGCGAAAAAATGATTTTTTTAAATCGGTGACATCCAACTAATTTTACATCCTTATTTATTAAGAAGATCACCAGGAGGGTTGGAATCACGTCAAACAGGAGACACCGTTTTTTGCCGGCCTGTACTGATTTCAATTTTGAATATTTTTTTTAAATTTTTATACATTTTTATACTTTTTAAATATCAATAAAAAACTGTTCAAAAAATGGATACTAAAAATGTTTACTGTTTTTTTATTTTTATTTTTTTTTTATTTTATTTTTATTACGTCCGTAAAATCACCTCAAAATCGAGCCCCCAGACTAGAATACCCCCTTAAATATCATCATACACATCGGTGCTTCACTACTGTACAATACTGTTGAAAAATATATGTGACCTCGCGTTCCAGGAAAATCCCATCAACACAATGTTTTCATGTTAAATTTTCTTTTCATTTTTCTTCGCTAATTGCAAATTAATTATCCACTGACCCATTTACTACAATGTATATTTACATAATTATTACAACGCACATAATAGCTATCTATATACAGGGTGGATTCAAATAGTAGTGGGTTCTTAGTGATTCAAAAGTTCAAAATAGCTAAATCTTTTCAAGGACAACAATTTAACTTTTTAGTTTTTTTCAAGCGGTTCCTATTAGTGATGCTGAGTCGAGATACAGTTAGTCGATTAATCGATTAAAGTTGTTTTTCCGACAAAATTAGTCATTAGTCGAAAATATCGAGCATATAATAGTCGATTAGTCGACTAAATTTTTAGTCGAATTCATGAAAAGGGTAACCTACGTAACTCTTTCCAAAACAATGTTTTAAATTTAATTATTGACTTCTATTTTCTTTTATTATTAACTTTTATTATTCACATAAAAGTAAAAAAAAAATCATAAAAACAGATAATTTTAGTTTTCATTTTTTCGGGTCTTATGCAGAAGAATTGTTAAATTAGTCGTTTTTAGTAATTTAAAAAAAAATATTAGTCATTTAGTCGACAATAAAATAGTCGATTAAAAAGTGATTAAAAGTAAACAAAATTAGTCGACTAAACCGATTAATCGATTAATCAGTTTAGTCGACTAATTTTGTTTAGTTTTAATTACTTTTCAATCGACTATTTTACCTTCGATTAAATGACCAAAATGATTATTTTTTTTTTTTTAATGACTAAAAACGACTAATTTAACAATTTTTCTATATTATTTATTGGATTTCAAAAAATAAAAATTAAAATATTAGAAGAAAAATATTAAAAATCCATAATTAAATTCAAAAGAAAACCTCGTTTTTGAAAGAGTTACATACTAGGTTACTTTATTCATGAATTTGACTAAAAATTTAGTCGATTGGTCGACTACTCTATGTTCGATATTCTCGACTAATGACTAATTTTATCTGAAAAGCAATTTTAGTCGATTAATCGATTAACCGCTTCTCGCTCCGACATTACTAGTTCCTATACTAATTATTTATTAAAAGTTTGGTGAAGTATTTTCTTGTACAGCTGTATATATTGTCGTATCGTTCGACTTGGCCTTCTTGAAATGGTTGCGGTATTGTGTTGCTACGCCGCATGCACGAATGGTGCCAGAGAGTCTACTGGGCTGGCGGTGCTGTGGTTTGATACGTATAACGTACAAAATATCATCTTCCTTGTGACGTTCGTGGATCTATTTAAATTTCCACACCTTTTGTAAATTGTACGATGATGAAAATGACTCACCCAGTTCCAGTTTCGAGTTCGACATTCTATGTCTGTGACGTGCATGTTCGAGTGTGAACCTAACCCAACATTTGCATTTGTTAAAATGTTATGTAAATTACAATTATAATTTACAACTGTTTTTTCGAATAGGGGGAATACCCTGCTGCTACTAGTGGCGACCATCCCGTTACCCAACCCAGTTTTTATTTCGCACATTAACATTGTGGTAAATTGAATGCGGAACAGTGAAACCTCTGTAAATTTTCGGGGGGGGGGGGGGGGGGGTGTAATTGGAAATATCATCATATTGGGTTTTCATAATTTTTTCCGAAGCAGTTCAGCCTCCTTAATGCGTTAATTGGGTAAGAGATCTGAAGCTGGTATACATCAATTCTGAACGTGCAAATTAAGCGAATAATAAGCAGTTCTGCTTCCGAGGCTACTAAAGTAGCGGTCATCCGTCCGTCTGTCTCTCCGTCTGTGTGTCGCCAGTTTGAGCCAAGTAGTAGCATAACTTCTGAACTATTCGATAGTTTTTAATGAAATTTTCAGAAATTATGTAGTTTGGATCCTAGATGGTCCCCTATGAATTTAGTCGAAATCGGAGTAACGGTAGCTACGCCGCTACCATGTCATTCCATTAACATACTAAATTGCATCAAGTAGAATAACTTCTAAACTATTCAATTCTCTTTTATGAAATTGTTAGAAATTATGCGGTCTGGTTTCTAGATGGTCCCCTACAAATTTCATTGCATTCGGGGTAATAGTATCCACGGCGCTACCATGAAATCCCATTAAATGTCAGTATCTTATTTACTGCTAGTCCCACTTCGCTCAAATTTTTAAAGTATTTTGGGGGTTAGTTTCTAAAATAATTTTACTATTATTTTGTAATTTAGCCTTTAAGTATTTTGAGTTACAACAATTTTTTTTAAACTTTAAGGCGAAAATTTCACGGTATATATATTTGGTAGAATACTGTTTTAAAGTCTTTTACGAGTACAAGGAAGCTGTGTGCCACACCCAATCGGCAGCGTATTTTTGAACTGGTTTTACTGTTGCGCCCTCTAATATTATTTATTTCAACATCTGTTGTGAATTAAACCAATCATTCAAAAACTGAATTTGAAAAACAGTCAATAATAACAATAATAATTATCTATCATTCTGTTTTTGGGGTTTTGTCGCAAAAACAGTGGTAAAAAAATATTTAGGTATTCCAAAAAAAGGACAAAAAAAAAAAAATACCGCATTTTTTATTGATTTAACGCCAGGTGGCGTGGTTTACTGACTACTAATTTTATTGATGCATGTCAAGTTTGATTTCCTCATCTATAAAAAAAAAAAATTGATCCATTTCAGTTCCGGTTCCCCGGTACAGAGCTATTTTTAGAATGTTCTTTAAATACTGAATCATTAATGAACAAACAATGTATTGGTTGAATAGATAATGCATTTTTGTTTAATTAAAGGAAAAAAACATTAATAAATGTATAAATAGAGGGGAGGGGGAAGGGTAGTGGTTTCCGTTTTATAGATACTGGTGCATTTCCTGTTCTAGGAGCAGTAAGTCAATAATTTATAAGTAATTAATATAATAACCAGGATATATTGAAAATATGGTAAAAAATTTAATTTATTATGTATCCTTTTGAAATTTCTGAAAAATATTTCATTTCCGTAAAGGAAAAAGCATCCAAAATGGAGGAAAATCTCCTGTAACTAATACTAAAAAAAATGCTATTTTTTTTTTAAATGGGACATTTATAGGAAAATCAGATTTTTCTAAACGAAAACCTGTATGGATGGACCCCTTGGAACTATCAAATGGGTTACTAGTCTGAATATCAATTGCTTATTTGTGTCTACACAGAGCCGTAACTACAAATTTTGCGTCCTGGAGCGATTTTGGTGTAAACACTTTCGAAAAATCCATTTTTCCCTCAAAAATTTGACTGACAAGCAAAAAAAAAGCTTTTACAGTTTTAAAAATTCATACTTCTCCCTAATGCGCCCTTCTTACGCCCCTGTTATACCTCTGCTTCTACGGTACCTAATGAATAAACATTTTTGGAGAAATATTTTAAACTTTGAGGGGGCTTGCAAGTCAGAAACGAAACCGAATTTAAAAATTCAGACTTCGTTAAACCATCTTTGGGCGTCATCCCCATAAAAAGCCGAAAATTTTTCCCTATTCTCTTACATATATAGATATTTTTACGTATAATATACTGTGTGAGTTTTTCGAGAGTGGCCATTTTTATTACAGCCAAACCGTTGATTTAATCGAAAAATTGTTCAAATAGAAATTGTAGATATCGATGGCGGCAACCGATTGCTATAGTCAGAAGCTTTATATCTCTTATGGTTTTCGAGATATGATACAAACTTATAGATTTTTAAATGAGACTATATATTAATTATTCGATAAAACTGATCTAATGCATTAATTAATAACATAAATGAGCCAAAAAAAATTTTTTTACTCAAGTTTAATTTTTTAATTTTTCTTTAATTTATCAGTTAGGTGGTAAAAATATCCGTATGTACTTGAGGCTTCTTCAACCGATAGTGTTTTTCTTGGTTACATTTCCATTACATCCAAGAAAAGAACCTTTTCTATCATAAAAATTTGGGTGTAACAGAAATAGCAACTCTCAAAAAACTCACATGGTATATATTCTGATACAGTTTGACATCATTTTATTCGAAAATTTATAGTTAATATTTATATTTTCAATATGTATATGTTATGGACGATGTAGTAACACCCTCAAATCCTGTGGTAATATTTTCTAATATTTATTGAGACATCTCAATATTTGCACCACCAACGAACCAACCAACCAACCATACCCATAAACAAAAAAAAAGCAACAAAAGAATAGAAAGAACTACGACGGATATGTTGCCGTTTACCCGTTTCCGTTCAATATGTTCCCAGTTCGTATAGTTATACTGTAGTAGATAAATAATATTGTCGCTATATGTGATTTCTTATTATTCCTCTACCACCCCCAGTAGTTATTCATCGTTCTATATAGAAAAATCGAAATGTACCAAAGAAATATGGGTACAGTGAGCGCTGTTTGCTGACAATATTGTTGTATATGATGGTTGCAGTTCCATTGTTATTGTTCGGGTTCTTGTTGTCGTCCTGAGTGATGAAAAATATTGTCTGTCTATTTCACTGTGTGTGTGCGCCTCCATAAACTGGAAGACGGTTGCCATATTTTCCATCAATCGGTTTTCAATCATATTGATATAATATAGTAAATGCATTTACTTTGGATATATGCAGCGGTGTAAGAGGTGAACTGAGAACAATTTTCGAGATGAATTTTCGAAAATTTTTTTTTAGGTTTGGGCAAGTTTTATTCGGAAATAACTTGCTATCGTTTTTTACAAACTGTTGCAAAGGAATTTGAATTGAAATAATATTGGGTTTTCTGGAAAGTTGAAGCCAAATTTTACAAAATTTTTTTTTTATAAATTTTTTCCATTTTTCATGCAAATTTATCGGTAAAAAGTTTCTCAAGATGGTTTTTCACGTCAACAAAAGAGTTTAGAAGGAGCAATGTCTGGTGAACAGGATGGATAGGATAACACACCCAAGCCCAAAACCAAAAATTTTTGTCCGGTAGTCAAAGAGACCTAAAATCTGGCCATTGTCCTAGGTACAATCTTCAAAAATGCACAAAATTAATGTAAATCAGTTAATTCAAAACAAATTTTTTCCAAAGATGCATTGAAACTTGAAATGTCAATTTTTTGGACAATCTAATATTATAACTTCATGACGTCACAGAATTAATTATTGTACTCGAAACCTTTCAAATCGTAAACTAACACGAGTTTTAACAAAAATTAACAAAAATAAGTCTTGAAGACCGAAATTACTCAAATTCCACCAGTAAGTTGAATTTAAACGCCTCCAATTAAAATTTTTAACGTAATGACGTCACAAAGTGCATAAATTTTTTCAAAATCCTAAAAATTGTAGTTCAAACATTTCTGTAGCCGCCAATTTCACTTTTAATTAAATTAAAAGCATACAGTCACACGAAATGACTTTTCAACTTTTTCGTAATTCAGGTGGGGAAGTAGGTACTGGAAAAAACGCAAATACACCTCTGAACATCAAAACTATTTCCGTGTATGCCCCCCTGTTAGCGTGCTGTAAAGATATATATTTTCAAGGTAGATATACCATCTTATAAATTTATTTGAAAAGCAGCATTCATACTTTGACAAAATACAATATAAATATACCGTTTATTGAATAGCTCGTTCCTTCTTTGCCGCGGTTATTGTTAAAATGATTTTTAAAATCAATATTGTAAAAGCTCATGCCGTCATGCCATCTATATGGTTATACGGTTAACTTCTACGGGAGGAAATCCCATATAAAAATTTAGCAAATAGTATTATTTAGGAGTATATGTTCAGTTTCGAGGTATTCGTCGAAGTTGAAAAATTCAATTTAGAGATATTTGCAATGGTTTGATTGAATTTGACGAAAATGATATAAAAATATTTTTCAAAAAATATTATTTATTTATTTATCAAAAATACAGAAAAGTACAGTAACTACAGCTTTCTATACAGTAACACTGGAAAAATACTTTAAGGCAGTTTTTTTTTTTTTGAATAAAATGAAAACGTGTCAAAGAAATACATTATTTAATTTTTGATAATTTTTTTTTTGGGGGGGGGGGGATATACTTTTGTAGGTGAATATTACGTTACACTGATGACGTCAATACGAAATTTAGTAGTACTTAAACTTTTCTCCCCGTTTGAGTGAAACATAAAACTAATTATTTAAAATTTGAAAATAAAGTTTTCCTCTTAGTCTGATATTTTCTTAATAGGTACATACGCATACATATAAGGAGTTTTCTTTTCGTGAAAATTTCTCCGTATGAAACTTTCAATTTGAAACACTAAGAGTATAAGTATATACACTTATTTAAAATAAATTCATCTACATGGAAATTAAATTTGATTTTGGAAAATCTTGAAGAAAATTCACGATATAACACAACTACCTATCTAATGTGTACGCGTACATGTGTTTGGAATATTTCGTGTATCTACAGATGATTTTCACAAAAGTTTATTAAATGTTTTTCTTTCAAGATTATGTTAATTTTGAATGTTGTGAGAAAGTAAAATTTATTTCATTTCGAAGTGCAGTGAAAAGAAAATTATTTGAAAATATTACATTTTCACAAGAGAAGGTGGGGGATGGGGTGGGGGTGAAGGTTTTCTTTTCATTAAATATCAATAGTCAACGATGTTATTAGTTTTTGAATGTATTACAAGACTTTGGTATTATATTGGTACCAACCAAACTTAACAAAAATTCCCATCAAATTGATCACTTTTAAGACACCATTAGACTAAGGATGTTATCAAATGAGAAAAGAGATACAGTTGTTTTTTTTTTTCAGAAAAAGGCCACCACAGACTTGTTACACAATATGTAATGTATTATAGATCACATCGCATTGTTCCGTCACCGATGGTAAGTAGACAGAGAGCGAGCTATGTTTGGATAGTTATCCTATTGGTTGGTGTACGCTTTATCCGGAAGTGTTGACGTGGTACAGCGTTGTGTCGCAAACGGTCTGGTTTCACTTGACGCTTTACAGTGTCAATGACCGTCAACTTGTTGATTATGTTTTTTTTGGTTGCGGTACAAATGATCGTCAGTGAGTAAACCAGAGATAATTAGGCTGATGTTTGTTGTTGTCTCTATGCGTACCAACTGAACTATAAAACATATCCATACGATTTATTATTGTTTACTGATTTTGGGAATGAATTTAAAAAACACTTGTATGTTAACTATAGTCTTGAGTGTATACTTATATGTATGCGTGCTAAATTAAAACCACATCAAGAAACTTTTCATTCCCGTAAACATTTTCACTTCTACATTAGCGTTTTCGCGCCTCCTAACAGGCGCAGGAGTAGGAGCTGGAGCTGGAGTGTACCCATACACACCTTGATTCCCACAAAACGCTAAACATTCCTATTCTTTAAATAATTATTGAAACTATAATATTATATGTTTCTGTTGGAATATCTATTGCGGCCAAACGGGTAGGGATAGCTATAGTGACTATATTCTAAGTCGATAATGGAGTATTCTTGTCATATTAAGGTTTTGTTGATAAATTGTGTTTTATCTAATTGTCGCGCATGCGTAGCAACTGGAATAATTTAATAATGGAACACAATGTGTATTATATTAAATAACTGATAGGTACACAATAAAATGAGTTTCGATTCCACGAATATGTGTGTTGTAGGTATTGATTTCCGACTGTGTGTGCGTTCCGTTTGTTCTTGGTCTTGTGTCAAGTTTTATTAAGTTTATTGAAATTTATTAGATTATGGCTGGTGATAAATACTATAATAATAATTAAACTTTAAATATTATATGTTAAATGTTTCGTGATGTATAAATTTACTTATTGTAGTTTTAACCCTTTCACTAACGACGTATGCGTGTTGGGCACATGAAGAGTGGACACAAAAATTACCGGATCGATTTTGAAAATTCTTTGCCTGTTAGGAAAAGATGCGTCTTAAGCTAGTTGATCCGAAAAACGATTTTTACGAAAAATACAAGCCTATACCGAAAAAAAAATTGACTATTTTGAGAAAAACGGTTTCAAAGTTTTGTAATTTTAACACGGGCTCTTATAGGAAAACTCTATTTTTTTTGAATAAAATGAAAACGTGTCAAAGGAATTTGATAAAAATTATGTTATAAAATACCTAGTTACAAACCATATTTAGTAAGAAATAAAAATTATTCTCTACGCCGTTATTGAAATATAATTTGTAAACATCATTTTACAACGTTTTTACAACGCTTTTTCAACTATGCTTTTATATTGCTACAACATAGGCGCGCGGAAATTTAAAAAAAACAAGTGGTATACAAATAACTGAAGAATACATTTTTTAATTTTTGATAAAAGAAAATTTTTTCGCTGAACTATACTTTTGTACCTAACTATCTCGCACCAAATATACCTTAAGTCAGTTGCAGACGTATACCTTTCACATTCTGGCCCCGTTCCCCCACCACCACCGCCACTTTCCTCCTCCTCCACTCACATCATGAAATGTCTAATAATGAAGAAAGAAAAAAATCTGTTGTGGAAATTTAAATAAATTTCATTCAAATTCATTATCAAGACCAACCAAAACGGAAAATCTATGTGACGCACATTATTTATAGGTACACATAACCAACGCCTATTATACCCAAGTACTTACTTCCGGGAAAAAAACTATTTTTTTACAATTTTAAAAAGGCAATTTTCGATCGTAAAGTGACATAACATGTTCATGTAAAAAATATTTTTATTCGAAATTTTCCCCATTTTCTTGACATTTATTTTGCCGCGTGTACATGATGAAAAATGAACATATAACTATGTGTGTAAATTTTTTTTTCCCTACACGTAACAAGAATTGTAGAAGTACAGGCAGTAGGCAGGCAGTAAGCTATTTTAAAATTCCATTTTCACTGGTAAACTGAATTTATTTTATGAATGGTTCAATAAATTCAGTTAGAAAAAAAATCTGTACATCTCCTTCCTCTACAACCATATTACTCGACATATTGAAAAAGAAATTTTTTATAGGGTCCTCATACATATATACACGTCTATTAGTGTATGAAAATGTATATTGTATGTGCGAATTTTAAAATACTATTTTTATAGAGACTAGAAAATTTTATATGGAAAAATTACCATGGGACATGTTGTAGATTTAAACAAATACAAAACCTCGATTGAAATTTTTTTTTAAATAATTAGTCAAGTACAAATTGTACTTGCGCAAACATGAATTTACTGTAACTAGCGTCAGAATTTTATTATTTAGAGTGGTGCTAGTTGTTATTTCTGTTGATACTAGTGTGTATTGAACGACACTGATATCACCAGAAGATTTAATACGTATATACGTATAGTACCTATACCTGATTTGGGAAATTACATTCCTATGTCTACTAAAAAAGTCTTTTTTTTTATTTTCAATTGAAAATTGCCGTTTAAACAAGCCGAAAATTTGATAGACCCAAGTCGGTCGATCTTTTCTGCGGCATTTCACCATAAGGCAGTAGTTTAGTTTAGAATTTTTTGAAATAGGATCTTTTAAGTGTTTCACTTTCTGCACGGCTAGACCTTTAAAAATGTGTCGTCAAAAAGAAATTTACAAATTTTGAAAATTAATAAAGTTATAGCCATTTTAATATACGGTAAGTTCCAGTATCAGGTATTATACTTCAAAACTTTAAATACATTGTTTTCTTAAAACTACATTTATCAAGCTATTTGACATGATATCTCAAGTTCTACCTACCCAATCAACTTCGAATTTGGCATATAACTTCAGCACATGTTGTTTCATGGTAGAGACTACGGATTTTGAAAAATCTTAAGGGGAGGTTTACTTGAGAGTCGTTGAAAAAAATCAATTTTTTTTTTTTTTGCAAGAAATTGGTAGCTAATTATGTGTAGAATATGTTCCCAAAGTGATCTTGCTGAAAGTTATTTAAGGGAAGGTTTACTTGAGATTTTATAAAAAAAATCGATTTTTTTTTTGTCGAAATTGATAGCAAATTATGTGTAAAATATGTTCCCAAAGTGATTTTACTGAAAATAATTTAAAAACAAGATTCTTGCACATTAACCGAATCCAGCTTTCTATAAAAAGAAAATAATTTAAAAAACGTAGTTCACGCAATAATGAGTATTAAATATAAAATTTTGAAAATACGTTTCTTTATATATATTTTATAACATCTCGGAACCACATTCTTGGAACTGGTGGACACGATAACTCAAAAACTATTCGATCGATCCTTTTCTTAAATTTTTTATTTTAAAGATAATTCAATTCTTCGGCACCTCTACCTAAGTTCGATACACTTTCAATATTTTTCTTATTTTTAAATTTACTTTAAAGAGCGAAAAATAAGATAAAAATCGTAATCAAAAGTTCAAACATTCGCCATTTTTTTTTCTTTCAGCAATTTATTGATATTATAGGTGGAGGTGCCGGTACTCTTCATATATTTTATAAATCTTTTTTGCTTTTGAATTTCGGTGGTTTATTACCGGCGCTAGGATGTCCACCACCAAGGCACTGGATTTTCGGAACGTCACACTGCACTATCTATAAAATAGACACTTTTTTATATTTTTCCTTTTTATACTTAATAAAAATATGTGCACAAAATTTGAAATTGATATTTACTTCCGTTCTTGAGAAAAAAAATCTAGAAAAATACATAATTTTTAAGGACTCTCGAGTAAACCTCCCCTTAATATTATGTTAAAAAAGTAAAAACTTTTTAAAAAAAAAAACACTAAAGAAATACTCTTTTTTTTAAAAAAGCTGTCGTATCGATCAATATAGGCCCCTCACTAGTACGTGTAATATTTACATAATTCAAGTAACGACCTATGCACCAACATTTCCGGTACTTTTTATGAATATACATATTATAACAACAGTTAAATAAAAAAAAAAGTATACTTTGTAGATAAATAAATCAGTTTGGTGCTTTGGTGCTCACACAACTTGCTACCGAATAACCCTCTCCTCTCTTCACCGACCCGGGAGCTTTGTTTGAGCTTCATTATATTTGTGCAAAATAAATTTAATCCTACACTAGTATAAAGTGTAAAGTTATTTTTCTGCCCGTTTTTGAGAAAAAAAGAAAGAAACATTTTTTTTAAACAGTTAAAATAATGTAGTAAGAGAAGTAGAGGCAAAAAAGTGTTATTTTTATTTTTTTTGAAGAATTTATGAATTTATAAAAAAGAAAAAATAAAAATTACAGAGAAATAAAATTAATAATAATAATGATTCTAATGATTGTGTTTCGAGTTCGCGTGTGTGTCATTCAGTCGACACCGAGTAAACTTTTTCAATAATTTACTTTTCATAATTTTCGCGAAAATGATTTTCAATTTGTCGTTTTAACTTTGTCAATTTTTTTTTTTTTATTTTCTTCAAATGAACTGCGTAGGTACACTGGGTTCTTCCCTCTACATAATATTCTGTTTCTTCCTATATTTACTTTCATTCATTGTGCCTGAAGCTATTACTTTTGTTGGAACGTGTCGAATAAAATTCAAATAACAGTTTTGTATTTTATTAATTTGATAATACCGGGTATCACAAAAGTTTTAAGGCGTGCTTTTGATAAAATGTAAAGCAAACAGCGTCTAGATCAGAGGTAAATTTCGATGGGAGTAATTATTTTGTTAGGTTAGAATACTTTTACTGCCAGTACCACAATTTAAAGTCGTATTTCCCGAGAAAAACTTACAATATAGATGCCAGAAACTTCATTTAGTTAAAATTATTTCTCTATAAGGATTACGCTACTCTGAAATTTCTAAAAAATCAACAAAATCGTTTCTTTTTACTTTAGCAAATAGTTTAAGTGGGGAGATTCGCCAAAAAAAAAAACACATCAAAAATCGACTTTTTCTATTATTATTATTTTTTATGCAAATAAATATTTTAATAAAAAACTAAATATACAACATTGTTTCTACATGTCTTGAGATTGCAAAAAAAAAAAAAAAAATTAAAAATTAAAAAATGAGCTGAGTGTGTATAAATGGGTTTGAAATCGACACTGCGAGATTTTTCAACCTTGATGGCTCCTCGTATTCTGAAATCCCCAGTGAACCAAAATCTAAAAATCAAGAATTTTCTGAAAATATACATATATACAGTTATGGCACTAACTAAGATCTGAGAAAAAAAATAAAAAACCAGCGAAAAATCGCATTTTGAAAATAAATTTTCAAAAATCAGCGCTTTTTCTCGACGATAAACAGTCGCCATTTTGAAAATATATTACGGAACCAAACGATCCTGCCAAAATGACGGTATCGACGAGTAATATACACTTTGATTTATGTCGATATCTCAAATTTTTTTTGGGATACATGAGGAACCATGTCAAAAACGTATTTTCGAGAAAAGAGCATTTAAAGTGCATGCACAAAAATGCCCATAACTTTTTGATTTTTCATTTATTTTTTAAATAAAAATTTAGGAGAATATTTCTAACGCTTTAAGGAGCATAATTATGAGGAAATAAAATCTATTTCTTTTTTTTAGGGAATCTCTCCTTAAGCTTTTAAAATTTATGCCTAAAAACTTTATGTTTATCTGGAGGATTTCAAAAGTTATAGCATGTAAAGCAGATGAAACCTAAGCCTACAACTAAAATATGACGAAAGAAGGTCGAACGGGATGATAGCAAAAAGGATCATCACGTTAAAAATGTTTACGTTTACTGAAATCATTATACAGAGAGCGTGTTTGCTACTAACCAATATCCGTTTACGGTAACATCACTTCCATATGTATAAAGTGTTAATCTGTTTTACACTGGTATGATCGGAATTCATTTCTGAAATTCATACAGTTTTTAGATCAAAAACTATACGTAGCTTGATTGCATTAAATGTGGAGGGATTTTTAAAACGCACAGTACTTTTTACGTACGCAAAAAAAAAAAATACTAAAAACAAGGAACGCCCAAGTAAATACAAATTTTGAATACAAATAATATTTAAATTTGATATTGCTATCCCGTTACGCAGGCACCATAGATAGTTCCTCATCGTACCGTTTGACGCGCTCGTGAATTTCAATATTATCTGTGAAGACGATGACGATGATGATGATGATGGCTCTTGCCCTCCACTGGCACCTCAACTGGTGCGCCTAATTTACAATATGGGTTTGTCACTCTTTCGTCGCTACGTTCATTTCATTCAATATTATGCGTATCACGTGATATTCAAACAGATAAAGTAAACAAAATGAATGAAAATTGCCATCTTTGAGTCACCCCGTGAGCTATCTACACGGGCACCGGAGCTATACACAGCTCGTCGTTCTTGCTCTCAAGTGAGAATAAACAATAAAATGTTGTTTTAATCAATTCACTTGATGCGCGCTCACTGCTCAAAGCATGCGACGAGATCGAAAAAAAATTTGAGATTCTTTCTATGAGGGTTGAGGAGAGTTGTTTATTTTTTAACGAAGCGGGTGTTGGAATGCACAATATTAGGTTTATTTCGTTTTCGTAAATTTGTTGGTGCAGAAGTGGCTGTTTACCACTTTTGGTGCAGAATCACCATAACTCTACTACTTATATTGTAAATTATAATATTGCAATGTGAATTGGCAGCGAATCAAGAAACCACCTCGAATAGAATATGCAAATCTTTTCCCGACCAACAATTCCCAATTGTGTTAATTTTCTACAATAACAAAAAAAGCGAAAACGCCACTAGAGAGAAAATGAAAAACATACAAGTAAGTAAGTATGTTTTGTATATTTTCATATATGATTTTCTATTAAAGTTTTCCTTCAAAACGGTTCGTTGTACAAACAATCTGGAATAGTACGTCAGTTTATTCTTTTTTCCCGTAGAAATCGTTTATTTAGAATTAGCTGCGCGCAATGAAATTACATCGGGAATTCTATACGGGAGTATATTAGACGGTAGGATTAGACGGTACAACGAATTACATTTAAATAAAAAAAGGAATAACTGGAAAAAATACAAGTTGAACTACTGAACACAAATATCAAAGGGGAAGGAAATCTGTGCTTAAAATTATTGCGTTTCTGTAGGTACGACTTAGCTCAAACTGGTCAAACATTACGCCGATTTGAAATTTTGCACAGGAATAGTTTGAGAGACAACGAAAGATATAGGCTAATTTTTATTCCAAGATTTCATCATTCTGTTATGACGTCTGTACCGTCGATAAAACTATATGTATTAGCAAAACATGTTGGAATTTTTTTAATAAAAACAACATACAACGAGATTTAGTAAGTTGTTATTTTTTTGTTTTGTTTTCTGTTTCAAATGATGTGAGATTTACCAGGATAACAGAATTTTATCCTAGTGTTATATCTGTAGGTACATTTATGTATCTCGGTAGTATCCCCTAGAGCAATAGATTAAAACTATACAAGTTAAAAGTTACCTGCAGGGATTTCCATAAATAATTTTTCACCGGTAAATTTATACTCGAAGAAACTTTAATGGAAATTATTGTAAATTTTGAAAAATTTCAAGAATTACACACTTAATCACACTGAATAATTACAGTGAAACCTATTTCGCAAAATTAAAAATAATTGTTACAACTCAAGTTAAAAATTTCTCTCAATTTCCGCCTACGGATTTTGGACGGATTACTTAGAAAATCGAGCATTGTATTGAATGACCATTATTGCATATGTTTTGGAACTAAGCGAATTGGAAATATATAAATCTATTTAATAATACTCGTGATAATCGGTTTATTATTTGAGTTAAATTTCATTGTACGACTGGTGGTGGTGCAGTTTAAATAACCGTTAGAAAGACGGGAGATATACGAACTACATATTACTTCCGAATGCCTAAATCCTTTCCACATAATATTGAGTGCTGTTATATTGTTTTAATTCGTATATGAAATGGAATCGATACAATTGCACTACACTGAAAACTCAATTGAGATGTGTTTTAGTAAATTTTAAGTCTGTCGGTGCGAAAAATAATTTAAACATTAAGGGGATCAACCAACCCAAATAGATACTGCAGGATAAGGAGTTGTAATCCATTTCAGTCTTACTGATTTTTAGCGATAGCTATGTATCCGGGAGACGAATAAGTCAATAAATGAACTTTAAAAATAGTCCAAACCATAGGCGGGATTTAAAAAAAAAATATTGGGGGGCTTGACTTAATTCAAACAATGACAAATATTGGGGGGGCTACATTCTCATCTATTTTCTTCTGCCATTTTTATTCGCACCAATATTGGGGGTGCAGTTACCCCCCTCCCTTGCCCCCCCAAAAATCCCGCCTATAATCTGAACCTTAAATCGATTTTTAGGGTATTCATTGGGAAAGTTGTTAAAAGCGAATAATTTAAAAATATGTTTGGACGTTTACCAATTTAAATAAGAAATTCTTCAAATAAAATACTCCCTTTAGGTTAGGTTAGATTAGGTTAGGTTAGGTTTTTATTTAAATATTTATCATGCCCAAAAATTTTTGCTCTACTTGTCCTGTTGTTACATATTCATGCAAAAAGTGATATACCCATATATATATACGTAAAATCTAGCGCAGGCAGGCGAAAGTAGTTAAGTCCATTTTTGATATTTTTAATTTTATAATAAGGACCAAGAGAGTCTATCTCATATATTCCCAGAAGGGCAAAAGTCAATTCCACCCCGAACATTATTTTTTATGCACTTGTTATAAAAGAAAAAAATTTCAGAAACTAACAAAAGAAGTTAAGATCTTAAAATTCTTAATAAAATAATAAATAAGTACATAGTTTAATTAAATTGGAAATGTATTTTTATGGCAACAACCACCTGTTCTAACAGGTTAAGTCCACAAATGGTTTTAATAATGAAATTTATTGTAGTTTTTTATATGTTAAGTTAATAAAAAAGTCTTAAAAAATTTTAGTTCAAGTTTGAAAGTTTATTTTTTCTTATGATTTACTGTGTTACATGTTAAGAAAGTAATTGATTAAAAAAAATTTACAAAATGTCATGTAAACTTGAAGGTAATTCAAATAGACTGATGTTGCATGCATTTCATTGTAGTGTTTACTCTCTACTGTAAAGTTTTTATATTTTGGACTTAACTACTTTTGTCTGCCTGCGCTACAAATAATATACCACAAGAGAATGACAGAAGAAAATTAAACTGGAAACGTAAAATACGCACAAAAACAGACAGACAGACAGACCGTGGTTAATAGAATGTGTCACTTGTTAAATGTAACTTAAAATTGAAATTTAAATAAACATATATACTGACTGACTGCCTCAAAGAAATGTACAGTTTTACACTAGATTGAAACAATAAAATTAACTATACGAGGTTACTGTCTCAGTATTTTTATGCACGAATGTACACACACAACAAATATCAAATCCATATATTATTACCAATGGGTAATATTACATAATATTAACAATAGAGGGCACCGCTGTTATAGTAGGTGAGCTCATATATCAATTTTAATGGAGCGTCCTGTTTCAACAATACTGCTGGATCGTGCCTGGTCCGTAGTGGTTTTCACAAGGAAGTCATACCCCGCCGTCCCCAGAGTGGGAGTTTTATTGAAAAAATAATTTTTTTCGTCTTATTTATTGGCGCAATAGTCTCAATATGTGGATGAATTACGTTTTATGACCATTTTTTATCTCAATATTTTATTTAAGTTTTCGAAATTTATCGAGTTCAAAGAAAAAAAAGTTTTCTTTTTTGATTTATGTGAGAGAAAATTGTATACAAGCTACAAAGGTGTAAGAAAGTTAAGCGAAAAGTTTAGTTAAGGTGGTTTAGAGAAGTGAGCAACTGCGTAAAAGTCTCGGTGGATTTTGGATAAACCGGTAAAAAACCGATAAAAAAGATATAGGATCGTAAAAGTCTCGGATGATTTTGAGTAGAAGTATGGGTAAAAAAACCGGTAAATAGGATCACATGAGATAAATTTGGAATGTTATTTTTCGAAAATTTGGTCGACCATGTGATTCAGATAAATATGGACACTTTCTGAAACATTAGCGAAATGTTTAAAAGTAATTCTCTAATTTTAAGGATGTTTGGGAGGTACAATCGGAGATAAAAGTACATGAAATTAGAAATTCGTGAATAATTGCGTTGTATAACAAACTATGAAGTGAATAAATATTTATCTTTGTTAAATAATAGCTGTCACTACAACTGATTGTACAATACATCAAACTATAGCTCTCAACTGAGTCCAAGAGCTGTGCACATTCTGAGGATTTTTCGGAGAATTTCAAAATGCGACGAGACGATTGAAAATTTAGTAGAATGTTCCTCATTAAATACTAAGGCCCCTCATTAAATACTAAGTACCTCCCAAACGTCCTTAAATAAAATTTGTATAGCCTGGAATCATTTCCGCCATTAGTTGGAACAATATTTGGTCGAATAATATGAAATGTTGTTTCTCGACCACATACACCACATACGGAGCTAATCAGATTATCCTGAAAACACATCGGAATTTGCTAGTAATTCAGGACTGAACACTCGAACCCAATTTATTATATGTATAAAGAAGCAAACTTTTTTAATAACCCAAAAAAAAACACGTTCAGTATTTTTTAAATTAATTAAAACTAATTTCACAAGAATTTAAACTTTTATTATTATAAAAAAAAAAACTAATACGGGCGACTAAAGACTTTTCCACCCCGTGTAATCTTAACCTGCTATTCTATTAGCCTCGCCGATACATGCTCTGTCGTCGCTCTTTTAATTAAACCGTTTCCAAAAAAAAAAAAAAATACAGGAGAGATCGACTACTCTAAAAGAAAACATTAGCCCCCGTGCATTTTGAATGAAAAAAGTACAACACGATCAAGGTCAACTGTTACAAGACCAATGATACAACACAATCGCCCGACCAGTCACAAGTGACCGTGATCTACTAGTACGTTTAGTAAGTGCGGAAGATAACAAAAACAATCTTATAAGAAGACTTTTACGTTGAAAGTTTTCTTTCAAAAGTTGATATATAACAAGTTTAAACATCTAATTTTACCGTTGCCGTTGATGGTGTGCCGAGTGGTGGTAGCGCCATTCACTAACAGCGCCCTCTTATCATTATACTGTAAATTAAATCGGTATTACCTGTATTTATAAAAAGTTTCTACTAGATAACACCGTCACCGTCACGCGTCACCGTGTCACCTAGTGGCGTGACATCGTAGGTACATAAAACTTTGCGTACCTACATTAAAAGTATTATCCACTTTTGTTTTTATTTTTCATAAATAGTGTCGTAGAGGTACGTTTAGAGGGAAAATTCTTTTTAAGTAAATAAGTATTTGGAAAATTTAGTTTTATGATGAATCGGGACCAAAAACTACGTACAAAATTGAACTATACAGGGTGTAAAACAAGTAACTTTCGTCCTTTTGTGGAGTGATTCATAGCACTCTGTAGACACTAAAACCGTAGGATTTTTTTCGGAATTAACAGTCGCGTCACCCCTCAAAAGGATAAGAATTATTTCCCTTACACCATATATATATATAAATATAAATTATTATTCCGTACTTAGAAAAATTTTGAAACATCATACAGCCAGTTAATTTACGATTGTCTCAAATTGTTAATTCCGAAAAAATTCCCGTAGTTTTAGTGTCTACACTCTACAGGGTGCAATGAGTCACCCCTAAAAGGACGAGAGTTAATAACGAATAAATTTTCTTTTTTATGTTGAAAATTTTCAAATACTTTTTGAAAAGTTTGAATATGGTGACAGTGTTGGTTAATAAGTTTGTTTCTGATGATATCTGAGGGTCTTAGTGGTCTATGAGGGAAAAATTGATAGAGATAGACGTCAAATTAATTCTTGAGGGTTTCAAAACACATTTTCAAAACTAAAACGCGGTCAAAAATAAAATTTGTGGCGAAAAAACCTCCAGCTTTCCTACCGATCCTGTTAAAATTAAAATTTTAACTCTATAAACCTAAATGATCCGGGGGACAGAGGAGGGAACAATCATTTGGTAAGCAACGCTAGACCAACGGAATCCTTAGAGGTGGCTCTTTCAAATGGTACTTTCCAAACTCTTCTTTGGAAGCAAACTGATTTCCAATTTTGATTCAAAATAATTTTTTCCAAATCTTTAATTGGCAATATATGTGCACGTCATCAAAACCGAACAAATTTCTACGTTACACAGTTTTCGAGAAAAATGTCTGTATAACCGTAAAAATAAGTTATCACCCTTTTGGACGGCCCCGATATTTCTATTTCTAAAAATAGAACACTAGAGGAAAACTTGTGGAAATGAGAAAAGTTTAAACACATTTCTCGGGGTAAAACCCGCGTACATCGACATAAATATTTAAAAGCTGCCGTAATCTAACACTGCATCAACTTATTTATTTATAATACTGGATATTATTCCGTCATACATTTTCATATATTAAAAACGTCATAGTGTACTTCTATTTGTCAAGACTGGAGATGGATTTAAGTTACCCTTGTGTAGTGAGTGGTGCGGTAGAACAGAGAGGGGTACAGGTAGAGAATTGAAATAACAAAAGAGATGAAGAATGTTGAACGATGTAATATGCCAGAGCTTGTACCAACTTGCTTATATAAAAAGTTTGTAACTTGACCTGTTAGAATATTTAAAAAAAATTTACATCGAAGGTTCTAGTGGGTGCTCGCATAAGTAGATTCGAAATAAATATTAAAAAAAAGTCGAGGGTATCGGAGAATTGTTTGGAAAAAGAAATTACAGAACAATAAAATTCTAAGAATATTTTGTACAAAAAATATTTCCCTAAGAAAAAATCGACTATTACCACGAACGGCACGGTAAGGGGGCTTGATCCTGTGATTGTGATGACTATATCCTAGTGAGGCGCCGTATGATCCATGATATTATCAAGTATCAACGCACTGGTTAATAAACGTTTATTTATTTTGATTTATTGCTAGCATCAAAATTATTTGTGCGTGTATTCAACAATAAATATTTCAGAAAAATTTATTATGTAAAATGATGTGGGTGGCGTCTAACTTTGACAAAAGTCCAAGAAAAAAAAACGAACGTAAAAATTGCAATTTTTAATCTCGTATTCTTTAAATCATTATATTGGGCCGTACTGTGGACTGGATTATACATCATAAGAAAGTTTTTCCCCTTAAGGACCCACAAAAAATATAAAATCAAGAGATCTGGTTGGTTCTGGATATGGTATTTTTATTTTTATTTTATTTCTTTTTATTGTTATTTTTATTTTTATATTTACCTATATATTTTTACTTTTATATTTATATTTACTTTTATTGTTTTTATTTTTATATATTTTTACTTCTATTTCATTTTAAATTTATAATTATTATTTTTTTTATATTTTATATATATTTTTACTTCTATTTTTTTTATATTTTTTATATTTATTCGTTGTTTTATCATTATATTATTTTTAATATTTATATATTTTAACGAAGGAAAAAATTTTGCCTAATCCTTTATTTTATTATATTCCATTATTATTCCATTTCTGGTTTTCTACTGAAGTAGAAACTTCTGGTTTTCTACTGCTACTGAAGAGAGCTGCAAAAGTAGCCGAAACGGGTCGAGCCTTTTGTGAGTCCTTAAGGGGAAAAAGTTTATTACTCGTATTCTTGCTAGACACAAATAATACAAATAACTCATGATGGTGGGAGCGCTG
Organism: Brachynemurus nebulosus; assembly: GCA_035578155.1. Classification (NCBI taxonomy): domain Eukaryota; kingdom Metazoa; phylum Arthropoda; class Insecta; order Neuroptera; family Myrmeleontidae; genus Brachynemurus; species Brachynemurus nebulosus. The sequence goes on from JAPWDM010000003.1 coordinate 75,568,204, forward strand.
AATAGATTTAACACTTTTTTTTCAATAGATAACGCTTCCACCATCAACTTTGATGTGACGTAATTCACTTTTTCAATTATTCCAAACGTAGACAATATGAATAACATTGTCGAAAAATGAAAAGTATAAAATTTTAGGATTCTACTAATATTTAAATATACCTAGTCCTTTTACTTGTAGGTACAAAAAAAAATTCTCTTTTCTACTCATACTTGTCTAAATAAAGGACAATGACGAATTATTCCCAGTGAAGGATCATGAATAATATATATTTATTATATTTTTTCCTCCGACATACAAGAGCTTTTCCGGAAAAATAATTATTTGGTTTTTTTTTTTTTATAACTTATGTAAATTTTTATGAACGATATATTTTCATTTTATTTTTCCATAAAGTTTTTTTGCTTTTTTATGGCCTTTTTTTTTAAACAGACCAATTGTTATTTATATAAGAATTTATTACTATTCGCGCACAGCGTTGAAATTTGTTTAGGATGTCTATTTTCCGCGGCACTGTTTTATGACTATGATCTTGAAATTTTCACAAAATTGTTGATTGCATGACGAAAGAGTTTATAAAAAAAGTCATAAGCTTCTCCAAACAACTTCTGAACACTTTTAAAGCCATTATTCAAAATTAATTGTAAACCCTCAATAAAAGTGTCATACATGTACTTCCTTCCCAAATTCTGTAAAGTTTTCGACACCCCTGATGAGGTCCCTTTCCGTCCCATTTGTGCCACCAACAATTCCATCCTGAACAACATTTGTATGTAAATAAAATCAACAATTTCAAATTGTCAATAGGATATTATAAACTTGTTTCTCTTGACGTAGAATCACTTTTTACTAATTGTCCAGTGGACATTTTTCTTGATCAGGTTAGGATAAATTGGGACAACATTAAAAAAAAAAACTGACTTAGACTATGACACTTTTATTGAGGGTTTACAATTAACTTTGAATAATAATTTTTTCACTTTTAAAGTCGGTTCTAGAATATTCTATTTTGAAACTATCTCAACTGTGCGTTTAAAAATCGAATTATTTGGTTCTGTACGGTCATTTAACAAATTACCTTTTTTTATTTACTTTTTTTTTCAACGTTATGTTTCCCATCAAATCAAATTAACACGTCCAAAACATTTTATTTTATGACCTCACTATACAGATACAGTGTCGGCTCGCGCTATAGTCATAAACTGTTTTTATGTTTATTGTCCTTCAAGTAAATTGTTGTTAATTTTATTGTTAATTATTAAAAAGCTTTCATAAATTATTTAAACGTACCCCGGACAAAAGCACAGGGGCGCAGCATTAAATTTTACGAGGTACCTAAATATAAATAATTTCTAATTTTACAACATTTTCAAATAACCATACCCCAAGACTTGTTATTTTTAGTAGAGTAATTACATACAATTTTCTTATTAACTACACAGATATATGGTTATGTATACAGGGACAGTTGTGGCCAAAAATATGGTCACAATTTAAATTGTACTTCTTTCTAATGCAATACGAAATTCTAAAAATCAAGTATACCCATACTTTTTACAATGATATTCCGTTTTTATTATGACACTCCGAAAAAAAACTCTTCCTTCTGAGTCATTATGCATTCACCGCAAAACGGCAAGTTCGTGTTGGACGTGCATTAATTAAATGACAATGGATTCTTTTCTAACAATCATTGTCAAAATATCATATAGGTACACAAAATTTTTATTCGTATCGAAATAAAACACGTCACGAAAGTAGCGTTTTGGTCTATTTTTATTTTGACACGCCAAAAATAAGTATTTTAAACAAAAATTACAGAGTAGACGAAAAAATTACTTTTTATTACTCATGCGGGAGAAGTACTAACTTGGCGCACACATTTCTGTACCCAAAATAGCTATTTGCCCACTGCACTCTTCCCGCATACTTTTTTGCATGTGGAAAGTAACTTTTCACACGCAAATTGACAATAAAACACGCAAAGCCGCCTTTTAATTTTTTATTTAATAAATATTTCATAATTATTTCTATAGAAACCACCAACAAAGTAATTTAAAAGATATTTAATTCAGAAAAAAAGACGAACACTTAAAAATGTTATTTTAAAAAGTAATAAAAATGTCAAAAATAGTAATAATACTAGAAAAAAGTATGTGAAATTCGTAATAAAAATAGTATGTGCAACTCGTGCGGAATTGTCGATTGCCCACTCAAGCGAAGTTGAGTGCACTCACTACGTTCGTGCGCTCAACTTCGCTTTCGTGGGTAATCGACAATTTCCCGCACTTATTGCACAATATAGGTATACTTGCTTGAATAAACTTGTTTGAATTATTATGTCCATAACTGTATCACGTATAAAATTAAATTGGTTAGTGAAAAACGGGTATACTAGTGTGCATTGTTTTCCTTTAAACACACACACACACATATACGCCATATATTATTATTAGATAGGTTTTCTTAGGCTACATTTGTTTTTATTAGGTACGTAGTAATAATAATAATAATTTTCCTGCAACGTTCCAATGGCTCTGAAAATGTTTTATTTTCACTATGATATACGTATGGTATACAAGATATATACTTTCTTCATGTGTTCTTGCAACAGGTTTATTACTAAAATCGTTTCAAAACCACCGTTTGAAAACCACTGTCATTCACAAGACGAATGGGGGAGGGATAGATAACTCGGTCAAGACTTCAGAAACTTTTCAGTTAAAAGCTATTGGAATAGGGAAACATGAACTTTGTGATATTGTAATTATATGTCCGGAGCGGTTTATTAGTTTGATTTGTAAAAGCATCGAATAGTGGTATTGCAAACAGAATATTAGGATTGTAGGAGTGAATAATCATCACTTTTTATGTCCCGAACTAACTTCGTGTTAGTTCCGGACATATTAAAATCCTTGAGTGATCGAAAATTTGAGAGAGGTGGTAAATAATTATAGAGTTTTACATTCATATATTGAATAAACGCAAGAGGGCTGTATTGCTTGTGTATTGTATATATTTTATGTATCTGTGAACTCTATGGTTTGGTAAGAAAACGACTAAGACGCCATCCAGTAGCAAGTAGTGACTTTGTATATTTAATATATAGTATAGCATCACGTCAAGTTACTAATTGTTTTGCTAGATGGCATTAAATGTATTAAATTAACAAACAGATGGTATATTAATCTACCATCTGTTTTGCTACATTAATTTGTATGTATTTGTGTGTTAGGTGTGTGTATGTATTACGTATATGTATTACGTATATGTGTACGTATGTGTACGGACTGTTATATTTTAAGAAGTTTTAGTTATGACAACTGAGTGAGGGACATTACTTAGTGCGTGTCGAACACGCACTTGACGAATTTTTGTTAGTTAATCGAATTTGCTGTAATGTTAGTCTTTCATTCACGTAAAGTAAATCATCTTAATCATAGTAATTCTGGTCTTGGTCACTGTTGGATGTCACCTTTTGGATTTTGGGACTTTGAAATGAACAATTCACGTACAATATCTCGCTGTTTTCCCGAAAAAACCTAGTTTACTACAAATTTCCAACGGAGGGACACCCCTGTGAAACTTTCAGATGATAAATGCTCGTTATAATTTTAATGAAATTCTAGTTATATTCGTGACAAATCTAGAAGTTTCTCACAACAGCCACGCTTCTATACAAACTTCACTCACTGAATTAATATTAAAATTCCATCTAAACAAATATATTTAAAATATTTAAGAATATGTCATCCAATATTTTTAATATATGTAGCTTGCTGCGCCACTCGACAGTTGGCAAGTAGGAAAATGAACAAGCACCGAGCGCGAATTTTAAAGAAGATGGGATTATGTTGCTCTCTCTTTCACATTTCCATTCTTTTTGTTCGTGACTTTCTTCTCAATGTCGTTCGTACACGAAAGTAGCACAACAAATATTTGGATTACATTCTCCGTCACGGAAACAGTAGACAGACGGACGGACACACGGACTAGAAGTATCAATCGTCAGTTTTTTCCCGTTTCTTCCGTTTTTTTCAACGGTTTGGTTGGTTGTATACGGTTGGAGCTTGTTTACTCTCGCCAAGATTCATATTTGATATTGTACTTCGCGTTGTATGAAACTGCAGGCTTTGCAATAACAACAGTGATTAGAAGTATAATTTGAGGAGTAGCAGAACAAAACTTGTAAAATCCACTTTGAACTGAGGTGACTTTTTTTTGATTCGACTTTTTCAATCATCACCGGATCGACGGATCCAAGGTCACGGATCAAATACTGCTAAAAGTCCCTTTAAAAATGAGATATGAAAATGTGTCTCAAACCAATGGACAGAAAAATTTTTAGTGTTAATCAAAATTTAGTAAATTGGACACGTGCTAGAAGCAGTTAAATTGTGACCTTCTTGTTAAAACTTTCTTCTGTTACAAGAATCGGTAACTTAGCACCAAAACACTTGATGATTATTAAGAGATCTTGGGTTTAAGTCCCAGCCGATATAGATTGACAATTTTTCAATCACTAATAATTTTTTTTTTGGTAAAATTTTCAAAAATTAATTTAACCGGTTTTGATCGGTTGCTCCTCATTTAAAATAAGCTTGCGAAAAAAAAAATACGGGTGCTTTTTTTTATACAGTTAGCTCACTATAGTAATTCAATTTTGTTTAAATAGCTCCGGTGGTATGGATATTTATTATAGTACATTTTTTTAAGTTTATTTTTAACACAAGGAGAAGAAAATCTTTTTTTGAAGTTCTTTTACTTACAGAATAAAATAGTCGTAAATATGAAGACACATTGAATATAACAAAAAAAAGGAAATCACTGAGAGATGCTAGCACTTGATTAGAACACTCAATTAAAATTAGTTCGGCTAAATTGTGTCACCATTTTCGTAGATACAAAAAAAATTTGAAGTGAAGAAAGTAGTCTCTCCGCAGTAAATGAGCTTTTAGAAAATATGTTCCCAAAATTCCAATTTGAATTCTTAGGTAAATAGATTAAATTTTGTAACCTAAAAAATTCTTTACGAAAAAGTTTTGGAAAAAATTAAAAAGTTGAATATCTACAACAACATTGAACGACTCCCTAAGGGTACCGTAATGCTGACTACGAAACCCTAAAATTAACACTTTTTTTTTCTAAACATAGGTTAAACCAATTTCGTAGTTTGCCAATTTTCATAAAACTAACAAAAAATTAATGCGGTATTATGTATTATAAAACTTTACAAACAACTATTAAAAAATTTTAGAAAGTTAAATAACGACCTCGTCGCGTAGATACATCATAAGGCTCATAACTTTTATAATTTAGATTTTTTTTGTTTTTGTTTATAAAATAAACAGAGTTAATTAACTTTGTCACCGGAAAATTAAGTTTTTATTCATAATATTTAAGAGAGGAAGAATTTCATCTTTTAACAAACTTATCTTAAAGTATTTTCTTTTGATTCTTTTCATAAAATAAATAACTATGAAGAATTTTCATGTAATGTTACGATCAAAATAAACTCGAGTAATTTAGTTAAAATAAACTTACGGTTAAATTCGGTTCTTTCGTTCAAAACAAAATGTAGATTACCTGAAACCAAAAAAAGGAAAGAAATTAGTTTAAAACTCGACATTTTTATCAAAAGAAAATCAATTTCAAATCTTATCCGAAGGCTAAATTATCTGCAAAAGTTGCTTTAGTTGATTCTCGCCTCGTAATTAGCGAGCCACTTATGTGATAAAGATCACAGAAATTTTTAATTAGACAAAAAAAAAAAAATAAACAACATAATTTAACCAAAGAGATAGAAATACGTTCATTAATTCCAACATTATTAATATACATACGTACATACATCTTTGTTTAGGGTACACTTACAATCAAAAAATTTCTGATTTAGACCAACGGTTTGCCAAGTGCGACCCACGAAATTCCAAAACTAACTTTTTTTGCAACCTGTCTTTACAGAGTTGTGATTTTATCAAAAATGGGAAAAGTAGTATCTAAAAAACCTATAAATAGCTCCAAATTTTTGTGTTTCTAGCAACAAAATTATGGTTTTTTTGGAGGTTTTGAAAAATTTGGTGTCCGTGATGACGTCATCAAGTTCAATTTTCCTTTTTAAAATTGATTGGTGAAATCTGAGTAAATATGAGTGTTAAAAACTTGCACTATTCCTGAAAAGATGGCTAAGTTTGTTTTTAAAAGTGTACGAGACTTTCTGTATAGTCCATATTTTCAATTTAATCGACCAAAAGTCCTTTTGTAATCGTCCCTCCTTATTTAACTATTTTTCGTTTTTTTGAGTCGTCAACGCAAAACTTTGACAACAAAACAAAGATTAAACATGCAAGCTTTAATATTTTGAATTCAACTGTACACTTACAGAAGCATCATTTTTTTAAATCTTTTTTAGCACACACAAAAAAAAGGAAGAAAAGGAAGGTTTATATCTATTTCATCCGCATAAACAAGTAAACTGCCCCGCTCCCACCCCCATCTTCCCCTGCCTCCTCCCTCCTACCACAAACCCCCAAAGGTTTATAATAGTAATAATGATGAACTGTTGAAAAATAAAGTGAAAAATTTAATAAATGCGAATGTTAAAATTTCTTGTTTATTTAGGCTGTTTACTCTTTCATACATATAATAATGGAACATTTAAATGAACCTCTTAACAATAATCCACCCCGCTTTTTGAGTGGGTGTACAAGAACCCGAAACACAGTGTAGAATGCCCGCGAGAAGGGACTACAGGAGTGGGGAGTTTGGCGTGTTCTAAGTATGTCAGTATATATACAAATACAACAGTTTCATTATCAAAAATATAATAAAAGAATGCGGGTCTGTGTGTGCCGAATGTATTTATTACAGCATGTAAATATTCCCATTACACGGAGAGTAAATTCTTTAATTTTACTATATACATAAATAAATAAAATACTAAATTATATACAGTGAACTTTATTTATCGTCCTGCTACAGCAATAAACATGAATTAACGCACAGGGATGTATAAAATTTTGCACACGAGTTAGTCCAGAGATTTTAGAGAATACAAATTAAAACCAAACAAGTCCATTTTTTTTTGTATTAGACTAAAACAAAAAATTTCAATTTAAAATTCTTACTCTTTCCAGTAATTTTTCTCAAACAATTTCATTTCCATAATAGGGTATTAGATTAAGGGGGACCACTGGTGTGACCGCCTGAAGAAAAGGTGATTTTTGGGAATTTTTTAAAAGAAAACTACTGTATGGAATGTTTTAATATTTTAAGGATATATTCGTTGATATATAATAAATTCATCATAACATTTTTGGACCAAAAAACTGAAAATTCAGTGAGTTATTCGCGATCTCCCAAGGCTTCAAAAAAAAGTTCCCCCACTGCTGCAGTGATAGCGACCATCACAGTACTTGAAATCAAAAAAACAAAAAAACCTGATAAACTAGAAGGTATTGCCCGTGCTGTGAATCTCAATCGAAAAAAAGTTGAAATTTAACAAAATGGCGGAGTTTTTTAAAAAAAAAAAAATATCAAATTTTTCACGAAAATTTTTCACGAAAATTTGATGATTTTTGGCCTACAAAAATTACATTTTTTATTCGATCGGAAAACTGGAGGTTCATGGCACGAAGAAACATATATAAAAAGAAGCTGCAATAAGAATCAAATCGATCGGATGATTTGTCTTTGAGTTATACCTAACTGCAGCAAATTTGAAAAGTGTAGTTACCTTTTTGGTTTTAATCACTGAGAATTTTTACTAAAATTATTTAAGATGTATTGACTATAACGGTCATAGTAAAACTAGATGAGTCGTTTAAATGTGCCAGGGTCTAGTTGCTTCACAACATGTTACTGGCAGCCACGCCCAAAAACTCCTAAACTATTAACCTTCATACATTTCTCAATACCTCAAAGTTAACAATGAAAATCAGAATTCGCTCTTCAAATGGCTGTAACCAAAAAACTATTTGAGATACGCACTTGAAATTTTTGTATGTTCTTTTTAAAGGTATAGACTATCGAAACATGCAAAAAACAATTTTCCAATTTTTTCAAAATGTCACACTAGTGGCCCCTCCCTTTATTTTGTAAAACTATTTTGAAGCAGGTATATTCATTTTTTAAAAATGATTTCGAAAAATCATAGGAAAAAATTAATTCAATATTTGTTAAATAGCAACAGGTGTGTTCTGTAACTATAATCGGTATTTAAAGTAGCGATCCTAGTGGCGATAGTGTTGACGTATAAGAGAACATGACGTCACAGTCCATTTCAAATCACGTGGTTAATAACTAAAAAGAAAAAATAGTTCGGCTGAATTTGCATCATAAATTATTGTTTTTTACTATAAATGTCCATTAAAAACTATACCCCGTTTCAAATACAATTGAGCATGGGTCGTCGTTAAAAAAACTAAACAATTCTTACATTTGAAACAAATCAATCTTCTATTCGTTTCTAAAAACAAATTGCAAATTTAAAATTTACGTAAGTGCAATAATGAAAATGAAAAATTATTTCAATTCACAAGTGATGAATCATGGTTAAATTTAAGTGAAATGGACCATAGTTTGAACGTTTTTCTTTCATATTAAAACAAAATTTCAATACGTATCTGAAAATATGTTATGTTTACCTATCTCTTTCTCGCGCGACGCACTTTTTGGGAACGTTGCACCTCATTAAAGTGAGTGCGTGTACAGACATTAAACATATATTTTAATTATAGATTTATTTATAAGGGTTGGGGGGGGGGTGGAATTTAATAATAATAAAGATACTATATACCTAATTGTCACAAACGTACTCTTACCTTAATTACTTGAATTTTGTTTAATTGGCACGAAAAGTTCATAATAGATCAAAAGAGTTTTCAGATAATTATGTAACAAAAATATTTCCCATTTCAACGTTAAATTTTGGTAAAGTCTTACGAATTCTGTTAATAATATTATTGTAATTTATATCCCGTTTTAAATACAATTGAGCATGAGTCAAAATTAAAAAATTAAATAATTCTCGTATTGAAAATAAATCAATCTTCTATTCTTTTCTGAAAACAAATTGCAATTTTAAAATTTACGTAAGTGCAATAATGAAAGAGATATAGCCAAGAAAACGAAAATTATTTAAATTCATAAGTGATGAATCATGAATAAATTTAAGTGAAATGAACTATAGTAATACCATTTGTCGTGGAATTTTGCATTCCAGAATTACCATTTTACAAAATATGTATTGTAATTAATCCTAGAATCGTACGTAATCGTCAAAATGACGAACGAACTTCTCTACCTGCTCCAATACTACAACTTGTCGTTGCCTGCTTGCTGTGAAACTTTTGTTATCTAATTTATTTGTTATTATAACACAGCAAATGTATAAATTTTGTTTATAGTTGCTGTCGTTTTGTTTGTATTGAAACAGTGTGCGTCCAAAGGACGACGATGTATGATTAACCGATGTTTGTTTTTAGAGAGTCTGTACTTTACATATAAAAGTTTTCCTAATTTTGCATTTCGTGTCTTACTGAATAACCGTGCATTTCGTGTCTTACTGAATAACTATAGTTCCATAAGTAAGAGTCTACATTTTATTCAGAATTGTCAAATCGTTCCCATATGTAGGTCATCCTACTCTTGGTCGTACAAATTTGTGTAATGTAAAACCAGGAAAATGTAGGGCTCCAGCGTTGGGCTTTTGGTCGGGCAAATTCATCAAAATCCATAGAGTAAACCACATATATGCTAACTGAACGACATAGTAAAAATCATACACACAAAAATAAATTATTTTTTGATAAACAGAATTTTAAATCAAGCGGTTACGTAATCAAAAATAATTAATTAACTACGCGTCTGTGAGTATATTATTTATTAAACTAATTTATTTTTAACTAGGTAACTAATTAATGGTTTTTTTTTTGGGTTGTTGGTGGCAGGCAGCCGACTTTTATACGAACGCTTTTACCGTTACAGATCATGTTTTAATTATCACCGAAAAACATATATATATTTTCACGTGGAAATTGATACGTACATTACGTATGTACATATGTATCAGGTGACCCAATTTTCCATTCTTTAATTAATTGCTACATAAAACATATTTTCATCAGTAATTTTCATCGGCCATAAATTTTCAACATCGATTTGAATTCATACACAATATTTTCTCTTATATAGCTTACCTGACTGTTTCATAATCTCTTATTTGCCAAATATGCTGGTACCGTAAAAACAGCCAACTTTACCGTAGAATTTTTGTTTTAGTGATAGTTCATACGGTAAATTAGTGCTTTCAATGAATGAGTCTACAAGTTTTAGCTGGTACATATTTCAGAAATTATAAAACTAACAGTAATGGTTACTGTCGGTTCGGCAAAGTTACAGTCCTTTTAAAATTGCTATCATTACTAATGGACGTCTGATACAAACGGAAGAAACATTAGTTTCTAATATAGATATATGGTAGCAAGTATACTAATTGACCCAAATTTCCTATCTTTTTGATATTTTACAAGGAAAGGTTCTGGGTTGAGAAATTCAGTTTTGGATGAAACTTGGAATATTAATAGTACATCTTTAGGGTGCGAACATAGTAAAATTGTAATAAAAGGCACTAGCCAGCCATTTTCGAAAAAAATGCAATTAAAGTTTTAAAAAAATTTTTAATGTTTTTTATACGAATTTAATGTGGTGATCGTTCAGTCAGAGGTAAAATAGATGTGTGGTTTAGAGCACTTGCTCCACGTGCTGAGGTTACGGGTTCAAGGCTGGGTCCATCCAGTAATTTTTTTAAAATTTTATTTTTATTAATTTAAAATATTATAGAAATTAATAATATATATATATATATATATATATATATATATATATATATATATATATATATATATATATATATATATATATATATAAATGCGAATTGTCACAATGTAAATAATTTATATTTACATAACTATGAAATTACATTATATTACTGTTAGCATTAAATTATTTACATTGTGACAATTAGCATTTATATATATTATATTATTAATTTATATAATATTTTATATTAATAAAAAAAAATTAAAAAACTTACTGGATGGACCCAGTCTGGAACCCGTAACCTCAGGACATGGAGCAAGTGCTCTAAACAGCACATCTATTTGCCTCTGACTAAACACCACATTAAATTAGTATAAACGACATTAAGAAAAATTTTCAAATTTTAAGGGCAGTTTTTTCCATAATGGCTGGCTAGTGCGTTTTAGTATTTTACTATGTTCACACCCCAATAGTGTACTATTAATATCCCAAGTTTCATCCAAAAGTGAATTTCCCAACCCGGAACCTTTCCTTGTTAGTAAAGAATACATGGGTTGGCAAAATTATTAATTCGGTGACGTCTTAACCTATTACTGTTTTTTATTTTTGATTAATCCTAAGTAACGTTGACTACTTTTACGGTGCTTCTACAGTTAAATTTTTTATATCCATTGTAGAAAAAGGACAAATGAATGGAAAAAAGGAAGAAATATAACTGCGTCGTTTCCATTGCAGTAGAGAAATTCGCTTTAATTAACATAACAGACAGAATTACGTACTAATTAAATAAAATTGGTGTTTTTAAGTAGTTTTTATCATTAATTTTTGTATGTTCATTTCACGTTCACAAAAGGCTCACTCACTGCCTCGGTTGCCGGGCTGCTTTGTTGCCGGGCGTACATATTTGCATTTTATTCCACTTTTTTGTTGCCCTTTATATTATTATGATTATTATCAAGAGGAAAACTTTTTTGCTCCTATTATTATTATAACAAACAATTAACAAGTTTTTACAACAAATGGCGTTTTGTACTAGAGTCGGGACGTAAGAAGCGGAAATAGTCCGTCCGATGGGATGGAGTTTATACGAACGTGGGTACACAACTGATAAAAAGATTCGGGAATTTTATCACAGATAAAGTGATTGCAACTACCCAAAGAAATTTGAAAAAAAAAATTGACATGTAAAAAATCAACATTTAACTTCGCTCACATTTGTGGATATACAGTGGGTATCAATACTCCGATTACCTCGAAACTCAGAAAGGATGATCTTGAAACCAGCTCATACAACGCCTGAAAATTTCATCAAATTCGGTCAAATGATTTCGGTGTTATGCGCGTTGGAAAATTTTTGCTTGAAGTTGTCAAATGCAAGTAGAAATTTTTCATTTCGGAGAGAAAAAAACGTGTCCATCGTGAAAAAGTGATTACAATACTCCCGTTATTTTTGTAGAATTCAAAAAAAAGGTTACTCTAGTTTTTTGAACAACACTGTACACAAGAAGTATGGTTATAAAAATTCCAAATGAACAATTAAACAGAATGTTTTTTGAAAATAATTTTATTTTATTTACACTATAGTGCCGTCATATACACTTAACAATATTTAAAACAAAACACAAACGTACATAATCGGGTTATGTCACAACCAAACCACAAAACAAAAGCATACGAACAAACAAAAACAAGTGAAAAACTGGAAAAAAGTTGGTACACGAAAACTGTTGTTGATACAGTGACATCTCCGTAGTACATTTCTCAAATAATCTTTCGATTAGTTTATTTTGTTACGAGTGACAAACTGACTGTATAGCCCCTCAAAAATAAAAAATGGTACTCCGCTCCTGATACACAAACACACACTAAATATCACTGCATTAATAATAAAACTTTTAATAGTATTATTACTGTACAAACAGTCGAAACAGCATCCGAACTGTAATAGTAAAAATTTATGGGTTTCCCCTTGTGTTGTTATTTATTTTTTTTAGCAGCTTGTTGTAGTAGTTGATGTAACCAACCACATTTGGGTGTTTTTAGTGTTGTAGCTGAGTGAATTATGTAAACCAGGATGATTGCACATACTTTAGTGATGGGTGCGGGGGTCAGAAATTTAAAATCGATGAAATATTTGTTTTCAAACAAAACCACGAAATATTTTCACATATTAGTGATCCCTTTTGATCTCTCAACAAAATTTAATATTATTGAGAAGATACTTTATTTAGGCACTAATGAATCAAAAATAATAATTTAATTTCTTAACAGAATTTCATTCTTGTACGTGTATTATCAAAAGAATTTTTTAAATTTCGAACATAAAAGTACACGAAGAGAAAAATCATATAATTTTTGTAGAAAAAATTTCAGAAAAATTACCATGCTCTCTAATAATGCGTGCGCGATCGACGACCAAAATAAAAAATATGTGCTAGCTTATGCTACTTGGGCGGTACCTGTAAAAACTTCGAACCTGTAAGAACTTTATGATGCATACCAAAATGATTGCCAACAATATATTCTAATACTGAAGATAGTGAAGTAACAAAATGATGAATTAAACGGTGACATCCCGTCCTCTAACATAGTGTAGTGAATACTGCTTGCTGCTTGTAAGACAGTCTAATGGATCAAGGTGCTTGGTCCGACCCGTCCGACCAAGTTGGTCGTCCACACCTATGGTTGGCTATGTGACTTGCTATGAGTGAGGTACATTTCAACAGCGTTCACAACACACACAACCTTCTTTCTCTTTTTTTCTTTCTACTATTTGCAGATAGCATTTCAAATATTATAATACAGCATGGTAATTTTCGTAAGAAAAACAACTAAAAAATATTTTTTTGTCGGCAATGGAACTTTTTACTGTGCTGTTTTACAAATTTTACGGAGCTAGTATTACGGAAACAATATTCTATATTTTTATATTTTTATCGTACAAAATTGAATATGTTCGCCTTTTACACGTCGAGTGTAGTGCTGAGCACAGTAATTTTTATATGAATTTTCTCTCCGTGTAATAATATCATTTATTAAAACAGTGTACTCGATCATTAATGAATAATTTAACGTTGCCCATCACTAATTCATGGCTATAAAAATAACAACATTAGATCACACTTTAGGCTTTTGATTTTTTTCGCACTGTTTGATTTTTCCATTATCCGAATTACGTAGTGGTTTTTTCGAATCGTAATTCCAGTAATAATCAGATTATTTATTTATTTATTTTTTTCATTTCATTTTTTTTTTTATTTCAATATACAAACACTGAAACTGTGGTGGTTCCAGCCAGGATTTATCGGATTCAATTTTAATATGAATGTATATTTTAATAGAATTAACAGTTGGGAATATATAAAAAAAAAAAATTAGGAATTAAAATAATTCGACTGGTAAATATGGATCAAGTTGTCTCCGAATACGGAAATAATAAGAGATGGGTGAATGGTATGTTGGTACAAAAATCGGAGATAATCGCCTTCCCATTGGCAAGCCCATTATCGGTTGTTGCCTCACTATGTTTCTATTCTTGATGTACATGTCGTTGGTGATAAATAATCGTATATGTGAATGCACCCTAATGAAAATTTATACACAATCAAACATTTAAATTATACTTAAACCCAAATAACGATCAATAAATTGGATATATTATTTTCCAACTCATAATTTATACATCTATATTGGAAAATGCGCCTCTGTGTTTCTAATTCGTTTTCTTTTCATCATAACTTTCCGCAAGAGGAAGAAAAATGAAAACACATTTTACTTATATTCTGATTACTCTACCAATGCATATTGTATACGTTTTCATCCCTGAATATCCCGATTTGATCCCAATCAATAAATGGAAAAGTGGAATGGAAATAAAAATAAAAAGGGACTATTATTATCCGATACCCAAAGTACAAACTTGGGGGAAAAATGAAAATATCATTGACCCTTGCGACCCTTTTCAACCATTTAGTTGAAAATTTCTTTTTTTCCGTATGTATTCATTTTTTATTGTATTTTATTTAAATGTACAGTTGTAGTCATGGAAATTTAAACACGGGTGCTGTTTTGTGAATATAAAAATTTTGAAATGTATTGTCAAAAAACTGTAGCCTAGATAACTTTTTGTCGCAACGGTGATATCTTGCCACACCATAAAAAGTTTTAAATCAATTAGATAAGCTGAACCAGAAACCAGATTCAATTGTACAAAAAAACACAAGCATACCCCCACTACTGCCTCGCATTAACGCTGTACTCCAGTTTATCTGATGGCAAATATATTGGAAACATCTTCACCCACCATTATTTTAAATTAAATAAAAAGGTCTGTAGAATGTTTTGTGACAGATTTCACTTGTTTTTTGTTTTTTTGTTTTTTTTTTTGTTTCGCGAAATACCTTTTTTTGTTTTTCCCCCCGGTCACCGCTTGCCATTATTTTACAGGAATTTGTTTAAAAAAAAAAAGTTAAAATATTTCGAATAACATAGTTTGCCGTTTGTTAGACCATAACATCTACCTGTCTAGGTAAGTCTAATGGATAAAAAATGTTTTTGGGAAAATTTTGTGTCCCGCCCTAGGTATTTAAAACAATTCTTTGCGCGGTCACAAGTATTGCTGAATATTTTTGATAACTAATCCGATTTTAACCATTAAATAATTTTGAAATGATATAAAAATATAGTTTTTAGTACGGTTATAAAAATTTAACATAATTTTTTATTAGCGCGAATGAATACCATATTGTTTTTTTTCACGCGAATCACCATTATTTATTGAAAAACATAAATAAAAAATTTAATAGTACACCAGGAGCGTAAGTAGAAATATGAAAAATCAAATGTGACGTTTTGAAAAGTATAATAATAATAATGTTCCCCTCTAGACTACGTCCCTGGTGACATACAAAATAATAATAAAAATACATATTTTATACATACAAAAATAATATAGTATGCTTGTTCTAACTGTTCCACCCCCCGAAAAAAAAACTTGTTTTAAAAAAATTACATTATGGTTCAGAAATTTTTTTTTTGTTCACTAAAATTTACACATTTTCATGTAGTGAAATAAAATGAATATGATGTGCATAAAAATATAAAATATCATGTTATTTTACTTCCTACTCATACTTCTCGACATTACATTAAATATTAACAAATACTAATGCAATATAAACAAAAATATAGGTACTACCAATGGTGCAGGGGGGGGGGAAGGGTGCACAACTTTCTCATAGACTTCTCATAGAATTTATGCTTAAAATGTATCTCACTTTAAATCTCGCATCTTATCATGTAACAAGAAAAACTTTAAGACAAGGATAGGGTAAATTGTTTGTTAACTTTTTCTAATCTGTCTTATAACTATGGAAAAATTACGATCGATAGACACTATTTGACTTTATAATATTTTTTTTAACATAAATTCAAGGTCAAAGGGTGTCGTGGGTTTAAACTTAGAGAACTCTCATAAGCCACCTACTTGATTTGAAATTTATAACGATAACAATTGATTTATATAAATATTTAAATGTTACATCATTAAAAATGAAAATCTGTGCTATGCGGAATGTATAAAACAAAAGAAAAAATGTGAAAATCGTTTTTTAAAGAAGAAAATTTAATTCAAAACGATTTCGTGCGCTTGTTCGTGCATAAAAATTACTATCACGTTAAAAATATTATTAGATACGTGCTTGTTTGAACGGAGCCGTTCAACTTTGGATTTGTATTTTGGGTTGCGATATGTGTTGTACGGGCGGGGTGATACCATCACACCCCCCCCCCCACTCACCCACCTATACGTACCTACACTTCGATTCAATTCGAATTTTTCTTACACACGGAGTTTTTTATTTTAAAATTTGTATCATATTTCGTTTAAAATGGAAATTTTTCTACACGTAATTTAACACAATAAAAAATATCGGAGGTGAAATGATTTTTCTGTTTTTGAAAAATTACACTAACAATGCAAATTTTTAGTAGGTAATCTGTGGCGTTACTGCCGAAAAATCGTATATTGTTCGAATTTTATGTCCTTCCCTAGTATAAATAATGATAGTTGTGTAATTATTGAATTTATCGCTTTATGAAATGAACTACGTAGTACGTAAATATATGTTAGTTACTTCGGTTTAATGCCCTGGTTGTGCCCTGGTATTGTTCTGGTTTATTTACGATCTGTTCTTACAGCAAAATTGTTCCCACATGGAAAATTAGTTAGTTGGTAAGTACCACTGTAGAAATATTAATAATTTTACACACACATATGACTAAAATATTATATACTACAAATTAATGTATTAATTACTCAAATACATACATATTATTTGTATTATGTTTAAAACTAAATCACTGTAAATATTATTAGAGAGGAAAACGGAAGGAAACACACTTTTCCGATTTCGTTGATGAAAGTAAAGCTGTCAAAAATTGTAGTGAAATAACCTACGTAAATGAAGACGGTGAATCGATAACTGTCAATTGTGCTGAGACTAGCTCAATCTACAGCGTTAGTTACCGTTATTAAATAACACATCAATCACTCAAATTCAAATCATTGCCATAAAACCAGATTTGAGAAAAAATTTTCTTTAACCTGATGACGTCAACACTTTTCAACACCTTAAAACCTACGCCCGAATACATGTTGCCGCATCAGTTCGTAAATTATCTACACGATGTGGTAATCTCAGTTATAGAATGGCCACCACGACACCCTGACCTAAATCCCACCGAGCATTTATGAGGTTTATGGAAATTAAACAAGTTCGATAAGAAAAAAACCAATTATAGGTATTCAACGGAAAGATGTTACCTACTTTAATTTTACAAATTTCAATAAAATGCCTTCTCAACTTGTACGGAAAGTACAAGCCTTACCAAAAAAAATGGCAATAAACTAAAACGTATCCTGTTCATATATAAAAAAAAAAATAAACTATGTTAATCCCAAAACTGACGACATAAATTAAACGAAGTAGAGAACTTTATGGCTTATTAACTCTCTTTTAAGCTTATAATTATTATTCTGGAGTCTGGACTGTTTCTTCTTACTATATTAAATTTAAACTTTTTTTATGACGGTATTACTTACAGTTACTTACTTACATCAAAAGTTTGTTTTTATAATCTGCTCTTTTTATTTACAAATTGTGGTATAATTTTCCACTCACACTGTTGCGTGTTACGTAATCATTTTTCGTTATTTATCGCCTTGTATATTGTGGAGAAACAAAAAGCGGATTATTGTAAATTAATAATTATAATCTTAATTAATTAAATATTTAGGTGAGTTAATTTTATTTGTTTATTCGTTTGTAAATAACGAACGAGTGAGTGCTTGGTTTTATATTGTCTGTCATTATCGTGTGTACATATATGTATGCTGATGTATGAAGTATGATATTTATTTCAGTTATATTTTTTTTTACATTTGTTTATGATAAAAGATAAATCAAATTTTAAAGATGAGTATTAAGAAAAATAAAATTTAATAAAATTCGGAAAATTTTTAATTGACGTTTTCGTGGTTTGTTCGTAAAATTTTAGCATTTTGCACAGAGACTCAAATATCATGGTTGGGTAATCTACATTTGGAAACTTTATTTTCCGATAATCCTTGAGCTCCTACACAATTCTCTACTGGGGAGAAAAATTCTTCACTCTAGGAAACGATTTTTTTCAACAGTATTAAAAAATATTTATGTCGCCCATACTCGGGGGCAAGGGTGGGGGGGCTTATAAAGTTAATGATGTTTGGAGTAGTGATGAGCAAATGCAAAACCAAGACCAAGACTGTCAAGTCTTGGTCTTGGTCTTGTTTTTGCATTAAGAATCTTGGTCTTGGTCTTGATAGAGTCTTGGTCTTGGTATTGCTGAAAAATCTTGCACTTTCGTGCATTTTTTTATTAGCAAATTCTTTCCTTCTAAAATCAGAATTTTTACTCTTTACGGTATTCTACGGTAATTAGGTATACTTTCAAACTATTTAAATATTTTAGCAAGAGTCTTGCTTTTTCCTTGGTCTTGCTCACTTGAGCCTTGGTATTGGTTTTGCAGCCATACTTATTGCCTTGGCCTTGGTCTTGGTATACCTAGTCTTGGTCTTGGTCTTGCAAAAAAATGCAAGACCAAATCAAGACTGCAAGACCAAGATAAATTTTGCTCATCACTAGTTTGGAGGAAATTTGAAAATTTCGGCTAAAAAAAAGGCCGAAGAAGGCAAAACCAGGTTGTTTTTCTTTTGCTCGCCAATGACATTTTTGTAGGAAATGTCGCTGATCCGCGCCCCCTAAATATTTGAGAGAGCCCGGGAAAACGAACACGACTTTTTTTTTCCTCATCAGTGCTATTTTTAGGGAAAAAGTACCTATTCAAATTTTCTGGCTGCTTAGAAAATGTTCTATATATTTCTCCCTAGTTGCAGCCCCCCTTCCTCCTACAAAATATCATATGGACGCCCATGCATGGCTGACGCCATAGATACAATTTTTTTTAGTTTCGTTTTCAATATTACGTTATTAAAATTATTTTGTATGATTCACGATGGAATGCTCATTTTTTAGTATTAAAATGTTAAAAATTTATGTGGAAAACTCAATTTTCGGTCACAGAAACCTGTAATTGACATTAAATATCAAATAAGGTTAAAAACAATTGAATGAAGTCATTTTATCCCACTAAAAAATCGAAAAAAAAAAACGAAAAAATTTGTAAAACACATTTCGTCACCCATCTCTAATGATCTTACATATATACAATAGTGTATTATGTAAATCGTGTAATAGATGACAGAAGAGTGAACGTTTTATAAACACTGTAAAGATACTTAATAGAACTTTTTTTCCGCTACCGAGTTTCGTAATTTATTTCCACTAATTTTTCAAGATTTAAAGCTAATATTTTTCTTATATGATGTATATTAATATTAAACAATATATATAGTCATTCAGTTTGCACAAGTAGTAAACTTACACATTTATAAATTTCAGTATTTTTATTAAATTTTCGTTAAAAAATTTTATATAATATTTTATTATAACCATTATTTATATTTTTTTGTTTTATTAAATTTATAAAATAAAAAGAATATTAATGATAAAAATATTTAAACGTAAGTTTGTGGGGATCATTCATTTTATGGTATATTTTTGGGGGGAAACATTTGCAAACATGTCACACGATGGAGAAAAAAATACCCCTGTCGCAGCATCCTGCATAACATAGCGAATTTCCATTTACAAAAGTACGTTTTTCTCGGAAACTAGTTGATATAGAGTACCTAATTGTAAATAAAAAAGACCTTCTTTATGTGATTTTTCCGCCTCATTCCGCCAAATTGTTTTCGTGAAATGAAATTTTTCGTGTAAAAAATTTGGCGGAATTAGGCGAAAAAATCACATAAAGAAGGTCTTTTTTATTTACAATTACTCTATATCAACTAGTTTCCGAGAAAAACGTACTTTTGTAAATGAAAATTCGCTATGTTATGCAGGATGCTGCGACAGGGGTATTCCATTTTTTGAAGTGGTACCTCCTCCTTGAGGTCGCTCAAAAAAATCGGATGGTGGGTCCAGAACTGTCCAAATCCTACTACTGACTTTTTTTCTTATTTTCTCAAAAACTAGCTAATCTAGAATAATAGTTCAAAAACCTTTTTTATGTGATTTTTTTCCGTCTTTGCAATGGTGTAAAAAAATGTGGCAAAAACTTTTAAATTATAGCAAATTTTGACAAAAAACTAATTTTTTGCAAGAACAAAAACCATGTCCTGGCATCCGACGTGTTTGGCTGAAGAACTCATCCAAGATTTTTGGATTTCCAACGTTGTCACCAAATTTCGTATATATATATATATATATATATATATATATATATATATATATATATATATATATAAATTTTAGTGAATATTATTTTCGGTTTCTAGGGACCTCAAAACAAATTTCTGCCATAGTCCCGGGCTCAAGTCGCGTTATGACACCTACTGTAATAGCTGAATTTCCAGAATTCTTTCTGGAAATTCGCTAAAACGATATCCACCGAATTTTGAAAGGGAAGGAAACTGTTTAATACAGGTAGGTAACGATCAAAATTTAACTGGAACGATGTGACCAGAAAGATAGGAACCTTATTGAGACGTAGGGAAATGCTCATAGGGAATCAGTTCAGTGGATCTTCTAAACATGTTTTTTGTGAAATTTCAACATCTTACACGGTCGACATAGAAACCATTAATATCATCAAACGGAACAAAGTAATTTTGAAAGGAACACTATAATAAAGTCCTTTAAAAATTTTATGCCGACATAAAATATTTCACACGAAAAATATGTAGCTATATTACAAACTACAAAACACTGTAAGGAAGTAATGAAATACATGGAGATAAGAGGCGCAACAAAGCCTCTTTAACATACCTCCGTACAAGCGACAGAGGTATATGTAGAGGCATATTAAATGTTGCCAACATTATCAAACGAAAATTACTACATGTACAACAGCCAGTAGTGATAATAATATTTTTCATAATTTTATGTAAAATGTAATTTTAACAAAACACACGAAGCTACAACATTTTATATACAGGCTGATCCAAAATATCACTTACCTACAGTCGGTAAAGTTGTAAATTGTCTCAGTCAGACCAAAATAATCACCCCCTGTATAAACCATATCGTAAATTCATGTATATGTTATTGCTTTCAATTTATTACCAGCACATGCACTGAAAAGTATTTCGAACTACCCCAGTTCCCTGGCCCCGCTTTTGCTACGAAAGATAGATTCTCATATTGTATTTTAATCTAACATCACCATAATAAAGCAGTTATCAAAATATATGTGTAATAACAGTGCCTGGTACTATATAGCTCGGTGAAAAACTAGATTCGGAAATGATACATCTTGTAAATATTTCACAGATTACCACGAGACGAAACACGGTTACAGGGGAAAGGTGGTCGTTATCATAGGTTTGTAATAACTTAACATAAAGTGATAGAGTTGGACACCAGTTATGAGTTTCCAAAGTGGTTGGTTCTATTTTCACGGAACTCAGACAATAGAAAAAAGACTTCTGTCAAATTAGTTACATTTCGAAAAGGAATTTCGTCATTTTGATATCAAAAATGAATAGTTTACATTCAAATTACCCAAATCCAACCAATCACTCGAATTCAAATTATTTCCATAAAGTTTAGATTAAGAAAAAATAACTTTTTTTTAAATCATGACGTCATCGAGTTCACTAAAAATTTTTAATGCCTTAAACGCTAGACAGGAAAATGAAACTGGAAATGAATTATACATTTTTGAAGTCATTCTTTTCATTTTTACCAAAATTAAGCATGTAAGTTGAAGCATGAGTACTGACGGTGTAATGACGGTCATACCTCGCCCTTTCTGAAGGGAAACAAATTCAATTTTTATCGGTTTTTCAATTATTACCTACCTATATGCCTCTCTTTATAGGTTTTTGTATCAAATAAATTTGATATAATTTTTTATCCACCCCGGACCAAGATGTGGTATTTCCAAATTCATATACACATAAATGCAGATTTTGTTTTCATTTTTCAATTGTTCTCTCGTTTTTGTTTTAACCACCAAAGACATTTGATAAAATTCAAACGCTCAAACAAATGAATGCTCGCTGTTAATAGCGAGATAAGAGACTTTAAAGTTATAATTTTATGTATTAAAAAAAAAACCTAGAACACAAAAGTTTTATTTAATTAAAAAAATATTCAAAATTAAAACTCATTTGGGGGACAGCGTTTGTAATTATTTAAATAAAAAGATAATTTTTTTTTTGTGTGTGTGCTTTAATTCCTGCTTATTTATAGTCTTCCTACTACTCCCGTGTTCAAAATGGTACCAGAAAATGGAGCAATATTTTATTAAGTTTTTAATTCCAAAAATAAAATGTAGCAAACTGGATTTTTAAACTAGATAACTTTGTATTATAAAACATTTGATTAGATAAAATATAAGTACCTATTTATTTTAAGAAAAGATACGTTTAAAAATGAAACATATAGGGTGAAGTGGGGTTATCCCGTTTTCCCGGAAAAGTGCAGCGAAGTAAACAGTTGTTTCAATTTCATTCCAAAATTTAAAATACAAAGAAAATTGGCGCGAAATTCAAACTTCCCCACTTTACCCTACCTCTTAATTTCAATTTTCAAATAATATTCGTAGATACTATATCCGTTTCAAATTCGCAATGATACTACTAACTTATTTATTTATTTATAAGTTTTTCCTGGTGAAAATGTAAAGGAAGAGTCGTCGTGCCGTTGTGAAAAGTTTTTCTTATATTTCGGAAACGTTATTTTCACCATTCAGTAGTAATCGGTTCAGTGAAAACGGTAAATTTAACATCGGGGATTAGAGGTTATGTATATTATGACTAATTCTTAATTCCATCCGCCGTTTCCAGATTATTCGCTCGTTCATTCGCTTGCTACTTAATCTACTTATTCGCATTTATTCACCAAACGATTAACGAACGATATTTGTATATATATGAAATATTAATAAAATTTAATTCAGACCGAAATATGTATAATACCATTTGGTAAAAATTATTATTTTCACGTTGAAATGTTTTATTTTCTTACATTAAAAAAAACTGTTTAGTTGCTGTTAAAAAAAATACTAGCTAATTGGAAATAGTTGTTCCAATCACTTTATTTAGTTAAAGGTACTATAAATAAAGTCATCCAGCTAAAAAAAAATAGTTGTGATAACAAAAAGAGTTCTTTGTAGGAATAATGTATCAACTGACACTACATGTTTATAACAAAAGATTGATAGTTGTTACTGTAACTAGTGAACTATTGTTAAAGCAAAAAAAAATTTTGTTAACACAACAAAATATTTTTTTCCTCAAAACACTAAATTTTTATTTAAAAAAAAAAAAAGAAAAAGAAAAAAACCTACAAAAAAAATACTAGCTAATTTGAAATAGTTGTTCCAACCACTATTTTTAGGTTATTCAACAAAAGATTAATAGTTACTGTAGCTAGTGAACCATTGTCAATGCAACAAAAAAATTATTTTGTTAATACAACAAAATATTTCTTTCCCCAAAACATTGAATTTTTATTTAAAAGAAAAAATCTACAAAAAAATTATTCTGTCAATTCTTGAAGAAAACAGAAATTTAAAAATATAGTATAATTATAATATTAATGGTCCTATGGTGCAGGCGATAAAGACGCAGTATGTATACATATGTTTAATTAAAAAACACAGGTGTTGTTGGTTCGAATCGCAGGTATTCTGATAGCATTGTAATTTTAAATACAGTAACAAAAATTTAAGTAAAACTCAAAAGTTGTGTATCAAGCGTGGTGCAAATTATTATTTTAATTACTGCAACAAATTCATTTGTTAATGTAACCTTATGTTTTTGTTACTTCAACAATTTTTTTTAGTTATAGTAAGTGCTAATTTGATGGTATATGCAAACTAAAAAATTTAGTCATTTTTCGGTTTCTCGACAACTAAAAAATTTTTCAATGTACCTCCAGTGTATATATGTTTGATTTTCAAATTTTTCCAAACGGAAAAACATCAAATCGATAAATTATTATTTTATAATTTGAATAATTTATAGGTGGATTAAAGGCATAACTTGGAATTATCGGAAAATTTATTTTTTCTTCATAAATTTTCGCAATGAATACATACATGCGGCACAAGCTGTGTGCCGCACGACGCGACTCCAAAAGCAAAGTGCGTAAGTATAATCTATAATAAAAATTGTCACATATAATACAGCCATAAATTATAGAGCAAATTCAATTATTCCTCCGACGAAAAAAAAATTAAAGCTTAAAATATTATTATAAGTAAAATATGACATTTTCTATTATGTAAGAAAATATTTATGATGTAACACAGGGCGTGTCGAATATGCACGAATACTACCGATCGAAAACACTTTAAAATTTATTGGCTTATTTTAGAGAAAAATTTGAAAGTTTTGCCATTATGTACTGCTGGTGCTCCAGATGGTAATATTTTGAATTGTTTTTCGTAGCAACCAAAATAAATTGAATTTTAAATTAGGTTACTGGTTTTTCATTGAGTGTTGCTGCTGTAAAATAATAATTTTCACTGTGAAAATCTGAAAATGATGGTTTTATAAACATTATAATGACAAATTCAATTACCTACCCGACTATGTTTTAGTGTGTTTATGGATATTTATTATTTTATTCAAAATAACTGCAATTGTCGGTTATACTGGAAAATGCAACGGGAACATTAATTCAATTACAATAATTTTGTAACAAAATATAAACAAAAGTTCCCATATTTTCACAAAACAATCATGTATATATATGTATATGTATTGTTAATTGATTTCCCGCTGGTTAATAATAATTTTCCAAATGTAATAAATTTTCGGATACATGAAAAACCACTGCACATTTTCACATTTTGATCACAAAGAATTCAAATGAAAAACCATTATTTTGTAACCATATATCCATTCACTGGGGTACAGTTTTTTTTTTTGAGTTATTCAATAAATCTGTCAATTGTACCACAGACCAATGAACACTATTAAGTATATTATATTACTAGACAAAGCGTCGTAAAGGCAGTTTGTAGGCATTTTTTTGAAGCAGGTAACAGGGTGAGACGGGTGAGATTTAAGGAATATAGGACATAATTTGTATACGTACGTTTTTTTGAAGAATAAAGCGAATACCACTTTTTTTCTTTCAAAATTTTTGCAGTTTCTTCTCAAAAAAGTAAAATTTTATTATCACTTTATCATTACACGAGAGGTTTGTATTTTTTCTGAATAAATTTGTGTTTGTCTAACGAAAATTTGTTGCCTGTCATTTAACAAAAATGCGACAGTGAAGCTGAAGCGTTTTTGGGTTGACAGTTCTTCGAGTTAAATTGCTGTTAGGCAAGAAATTTGAGTTGTAGAAAACACAAATTTATTCAGAAAAAATACAAAACTCGAGTGTAATACGATAAGACAATTTAACGAATAAAATAAATTACTTAGTATAATTTAAGTTATTATTTAATACATTATTACTATGGTTCTGAATTCAGTTAAATTGACTAATAATAACTTTTATTATTTTATTTTTATCGTATTTACCTACATTGAAATGACCAATGAAATGGTTTTTACCATTTTTTTCGCTGTAAAAATTTGTCCTAACTTTTTTTCCATAGTAAAAGTGAAAAAACTACAATAATTTTATGGGACTTGATACACATGAGTTAAATTGTCAATATTATATTTTGACAATAATTATTTGAAAACGTTACTACGGATACCATTGGTTATTGCATTGATTATCATATTACAAAATACTATCCGGTCGTATCTGGCTGCCTCAATTATATACATTTATATAATTAGTCTATAAATGCGTGTTGGTTACGCATTAAGTTAGGGTGTACACACTACTCAAACAATTTATCATGAAACAGCATCACTATAAAACAAATATTTTAATTACTTGTAAATATTTTGAGATAAATTATTGCCCCCCTGCTCAGAATCTCGGCCGGACTTTTAAATGATCCAGAAGAAGCATCATACAATTTAATGAATATGTAAATATTTCGAATAAAAATGAAACAAAAGGAAGGCATTGTAAGGAACCGGAACTTGTAATTTATATATTGTAGCGCTGTTGTTGAAAATTTAAATAATTTAGTATAAAATTAATATTTAAAATTTTCATAATTTAAAGCGTCTGTCGGTCGAAAATTCATTGTTGTTACAATATTAAGTAAATGTAATACGACTAACAACTGTTTTGGTGCAGTAAATTGTTAACTGCTCATTTGAACCGTCTCAAAACCGTTCTTAAGATGATGATTTCAAAAGAAATTGGCGAAATCCAAAAAAATTCGAACTGACCGGCTGGCTCTATTTCGTCCAAATTGTCTAGAATATTGAAAGAAAATACCATAAAGTCAAAATTATAACTATCGGACTTATTCCTTTATTACTTTCGAAAAAGTTATGCATAAAATATTTAAATAACGCGATAGGCGGGGTGTTACAGCGTAAATAATAAAAGGGTGAATATTGAATTAAGCCACACATAAATTGCTGTAAAAGATTCACCCCTGTTTATAAACAACCCCCCACACTCCCGCGATAAACAGATATCCACCGCCCGTGTTGTTTTTTTCTTTTTGGAAACTATATTGATCAAACATATCTATAATAATAATATTTTTTTGGAGGGCGGGGGGGGGGCATTATGTTGTTACGAACCCTAACCCCTTGCGAGTAGGGTTGAAAATGTTAATGCCGCCGGAAACGGGTGTTATTATTTATATGCAACCAGAGCCACTTGATGTATTTGTTAGTTTTCAAAAATTTTAAATTAAAAATATTTATGGGGGTGGCTCGTTCGTACCCTTAGGGACTAATATTGAATTATTTAAATTAGATGGCGCCCTTTTGAGAGAAATGGTCAACCGTATAATCTCCGTTGACTTTTTTCTTGGGGAAAATCAATTTCTGTTTCCTAAATTTTGCCCTCTCACAGTCGAAAGTATACACAGAAACAAAAATTCTGATTGAACGGACAATGACACTGAAACAGTTTAAATACGAACCGTTAAAACTAATCCTTTTTGTCATTGTCGACAAAATGAAAATTGAATTTTCCCGTGGGGAATAAAAATGCGATGAATTGTATGAAACGCAAAAAGCATATAACAAATAATATCCAGGACAAAAACGAGATCAAAGTCTAAAAATATTAAATTATCGTTCGGCAGTTCGGCAGTTACGGAGCTAGACAATTCGAGATATTAAATTATATATTCTCAGTCATTGGTATCAACCATAAAAAATAAAATCCAGTGGTTTAAAACGTTGAAAATATCCTATTAAAAAATAATTTAATCTTTCTGCCATGCTATTAAATTGTCATAAAATTTATGTTCATCACCGAAATGAAAATCAGTCAGTCAATCAGTAAAGAATTTCTACGAGAATGATTTTCTTCTTTGTCTGTGTATATTTTTAGAAGTGGTTTTCCGAGAAAAATGAACAGTATTTTAAGATTTTCGGGTCAATAGGTAATGAAGGTGTTAAAATATATGTATTTTTACATTTTTCTAAGCCAAACAGGGACAGTGTTGTTTCTCCTTCTCCTTCTTCATGCAGAAAGTAAAAGAAATAAGTGGCAAGAAATATTTTATCTTGAGAATTGTGAAAAACTTTAACTAAACGAATACATATTTCGATCAGTTTTATCAACAAATTAAAATATAGAACAATCTTTTGATTAAATTAAGGGAGTATTTTAGTCTAGAAATTCGAAAAAAATTGATATTTTTTTTTTTTATATTATCAAAGATCAGACCTCTAAGAATGAGCCTTTAAAAGGATTTACGGAAATTCGAATTATTTTCGTAGTTGTGGTGATTTTTTCCCTGTGTACTGTGTATTAAATTTTTTAATATTTAAATTACTCGAAACTACTTTTTTCGATACGGTTGACATGCGATATGTCAAGTTCTAATGCACCGATTTACTTGAAATTTGGTACAGACCTTCTTAATACTATAAAAATTGGCCCGACGTAGGGGTTTTTAGAATTTTTCTTTTGAACTGCCGATTTCAATTACGAATTTTTTTTTTTTAAATTTTATACATTTTTATATTTTTCAAATATCAATAAAAAACTGTTAAAAAAAATGGATACTAAAATGTTTACGGTTTTTTCTTTTTTATTGCGCCCGTAAAATCACCTCAGAATCGATCCTCTAGACTAGAATACCCCCTTAATAGTTTAGCCGTATATAATAAACCCACTGGGCATAGAATTACTTACTTTTACCCAACTCTTGCCATTCGACTGGGACACCCTGTACGGCACTTATTAGCTCATTTACAACTTTATAATTACATCTAAACAATACTGCGCTACGTACAGACAATTATTATTACATTAACCATACGACAGATACCAACCAATGCTTGGGTTTCCCCGGAAAACAAAAGTTTCAAATTTTATTCTATAAATTTGTACACACACTCCCCCTCACTGACTAACTACAAGCCCACGTGGAATACTAGTAGCGCAGTTCGGGTAGCGGGAGGGACGGTTCGGTTCATGTTTTCCATATCAGAAGTAATTCTCGAGGGGATATTTTATATGACATTGTTGTTGCAAAAGGGAAACAGTCTGATTTGTATTAGTGGGGTTGTATATGTACAGGGTTGCCGGGGTTGGAGGGGGGGTGTTGAGCGGTAGCATGTGTGCACCACAATATATACAATTACGAGATGTATCGTAATAATATCTAATATATACAGGCTGATCTAAAACGAAAAGTACCTATATATACTCGCCTATCAAATTTGTTTAAATATTCATCCTGTATCGTACTGTTTAATTTTGTGTTGTTTCGGTACAGTTTCGAGGGAACATGTTCGTTCGACCCTTGCAGCTATAAAATATTAGGCAACAGTAGTTTTTGGTGCTGTGGATGCCCCCCTTCTTATAATATTTGTTTGGCATATAAAGGTTGTGCACTTAAAAGGGCTTCGTTGTTCAAATATTATTTATTATGTTTCAGTTCGAACATGGAAGTTTTAGTCTAGCATTCCGTTCGTTCATCAGCGGTTTTTATTGAAAAAAATGTTCGAAACATACATTTTTTTCGGGATTTTGTAGTTGCAACCACGAAATCCTTATACATTCGTGATGATGTTTGTCGTCACAGAGTTGGTCAACCCACACTTGCCCACACACACTGAATTTGATTGAATCAATTAGGCCCGATCTATAGTGCCGATATCGATACGCTCCCGCTCCAGTCTCGCTCCGATACAATTTTGTTGTGTTCACATTACAGTGCCGGCACCTGCTCGCAATCCAATTCACGCTATGGTGCCGCTCTCGCTTCACTCTCGCTCCGGTCTCACTCCGAATCTTTTTTTCCATATTTTAAACATTATTGTATTAGGAGAACATAATAATACATAATATCTGTAATGGCAAAACGTCGCATTGTTCAGTTGTATCATGTTTTCCTAATACAAGAATTTTCAAATAAATGAAGAAGGCTAAACAGACTGGAGTAGAGGAATTCGGTACAAGTCTGGTATCGCTCCAGTAACGCTCCGATAAAATATTACCTGAGTGATATTGGTATAGGAGCAGTAATGGAGCGAGATTGGACCGCGACTGATATCGGAGCGGTATCGGAGCAATGATGTGAGTGGTACATTCATTGTTTCTTGTGTAAGAATATTTTATCGAATCGGGAGCGTAGCGATAACGTACCGAGAACGGAACGATAATGTGGATCGGCCCTTACATTAACGATGGCAAATTTTACGACGTAATGTCAATTCTCTTGCTCGAAAAGTTAATTATAGTCGAGTGATGCACATTTTTGCCCAACAATAACCATTTAGTAGACACTACGCCGCATATCCTAACACTCCCGGTAATAATAGAGTAAATGATTTTCTTAGAATATTCGAGATATTTATATATCTTTGTGCAATTTAGATAAGGAAAAATATACAATAACAAAATATCACTAGACACGATGAACCCTATTCATGAAAATAGACAATTTTCTTCATTTAAATTTATCCCTTAAAGTGAATAACGTCCCTTATTACGTACATCGATGAGGGTGAGCAATCACATTTACGCGTGTACTGATTCGAAATTCACGGAAATTAATGTTTCAAATCGAAAAAAGAAAATGATCATTCATCTCATGTACACTATAGGTAATTCATACTGTCTGTACTGGGGGAACCCCCGTCGAAGATATTGACACGTGGCTACACTTTTCAAGTATTTACGAATATTAGATAATGGGAAATTTGTAGTCAAGGGGGCACAGATTTGTTAGAATTGAATGAAGAAAATATTTCGGATATTTATCATCCTAGAAAGTGGTTTTAGAAATGTTCCCCCATTCTATATCTTTTTTGATTTTGATTTTTTCTGTTATCCG
Organism: Brachynemurus nebulosus; assembly: GCA_035578155.1. Taxonomy (NCBI): domain Eukaryota; kingdom Metazoa; phylum Arthropoda; class Insecta; order Neuroptera; family Myrmeleontidae; genus Brachynemurus; species Brachynemurus nebulosus. The sequence continues at coordinate 75,599,029 of JAPWDM010000003.1, forward strand.
TTCTATTTGTGGCTTCAAGGAGAGACGGAAATCGAACGGAAAGACGAATGTCGGGCGAAAAATCTGCTAAAATCGAACAGAAGAAGTGGTAGCCGCAAGGATATTTGTTGTTTAGAAATAATCATTGTGCTTATACATTGGTATTGGATAATTGAAGGTCTTTTTCTTTTCTATCACTAGAGGTCCTTCCTGAATCACTAACAATAAATCAAAAAATGTTTTATCAGTGTAATAAATTATACTTTAAAAACATTAAAATACACGTTTGGACTGGATGAGAAATTGGTATTTACATATAACAAAACTAACTCCTCCCCGCGCCTAAATGAGGCACATAAGTATTGTAATTAATTCTCAATCGTATCGAAACCGACGCTAATAATTCAAAATCAATAATTGGTGCCAGTTTTCTAAAATACAAAACACTGTAGGTACTATCTCTATGTATATCGATGTTTCGAGGAACCTTCTACTTCGATGTACATCCACTCCAACTACATACACTAATGATAATTAACTAACGTTATTGCAATTCGAAAATGGTTGAGGTTATACTAAATTTCCCACATATTGTATATTGGTCGAATAATGGCCATAAATCACCATTTGGAACAGTGGGATGAACTCCACTATGTGTTGAGTGCCTCGGGTGGAGAGAGGGGTGGGGGGGGGGGGGTGGTCAGATGTTTTACAACGATGTCTGACTGGATGTATGTCTAGTACCTACACCACAATTGTAAAATTGGAAACGGTTGCAGTAAGTAACACATATACGTTGTTTTATTAGTTGGACAGTACTGGAACATATACTTAATGTAGTGTTTAAAGGTTGATGGTTCATCAATTATATGGCCGTTGTTGTACATGCATGAGAGTAATTACTTGAAAACCGAATTTTACCAAAAAATCCATTCATCTTACTTCACATTTGACTTGAGTGTTGTATAACACTATCAGTTTGCTCCTGATACTCCCCCCCCCCGCCGCCGCCGCATATTCCCGTAAATTCCCGTATGTGGTGCATACATGTAGTGCATAATATTTTATATAGGTACTAAAAATCAAGTAGATGGGAAAATTTTGTTCTTTTTCAACAACATTACGAAACTGAACTTTTATTTGTTTGGTTATTTACCATCTAGTAAGTGGTTTGGAAAGTATGTCTACTTTTTGTTGACCGGCTACAAAATTATGTACATTGATGTACTTGTAATAATTTTGTTTTAAAACAAAAAAAAAAAAACAAAAAACAAAAAAATTCTACAACAAAACGAGACAACTGAAGTTGTTGGTATTTTTGAAATTCGATTTTCACTTACATGTTGGTAAAAACAAAACAAAAAATAATCAGTACAGGTAAACTTTTTTTATGCGGTGGATAGGGACCACATAAAAAAATCGCACAAAAAAAAAATATATATTCAAAAATATCATAAATAGCTATAAAAAGTTTAGTTCGGTCCAGATTGTAAAAGAAAAATTTCTTTATGCGGTGAATCGGGATCGCATAAAAAAAATTTCATCAAAAATACATGACTCAAAACACTCAAAACCTCACGGATTTTCTTAGAAGTTACTTTTCTAAACAAGATAAAGCACTAATTTACATTCGGAAACAATTTATTTCATTTTTAATAATATTATGAAAAGTGTAAAAAATACATATCTATAAAAATAAAACTAAATGATGCCATAACTTATATTCTTATGCAATGTACTGATTAATTGTTTAAAAACCATTAAAAAGTACTTTTACCAAAGAAAGTTATTATAGTTAACGTTTAAGTTTTTTACTTTCTGTAAATAATAAAGAAATATTTTGCTTCGCAAAAATACCACTTTTATTTTCAAACTCTGACAATATTATTTCAAAATAAAAGTGGTATTTTTGCGAAGTAAAATATTTGTTTATTATTTACAAATATGGAATACCATAAAGTAACGCTCAAATCTATTAATATTTTTACTTTCTCTTGATTTTGATTCACATTATGCATTTTAATGACCAATTTTCTTAAAAACCGCATTAAAAAAGGACCGCATAAAAAAAGGTTTAGCTGTAGGCATTTTTCAAAACCGATTTCCATACTCGTTACCAGTATAACCATATTATAAAAATGAGTTTATTTTTCTATTAATACGAATAATGTACGCGAATACGATACGAACGAACAATATCGTCTCATTTATTTCCGGAACGGTAGAAATAAAGTTCCGTTACCCGTGCGGTGTCATAGAGTGTGTGTTATTTCCGCTCTGAGCGCCATTTTACATAGTATTTTATAAAAAGTTTTTCACTTAAAAAAATATTTTCTTTTTATAGGATTGCGAAAAAAACGATTATTTTTACAAACTGAACTTTTTTGAATACTGAAAATTTTCTCTTGAATATACAAAAATTCTTTTGAATATACGAAATTTTTTCGAATTTCCGAAAAAAATTTCGAATAGACGTTACTATCGAATCTAATAGAATTTCGTAGTATAGTAACTAATTGACAGAAATAACTAATTTTCAAACCAACAAATAAGCTTCATAAAGTTGTCAAAAAGAATTTTTTTTACCATTTTTAATTGAGACATTCCACTGACAATCAATAATAAAAATACCCCCTGTCGCAGCATCCTGCATTACATAGCGAATTTCCGTTTACAAAAATTAGTTTTTCTCGGAAACTAGTTGACATAGAATAATAAAGACCTTTCTTATGTGATATTTTCTCCTCTTTCCAATGGTGTAAAAAATTGTACCAAAAATTTTTGAATAAGTGGAAATTTTGGCAAAAATTTAATCATTTTCACCAAAATTATCAAAAAAAAACATGTCTCGGGCATCAAACATGTCCAACGCTTTGGGACTTCCAACATTTTCACTGAATTTTGTAAAAGTAAGACCTTTCGTTTGAGTTATCGTGAGGACATTAATAGTATATTGTGCAATAAGTGCGGGAAATTGTCGATTGCCCACGAAAGCGAAGTTGAGCGCACGAACGTAGTGAGTGCGCTCATTCGCTTGAGTAGGGCAATCGACAATCCCGCACGAGTTGCACATACTATTTTTTATTACGAATTTCACATACTTTTTTCTATTATTATCATTATTTTTGACATTTATATTACTTTTTAAAATAATATTTTTGAGTGTTCGTCTTTTTTTTTCTGAATTAATTATCGTTTAAATTACTTTGTTGGTGGTTTCTATAGAAATAATTATGAAATAATTATTAAATGAAAAATTAAGAGGCGGCTTTGCGTGTTTTGATTAAATTTTGCGTGTTTTATTGTCAATTTGCGTGTGGAAAGTTACTTTCGACACGCAAAAAAGTATGCGGGAAGAGTACAGTTGGCAAACAGCCATTTTGCGTACAGAAATATGTGCGCCAAGTTAGTACTTCTCCCGCATGAGTAATAAAAATATATATATATATATATATATATATATATATATATATATATATATATATATATATATATATATATATATATATATATATATATATGAATTTTAGTGAATATTATTTTCGGTTTCTAGGGACCTCAGAACAAATTTTTGCCATAGTCCCGGGCTCAAGTCGCGCCATGACAGTGGCTGTAATAGCTGAATTCCATTCTGGAAATTCGTTAAAACACAACCACATCTTTACAAAACTTTTCCAAAAATTTAGGTCATACAAATATACACACAACTAACTTAACTATTTCGTTCAAATTGACAACAATCTATATAATAATGTACCCCCTAACGGCATGGGAGTGGGTGGGGGGGACGGGACGTGTATAATGTCGAAGAACTTTTGTAGTGTTTGCACTATGTCAACTAACCCGCCACAATGAACGTGTCGGTTAGTGTTCTTTGGCCTCGGCACTATGGTGCCGTGAATGTGGCACGCTGTGACTGTGACACACAAGCGAGCAGTGAGTGCGGCGGAGCCACCGCCGCCACTTAACAATGTGAACGATGTCAACATTATTAACTTAAACTAAACTTCCATACGAAACTATAAACGCTAACAATCTTTCAATAAAGTTTGTGCTGAGTTCAGCAGCCCTGACTGACTGACTGGCACACACGACACACCGAGAGAAACTATAGAAAGTCGGTTTTGTGTGGAATATTATTGTTCGTCTCTATAGGGGAGAGGTGGCATGAAAAGGGACACTTTTGTTTTGAGTAACAGCACCAATAGGCTGTACTGAAATGGATAATGCCCCGTATCATTCATCTTGTTCAAATCTATCGAATTTTATTCGAAAATTGTTAGTCAGAAAAAAAAAATATTAACTTTAAAACTTGGAAAAAATTTTTATTCAACTTAACATGTGAATATTCGCAGTAATTAATTAAAACTCGTTTCATAAATATTTTACACACAGATTGAAATATTATTTAAACACTGTCAACTTCCCCTTGGGTGTCCTTCAAGACTAAAGACTACTGTACATAAATAATTCTTTTTCCTTTTCAGGGGGCTCCTCCCCACCGAACCGCCGAAAAGAGGGCGCCTGTATCTCGTGAGAGACTTCACCCCTCATTAAACAATTGATATTATCATTTGCTCTCAAGATATGCGAGACGAAAAAATATTCACGAACGAACGAACGAACTAACGAACGCACACACAGACATCACGCTAAAAACGATGGATTCGGATTCTAGTGGCGATTCGTAAAATCGGACCCATTACAATAACTTCCAATGATGGGAAGTCAAAAATATTTAATTTTCTGTTTTCCATTGACTGAATGAATGCTTGCTAATTAATGAAAAATAATTACAAACATTTGGAAAAATTTACTTTGGAACAATGAACATTATTTAGAAATTATACGGTATTTCGGAAAATCTGTCACCTAGATGACAGCACCTGTACCAGTGAATACATACACATCACAGCATTTTAAAAGACAACGCCGCCATCTTTGAAATGACAGCAGCTAGTTGGTGCGTAATTTGATTTCTCCCTTCCATACCACCTTTCCCCTACAATCCTTTTATAATGTTTGTTATCTTCGTACTCAATTTTCTCAATAGTTTGGTATGTTCTGTTGGTGTTTTTGCTCGTTTGTGTGCGATCAGTTTCTCAAAAAACTTTTTGACAGCAATAATGTATTTATTAAGGAAATAGTACACAATATATTTTCCTATACGAATCAAGTTTTCTTTCCATTCACTAAAGATGTCACGATTGTCAATTCAAACAAAATTTTTCAAATGTATACGATACACCACTCGTATCCTGTCCGTTTATCCTTGATTTATAAATGTCCTTGACATCAGTCAGCCAGCTTGCGCTTGTTAATTAAAATGTCCCCCCGTGATAAAATATTTATCAAAACGTGAAAAGTAAATTTTCGTGTTGACGACGCATGAAAAAATTTTCATAATTTTCCGAAAATGAAGGGGGAAAAAAAATAAATATTGCGTGTGAGTCTACGGTAAAAAAAAATAAATTTTGTCTCGGAAATAAATACTATGCCTACAATGTTCAACTATCCAAGTTGAATTTTAATAATAAATGACGTTTCTTTTAGCGAATTTCCAGAATGGAATTCCGCTATTACAACCACTGTCATGCGGCGACTGGAGCCCGGAACTATGGCAGAAATTTGTTTTGAGGTCCCTAGAAATCGAAAATAATATTAACTAAAACTTATATATATATATGTCCGCGCGATAACTCTCGAACGAAGAACGAAATATCCAATTTTTAGAAAATTTGGTGAAAATATTGGAAGTCCCAAACCCTTGGATGAGTTCGTCAGCCAGACACGTCGGATGCCAGGAACATGGTTTTATGGTCTTAAAAAAAATTAGTTTTTTGCCAAAATTTCCACTTATTCAAAAATTTTTGCGAAATATTTTTACACCATTTAAAGGAGGAGAAAAAATTAGATAAAAAAGGTCTTTAAACTATTATTCTATGTCAACTATAGTTTCCGAGGAAAACTACTTTTTATAAACGGAAATTCGCTATGTTATGCAGGATCTTGCGACAGGGATATTTATATTATTCTTTCTTAATGCTTGATTTCTTATTTCTATTTGCAATATCCACTCTTTATCCTTATTTTGATCTTAATAATAAGATAAATTAATAAATATTAAAAAAAAATATAATATTTTTTGAAAATCGTAATTTATGTCAACAAACATGGAGTAAAAAAATTCGGCAAGTACGTGTTAAGCACGCATTAAGTTAGGACTTCGTAGTTCAGTAGCTAGAGTTTTTTTTTATATAGTTCTCAGAATAAAATATTTTTTGCTTTACAAAGTGGTGAAGTGTAGATCGTTGTTAAAATTTTGTGTAAAAATTGTTGAGGGAACAAAGAAGGACACAGGCTTCTTTTTACCCGGGAAAAAACATTTGATTCTCGCAGGAAAATATATTTAAAACACTTTAGGCCTCATTATTAAGCAGTCGTTCCCATAAGAATCAGATGTCTTTCTCGGGTAAAAGAAGCCTATGGTGGCCCTTCTTTGTTCCTCAGCTATTTCAATGTCAAGTTTTACACAGAATGGACCAGCAAAGTTGTTGAATTGATACTCTTGCCGACTGGGAGGTCGACGGTTCGAATTCCACGGCTGGCTATGCTCGTGAATTCACGATTCCAGGTGAATATCGACATAGTTTCAGTAAGCCCCCCTTCACCCCAACACTTTTCTTGTCGACCACTCATATCACAAATACCTAATGATGTGGGTGGCACCTATTATAGACTAAAAGTCTCAAAAACGGCGGTTAAACCACAGAAGGTTATCATTAAGAAGAAACAACAGTCAAAGAGACGAGAAACTTTCGAAGAAGAGGAATAAAAATTTTTGGGGAAATTTTTGTTCATTTTTCTTAATAGCGGAAACATTTCACGCCCTCTACCCCTCGGGGCGCCACTACTATTCAATCATCACTAAATTCACAACTATATATATAATAATAACGATTAGCAAGTCAAATCAGAGAATCTTGTAAATCATATACTTTCCTCCAATTTTATTAATGTACATTACATAAACCACACAACACTGAGAAAATGATAAATTAAATATAAAATTTGACAAAGTGTTTTGCTCCGGGAAAAAGAAAAAACCCAAAGAAAGCGGACGAAATGATTGTATATGTATTTATTGTAAGTGAACACATAAATTTCCAATCCACTGGTCAAGAGAGAAATCATTATGAATTTTCCTTCAATGACATAACATAATAACAATGTGACAAAGACACACAAAGTAATCGATCTCACTCTATCATCATCGACGATCAAACTCAAGTGGTTGGTAAACATGGGTGTGTAGGAGAAGAAAAGAACGTGCAGGAATAGGAAATCAGGAGAAATAAAAACAAAAAATTGTAAGTAAGAAATTTTTGAAATATTTCGAAAATGTTTGAATGCAAAAACCGATTGTTTTTTAAGGTAGTTAGTCCGAAAAACGATTTTTCAAAGGATTTTAACGAAACTTTTCTAAACATTTATTTAAGGTAGTTGCTCTGAGATAGTCACGTACAAAAGTATATCTCAACGAAAAAAGTTTCATTTATCAAAAATTAAATAATGTTATATATTAATATTCTTCAGTTTTTATATATTATATATCTACATCATTTTATTTAATTTCCGCACGCTTACGTTGTAGCAATATAAAAGCATTGTTGGAAAAACGTTGTAAAATAATGTTTATAAATTATATTTCAAAAACGACGTAGTGAATAATTTTTATTTCGTACTAAATATGATTTGTAACTTTGTATTTTATAACATTAAATTTTTATCAAATTCCTTTGACGCGTTTTCACTTTATTAAAAAAAAAATAAATTTTTCCCATAAGAGCCAGTGTTAAAATTACAAAACTTTGAAATCGTTTTTCTTAAAATTGGGGTGGTCAATTTTTTTCTTCGGTAAGGGCTCGTATTATTGGTATTGAATTAAATAGACATCTAGAGAAGTTTCGTTAAAATCCTTTGAAAAAATCGTTTTATCGAACAACTACCTTAATTCAATACCAATAATACGAGCCCTTACCGGAAAAAAAATTGACCACCCCAATTTTGAGAAAAACAATTTCAAAGTTTTGTAATTTTAACACTGCTCTTATGGGAAAACTCTATTTTTTTTTTTTTTTTTTTGAATAAAATGAAAACGTGTCATAGGAATTTCATAAAAATTTAATATGTTATAAAATACAAAGTTACAAACCATATTTAATAAGACATAAAAATTATTCACCACGCCGTTTTAAAATGTAATTTATAAACATCATTTTACAACGTTTTTACAACGCTTTTTCAACAATGCTTTTATATTGCTGCAACATAGGTGCGCGTAAATTAAAAAAAAAACTAGTGGTACACAAATAACTGAAGAATACATTATTTAATTTTTGATAAAAGAAAATTTTTTCGCTGAGATATACTTTTGTACGTCTGACTAGTTCGGACCAAATTACCTTAAATACCAGAAGCAGCTCAGTATAAGTCGCGCCGCCTCATTGTGAAGTCAATAGAACCGATCATTAAAATGGGAAAACCGAAAAATATACAAGTATAAGTTTATATAATATGTTTCTCACCAAACCCCCCACTAGAGTACTTTAAATCGTACAAAGATCAAAGCTGTTATCCTCAAAAAAAAAGAATTGGTTTAATTTAATATACTTCTGAAAATTCTCGTATAAGAAACATAACATAATGTATACAGTAACAATTTAAATTTCAAATAAAAAACCTTCCAAACAATTTCTTTTCACAACAACAAAAAAATTGCTTAAGTGCGTTCTTATTTTAAACACTCAATTTCTTTGTTTATAACAATGTAATATATGGAGCGAGGTATCCGAAAACACAGATTGATATGGGAAAAAAAAAAAAAACAAGTTCAAAGACGAGAGAGTCGTCTATTTTGATATTCAGCACACGTTCGTTCGCCCGTTTCCGGCCCTTCGCGTCGCCGAACAAAAAAAAAAAAGAAAACATATTATTCATTTTTTTAGGGTTGTGTAGTCAAAACCACGTAGCTCTCAAAAATTTCGTCAAATCCGGCCGAAAAGTGGTTTTGTTTCAAGTCCAAATCATTTTTTTTTTTGTTCAAATTTCCATTTGTCGCAAATAACTTGAATTATTGTGGAAGAAGATATCGTTGGAAAAATCCTTAATCACTTTTTATTTTTAAATCTCGTTTTGGAAACACCAAACTTCTACAAAGAACCAGATTCTTCCAATAAATTCCAAAAATGTACTTCAATGTCCCATATTTTATCGTGAATGCTGGTAAACAACTTGAATCACTGTGGAGCCCTGACTTAGTGCGTGTCTCACACGCACTTGGTGATGAATTTTTTAGCGAATTGCCAAATGTAAAATTCAGCTATTACAGCCACTGTCATGGTACGACTTTTTGGTACTTCATGGTAAGACTAATCCACTGTACTAGCTAATCTAAAAATCTAACTAATTCACCAAATTTAGCTATAAAAATATGTATTGTAAGGTAATCTTGTGTAATATGTTCAAAATTTTGTTTTTAAAATCGAAATGCATATAGGAATGTCCTTAAAAATTCCTAAGAAATACGCTAGATTGTGCAGGATGCTGCACACACTGTGATATATTCTTATTTTTCATTTGTCAAATTCCAACGACAAAAAGAGCTTTTTGTACAGTTCAAGAGGAAAGGCAAACGATCGACACAATAAAATTTTCACACTAACACATTTTCCAATTTAAATGTCGCAGAAAGCAATAAAAATAGAAAAATTTTTAAACATATATAGTGAAAAGTTATGTGCGAAAAGTGTCATAATATATTTTGATTTAATTTTCACATATTGGAAAAATTTTATTAAAATTTTATTTTAGGTAAGGGAATATTCTAGTCGAGAAATTCGAAAAAATTGATTTTTTTTTTTTGTCATCATATTTTTTAAAGTTTAGACCTTTAAGAATAAGCCTCTAAGAGGGTTTACGGAAATTCGAATTATTTTCGGAGTTACAAAATAGGTGGCGAAAAAATGATTTTTCTTTTTAAATGAACGCCATTTCGTGAAAAAATATATTTGTTCAAATCGGCTACTTCAGACTAATTTTACATCCTTGTTTATTAAGAATTAACTAAAATTTTATGTTTCAGATCACCAGGAGGGTTGGAATCACGTCAACCAGGAAACACCTTTTTTTTGAGTCCTCACTCTAGACTAGAATACCCTCTTAAAGAGTACGTACGTGGCTGTTGTTAAAACGGGGAATCCCATCACAAACAATTATAACAATTAATCCGACTTCTATTTATACGTGTTTATTTAAATACACAACTGAATCTAGATAATATAATCTATCCCCTAGTTCATTCAACCCAGTTAACACCACAAAAACACCCACGCAGAATGAATAGTGGAACATTTCTAAGAATACTAGTAACCAACTAGCCCACCCTTTCCCCCTCCTCCATGCCCCATCACTCTCCGGGTGTGTGAAAACATACATCATGCCCGGATATTAACAATTCATTGAAATTAAGTATTTTGATAAGGGCACGCGGGAAATTTTCAGGATTTTGGTGGTTATACACAAAATGTACCTCTCTACGTGTTCGGCTCAAAACAATAAAATAAATGTACAAGTTTGAGCGAGCATGTTGAGCCAGGTTAAATAAACAACAACAAGCCATTACACCACAATTTTGTATATAACATTGAGTTTAGTGATATAGGAATGTTGAACCCTAATTTACAATAGCATATACGGTTCGAAGTGATTAGTGAAGGATCATTGTATAGGGTGTTTTATGTAAAGTACACCATTGGAAGATACCGTAAAATGAGAAGAGTCGGCACGTATTCAGACTTTGCATCGTACTTTTTTAACGAGCTCTCATATATTTTATGTTAGTAACCAAAAATTTAAAAAATAAAATAAAATTACCTAATTTCTACGTGGGGGTCAAAAGAGACGATAAAAAGGTGAAACTGGGACGATCAGTAGGGTTGAACAAAATGAACCTGAAATATAATTATCAAAAATCCTTTGCTAATCACCCTCCACCCCATTTGTCCCTATTTCCGTCCCTGTTAACCTTCAGCTTAAACCAAATTTCAAATCCTCATTAGTAGTTCTTAAAAAAATACCTAAAATTTCGATTATATAACAATTTATTCATAATAACCGCAAAATACATTGTTTTTAGGTATCTACTGTTGAAAGCCATTAATTAAAATTAATCTTTTTTATATATTTTTTTATATTTTCGTCCAATTTCAAGCTGAGGCACATCTAATATTTTTAAATCAAGTTTCGATTTGTCGCAATTCACCTTTAAGCATTTAAGCATTAAGGATTAAATTTCAGTGAAACATGTGGTATATTTCTCAGGGGCGTACTATATATTAAATTTGTTTATTGAGTATTAATTTGCCTCGTTTTTCAAGTAATTTATCGTACTTTATTTCAGAGAGTAATTTATATTTATTAAGTTTTCGGCGAAATCCTTTCTTGTTTTGTAAACAAATTAAGAATGATTACTTTCAAGTCTGATTCTTTAATAAGTAGGTCACAGGTTCAAAAACCAAACGTTTTGTAACAGGTACCATAACTTACTTTCGTATATTTTCCAAGTATTTTACACAGCTATTTTATTTTTTTTTAAACCGGGCACACTAAATTTCCCATCGAAAACATTTCCCGTAATTAATTAATTTAGTATTAAATGAATAAAATATGCAAATGCGGTATTTAAACCAACTGTGAGTTTCGTGCATACAATAACCTATTAACCGATTTATCGATTTTAGTAAAACTGGTAATACTGCCTAGATACACATTATACTTACATATTTTAAAACAATTTTCCTATCCAATTTATCATTGTTAATCATTTTTTTTTTTCACAAATATATAGCCGTACTGAATCAAAAGGCAACATTTCAATTCATAAATAAATAAGAGACACAGTACTCTCTCCGTATAAAATTTTTTTTTATATAAGTAATCATTGGTGCATCTATTAGTGATCGTTTAACTTCTGAACTTAACCGATTGAGTGAATCGAGATATTACAAACATATTATATGTTTGTGGTACTATCGCGCCACCTAGTGGAAAGGGCATATTTATATTTACTTTATTTTGTGTTAGCTGTGTCTTGCAGTTTCACACGCGTAGTATTATTTGCAGCCAACATCGTAGAGAGCCATCACAGTGTCCAGCACAGCAGCTCACTTGGAAATCAGCAACGAAATTAAGCAGGCAATCCAGCAGCAAAACAGCGTCATGTAATGAGAGCCATATTGATAGCTTTAGAAGGATAATTTTAAACATACGAGTACGTTCATTTATTCAAAACATTCCTCCGGTTATTCAATTTAGGTTTTCTTTTGGAATCACAGCGCCCAAACCTACGAAATCACAGTCTTTTTCACTAAACTACAATTAACTAATTTGACGTAGTACCTTTTGGTCTATCAGAGCCATCTAGTAGTACAATTTCAGTTTTCTTCACACAACTACAATAATCACAAATCAAAAATCAGGTCATTTTTAACAAATTATGGTACTATTTGACCGTCTGTGCATCGTATTTAAAATTTGAATGAATTTAAACCATCGATACGATACTAAATATACTTTATTCTGAATATTTTATATCGTTCCACGTATATAAGTGAGTCAATGTGAGTCAAAATGAGTCAATGTAAGTGTGTACAATATTTATGGTCGATAATAACTCATTGCAGGCAGTTAAAATGCGCAGAAAGTGTAGTACAAACACAACATTTGTAGGTAGAGTAATCCAGACAGACTTGTTTTTACGGAAAACTTTAAAAATGTTCATAAAATTTATTGCAATATTTTATCACTTATCGATTTTCCGGTGTTCTTATTACCGATTACACAACGCCAGATATACACAGGTGAGCCAATTTTAACTGGACTGTAACTAAAATTGTCGAATAAAAGGCTATTTCCTACAATATTCCCTTTTGATACATACAAACTTTATGATCACCTATAATATATAGTTGGGCCGTTTCATTTGTCTGTTACATTAGTGGTGTCCTAATTTTTTTGGGAAACTCACTTGAAGCCTTGAAGGTTAGGTTAAGGTAATTTACGATGAAATTTCTTTTAGAAATATGACTCCCCCAAAGGAAATTGCTTCCTAGTGATGCTACATGACTGATTTTAGTAGAAGTGAAGAGGACGACCTCGAAAACATATAATATGCTTCTAATTTCATCGTTCTATCATTAAATTTACAGTTTTTAAGGCACTGAAAAATTTCCAGTAACGTCATCAACGAAAAAAACTCAATGGAAATGGTTTGAATTAAGACGATCTACAATATTTCTAATATCTGTGACCCGGGAGATAATTTAATTTATCGATGATACTACTAAACCCCACCCACACCCGTGTAAAAGTGAAACTGTAAATTGACATTTATTTGAAAAGTTCACGGCAAGTCACCGAAACTATTTGCGGTCCCGAAAGTTGAAAGCTTTCAAATAATTATTAAGTGAAAGTCAATAACTAAGTAACACCCCCTAACTATATAAAGTTGAACTAAAAGTTTTAAATTACATTTAAAAAGAGATGACAAGAAAAATCCCCGTACCCTAAATCTAAATAAAAACGTAATTACATTCTATGTAAACATAACCTAATAACCTCATAACATTTAATGGCACCTATATAATTTTGTCACGTACTGTAGAGACATGTACAGCCCACACAACACATAAATATGCCTTGCCTAATACATATATAATCTACTTAGGACTTATTCTTTTGTCGTGTTGTACGAACGAATGAAAAAAGATAATAAATAAAATTATGTATGAAACGGACAAAGAAAAGAAATCATCGCATGGGAAAATCTATTTTTAAACTAATCAATAATATAACCAAACAATAAACAGAGACGGATGGATATATGACTGAAAATTTGAAATTTTTCTTCTGAAAATCTGTCAACGTAGATAGATGTCATGTCGGACAAAGGATCTATTATCGTCCTGTATATGGGTTCGCATGATATCTACGATCTTGCTGCTCCCCTGGTATAATAATCTATATCATATTCATTCACTGAAAAGGATTCAAGAGGTTCATTTTAAAGGATTTTTTTACCTGCCTCGTTCGTCCTTGTTGTCCTGTGTCTCGTAGGAATACGTCGACGTTATTGTTAATATAAAATATATTTTCCAAAGAAAAATGTGTACCTGTTCATTTTTCATACTGCTGCTGGTAATAGTGTGCGATTAATTGACTTTACCCAAATTGTATTGAACGAAAATTGTTCTTAACAGACCTTATTTTCAGGATTATGATAACTTTACTATTTTTGGTACAGAACTACTGTAAATTTATTACTTTTGGTACAGAACTGCTGTGATCCTACTACTTTTGGTACAAAATCGTTGTAACCTTACTATTTTTGGTATAGAATTGCTGTGATCCTACTACTTTTGGTGCACAACCGCTGTAAACTACTTTTGGTACAGAATCGCGGACTTTTAGTACAGAATCGCTTAACCTTACTACTTTTGGTACAGAATCGAGGATTTTTAGTACACAATCGCTATAACCTTACTACTTTTGGTACAAAATCGCGGACTTTTAGTACACAATCGCTATAACCTTACTACTTTTGGTACAGAATTGCTGTAATCCTACACTTTTGGTGCACAACCGCTGTAACCTTACTACTTTTGGTACAGAATCGCGGACTTAGTACAGAATCGCTATAATCTTACTACTTTTGGTACAGAATCGCGGATTTTTAGTACACAACCGCTATAACCTTACTACTTTTGGTACATAATAGCGGACTTTCAGTACACAATCGCGATAACCTTAGTACTTTTGGTACAGAATTGCTGTGATCCTACTACTTTTGGTGCACAACCGCTGTAACCTTACTACTTTTAGTACAGAATCTCAAACTTTTAGCACAGAATCGCTATAACCTTACTACTTTTGGTACAGAATAGCGGACTTTTAGTACACAATCGCTATAACCTTACTACTTTTGGTACAGAATTGCTGTGATCGTACTACTTTTGGTGCACAACTGCTGTAACCTTACTACTGGTACAGAATCGCGGACTTTTAGTACAGAACTGTTAGAAAATTTTGTAACATACCTTATTTTATTTTTGGGAAACCATTATTAGGACCGAAAATTGAAAACAGTATTTGTACCTGTAACAAATAGTACAAGTTAAAAAATTATTTTCTAAAAATAGATTAAAACAAAAATTAGAAATGTATCCAAATGAAAATTTTATAAAATTTTCTTTCACATTTTATACATTTTCTTTTTTAAGTACTTACTTAATATAATATAAGAGAAAAAGTTTAGTTCAGAAAAAACTCGTGGTAATGCGTTTTCCATCAAAATTTAATAATAACTTTTATCAGTGAGTGAATCACAAACTGAAGACGAACTTAAAAAAAAGTTAATTTTCCTGGATTCTATCGATGATCAAAAGTTTTGTAGTCGATTTTTTGATTGGCTAAAAATAAATGGTTTTCATATTAATTTCATCAATAAAGTTTGTGACTTCTTCTTTAGGGTTTCGTAATTAAAATCTTGGAATGTCCTCCGAGTTTGTACATCTTTGGATCTATAAGATTTTGCAGGAATTCCGTTCGAACTTCCATTATTTAACAATTGATAAAAGTAATTTTAATGCTAAGTTGCGCAAATTCAATCTTCCTAACCTTGGTAGGAGATGATTACTGCGCATCCGATTTGTCAAACGTCCGACTATATGAATAATTTACCGATTAATAATATTGCAACATATTATATAAAATAAAATAAAAAATTGCAAATAATGAAATTACATGATAAATCGTTTGGCCTAGTTATACCATGTGTAGTACATATTACTCGCGTATATAGTTTACTAGATCTGTACTCTTACTTGCGAAAAATTGGAAAACTCTGAACACAACCAACGTATCAACAAAAATCAATATTAGACAAAACATATAATAAAATTGTAGTAAAAGTAACAACGCAGCAATGTAGCGAGTAAAAAGTAAGAAGAAGCAGCAAACTGGCAAACTGTTATCGACTAACTAACAAAGAAAATCGCACCCACGCTGATAGAGAAGTACAGTGGTACATATGGAAAATGGAACAGTTTTTGAAATTGAGCCAAAAAGTTTGACAATATAAGCTTTTCCTCAGTTCCGTTTTAATGTCAGTTTCTCTAAGTCGGACGTTTTAGTTTTTCTAGCACGGACATCAGTTTTTCTCTAAATCGGACGTCAGGTTCTCTAGGCCTGATGTTAGATTTTTTTTTTTAAATCTGACATCGGTTTGTCTAAGTTGTACGTTAGTTTTTTTTTTTTTTTTTTTTAAATCGGGTGACGGTTTTCTAGGCCGGATCTTAGTTTGGCTAAATTAGACGTCAGTCTCCTTAAGTTGGACGCCAGTGTGGCTGAGTCGGATTTAATCAGTTTGGCTAAATCGAACTTCAGTTTCTAATCGTTCTAAATCTGACGTCAGTTTCTCTACGTTGAACGTTAGTTTTTCTAAATCTAACGTTAGTTTCTCTAAGCCGAACGTCAGTTTTTCTAAATCTGACGTCCGTTTCTTTAAGCCGGACATCAGTTTTTCTAAATCTGACGTCCGTTTCTCTAAGCCGAACGTCAGTTTTTCTAAGTATGACGTAAATTTCTCTAAGCTGGACGGCAGTTTTTCTAAATTTGACGTAAGTTTCTTTAAGCCGGATGGCAGCTTTTCTATATCTGACGTCAATTTCTCTAAGCTGGACGGCAGTTTTTCTAAATTTGACGTAAGTTTCTCTAAGCCGGACGTCAGTATATCAAAGTTGAACGATAGTTTCCCTAAATCGGACATCAAATTGTAAAACCAGTTGTTAAGGAAAACCTCATTTCTACCAAACGAACTGAATTAATCTTTATTTTACTCACTAAACGGATTCAAGAAACAGAACACAGACAATCTCATCAAAGAGTCGAACGTTCAATTTTATTTTTAAAATATTTATCTCGAAAATTTCGAAAATTCAGAACTATTTGTTCCACTCACTGTGCTTCTCGGTAACCTTGTCACAGCCAAGGCAAGGCAAAAGCTAACATAACATTCTAATAAATTTAAATCAATAACTGTGAACTCTGTCAAAAGAACCTTGTCCGACTTTCAGTGTGACTCACTGTATACATATACATCACACGTATAAAGTACATAGAGCCCTCGAAATGTGTGTCGTGTTTTATATATTGTATACATGTCTAGCTAGCGTCACTTTTTGTATACATACATACACACACATACAAGTGGCGCCAATAAACATACAACACCAACTAAATAACTGCGAGCCCGCCCGACTCTGTAATACGTTGTATTTGCACTAATAAAATTCACAAGCATGCTGGACAGACTTCAGGGGTGGGGGAGGGGGAGGTAGCACTGGAGGGAGCGAGGGAGGAGGGGGGGTGGTTAAAGACAGAGAGATAGATAACAACGACATGGTGACGCCAACCATTCTGACGTCGATGATTTCAAGCATTCATTTATTTGTGCCCCCACCCCACCCCACCCCGTATTTATGTTTCCCGTTTTTTTCCGTTTTCGCCTTCTTCGTTGGTCGTGTTCATTTATTCCATATCATTACGTTTATCTACCCCTCACATCATCATATTAGGTCGATCGAGCCTAATACTTATGATTCCCACCGAATTGATTGTAATGGCGCTTGAATGTACTCGGTTTGCGATGGTTGCGTAGCGCCAAGTAATTCGGTCTCGAGGAGGATTATTAATTAATCCGATTTAGTTCATCACAAAATGTTCATTATTTTGTTGTGGCCGATTTGATTTGTGGCAAATAGACTAGTTGTCGATTTCTGATTTACGAGTGAAGTTTTTAGTTTGACCCCGTTTTGTCGCGTGATTAATGAAACATTTAATTGGTGTGGTTGTGCGTTGACGTTTCAAATCTTTCGCTCTGACTTTTTTTTGTAATTCACTTAAATAAATTACTTACAAAAGTCTGTCGTCTCAAATAAAACGGAACTCGTGTCGCAGCATCCTGCATAATCAGGGGAATGCATTTTAAAGTTGAATATTTCCCAAACGGAGCTTCAGAAGGAAATTCTCTTCGGAATTCTAAAACAACAAAAACTGAGCATTTTTCTCGAAACCATTTTATCGCTCTTTGCTACGGTGTAAGAAAAATTTCGAAAAACTTTTAAAGTTTGAAAAATTTTTGCAAAAATGCTCGGACTGAATAATACTCCATTCAAGCGTTTGAATTTCCAGCGCTTTCGCCACGTTTTGTAAAAATCAGATGTTTCGCTCGAGAGTTATCATATTAGGGTTTTATGGACAAATTTTTATCACAATCTCGGGTTCTGTAGATAAAAGCATTCTGAAGACTATAACATCCCAAAATTACTTTTATTTTTATGACTGCTTGTAATTATAAAAAAAAAACCTACTGGCAAATTTATATCCAAAATCATTAAAATTTCTTGAGCAAAATAAAATCCTGTATATTTAACTTTATAAACACCTTTTATATACTTTTAATAAAAATGCAACACCATTATAAATAAGCAATGAACAACATTATTATCTCATAGCGCAGTGGTTCCCAAACTTTTTTCCACGCAAAACTCTGGTCGCATACTTCTGGTATTTCCAAGGCGTACGCAAACCTCAATTTGTGTATCACTAAATCACATTATTTTGCACATTTTGTCTTTGTTTCATTTCCGTCATTTTCCATTCTCCTCACTCACCCTTACTCCCCTCCTCCTACATCGCGGAGGCCTACATTTTTCCATTTTTTCCTCCCATTATTGAATAAAAATTAAAATGATTTGCTGGCAATAATGAATAGAGATTGTGTCTAATTAGTATGAAATTAAAAATAAAAAAAAATAAAGTATTAAATTTTCAAAAGTATTTTTCACGTTGGAAATGAGATAATGATGAAAATGACAGACAGACAGACAGATAGACAGACGAACAGACAAACGTATATTTTGTCCTTTTTTTTAAGCTGTTTCAATAAATAATATTTTTATTGTAGATATTAAAAATAATAGCTGTTGAACGATTAAAAAACTTTTATAAGTCTGGCGTTATTTGATATAGAGATAACAATTATAATTCTCTCCAAATACAGGGACGTTCAATAAATTCCTTCAAAGGTGTTGCACAGGGCCAGATTAGCCAATAGGCTAACCCAAGCCATGGCCTAGGAGCGGCTTATTTTTTGCTCGTCAGTTATTTTTTAAGAGAAGGTTCGAAAAAAAAAGTAGGAAAAATTAAAATTTTCTTCTTTTCAAGCTCATTTTCTTCAAAGGTAGGGGCGGCATATTTTACGATGCCTAGGACGGCACTCAGGGTTAATACGGTCCTGGTGTTGAAGGTAAATTCCTAGCTGAGCAATGTGGTCCAAGTTTTATCAGCTTTAACTCTGAACTCTTGGAGTCCAACTTGTAAACCATCCGCATTGCGCAGTCTTTCTTCTGAAGCAATTATTTTAATTTGTCAATAATTCCTTTTTAGAGATTCCACCACAATCAATCCTATACCTTGTAATATCAAACAAATTTATCCTTTTCGCTAACTGAAATTACTACTATTACACCCCACACAAAAAAGGATGTCTTCTGGTCTATAATTAGAGAAAAAAAAACCGAACACAACATTTTCAATAACTTCAATTTCGTCGTTGTTGACCGATGCTACTGACCGAATACAACAAGCATTCATTTATTTTCTTCCCTCAAAATGAGAAAACGATGCAGGATTAATCCTGTAATTACATCCAGGATAAATATCCAGGAACAATCGTTTATACAGCGTATTACGTAAGCAATCTGTCTGTCAGTGTGTATTTTAGTTTAGCGTAGTACGATACAAACCCATGTTGTTAGTATTAACAGGAGAAGTGCACAAAAAGCACCTTACTTAAATCCTTTCTAAACATAAATGGATGGCATAGTCCTTTATGTTATCACGATGCCATAAATGTTGGATATATTACGGCAGTATACCGGATGTTGTAATTGTTTAATTCCTGTATCACACGATGCAGTAAGTAGAGTCTACTTCTGTTGAAAACCGAAACTCTATTGGAAATGACACTACAATTGGCTTTCCGTGTTTGTTTCCCTGCTACATTTGACCGTTGACCAACGAGAAAGCCGTATTTGTTTCATTGACGATAGTGATGTATTCAAAATATCTACAGACTTAGGCCAACAGCACACATCGTGAGCAGCCAACATCGCAGAAGAGCCATTACAGTGTTCAGCACAACAGCTTACCATGGAACTTAATATGGAAATTGACCCAAAAATTTACGAAGCAATCCTCAGTAGTGTGATTATCTGATTAGAGAAAATAAACAAAAAATTTTTATTTTTCGATATCAAAAACTTACGATTGTAAATATCTCGTAAATGGTGTTTTGTAATAAAACAATATTAGACGGTGTATTTCGTTATCGAAAATTTTCGGAAATGAATATCTGTTACGTAACGTGTGCCCAAGCGAGAAAAAAGTTGTTTCTTCCAAGACCATCCAAATTCAAAAGAATGTTTTCTGTAAATCATTTTTTTGTAAACTATAATTCTTCTAAATTTTTATAGATTTGAGCGTTACTTTACGGTATTCCATATTTGATATTGGTAAATAAAACACTTTACTTTGCAAAATACCACTTTTATTGTATATAAAAGTGGTATTATGTAAAGTGTTTTTATAATTTTACTATTAGATTTATAACTGTACTTATTATTAAGTAAACACACTGTATACAGACAAAACTGATTACACGAGCATCGCGCGATTGTACTAAGTAAGGTATAACAATTGTAGGACAAAATAGTTATTACAGTAACTTCTTTTTTTCCTCTATTTTGCTTACTTTAAATCTTTTATAGTATTACGTGCAAATGAACAAATTGATTTCGCGTTCTATTATTTTTTTACTAAAACGTAACTGTAAAACAACAATCAACACCATCCCGCACTCCCCGCATGTCTCGCTGGTCGTCGCACGGTGAAAGAAAAAAAATATATATCCAAAGAAGTATCTAAAAAGCATTTTAATAAAGAAAACATTTCCAGTTATTTATTTATAGGTTGGTTTTTTAATTTAATTAAAATCATGGTTATAAAAATGTGATTTGATTCATTGAAAAATCTTTTATGCACAAACGAAACGGCTATTGAAAGCTATTATTAATTTAATTTAAATATAAAATATAGCACCAAGTACACCTAGGCCGGTTTTAACACGGTACACATAATCAATCATATCGAATCTTCTGTACTACACACATCGTGAATACTGAGCATCTACTGTACTCACTCTGTTTCTAACTAGCATATGAAAATCGATACGTTTGACAAGGAGAGAGTGACTTGGAGACGAAACGTTGACTTGTTTCAGCGCCAGTAAGTGGGTTCGTTCGTTCATTTTATTATAGATGCCATTCCGACGAGGCTCTCGAAAGCTTATATTTATGAACTTTTAAGCAGATAAAATGTTTAGGAAATAAAGTACCTACCAGAATGATACAATTTTTTTTTTTATTTTTATTAAGTACAGTCAAAAATATTTTTATTGCAACATATAAATAAGTTTAGTGATGAAATGTCATGTTTGTTTTGATGTTATTTCCATACGAATACTTCCGGTTTAAGTCGAAAAAACTGGACGTGGTTCGAAATTCGAAGAAACATATGTTTTCTTTCTCGGACTCCTTTTAAAACTGTTCTATTACGACTCACAGTTTACGAGACATTTAAAATCAAAAGTTTTCGATATCGAAAAACACAATTTAAAAAAGAAATTGACTACATTTTCTAATCAAATTATAAGTATAAATAATTGCAAAGTCGTTTATTAAAATTAACAAATTATTACCGATTTCCTCAATAAAATATAGTTTATCAGCCATCTGAAGAATACCAGAACGTTTTTAAAATTGACTTTACAGAAAAATAATGCAGTTCTTTTTATCAGTAAACAAACATACAAACAAATAAAACCGATTCAATATTAAAAATTTCAAATTGAATCGAACTTTCTATATTATATGATAATATTCAATTGGTACAGTAAAACATTTTTTTATGCGGACGATAGGAACTGCATACACAAAAATTATTCCAAAACCTTAAAAGTATCTATAAAAAATATAGTTCGCAATATATTGTAAAAAAAAACTGATGCATTGAATTGGGACAGCAATTATACACTACAGAAAAAAAAACCGCACAAAAATAGGTTTCAGTGTATTTCACTGTTATATGTAAATTAGATATGATGTCAGAAATGTGTTACGAGTGCGCTACCTACCAGCGCTATCGAGGTCTGTTGTAATAGATGCAGATAATGTTACTGTAACTCCATCTACCGTAGTTCTACCAATTCTAACTCGACGACCAACGGTGTTATTGTAAAAAAAAATTAGATTTATTCAAATATTTGTATTAAAATCGTAATATGCTTTTTATTATTATTGGTGCATATAAAAAATTATAGTTCGTATTTTCATATTATATTTCATGGATATACCCAGATGTATGTAGATAACGATGGTACAGAGTGATCTAGATCAAACCCACCAATGTACGTTAGCATATAAAACGTGTGAGTGTTGAGGGTCAAATTTGTCTGTCTGGGTCTTGTTTAGGGAAACATTGGCCTTCAAAGTGGCGAATAACTTTTGGTGTCTCTCAAAAGGAGAAGGTCAGGTATGATCGTCACCGATTTCAATCAAATTTAATTCAATATGGATGTTAAAAATTTACAATATTAAGATCCATCTCTCAGGAAACACAGGAAATATTTTTATTTAAAATTTGGACAAAAATGTAGATAAGATATAATTTATTTATTTAAAACGTCTCATCAAAATGGCTATAGCTTAGTGGTAGAGCGACGGAGTGCGGATAGTGGGGTACCGCGTTCGAATCCCGGTACAAGTAATTACTCAATTTATTTATTTATTTTTTTTTTTTTTATAACAATTAATTTATTAATTATGTTAACAAAATTTAATTACGAAATATTACTTGTCCCAAAATTAATAGATTAATATAATTTTTCTTGAAATCATTTTTTTTCGATTTGAGTATATCACAATATTCACAATATAAACACAAGTGAACTTTGAAATTAAAAGTACAAGTGAACTGATTAAATTAAATCTTTTAAAATATGAACTTTCTACATTTTAAACGTTTTAATGTATCTAACTGACTTGTGTTTATATTATGAATATTGTGGTATCGATGATACTCATATCGAAAAAAAAAAGATTTTAAGAAAAATTATATTAATTCATTAATTTTGTGACAAGTAATAATTCGTAGCTTAATTTTGTTAGCATAATTAATAAATTAATTGTTATTAAAAAAAAATTTGAATAATAATCACTTCTACTGGGATTCGATCGCGGTACCCCACGCGGTACTCCGTCGCTCTACCACTGAGTTATAGCCATTTTAATGAAACGTTCTAAATAATTTGATTATATCTTACCTATATTTTTGTTCAAATTTAAATAAAAACGCAGCAGTCGAAATTTGGATTGAAATCGGTGACGAACATACCTGAACCTCTCCTTGTCAGTAAAATTCAAAAAGTTTTTCTCCAGTGAGTAACTCCAGAAAAACTCCAGGTACCCGTACACCGTGCCGGATATCGTTAGAAAATGTGGTTGATGGTCCCTTAACCACTTTTATTGTTAAGTTGACGGGAGAAACCTCCTCCGGTAAAACTACATTGTTTGTATTTACGACTATTGTAAAGTTTATAGAAACTGCTTGCCTTTGTTGTAGCAATAACTACGTATATCGTACATATGTAAACGAAATCCTTTTAAAATTTAAATTTTATATTCAAAATGTTGGAATAAATTTTAATGAAACATATTTTATTTATCTTGTTTACCGTTGTCGTCAGCAGTACTACCAACATTACCTACATTCTACGTTGTTGGTAACGTCCAACCAGGAATAAAGATAAAAATTTTTTGTAAATACATTTTTTTTTTAAAATTGGATTAAACGACAGCGCAGCTTAAATTATATATTCATTAAATTTTTGATATGGTCTATTACACAAAAACATTCTGTTGACAGGAATAACCGAGCCATTGTGAATTGCGCGCAATTCATTCGACCATGATAATTTACCGCACCAGTTCATTGGATATGCTGGGCAAAAACCACTGCTCTGAATATGTTCGATTGAGTACAACAGAAATGAGTCAAATTAAAATACGAATTTATATAAAAGTTCAATTAATTATATATTCAACAGCTTGTATTAAATTAGGTTAGAGCGACCCTTCATATATGTGGTAAATAAAGGAGCAAAAAGAGGTGAAAGCTAACAGGAGCGCATACAATATTGATTTTTCGTGAATGTAGTAACGAATGTTTATTTGAAATTATTTAGGGCATAAGTAATAGAAAATTATTTCGATGGAAATAACAATGTAGCTTTTAATTTTTTCTCTTTTCTCTTTTTCGTAACGTAAAATTATAATCTAAAATTTGTGCAGGTTTGAAATTTTATCAGAATAAAAAAAATTCCCCTGTGGTAGCATCCAGCATAACATAACGAATTTCCGTTTATAAAAATTAGTTTTTCTCGGAAACTAGTTGGCATAGAATAATAGTTTAAAGACCGTTTTTGTGTGATTTTTTCTCCCCGTTTCAATGGTGGAAAAAAATGTCATAAAAATTTTTGAACAAGGGGAAATTTTGGCAAAAAACTAATCTTTTTCACGAAAATTGTAAAAAAAACATGTTCCGGGCATCGGACTTGTTTCATTAACGAACTCGTCCAACGGTTTTTCACCAAATTTCGTAAAAGTAAGACATTTCGTTCGAGAATTATCGTGCGGACACACATATATTATATATAAATTTTAGTGAATATTATTTTCGGTTTCTAGGGACCTCAAAACAAATTTCTGTCACAGTCCCGGGCTCAAATCGCGTCATGACACTGGCTGTAATAGTTGAATTCCATTATGGAAATTCGCTAAAAGTTAAAATAATAACTGATATTAACTGTACTTGGCTTTATCACAATCAAAATATCATGGCTTATAATGTTTGTAACATTTTGTTTTACAGTAACAGAAAAATTTCTAACAAACTACTACAAGTGCAACAGCTTGATCGAGCGACTTGAAACTTTATATAGGGATACCTAGAGAGACGGAGAAGAACATAGGCTACTCTATACCCCAGAAATGTATTTAAAACATGGTTTGTTGCGTTTTTATGTCTCGATTGCAAAAACCAATCAACACGACATTTTGCACAGCAATAGTCGGGGCGAAATGGAAGGATACAGGCTACTTTTTACTACGGTACCTATATGATTTAATTCCTGTAGTAAAATATACACATTTAAAATTTCATCTATTTGATATTATAATTTCAAATGTCCAGGAGCAAAAGTGAAATCCATATTTTATTTTTGGTTCTTATATGGCGGAAATTTAATAATTAATTAACAAATTAGTCAACAATGGCAAATGAAATAACAATTACGCAAACACACTTCTTTGTTGTACTCATCTAGTTTAAACAACGTTTAACAAAGTTTTGTACCCGAAAACTAAATAGTATAGTTAGTTTAGTTCCATATCATGAACCACCAAAACTATTGTTTATCAGGTTTATTTTAACGAAATAACAAAATTTACTTACAAGTTAAGCGGGGGAAGGAGGTGAGGGGGGTATACCTCTAGAACTACCGACAAACTATATACCAACAAAATTTAAAAGTTAAATAGGTAACCACATTTCAAAGACATATGCCACTGTTTTAAACTTCTTATAAAATTTTGATAAACATTTAAACAACAAGTAGGTGTGATAAAGTCAACCAATTTTGCCACATTACACGTTGTGTTGAAAAATCAAAATTTAATGGCTAATAATGTCTGTAGCATTTTTTCAATTGTTTAGAAAATATAAAAGTCATGTATGTTTCACTTCAAATAATTCAATTAAGTAATGATTACTGTATATATCAGGCAAAGTTAACATAGCAAGCACCTAGACCAACTGCCTAAAAATTTCCATTCTACTACGTTTAGTTATTAAATATTACTTGGAATTAATTTAGTAAAAATTTGGGCAGGCAAAGTTATTAATTCGTTGACATCCTAAACTATTATTGTTTTTTCAAGTCAGAAAAAAGATTTTTAAGTAATGTTGGCTGATTTTACGGTAAATAATTTGAACATCCTTTAACATAGTTGCTCTGAGATAGTCAGGTACAAAAAGTACTTAGGTATATCTCAACGAAAATATTTTCTTTTATCAAAAATTAAGTAATGTATTAAATATTCTTTAGTGATTATATTTGTATAGGTACCACTTTTTTTTTTTTTTTTTTAAATTTTCGCGAGCTTATGTGGCAGCAATATAAAAGCATTGTTGAAAAAGCGTTGTAAAAACGTTGTAAAATGATGTTTATAAATTATATTTCAAAAAACGGCGTGGTGAATAATTTTTATGTCTTATTAAATATGGTTTGTAACTTTGTATTTTATAACATATTAAATTTCTATCAAATTCTTTTGACACGTTTTCATTTTATTCAAAAAAAAAAAGTTTTCCCTTGAGCCCGTATTAAAATTACAAAACTTTGAAATGGTTTTTTTAAAAAATTGGGGTAGTAAATTTTTTTTTTCGGTAAGGGCTCGTATTATTGGTATCGAATTAAACATAAATGTCTAGAGAAGTTTCGTTAAAATCCTTTTAACAAAAAATCGTTTTATCAATCAACTACCTTAAATAATTATTTTTAACTGTTTTCTCTTCTATGACGTATTGTGACGTTTTTGGAAGTTTTTTTTTCTCACTTTCTATTTTTAAATACTTTTGTTTAGGAATACAGAACGCATAAAACACAGATTAAATATTTATGGAAAAAAAATACAATAAAATTTTTGTTTTTCTGGTATTCTTTTCACGTAATTCACCCTCGCGTAGGCCTTTTCGCGAACAGAAATGTGAAGTGAAAAATGTATAGAATGATTCAAAAAATGCGTTAGGATATAAATTTTGCGTAATGAGCTTTTTTCACCATTCAGAATACTTTTTAGGTCAAAATAATTATAATAAAAATCAAATATTCAATTTTTATTTTTTCGTTGCTATAAGACTAGAGCATTTTTTCGATGTTTGACATTATGGTCGACCGTTTATTTTTTACCCAACCTGTACATATCATCAAAAATTATGTTTGTTATTAATAAACTTTATATGTTATTCTTTACCAACGTGTTATAAATTACAAACAAAAAAAAAAAACGATGTTATTCTATGTATGTGGAAAACTGAAGTTAAATTTTCGCAGCAGTGGGAAAAAAATATTATATCGCTGAAGTTTTATTTTTATTTAAAAAAAAAAAAAGTTTAACGTATAAATATAAGAATATAGATGGGATGACGAAACAACGTACATAAGAAAAATATTTATAATTAAATTTCTCATTTTTTGCCTTGGCTCGACTGCTAAAAAGCGTTTAAGAATTTTTTAATTAAAATATAAAATATCGTAGATTATTAGTATAATTATATTCGTTCATGATTGGTTGAAATATTTTGACGTACCTAAAAAGCTTGTAAATTTTTAAAAAATGTTTTAATTTCAAATTGTTTTCTTAACCACTAATTTAACACAAAATCAATTTTAGATAATTTGAAAGTTAAAAGACTTTTCGCGATTCGTTATTATATTATTTATTTTTTTTTTAAAGTTAACCACAACCATAATGTTCCACTTCTCATAATTATATATATATATATATATATATATATATATATATATATATATATATATATATATATATATATATATCATGTGGAGTTGTAAAATATTTTATATCACAGATGAATGTGTATTCAGAAGCAAGAACTGTCTATTTAAATATCTATAACGGGGTAGAAAGAACTGCACTTGTGTAAAAGTGGAAAATATAACTGCAATAACAGTATACAATCACCATCCGATAGAAATTTGTTTAGGAAAACGCGAAAAAGTTCTATGTTGATCGTATTATTCGTTGTAGTGTAAAAACTTCTACAATAAAACTTTATTTTTTGACATTTCAAAGTGATGTAATACTTTAATTGAAGTACGGCTAACTTCAAAAATGCATCACTGCTTGCACGAGGCAGAGTCAAAAGTTCAAAAACGCATCAGACGCATCGCAACAAAAAATCAAAAGTTCATTTTTGCATTTGATGCGTCAAAACAATGCATCAAGAAATTTGGTGATGTCAATTCATGTGCATGAATTATAACTACTTGCCATATTATGTAGGTATTAAGACCAACAGGAATAATTCCGAAAAACAAATTGTTGAAAAAGATGAATGTATTTACCTTTCATTAAAATTGTTTAAACTATTTGAATACACCTTGCACTCAAAATAGGTACATATGTAATATTTTTTATTCAAATAATTTCAATATTTTCAATAATTTCAATTTCAAGTAAGTTCAAGTTGAAATTTAAAGATAATATACCTATACAAGGACTGTATTGCTATATTATCTATAGTCTATCATGCTACATTATCTGTCTTATTTATTGCCAAATCAGAGGTTAAATGATGCCAATATCCCGTTCAAAAACATCTAATGTGCATCAAATTTCAAGAGAGCATCAGCAGCGCATCTAGTAGTATTAGACGCATCAGAAAAGTCATGATGCTGCATACAATATTATTTTATCGAGTGTCTTGATATTTCTAGTACTGACCGTTTACGGTTATTGCGGAAAGCACGTTCTATACGATATAATATATAGTAAAAAACTTAATTTCCAGTTTCATTTACTAATTAAACACGTCAAGTAGAACGTTCTAACTCCCGTACCTATTGCCTTTAATAAACTTTGTAGGTACATTGTTTTGAATGTATAAAAGGATAATTTACTGGTGTCTAATTAAGCAATATTTTAATACAAAACCCTACTCACTGAAATATACTTATATTATAGATGTATAATATAAAATCTAGAGTATTTTATTTGCCTTTGAAAATTTTCATTTGAAAATATCTTTAGGCTTATTTATTCACGATGTGAAGAATGTAACGCTATGTCTAATCGAGTATACAGAAGAAGGAAGAAGGATATAACAGTGTAACAGGAAGGAGCTCACTTGAGAGTGGTTTTCAACAGAGCTGTAACTGGTTTCAATTGATCGGTTAAAAGCAAATACGGCTCTGGTTAATAGCAGTTAACAACCAGTTGAAACCATTTACTGCTCTGTTGAAAACCAATTATCAACACCAGTTGAAATTTTCATCTGATGACGTTACTCTTGCTTGCCCCTGAATTCAGGCAACCGCACATGCCCTCTCAAGTAACCCCCTACCTACACTAGAACTCTTATTTTTAGTTTTATATGAATTTTTTTTAGTAATATTGAAGTTTTTCCGGGCAGCGAAGAAAATTTTCTTCGTTTTTCTTCACGGATTCACCGAATTTACAATTTTATTTTCCTATATTTTAAAACCAAATATTTATCTTAAATAATTTATTGTGTTTTTTGTAATGTCGAATGTCTGATAAAACATTCAGAGCTTTGCATTTAATATTAATAAAAAAAAAATTTATACATAATAAAATATTTTCAATTTTCCAAATGGGAAAATTTTTTTTTTTTTTTGATCCAAGCAACATATTTTGGCAATATGTTGCTTACTGCCATATTCAGAACTATATTTAATAAATAATACCATCATCATACATACATCGAAATACGCCAAACTTTGAGTGACATGTTTGTCAAAGACATTTTTTCGCGCGTCATCGAAAAAAAAGAAAAAACAGACACTGCACTCCTCCCCACTTCACTCGCTACCCGAAAATTTTCGTTATTTATTTATCAAAATGTCACAATAAATCAATCAGAAAAATGGTGAATTACTTCGTCGAAGACAAGATAATAATTCGATTTAATAAACAGGGGCGCGGGGGGGGGGGAGGAATAGGTGATTCGTCACCATTTCACACACAGATGGTGACACGAAAATATGAAATAATTATAATATGTTGAATTTTGATGAGAATATTTTGTACCTTTTCGGAATTTCAATGTGCAGTGACCACCTAAAAAAAAATCTTATATGTGCAACCGATTTGGAACCTTAAGGGGGGAGGATCCTCCAGACAACAGGTTTTTTAATAATTTTTTTTAAGGAACTGGATACATTTGTTGTATCAAATGAAGTTAGTACGTAGTAAGTACATGTTATGGTGTATTCACTCATAAATTTTTATGCAAAAAAAGAAAAAATGGCGGCGCTACAGCTGTTTCAAGTTGACTCTTTTAATTTGCGCCGTGGAATGCCCAGCCTCTTGTAATCAACTGAATTCAATCGGACAAAAAAATTTTATTAAAATAAGTCATTACGTTTTGCATATACCTATTTCTGATGAGAAATTTTTTTTCACAATTTAAAACCAAAAAGAAAAAATTTCACTTTTATAGTAATAATTTATGCAAAATTTTAGGTATATGTAAAAGCCAATATCTTAAAGAATATCTGTACAAAATTTCAAGTTGATACCTTAATAACTTGTTAAGTTATGTTCCACGGCGCGGAAAAAAACCTGTTTGTGAGAAAAACGCTATTAAAAAGTTTTTGTTCTTGAAAAGTACAGTTAAAAGCAGTTTATCGTTATCTAAGATAATCTTTCTGTTGTGATTACAACATTAGAAATATATTCCTTAAGGTTCAAATAAACTTTTAAAGCAAAACAAAAGTGAAAAATTTGAAAGTTCTGGAGGACCCCCGCCCCTTTAAACGT
Source organism: Brachynemurus nebulosus (assembly GCA_035578155.1). NCBI lineage: Eukaryota > Metazoa > Arthropoda > Insecta > Neuroptera > Myrmeleontidae > Brachynemurus > Brachynemurus nebulosus. The sequence continues at coordinate 75,629,886 of JAPWDM010000003.1, forward strand.
CGTATTTGTTGCGCAACTCATTAACCAAATTATTTATGTCAAGCGCTACTGATGAAGTATCTAAACTTATTTTTCTTAAATGATATAAAGTAACTTATTTATGAATTTATGATTTATGAATATTCTAAGAATTTTAATATGAATTTTTCGCCTTATTCGCATTACGTCACAGAGTAATAATTAATAATTCTTGAAAGACAGATAAAATTTACAGTCCAAGAATACATCAACGACAACTTTATAAAGTTAAAATTATAATTTTTCAACTTACAAAAAATAATTCTCACTTCTTCACCAATAATAATTTGACCAGTACAAAAGTTTAGGGTTGAGCGGGGTAAAAAAAGACAAAATTAAAATCTTTTCATTTTTCATGTAGAAAATATTTGAATTTTTAGACAAAAAAAAATACTTTATGATATTAAATTGTTTGTATTTTAAGATTTTGCCTGTTTTCTCACTCAAGCTAATGGCATAAATCTATAAAAAAATAAAAACCCTGTCCTTTTTTTTACCCGCCAAGTAGGGTAAAAAAAAAGACAGACCTCTAACTAATAGGATACTGCAAGTACATGATTGGAAGGATAAAAAATAGACAGCTTGGGTAATTAGCAGTACAACACTTTTTATTTCACAACTCTATCTCTACTACAAAATATTTTATAAGTAGATATATTTAAATTTTACGCATTTTATCAAAGACTTTGGCTAAGATTAAGCAGTAACAAAAGTCAGAAAAAGTAAACTGATGCAAAAGCTTGACTCACAGGAAATTTCTTTGGACTTTAAATATTAAAATAATTTTTATTTCACAAACGTACAACTAACACAAAATTTATTGTAGCTCATTAAAAAACCTGTCTTTTTTTACACCACTTTACATAAAGTAAAAAAATAAATCAAAATAATCTATGAATGAGTTAAAAATACTAAATGTGTGCAGTAAAGCATAGTTAGTTATACATTATAAAAACATAAATAAATTTTCATGGGTCAAAAATACAAATTTTCGAATGAGCTGAAATTGACATCCATGAAATCCGTCTGCTCACTAACAAAAAAATTGTTTTACTGAAAAATCAGTATTTTTTTAATCCATAAAATATACATAGACATGCCATTATCTAGTTTTAAAATGAAAAACCTTGTCAATAATTTTCAATTTTTCTAAATGTTAACCCCTCGTTTTGGCTTTTTTTTACCCCACTTTTTTAATTTTTTTTTAACATAAAAAAATTACAAGCAGTCGGACCATTTAAATAAAACTTTGTACTTTACATTACTAAAGCATGTAGAATAACAAGAACAAAATACAGCACTCTATCTTATCAGATTTTTTACTTAAACTAAAAAAAGTTTATCGTAGCGGAATGAAAGTTTTTCGCTCATGAATAACAGAGGTTTGGGAGAAAATTTTTGTATGTTATAAAGCCCATTCCAAAAAATAATTTTTTGGCCCAGACAGCTTAAGATACTAATGTATTTTGTTGTAATATTTTTTATTTTTTGAATTTAAGACTGTTGAGTTTAATATGTCTTTTTTTTACCCCGCCCAACCCTATATACATATACCATCAACACACAATCCAGTTTAGTTCCCCTCCCTCCCCTCCGAACTGTATAATAAACTAAATTCCCTAACCGCTATTTATATCGAAAAGTGGCTTAACGCATCGAACGTGTATACGTAATAGGATGCCAGTAATATCCGATCGACCTCATACAGAACCGTAAACTCTACACCACGCTTATCGTTAATAGTTTTGTCGAGGACATCCGGTTCTTCTTCGGTTCTATCAACAACGATGGAAATGACATGGAAACACACAAAAACCGGATAGGAAGAGGGATGGGGGTGGGGGGATGGGCGGGTACAGACGTACAGGATATTTGTATATTGTCAAGCCGCTCAAGATGCTCCTGGGCATTCCCAACTAAAAGAATATGGAATTACATATATTATTCTTTACAATATATGAAATTTTTGCTATTGTCTGCTAAAGAAAACAGGCACGGCGGTGAGGTGTAGTTAGGTGGGGGGGCGGGGGTTAGTAGGGTTGTGGTAACTGGAAAAACCGAGGGGATGACGTAGTGAGGGTGCCGAGAATATAGAGTGTTTATATATTCCGTTGCTGTTACATCCATTATCTAAACTAATCTCTCTGTGTGTATGCAGGGAAGAGGGTGTGTTTCCCTCCCGGTGCCTGCGGCCTTGAACTATACAACACAGTAACATAAGCGTTCGGTGAAGTATAATATGTAATATAATCTTTTTTCATTTGCTAATTGAATTTAACAAGTGGAGTAGTGGAGGCTTATATAAAAGATAATATAAAAAAATTAATTAGGTACTTCGGTGCCTCCACTTAGATAAATGTTTCGACGAACACGAATTACATCGAAAAATACCAAAGGTCGCAGAATAAATGAGAAACAGTATCAAGTGTGTCAAATTCCTTGGTGAATTTTGTTGGTTTGAAATTAAAATCAACTGAAAAAATATTCTTGAGTTTCTTCAAAGACAGAACGAATACATTTCGTCGAAAAATAACCTAGATTTGATTACAAGTCACAGGGGGCATAGTCTAATTTTTTTCGAGGAGTCCAAAAAAACTACGATTTTTAGAAAAAATTTTTTCGTATACTTTAACGAAACTTGATGAAAACATTGAAAGTCCCAAACACTGGGGTGAGTTCTTCAGCTATAGACATGTCTGATGTTCGAAACCTCAAAAAAATAAGTATTTTGGTAAAGAGCCGAAGAAATTAAATAAGATACATTTTTGAACCATTATCCTTTGTAAGCGAATTTTCGAGAAGTAATTTTTTTAACTGGTAATTCTTTATGTTATGAAGAATGTTCCTACAGGAATATTTTTTCAAAAGTCATCCCAACTTGTTTTCGTAATTTCTTTCACAGTAGTCCAATCTCCTTAACCATTTTCTTCAGTTAATTTTATACAATAATGAAAAACGTGCCAGACAATAGCAATATGAAAAAATTAATATTGTAGCTAACTCCATAGCAAATCAAACGCCATCTACATCCTTTTTAAATTAAAAAAACCTTTTATTTCCCTGTTTTATTCTACAAAAAAAAGGGATTTGCTAACAAATAATGTGCAGGAAAAAAAGGACAAATTGTATTTACAAGCGAAAAACATTTTACTTGTCAATTGCTTTTAAGATTACATCTTAAAGAACACAACACATTGTCTTTGTTCATGTACAACAGGCGTAAACAGTTAAGTGCAACGTGCACACTGCCATCCCACCACCCTCTGCTACCGCCACTGCATTCACTTGAATGATAATAAAATATCTTAAATAAGCTTCCACACGGGCGCTCCATCCTCTAGTGTAGTGGTAGCACTGACTCACTGACTGACTGACTGTCGTAATAATAATAAACAGAAAGAAGAGATAGAAAGAAGCAGGGAAGATGAAAAATCTTAAACATACACACTATTGTCACAATATATAATAATCCGTTTCCTTACTCCGGTTCCCGTCTTGTTTTCTTTTTTTTTTGGGGGGGGGAGGAGGAGAGGTGCTACTATAGTATGCAGTTCACTGATTTGCCCACAGACCAATGTACACTATTATACTGTACTACAAGACTAAGCGTAAAGGCAGTCTGTAGGCATTTTTCTTGAAGCATTAAGAACAGTGATGATCAAATGCAAGACCAAGACCAAGACTGCTAAGTCTTGGTCTTGGTCTTGCAAAATGCAGTCTTGGTATTGGTCTTGGTATTGCTAAAGAATCTTGCACTTTCTTGCATTTTTTTATTAGCGAATTTTTTCCTTCTAAAATCAGAATTTTCTCTCTTTACGGTATTAATTATACTTTCAAACTATTTAAATAATTTAGCAAAAGTCTTGCTTTTCTCTTGCTATTGTCTTGGTCTTGCTCACTTGAGTCCTGGTATTGGTTTTGCAGCCATACTTATAGTCTTGGTCTTGGTCTTGCTCTTGGTATACATAGTCTTGGTCTTGGTCTTGCAAAAAATGCAAGACTGCAAGACCAAGACTAATTTTGCTCATCACTAATTAAGAATCTTGGTCTTGGTCTTGCTAGAGCAGTTTGACGTACGAACAGTTATTAACCGTCTACTATAATAACACCTTGTTATTTATTGTCTTCTTTCGGATAAATAAGAGTAAAAAAACATGAACTGAATTCAATAATAAAAATTCTCATTTACCCTACTATAAGTTTTGAAAGTAGTGTAAACCTGTATAATTCAATTACAGAGTTAGAATACAATAATAATAACAACAATTCTCGTATAATAAAGAATACGTTTTCAAAGTGCTTTTAAGAAATTTTTCGAAATAAGTGCTTACTTATTGTTGTTGATCGCAATAAGAAATGACATTGCAATTGAAAGATGAAGTTAATATAAAGATTTTATAGTTTTCTATGGAAAAATTTATTGGATTTTTCATAACAAAAGACATTAGAGACAAAAAAAAATACTCATTCTGTCTTATATGCACATAGAGACTAAATTTTCAAAAATATCTGATAAAATTTTTCATTTTAAAATTTATCAAATTGGTAGAGTTGATATTAGCACAAAAAAGTCAAAATGTATATAGATGAAAAATTGAAAAAATTGCATGGCTTTCGAACGTGGTCAATCCCGTAAATCAACGATATATACATACAAATCATCCAGACAAACACATGGTGTGAATAAGAGCCATCTATAGTTTATAAAAAGTATTGATTCTCAAGAAAAAAAAACCCTCAACATATTCGAGTTGGTATATATGTATATTTATTCTATACTATATCTAGTTCATCGAATTTTACTCGCTGTAATACAAAATTGACCTTTTTTCTGTCCAGAATTCCAACAAAGGGAATACCAGAGGGCGGCGAGAGTAATATGAGCTTAGTTATATGTTGAGGACTATCCATTTCGCTAGTTGGTACGCGTGCAAATATGTTTGCCATTCAATTTTTTGGTATGATGTACGTGGTATATTTTACTAAAAAATTCATACTTTTTTATATTTTCAATAACTCATATATACCATACCATATTCGTTTCATATTTGAATATAATGTATATACAGGGTGTATTTTGAAAATTGAGACGATTATTAACATTACAATGTTACAACGACCTTTTCTATAATTGTGTCAAAATATTAAACATTCCATGTTTCTATATAATTTTGTTTGTCCTCAAGTTAGGTTTGATTTTTGACAATGCGATTCTTAGAAAACGTGTTGTTTTGGCGTCGTTTGAAATAGTGTTCAGGAAATAGTAGATTACCGCATGCGGTTAGCCTTATTTCAATTTTAGTTCTGTTATCTCAATTATTTGTACCGTTAAAAAGTGAATCCATTTAATAAAATTTCTAGATATAAACAGCATATTAAGTTCCTCCTCTTATTAACCTTGTGGAAATTATAATCCCGCATGGTAATAAATCAACATTTTCGGCGAATAAGGTGATGCTGACTTCATGACCTGTACAGTAAAAAAATTTGTGTTCTGCGTAAAAAAAACTAATGGTTAAAATTTTTGTGTTAAATACGTAACACAATCCTGCGTTAATGTAACATTTCGTGTTTGTATTAAATGAAAATATTAACAGAATAAAAATGTTAACCTGTTTTGAACAACAAGCAAGTAACACAATATTTGTGTAGATCAAAAGAATGCTATAAGTACCTAACTTACACTAGAATATATATGTACCAAAATAAAGGATTGTTAAACAAAACCGAAAAATTATAAGTTTTTCCAGTTATTGACGAATATAGTTTTATTAAACGTTTAAAAATGAAACAATTTTCTTACATTTTAAGGTTATTTTGTTACAGATTCAGTTACAAAAAATCATGTAAGCTTACTTGAGATTGTATCATATAATATACAATCTCGTAGGCTTACATGATTTTTTTTTTACTCAATCTGTAACAAAATAACCTTAAGATGTAAGAAAATTGTTTCATTTTCAAACGTTTAATAAAACTATATTCGTCAATAACTTAAAAAACTTATAATTTTTCGGTTTTGTTTAACACTAAGAACTACTCTCATCTTTTTTATTATAATATATATTTTGGTACATATATATGGAAACAAATAAGAATTTTTACAAAGGACTGACTTACTTTGCGTTCTTTGAGTCTTATTTATAATAATATGTATGAACAAAATCGTTATAATTTTTGACGATTTTCAAATATCTTAATAAAAAAAGTTTACCAACTAACTGATGATAAATCTGAAAAATTAACATAAAATGTATGTCCTCATGTGTGTTAAATCATTGACACAAATCTTGTGTAAAGATTTGACACAAATGCTTTGTGTTAAAATAACACAAAAAATTGAGTGAGTGAACCGTTCTGGACATGTGAAATGTGTTAATTTTAACACAAATTTTTTCACTGTGTGGTGATTCTACAGCAACCATCTGGAAACATTTTATCCACATCTAAATTTTTACGACATATCCGATATTTTGCTATGTTTAACTCGTCAATAACTGTACATGTGCATATTATAGCTCCGAACGTCATCTGTGTTCAACTGGAACGTGTAGATAAGCTACAATTTATACAGTAAAAAGTTTGGTCTCATCACCAGTATGCATGCATGTATGATAATGCTTGTATAAATATGTAATATTTTTATGTATGTTACGTTCATCACAGATAGACGTTTGTCTATGTTTATATTATTATTAGAGTTTATTTGTTTTTAGAAAAAAATTATAATAATAATTTTTTACTTTACTTACGTACGAATATTCGTAATAAATTGAAACAACTAAGTAAAAAGTAGGCCACGGGAATAAAGTTGAATGTGGCTGTAAAAAGTTTTTTCGGTTTAATGTGCGTTTTTATGACGCTTTTATAAATAAAGAAATTTTCATTAAGGATCAAGGCGTAGATTTAGTACGTGAAGGAGTGTTATTTAGTGTTACGAAAGACAAATTAGTGTTACTATAGTACCCCACTCGATTTTCAAGTTTGAGTCGAGCGTCTGATAATATGTGGTTTGGTAACATCAGTGACAAATTTCAGGGGCAGTGAATTTCATTATTTTGATGGCAAAAATGAAAAGTTGACACTCGAATTACACTAATTCAACCACTCACATTAACTCAAATCGCCTCTAATAAAGTCTGATTTTGAAAAAAACAATCTTTGGTTTTAGTGACGTCATTAAGCTTATTAAAATTTTTCAAAATAAGTAAAATGGTAAATAAAATGATTAAGTGATGAACCTGGAAGCAAATGGAATTTAGCTATTACAGCTGCTGTCATGACGCGACTTGAGCCCGGGACTATGGTAGAAATTTGTTTTGCGGTCCCTAAAAACCGAAAATAATTTTCACTAAAATTTATATACATATCCGCACGATAACTCTCGAACGAAATGTCCCAGGTTTACAAAATTGGTGAAAATGTTGGAAATCCCAAGTCGTTGGACAATTTCGTTAGCCAGACACGTCCGATGCAGGAAACATGGTTTTTTGGGCATTTTTTATGAAAAAAATTAGCTTTTTGCTAAAATTTCGCCAAACCGTCAAACGGGGCTATTTAAAAACGCTGGGGCTATTTGGAATAAAAAAACAAAAAGATTTAAACTCTTAAAGAAGAGTTTTAAAAGAGATTTAAACTCTTAAAGAACATCCCCTATTAATGACGCATTAACGTTATGACTCGTTCAGAAATCAAACAGATATAAGAGCTCAAATCTTTTTCTTTTTTTTTGTTCCAAATAGCCCCACCGTTTTCAAATAGCCCCGTTACACCATTAAAAAGAGGAGAAAAAATCATATAAAAAAGATTTTTAAACCAATATTATATTTAACCAAACAGAAATTCGCTATGTTATGCAGGATACTGCGACAGGGGTATTTTCATCTTTACCAAAATTAATAGATATTTTGATAATTTAGGAACTGCCTGAGCATTTGCTACATACAATCTTATTTAGGAATTTCGATTTCAAAAAACCACATATCATATTATTTGATTACTTTAATATCCTATCCATCAAAAATTATGCAAAAATAATTACTTTATTGTAAAACCGATTGCATAAAAACTTTATTACACCGGCGTACAACAAGCAACATTGTAAATACAAAAACACTACTAAAAAACAGATTCAAATCTAAACACACATCACAATATATACCTACCTCCAGTTTTTCTCGGCAAATATTTATTTGAATATTAATTAAATGAGACTGACATAGAATATATTTTGCATACAATGAAAAGGGTTGACACTAGATCAATTTACTATACAACTAGCCGGTCGTAGCTACAAGCTACGTGGCCGTTACAACTAGTGTATATTGTACCAATCACATCCCCCCCCCCTGTAGCCCCTGTATCGTTACACTACAATAACCGAGACAACGATACCGGTCCGTGCAACTCCATCATTATTCCATGTATCATCCCGGGGAGACATTTAGTAATCACAACCAGGGGTGGGGGAGTGGGTGGGGTGGGTAGATAGATGTCAGGAACAACAATGAAAATGTCAACAAAGGAAATAAATGTCTGTTTCTGGTTTGAATATTTGTTTGTTTTTATTTCGAATCGTAAAAAATATAGTGTATTTGAAAGTTTGATTTTTTTTTCTGTCGTAAAATATGCATGAAGTGTTTGACGTGAATAATTCGGCATTGGAATTGTGAAATTCGCTAGTTTTCATCGATTGTCAGGAAGGTATCTTATTTTTAAGAGGTAATACAATCAGTAGGTCTCCCAGTGACCCTGCGATAACTTCCAATTTTTTGCATTAAGGAGAGATTCACTAAAAAAAAAAAAGAAATCGATTTTTTTTCCTTCATAATTATGTTCCTTAAGGTGTTGGAAGTATTCTCCTAAAACTTTATTTTAAAAATTTTAACTGCTTTTTTCTTTAAGGTACGCTTTTCGACATAGTTCCTCGTCATCTCAAAAAAAAATTTAAGATATCGACATAAACCAAAGTGCATATTATTCCTCAATACCGTCATTTTGGCAGGAACTAGGATCTTTTGATTCCGGAATATGTTTTCTAGATTGGCGGCGGTTTATAGTCGAGAAAAAAGGTGATTTTTGAAAATTTATTTTCAAAATACGATTTCTTGCTGGTTTTTTTAGTTTTTTCCTTAAATCCTAGTTAGTGCCATAACTGTATATGTATATTTTCAGAAAATTCTTGATTTTTATGCCATCGAAGGATGACATATTAATATCGTTGTGTGATCATAGTGGGGGAAACATTATTATAGAGTTGTATATCCACATTGAATAATTATAGAGTTGTACATCCATATTGAATAAATGCAAGAGGGCTGTAGATTTAACAACAATAGAGTTAACAAAAAATCATAAATTAACACTTTCACTGAGGTGACATTACTTAGTGCGTGTAAAAAACACGCACTTAACGAATTTTTAGACTTTGATTCACTGGCGATTTAAGAACGCGAGAAACCTTTTCCTTAAAAATTTTTGTTTTGTAATCTCAAGACAAAACTTAAAAAAATACTTATTTATATATTAAAAAAAAAATAATTAAGGTCGATGTTTGATGTTTTTTTGGTGAATATCTCCTTAAGTGCAAAAATAACTATCACTGTTAGACTAAATTTCTTAATTAATGCCCCGACAAAATTGGTGCCACATCCGACAAATCTACTGATCACTACCCGCACTTTTAGTTAATTTCGTTTTAGAACAGTTTTCACTGTAAATCTACTTGTGTCGCAAAAAAAGAATTCTATGACGTTTTTAAAGCTCACTAATTGTTTCAAGTCTCGCAAAAGCTTCTCACATATGCGAGTGCCCACTCGTGCAACTTAAAAAGATAAAAATTGATAAAACTCATGAAATATTACTACATTAGATAATACCTAGTAGAATACGAATAGCTTTAAATTAGTCATGCGAACCAAACGAGTAGGTACATATTACGACTGCTAATTGTGTAGTTTGAATAGTTAAAACCAGTCCAGTGAATGAATAAAACGTACCTATCCCCGGAGTTACACTCCCGTACTCCCGTACTCCCGTACTCCCGTACCGCCACCTTGAGTATATTCATTGTAGTGGATGATAAATGAATTACATTCAACTATAAAATATAAATCATACACACTTTGGTTAGTACCGGATAATTTTCCATGAAAATTAGAACATTTATGAGAACATATGTAGATACATAGAGGGGCCGTAATTAAAATTCACGTCACTCAGGTGTCGCTAATTTTTATGACCAGTTTTCTTCTTGAACATTTGAAAAGCATTTCATAAAAAAGTAAAGAATCACCAACGTTTTGAAAGTTCTTTCAAGAGTATCAAATTTCAGAATTACGAATTTAAGAGAAATTAATATATATTGTTAAGTAGGTCGCTCTCAGTACCGCGGTAACAATTAGAACAAAAAATTAGACCAATGAGGCTTCGCTTCGGAATTACACGCCCGAAAAGTAATGAAAAACAAATCATATACTTCATATATCAGTAGGTACACCAAGATGTATCCGGGGATTGTAGGTTCGATTCCAAGTGTCTCTAACATTCTTTTTTTTTATTTAATTAAAAATATTTTATTTAACGAATTTAAAACTGAGAAAAGAAAATCTCAATTTTTAAAATTATTTTGAGATGTCTACATAAACATATTAATTTTTTAAACTTTATCAAAAGGGAGAAATGATCGAAGAAGAAGCAATGAACTTTTTATTTACATAATTTAATATTTTACTTTTTTATCTTTCAGCATTCGTTTCGTGACTCAATTTTGTTTGTCGAGTTTAGTAATTTCTCTTCCTGTGTTTCGCATCCAACGACTAATTAGTCAAATAAAAAAAAAAATATAATTTTTCTCTCGGCGTCCTTATCAAAAAAAAAAAGACGTAAGAAGTATCGACGTGTTTTTTTTTTTTTATTATTCATTTGTTTATTTGTTTTTCCATTCATTTTCGTTTACTCGCTCGCTTTTCCGCCCGTGTACTTAATTTGTTGTGTACAATTTAATTTTTCCTTACTTCCGCCGTCTGTCGATATTTTCCAAAACATTTTATTTGTTATTTGTACAGTAAAATTTAATTATGAACTACCCTTCGCCCCAACCAACCAACCACCCAACCAATTTCTACGCTCGTGCTGTTTGTCACGTGTTGGTACATATTTTTTGAGGGTTCCGAAGAAACAGACTTCGAAATACTCTGATAATTTCGTCCGTTACACTTATTTGTACTTTTTGCGTTGAATTCATAGAAAACAGCGCAGCTATATTATTTTATCTAGTGGACCTTCGTTCGAGTCCTGATCACTCCAATAGTTTTTTTCTGTTATTTCTTCAGTAACTAAAAAAATTAGTTAACAGATGAGTAAAATCAGAATTTACTTTAAATATTTCATATACTCTCTAAACTTTTAATCACTATGGAACCCTGACTTGAGGCGTGTCCGACACGCACTTGGTGAGTTTTTATTAAATATGAATATGATTGAATGTTTTAACGTGTCTTGACTTAAATTTAGACGGAATTTTATTAAAATATCTCGTCTTTAACTGCAGTAATTTATTTAATGGTGCACTTTTCGCATACAAAATATTTTGATATCAATAATAATTTAAATATTTGCGCCCGCGGTGTTTTAACTCGATGTGCTCGAATTCTAGTATTGATTTTTGTTGTTAATTAACTCGTACTTACGCGGAAACGTGTTCGAATAAACTTCCTGAAACATTAAACCACACACATAGATATTTAGAAAGTTTTTAGAGATATGTATGTTCGTCAATTTAAATGTTTTCATAATTTAAAATTTTGCACTTAGCTGTTGCTGTTAAATGATGCCAGTTAGTCAGGCGTATACAGACAGTAATAGTATAAACAAACATTAAATTACTATTAAATTTTCGGAGTTACTTTTTAATTAAACTACATCTGATACTTGTTAATTACATGTTACCATCAAAAACATGACAAAACATTGTAGATAAAGTTTGCCCCGACAGGAATAATTTTAACTCCAACACATCCAGTAAGATGGTCACGGCACTTCTAGTTCTTTAGAGGTCCAATTATTTTAAGCACCTATATTTAAAATAGAAATCCAGGTATTCCAGTCTAGAAATTCGAAAAAATCCATTTTTATTTTCTTTCATATGTTCAAAGTTCAGACCTTTAAGAACAAGTCTCTAAAAGGATTTACGGAAATTCGAATTATTTTCGGAGTTATGGTTATTTTTCCGCGTGTACTACTGTGTATCTTTTCAGTGTTAAATTCAAATTTTTTATATAAATTACTCGAAACTAATTTTTTCGATACGGTTGACATGATATCTCAAATTCGAATGCACCGATTTACTTGAAATTTGGTACAAACCTTCTTAATACAATTAAAATTAGCCCGATATTGAGGTTTTTGCATTTTTTTTTTATTATTTTTAGAAAATTTCCAACGATGAAAAAAGGAAACGAAAAAATGATTGTTTTTAAATGGACGCCACTTTGTGAAAAAATAAATTTTTTGGTAAATCGGCTACGTCCAACTAATTCTACATCCTTGTTTATTAAGAATTAACTAAAATTTAATGTTTCAGATCACCAGAAGGATTGGAATCACGTCAACCAGGAGACACCTTTTTTTTTGAGTCCCCACTTTTGCCGGCCTGTACCGATTTCAATTTTGATTTTTTTTTTAAATTTGTATAACATTTTTATACTTTTCAAATATCAATAAAAAAACTGTTAAAAAAATGGACACTAGAAATGTTTACTGTATTTTACCCCCTTAATTGGCAGATCGGAAATTTTTTATTTTGACTAAAGATCAATTTTCAATGTATCCATCTTTGTGTTCTATTAGCTAATTACGCTTTTAATTAATAACAACGAAACAAGCTACTATGACGTCACGCCGACAAAATAACAATATATAGGCGAAAATCGATTTTATTTTTTTGTAAATTCTATTTCAGTGTAATTGAGTTTTATTAATTAATTAAACAAGCTTAATTAATTTTATATAATAATATACTCAATGTACAATATTGTACATCACATACATACAAGGATTATCATTTGATAAAGTACATAGGAAATTAGGCAATCCGACCGTAAATGAAGCGTTTTAGCGTTGTTATTAAACGGACTTTCATATTAAAGTGGTACTCTTTCTTAGGTTACACAGAAAAAAAAATTGTGTTAAAATTAACACATTTCACATGTCCAGAACGGTGCACTCAATTTTTTGTGTTATTTTAACACAAAGCATATGTGTCAAATCTTTACACAAGATTTGTATCAATGATTTAACACACAAGAGGACATACATTTCGTGTCAATTTTTCAGATTTATCATCAGTTAGTTGTTAAACTTTTTTATTCAATATTTTACTTCCATTGCAGCTTAAGATATTTGAAAATCGCAACTCAAAAAACGCAAAGTAAGTCAGTTCTTTGTAACAATTCTGACAAAAATGTCAAACTGTTTTGAACAACAAGGAAGTAACACAATATTTGTGTAGATCAAAAGAATGCTATAAGTATCTAACTTACACTAACATTTTTATTCTGTTAAATCGAAATTTGTGTTAATATTCTCATTTAACACAAACACAAAATGTTACATAAACGCAGGGTTGTGTTACTTATTTAACCACTAGTTTTTTTCTACGCGGAACACAAATTTTTTTACTGTGTAGTAGCAACTTAAAAAAAATAGGATAACAAAGGACACATTTAGTTTTTGAATAGATTCCTATTACTTTATCCTTACAATAATTCTGGTATATTACGTAATAAATTAAACAAAATATTAATAATACTAGACAGGTTTACTTTGTGAAAATCCATATTAAATATGGTGTCGTTGCTTTGTCACTTTTCACAGCAAAATAACAGAAAAATTTTTCTGTTATTTTGCTGTGAAAAGTGACAAAGCAACGACACCATATTTAAAATATTAATAAATCTGTTTTTGCGATATTGTTTTGTTATTGTTGTTATCGATGCTGATTGGTTGCTTTTGTTTTGTTGAACAAATTATTAAAATTAATTGCAAAAAAAAACAATATTCGATATTTTAAAATCAATCAACCAAATTTTTTGACTGTTTAAAATAATATTTAGAGCACAAAATAATCCGATTATAACAAAATTATTGAAAACTAAATAAAATTCATTTTGAATTTTATTTATTTATTCGGAAAAAATTCAAGTCCTTTTTAATCGGCTTTAATATTTAAAATTTAACAATTAATTACCCTGTAATTTTTTGGGGTGAACCTCCAAAAAATAAATTAATTTTCACCGATATTAATCAAAAATTTCCAGAATAACTTCTTCAACCTCACACTATTGAGAACGTCTAAAAATAGGTTATGTAAGAACGAATAACTGCTTACTTGAAATTATATTTTAATTTAATTAACATATATATTTTAAACAGTACTTTTTCACCGCCAACAAGAACGGAAAATTGGGTAAAATTTATAATATAGAGCATATTTATAATTGAACACCATACCATCAACATTTTGAAGTTATAAATGACATAACGGTACATGCGTAGAGACTTGTGTTTTTGTAAATATCTTGAAAAGTATTGATTTTACGACGAAAATGTTTATCACCAAATTTGAAGCTGAGAAAATTTCCTACAAAAAAGGTTCAGTTACTTTTCGTCATAAAACCAACCATTTCCGAGATATTTGAGGAAATTTTGGGAGTAAGAAAATATTTTCCAAATATTTCAATATTTTTTGTCGATTATTTTCGATCACTGATCTCTCAAGTCCCATGTTTAATTATATGTAGCATGTAATTTGTTACAAATTGCAAGTTAGTGTATTTGTGTATGTTCGTCTGAATGTATGGAACATATCATTTCTCATTATTCTCAATATCAAATAACTCTTTCACGCTCAATAAAATTTCAATTATATATGTAAATTAAAGTAAATAAAATATTACTACGTCAATTTACAAATGTTTAAAGAATTTTACAATCGTCTCAGTTTCAGTTGCGTATGTAAATAATTTATATTTTCACTTTCGTCTTCCTTAAAATAATATTAGATAAATAAATTCACCTTCGTTTAAACAAAATTACGTTTTAAACGTTTAAAAAAACAACAAAGTTGATTTAAACTGTTTAATGAATTGTTAAAATTCAAGGTGTATTTTTCAAAAAAAGACTCCAGAGATAAAGATTTCTTCGGCAGGGTTGGGTACTATCGAGGGGTACGGCACCTAGCTTCCTTGAGCCTACAGCATGATTGAATAAGTCCGTGGAATAGTTACTGAGTAGTAAGTTTGTAAAAAAAATTGCTCAAAAATTGTCTTAACACTTCGATTGACCAATAGGCACACAGACGCACAGACTTAAGACAGACTGACAGTAAAAAAGACAAGCTGATTTTTGAAAAATTAAAACTTTTTTACTTTTCAAAAGTGATTAAAAATTGTCCGCTAGTTACTTGCTAGTTGATTTACACAGTCTAGGGACCCTTTTCATTCCGGGATTCGAATCCTCGATCTATTAGTTCAAAAATACTACAGGATACTTACGCGTGCTCCAATTAACCAGCCTTACACTTGGCTGGTTAATTGTTTTCTCTCAAAATATTCGCCTGAACAACGAAAAAATAAATTGTGGATAAACTTTTTTCAAAAAAAAAAATGTCGCAACAATTAATATAACATAAAATCTATCATTTCCGGCGCTACGAAGACACAACCGAAAAACTATTCAATCATGGAAAAGGTCAAAAAATTTCCGAAAAAAACAAAAACGCAACACCAAACTCATTATTCAGTTTAGTAGAAACTAGTGTTGAAAAAAAAAGGTTGTCTGTCTATCGATATCATCACATTTTTGCTGAAGTTAGACAGACCATTTTTCACGCTAGTGTCGAAAAAAGAAACATTCTCAATTAAGATCAATTAACGTATGAACTACTCTACATGGGCCGATAACATTGTTCACTATCATACCGACCGACAACTTGCTTGCTACCCTTCAATTTGTTGTACTTGCGACTGGCCTGACAAAAAATGAGAATTTCCCAGGCCATAAATAATGTTTTTACCAACCACATTGGATCACTGCACTGGACTGGGTTGAACGTTGTCTACCACCGCTGTTTTTTTGTTTTATACACACGAGGATCATTTGTTTTTTTAAAAAAAGAGAATCGTTATCTTTCGTTCTTTCGTTTTCATCTTTTTCTGTACACATTTAATATTTTCTTGGTTATCTGGTATATTAAAAAACTTGGTAACTAAAACCTTTATGGTTAGTATCTCGTTAGAGGATTAAATAAATGATCCTTTAAAAGGATAATACGAGTTAAGTAACTGGACGATCGTTTCACTCGTATAGACACAATTAGATGGTCTTTTAATTTATTTCACAAAGAAACTCTAGACGAGGATTTTCTTTTTTGAAGTATAATTTCGATTGCTTTCAATGAGCTTGTAGATAAATTAAACGATCCCGAAATTAAGTGGATTTCGCTAGTATCCATCCATTTCGAAGTATCAGAGGCGTAACAACAATTTTTACGTCCTGCAGCGATTCTGATTCAAGCGATCTCGTCTCAAAAAACACTGCCCAATAAAAAAATATTTTCCCTTCTTGTACCTATATTTTTCCCAATTGCGCCCTGCTCTACCCGTTTCATTATAGTCACCCCTCTGGTAAGATTTTTCAAACCAAACAGCAACTTTTCTGAATCCACAATCAAGTTTTAATCATTTAAAATATAAAGTTGGTAATATGTTGGGTAATTTTATTCTACTTTATTTTTGCTTTTTAAAAACAACAGCATCATTTACAAATAAAGTTTGTTTATTGTGCTGTAACTTATTCCATAGAAATTTTTTACAACATGTTTTCATAATATTTCTATACAAACTAATTTACGAATACAAACAGATACAATAGTGTTCATAAAAATTAGAACAAGCAGTTTAAGGAGTTTGTTAAGGGGGTATAAGACTGGTTTTTTCTCTAAATAAATCATATTTGGGATTTTTCCACAAAATTTCGTCAGAATTGAAGCGCCATTTATAAATTTAGGTGAATTTAAGTATACAATTTTTCGTTCCCAGTCTAGAAAGAGAAATTAATGTGGCGGGGAATAGTCCTAGAATCTTAGAAAAAGAGTTTTTTGAGTAAAATTTTTAAGCCTTCCATTCACGAACCGCTAACATATAAACGGCTCAACAAAAGTTTTTGTTTTTCGAAATTTTTAAAAATTAATTTTAATCCCGGACTGAAGTTTTGCTATTCTTCTTCAACGCAAGTACACAGACCTCCTTAAATGATAATTATATGAAAAACGATGTAACCTCTACAGGAAAATAAAGCAACATGTTGGAAATACTTCCACAAAAACCGAAAAAATATCTTTGAACAATATCGTACTTTACTTTTTCTCTCAAACAAAACCTAAAATGAAAATTCATAATAAAGTAAAATAAAACTTTCAGTCCGTGAGTCCGGCATAATATTCCGCAGAAATAAGTCAATAACACGTCAGAGCAAACAACAATTTCCCGACGAATGAGTGAATGGGCGAATGAATGAGGGAATGCAGGAAGAAAAACAATTTTTCCTCCTGTTGTTTTGCCTATTTCGTGCTACAAATTTTCCACCCATCGAATTATTAACCAAATAAAAATGTGATCTTTTGTTTGACTGACGTCATTGTTGATTTTAATACTTTTCTACACAAAATTTTAATAAGCAACTTGAAAAAAATTCACCTACAGGATGATTCACATTTCACGCGACGCAAAGCGCTAGTAAATATTAAATACAATACGGAACACCCGGTATCTATATAATCGTATTTAACCGTACACTGTCGCGACACCTATAATGTATAATATTATAAAGATCAATTTAGAAAATTGTATACTATATGCAAATTTTAATCCGCCATTGTTTATGCAAAGCATTCTTCTTTCGCGACATTATATTATACGGAGCTTGTACACTGCGAATGTTTAATGTAAATAGAGCACTTTTAAATACTCTATACATTACGAAAAAGTTGTTTACTGTAGTAGTTATACAGTGAAACTGCATATAAATTAATAAAATGTAAACAAAACACGTGTGATAATGTCAGTAAACAACTCTCCCCCAAATACTCTGAACGAAGTTCATTTTGTGTGTCATTGATGTACAAGTACTTGTTGGTGGAACAGGTTTTACTGTAACATAATTGGATAAAATTTTCATACAAAGTGATCATCATTTTCGAATGAACGACGATAAACAAGCAGGAGATTAGAAATTTTCATATATAATCGCGAAAAATTTATCATACTCATAAAAGCGTGCACCTACAGTGAAACTGTTTTTTGTGCGAAAAATAATGACCGTATAAAAAAAAAGTATTCAGACACCGCAACAAACAGATTGTAAAAAAAATTACTTTTTTAATGCAGTGAATCGGAACCGCATTTTTATAATACTGCAAAAATTGCAGTACATATATATGTAAAGAACTTATGCACTTTGCGGTCAGTTTTTATATACTCAATAAAAAGTTTGCACCAAAAAAAAATAATGTGAAAGTGAGTTTGTTTGTTTGTCTTGCGTTCACGTCTCAACAGCTTAATCAATTTCAAAACTACATAGAAATAATTTGGGGGACCGAAAAGGATATAGGCTACTATTTACTCCGGAAAGACATTTCGCTCCAGTGGAAAAACTATCAAGAAGAGGTATCAACTCTCAGTAATAACACGATGTAAAAGTATACATATTAATGAGATAATTTTAAACGTAACGTGAACGAAGCCGCGGGTAAATACTAATTAGTACTTTATGAAACATACCTGTTCTCAATGCTAGTAGTATTGAATCAACCGAAAATTTTATTCGTACCTGTAAACAAAACGAAAATAGTCTGTTAGCAAAATTTTATAAGAAAAACGATTTCAATTTTATATATTAAGAGCCCTCTAATAAAATACACCCCATGTAAATTCGTTAATTATAAATAGATACTTGTCAACGAACGACTCCTGAAGTCCTGACTAAAATTTTAAGGATAAGGACCCTTCAGAATAAACAATAACATTATAACAATAGAAAAATTCGTGCGTTTTCGATAAAACGGAAAACTTTCATCGTTCTTTAAACACCCCAATGTAAAGTGCTTGAAAGGTTATCATTTAAAAATTTTGTATCTTTTACAATCACTAACAGGGACGTGGTAAAAAGTTTTTACCAAAAAATTCATACCAAAAGTCCATCATTAATTTCGATCCCTCCTAAAAAAAAATGTTACCCAGGGTTCCATTCGCACCGGTCATTACAAATAAATCATGTTTTGTAGTCCAACTTAATAAAGAGTACATTAACTTTTTTGTTATAAACTTTGAACTCAATAAAAAAATGTAATGTAATTGCAGTATACACCAAGGGGTGTTTATCTATTGTCAAATTTTTCACACCAATCACCAGGTGTCAACAGAACCCACAGTTTTTCGAATACCCTTTTTCAGGATTACATCATTGTTTAACCATTATTCAGTTTATTATTATAAAATAATATGTAATACTGCAAGTCAAAATACAAAGAACATTCATTCGCTTTTGGGTGACTGATTGTTTAAGTGATTATTTATTATTTATGAAAGCGATTTTATAGTCTGTACCATAAAATATCGGACAGCTAAAATTTGTGTTTTTACGTAAATATGTGTAAAAAGGTAAAGAAGAAGAAAGTCGAAGCATGTTTCCTGAAACTCACTTTTTTTAAAACGGTAGCTACTATTATTTGATATTTTTAGAAGCTAAAACATGTGATAAAGTTAAGGCCGGAAACTGAAAAAAATTTTTGCTTTATATTCCCAAACTGATCTATAAAAATCAGTAATGGTTCTACCAAAAACTCAATTATTTCATTATTTATTTCTAAGCAAAAATTTTTTTTGGTATTTCTCGCAAAATAATATTTTTTTTTATATAATTTCTTTAAGCCAATAAATTTCATACAATTTAAAAACGAAATATCAATTTTTCTGAATAATTATTAAAATTTATGGTTTGTTCATAGCATAATAAACATTTGGGAAAACCTAATTGCCCCCAAATATATACAACATACATACACGCAGACATACTGGTTGCCTATATTTATTTAATAATAGCGTAATCATTTTCCAAAGATTAAGATTCCAAAGATGCCAAATAATTTTCCGAGATTTTGATAACTAAAACACTAAAAAAAAAATTTGTTTTTATTTAACGAATTTGCTCCGAGATAGTCAGGTACAAAAGTTTAGCTCAGCGAAAAAATTTTCTTTTATCAAAAATTAACTAATGCATTAATATTCTTCAGTTAATACCGCGCGCTTACGTTGTAGCAATATAAAAGTATTGTTGAAAAAGCGTTGTAAAAACGCTGTAAAATGATGTTTATAAATTATATTTCAAAAACGGCGTGGTGAATAATTTTTATTTCGTATTAAATATGGTTTGTAATTTTGTATTTTATAACATATTAATTTTTTGTTAAATTCTTTTGACACGTTTTCATTTTATTAAAAAAAATAGTCTTCCCATAAGAGCCCGTGTTAAAATTACAAAATTTTGAAATCGTTTTTCTCAAAATTGGAGTGGTCAATTTTTTTTTCGGTAAGGGCTCGTATTATTGGTATTGAATTAAATAAATGTCTAGAGTCAACTATCTTAAGGCTTCGGTTGGAGCAATTTGGAAGCACTTTAGGCATCGAAAAACAAAAATGTTTACCATCATTCAGTGTCAACATGTACAAATTATGGCTCGCAACAATTTTCAATTGGAACAGAGTATAATTTCTCGTATGTTTATATTCAATAATAGTCAGTGTTGATTCAATTATATACATCATAATAACAATAGTAACAATATTCAAACATCAGCCGATAATGTGGTAGATATACTGTTTGCGCCCTGTTTGGACTGCCTCTTGCATAACATACAATCATATTGATCGCTCTGTAGAGTAACGAACAACATTAATAATCTATCTGCTGATTTTCTAAATAGGGTGCAAAAATAATCCCGTTGTCAAACAGATTAAATATACAAAGGTATTAAATACGTAATATCCACATATAACAATTGCCTGAATTATCGCATTTGGGATTTTGGGATGTCACAGGGAAATGTGTAGACCTGGTGTACATGAGGTGAGGCATGGAAAGTATGTTTATTTTTTTTTTTTCGGTAAGCGATAAAAAAGTCGAATTAACACATCCGTATTTTTTAACATTTCTAAATTGACACTGTTAATTGTGTCTTTAAAGATGAGATGCGTAAACGAAATTTTGAGATATGTTTCAATCAATATGACCATTATCAAACAAATGAAGATAGTATATTATGCAAAATAAAATAATGGGTTAGAAATGTTGAACACAATATAAACGTTTTTGGGAACAAAACAAGTTAAGTAAAAAAAAAGTACAGTCATATAATACAGAAAACAAAATTGTAAATATCGGTGTAATCGTTTATTGTTCAACAAAGCTGACATTGCCGCATCAACGTCATTAAAAGTGTGATAGTGATATAGTGAAATAATACTTACAATAAAGAAAAAATTACCTTGATAACGGTAAAGTCAGATTTGTTGAACTGTACAAGTGAGTTGTGAAAATTGTGAGTTTGCGCAACTTAAGAGTAAAATTACGTTTGTTACCACGGCGCACAGTGATTATTTTATTAGTCAACTAATTGTGTGTTTAAAGGTGAGATGCGTATCGACCGTTAGATTTTTATTTTAAAAATTTTGAGAGATGTTTCAATCAATTTGATCATTACCAAACAAATGAAGATAGTATATTACCCAAAATAAAATAATGGGTTATAAGTGTTAAACACAATATAATCGTTTTTGGGAACAAAGCAAGTAAAAAAAAAGTACATTCGTATAGTACAGAAAACAAAATTATAAATATCGGTGTAATCGTTTAAAAGTGTTTTGTGAAAAACTGTATTTTATCATGTATGAAAGAGTTTGCGCAACTCAAAGATAAAATTACGTTTGTCACCAGGTCGCATAGTGGTTATTAGTCTACATTTCGT
The DNA here is from genome assembly GCA_035578155.1 of Brachynemurus nebulosus. Classification (NCBI taxonomy): domain Eukaryota; kingdom Metazoa; phylum Arthropoda; class Insecta; order Neuroptera; family Myrmeleontidae; genus Brachynemurus; species Brachynemurus nebulosus. The sequence continues at coordinate 75,651,985 of JAPWDM010000003.1, forward strand.
CCATATTTAAGATAGCACATGTTTCGATCAATATATAACCATCATTAAACAATTGAAGATAGTATCTGGCATAAAATAAAGTAGTGCATCGAAAGTATCAAAAACAATATAAACGTTTCTGCAAACAAAAGTATAGTCGCATAATACAGAAAACAAAATTGTAAATATCAGTGTAATCGTTTAAAAGTGTTTTGTGAAAAAGTGTATTTTATCATGTATGAAAGAGTTTGCGCAGCTCAAGAGTAAAATTACGTTTATCACCCGGTCGCACAGTGGTTATTAGTCAACATTTCGCCCATATTTAAAATAGCTAAATCACACTTAAAAATGTATCAAAAATATTCAATAACCGACCCGATGTGGTAGTGTCGGGGGAATAAAATAAAAAATTACAACGATTCACAGCATACTGACGACAGGGGTGCAAAGTTATTGTACTAAGCCACACCGCACCCCGCCGAGGTGGTTGGTAATCCTACGCTTTTTTCCAATGTTGGTAATATTTCATTTAAAGATTATCTATATTTGCGGGGAACAAAAAAAAAATTGATAGTATTTTTACGAGGTGTGCATAAATCCGGTAGATTTATAGGGATTTTTTATCATAATCATATTAAATTCTAGGTATTATCGCATCATTTTTCGTGAAATATATGAAAATTTCGATCGATTAAATTTCAAAGCGACCTTAAAAGACTTCGAGGAGAATTCAAATAGCTTTGTAAATTATATCTTTATTGAATTCAGTCAGTGGCTTGTTGATTGACTATCGTATATTTAATCTCGTTTTAAAATCATAATAAAATATTGAGCTACCGGTCAATATTAATTTATTAATAATTTATCGGATGTAACTCAATTTATTCAAATTGTTCAATGATGATAAAACCTTTGATGTATGATCGTGATAGGATTTATTGATACCGGTGCACAGGCAGCTTTCATCATTAACAGCAATTTTCATATGTGTGTCCATTTCGACAGTGTTTAATTTATTCACGTTTGATATTTAATAAATCCGATTTGTAAAATTTTAATTAGTGCGTACGTTTGTTTATTTATTTAATTTTGTTCTAAATACACACAGTAAAAATCAAAAAAAATTTAATTTGGACGGTAAAGATTATACGTAATGTTAAAAACAAAATGTAATGCTCGGTCCACACCGTACTTTGTAATTAACAGGTAGGGGGAATAAGGTGATTTGTAAGCAGTTGCGGCTCCAGGTATCAAACCAGGAGGGGGGTCACATTTAAAAAAAAAAATAAACTTCATAAAATCTCTAACATCCTCCCACAAATACATTATTCACTTCATTTTTATAATATAATAAATAGCTTCGCCTAAAAGAACAGTTTTTAGTTGTGTTTTTCACCTGAGGATGGCGTAATGACCGAAAGTCGACTCGTGTTTATACGATTTTTGTTGTGAAAAGTGACAAAGCAACGATCCCATTCACAAAGTAAACCTTTCCAATATTAATTATTTATAAAAGTTCGCGTTAAAAAATGATTTCAAAAAACAACTTCATCATTCTGTCAGCTTTTAAGACATACAGTGGGTGTAAAATGTATTCGTACAGTTGCGAATTTAGAATAAAATTTAAAATAACTTGTCTATTTATTAGGCGAACATGAAAGTAAATACTAAAATATAGTATTGTGTATACGTATTCAGTATTGCTACCGATACTGGGATTTACAAAACTAATGTAACGTACCACAGAATAAAAATAAAATATATTGTATTAAACTGTTGGCAATATGTATTCGTACACTAAAATATATATGCATATGTTCGGGGAATTCCCTTTTTATTTATTTATTTTTTTATAAGTTATAGACAGATAGTGTACTTCACATTGTGCTGACATAACAATTATACACATAGAGTTATTAACTTGCTAATTTTTATACAATGGGTCGCAAAGAATGTGAAACAAGTGAAGGTGAAAGAAAAATCATAATTAATTTACGAAAAAAAGGTAAATCGTTAGGTGAAATTTCCGGAATTGTTGACAGATCTCGTTCTACAGTACAGTACGTCCTTAAACGATATTTTACAACGGGTAGGATTAAAAATAAACCAAGAAAAGGACGACCTCAAAAATTAAATGAATATTCAAAGAGGGCAATAGTACGTTTAATTAAAAAAAATCCAAAACTTAGTGCCGCTAAAATCGCTTCAGAGTTAAAAACTACGTGCAACATAATTGTATCTCCTAGTACCGTACGTAATACTTTGCGACAAAGCGGTTACCATGGTAGAACTGCTCGTAAGAAATATTATGTAAACGAAATTAATAGAAAAAAAACGTATTAAATTTGCTAAAAAATATATAAATTCACCGGATGAGTTTTGGAACCGAGTCATTTTTACAGATGAATCAAAATATAATGTTTTTGGATCAGATGGCAGATGCATGGTATGGAGAAAGAAAAATATGGAGTGGTATAAAGAAAATTTGTGTCCAACTGTAAAATATGGTGGAGGCTTTGTGCTTGTCTGGGGTTGTATGAGTGCTAAAGGAGTTGGTAATCTGGACATTATAGACGGAATTATGGACCATAAAGTGTATATAGATATACTGAAAAGAAATTTAGCTGCAAGTGCCGAAAAAATGGGTCTCAACGATAATTATATATTTATGCAGGATAACGATCCGAAACACATGGCCTGGGCTACAAAAATGTGGCTGTTATATAACACACCACAGCGTTTGGAGACACCACCTCAGAGTCCAGACATTAATCCCATTGAGCACGTATGGGATTATCTCGAGCGCAAAATTAGAACAAGGCCCATTTCCAATCGGAAAAACCTGATAACCGCACTTCGAGAAGAATGGGAAAATATACCCCCTTCTTTTACTACAAATTTGGTCAAATCGATGCCCCGTCGCTTGCATGCCATTATTAGCGCTCACGGTTACCCTACAAAATATTAAAATTACTTTGTAAGATAACCGTGGGTGTTTCAATATCTTAAATAACTTATTGTACGAATATTTTTGGTACCTGCTAGAATGTAAGAAATATTTATTTATTTATTTATAACTGAGAATATCATTATTTATTTATATTTTGTATGGTATTAGTAAAGACATTTTTGACACAGATTATTTGTATACTTTTTTCTCAATATCCTCTTTACTTAAAGGTACGAAACGCACTTTTACTCTAAATAAGTGGCTGTACGAAAATATTTTACACTCACTGTAGGGAAAATTTGACACCATTAAAAAAAAAAATTCTTTCTATTTTTAGAATCAAGCTTTACGGAAGTGGTTTGAGGTGAAGGTGACTGATTGAATTAGAATGATTTACTCAATTTTTACCCAATTTTTTTTAAAAATGTAATTAATCCAAAAGAAGTCTCGTTTCCATTGACCCAATTTAGTTAATTTTGGTGAAGTACGATAAAATTTGAACTAATTTCCGTGCGGGGGGGAGACGGAGTACATAACTACAGTAAATGAACCTTCTTGGTCCACCATCTTTCAGTCTCGATTTCGCAAACTGTATCCAACGCCATAAAAATAACACTTGCGGGCTTCGGTAAATAATATACTATTACAATGTACTTAGGTAACGTAAAAAAAGAATATTATTTGATATTAGAGAATTTATTTTATTAGAAAAAATATATTTTATTACAAATATATATATATGAGAATCAGTAGTCCTCGTCTAAGTAATAATACAACACAACGTAAAGAATTGGTACTAAGTACAACTGGCTTCATAAAGATTAAATTACATTATTTATACGAGAAAAGCATTCAACCAGCATCCGTTAACAGATGTTTTCTTTTTATTATGACGTCATTAGATGTGTATACATACACAAAATATAATTATATATTGGTAGATTCCATTTGTGTTAAAGTATCCAAAGCTGTTTCACGAAACGCTTGAAACGAATAACTGTTTATTTGAAATACCGTAAATGGAAACTACTTTGCTCCCGAGGGGGCAGGTAACTTTGCATCATAAATGAAAAAGATTCAACTCCATCTAGCAGATAAACTGACTTAGCTAGGTAATGACACCTGTTGCAACTCTTATGAGAATGAATAAGTGTGTGTGTCTGTTGCCACTTATCTCCAAAACGATTTAACCAATTTTAATGCGGTTTTTTATTTGAGAGCTGGTAATCCAGGGATGGTTCTTAGCCTGGTTTGATGAAAATTGGTTCAGCCGTTTCCATGATATTCCAGGCAATTCAGGATAAAAAAATTTTAGAAACGCATTTTAAATGCTGATGACTTTGCGGGATTTTTTAAAATAAGTTTTAATGAACATCGGTATAGTCATTTCCAGGATATTTCAACATTTCCAGGATAAAAGTAAATTTAAAATTTTAACAAGGCACTTTGAGGGCTGGCAATTGCGAGATGGTTCTTAGCCAGGTTTGAGAAAAAACGGTCAAGTACAAGTTGTACTTGCGCAAATAGTGTTCCGTATAATAAACTTTTTTCTTTATAGTTTTTTTTTTTAAAAACTCACGACAGAAAACTCTAAAAAGTTTCAAATTAAAAAGTTTTAAAAACCTACGACGAAAAGTCTAAAAAGTTACAAATGAAAATTCCTGCAATTCTAAATTTTATCATAATTTAGAATTGCAGGAATTTATTTGTCGTGGGTTTTTAAAACTTTTTTATTTTTGATTGTGTTTGCAAAGCAAATCTTTACACCTTAAAACAATTTCCAGACTGAAAGTGGAGCAAAGTAGTCCCATCTTACGGTACTATTCTTATTTAAGTATTTCCTTATATATTAGTATATCAAAATGAAAAAATTTTCGACCTATACTCGCGTTTCAGAAATTCGAAAATCGAAAGGTGAAAAGTGGCATTTCTCTTATTTATAGATTTTCATAAATCTTTCGAATGGAAAATATAAATTTTCTCTAAAATAAACCGCACATTTCCCTTTTGTATTTTTTGACACCACTTGAAAATTTAATTTGACGTTTTTACTCGCTAATTGACATTTTGTGGGACCAATATTGAAAATGTGATTTGGGTACAATACCCACTGTTCCAGCACGGTTAACGCAGAAACCCAAACAACTAATTTTCATACTTAATTCAACAAATTTCAAATGTTGCTTATTTATTTATAAAATTAAATACAAACAAACAAATACACATACAAATGTTATTTAGTATATGTGTGTGTTTATGCAAATACCCTATAAATTGTATACGGTTCTACCATATTTACCGTAATATACGCGTTTAGAAACTGTCTCTATTTAGATTGCTAACTTATTAAATAATATTATGTGTATATGAAAACTTATATACACGGCAATACAAAATTAATTAAGCACAAGGTAAATTACGAAAGGTACCTAATTTATAAAACCTTATAAGGTGGAATTTATTGCACTAATATTACAAAAGAGCATTTCGTATGAGTTTACGAAAATTACACTGAACGAAATGAAATATATCTACTGAAACTAAAATGGAATATTTTGGAAAAGAAAATCATATTTTGCCCGAGTCCCAAAGTTATGAGAATTTCTCGTTTTTTTTTTTTTAAGCGCATATCAAACTGTATCCTGTAACTTCTCTTACAAATTTAAGGGAAATAACGGAAATAAAGACCATTTCGGGAACCATTTTAAGGAAGGAAAAGACTAGTCTATATTTTTGAGGTTTGTGTGTGTGTGTGTTTCGTTAGAGTGAGGTCTACACAGAGGTCACCTCTTAATTCAGTCTTTGCCAATTTTGACGATTTAATTATCAAAATAAATTTTGTCATCCTGGGTGAAAAACTTTTCATCATATTTGTGGAATGTTAATTAAATTAGTTTTCTACTGTTAATATCAATTTTCTAAATAGCATTTCTATTGAATAGTAAATATTATTAAATACCTATATTATATTTCTGTGAAATTTTTCGATTAATAAATTTGTTATATAGTTGTAAGATTCCAGAAATTTTATTGAATAAACATTAATTCCCGAAATAAAGTTGGTCGGGGGAAATTTTTGGAAACAGGTAACACGAATTTGTTAACAGTAGAATTCGTAGAAATTAAAACCGCACCAAATATTTTGTCATATTATATTTAAAATTCAAATTACGTCAAAAAGATTGAATTAATATAATAGTGTTATAAATGAAGCCCCAAGATACGCTCAAAATACGACCAACTTCTGTATATTGTTAATAAAATATAACTACTTTTTTTTGAGAAAAATGATATTGGTTTTATTTTCAAAATACACACAATATGGTCCTATTTACTGAATAGCAAACAATGCAAGGTGCTTCAGTGAAATACCCAACAAACTGGCTTTATGTGCTGTCTATTCTACTACTACTAATGTTACAAATTGTATATTTTATGACAAAAAAATTTAAATAATTCCTTTATGGTACTACTAAAAAGCACAATACAAATTTTAAAAAAAAATTAAACAAATACTTTAAAAATATTTCTAAAAACAAAACCGTTTCACAATGTCGAAAATGTCGAAAGCAACACAAACACAATTTCGACATTTACATTTCGAAAAAAACATTTTTTTCATATAAAAACAAATAAAAAAAATTTAAATTATTAATGAAATCAATAGAAAAAAAGCTTTAGAGCTTTTTTAAAAAAAAAAAGCAACACATCGTCTAACCAAAACCAACATTCCATCTCAGGCTTGTTTTCATCGAGGTACGAGTATGTGCCTCGAAAAAGAAATTAAAAATTGCTATCACAGTCTGTGGGAGTGGGTTACGGCCCCGGGTAAAGAGGGGGTACTGAGTGGACCTCTCACCTCGTTCCATTAATGGTTCCCAGAGAGTTTTTTTATCATTCTATTTGAATAGAAAAAGAGTTGGGTTTGATTCGCTAGTATTAGGGACATATAATAACGAGGAGGATGGATGCTCTGTTACTCTAATACTTCGGCTACATACTTTAATTATTATGTATATGGCACAGTATTTTATCGACGAGGTATTCTTTGTACTACCGTACGAGTCGAGTACATTAGTACGAACGAGCATAATATTATTAGTTAAACAAACAAGAAACATTAAGTACACGTGTGGGTAAATTAAATGTTACCATCTGGATGGAAAAAGACTAAAAGTAAATTTGTATGTGGAATTGGTAATTCATTCGATAATATCAAGTTCAAAATTCGGGATCCGTTAGGCCACCACTGGGGTTACCTCCTGTCAGTAGACAAGATACTGGTCGAAATTTGTTAAGTAACCTTGGTTGTGTGTTTCTTTCACAAAATTTTTTTCGAATTCGATAATTTTCTGCTGATTTTCCGCTTGTACTTTCAATAACGTCACCAGGTCAAAATTTCTCTGAATTGCAACTACTGAAATAATTCAAGTAATTTTTAAGTAACACATTTTCTGTTAAAACAATGAAAATTCTTTCGAAAAACAAAACGATTTTACGAAACAAAACGTAAAAGATGAACAGAGCACCCCTCCCCACCCACTAAAAAAAATTTTTCCCCATTTTTCCAAGAATCTTATGGCTCCAAATAGATTAATGAAATTGGTGACATCGTCAGATGAAAAATTTTATTTTGTCTGAATTTAAAAATCAATGAGTTACAACTTAATTTGGACTTGTTAAAGGTATTTCGGGTAATTTTGTGGTGCAGAATTCATTACTGGTTTTTTTTTTTAATATCAAGTTCAAAAAAGTTAGGCTTGTTGATGATACAATTTTCCAACAAAATGTTTCAATTCTTTTCAAAAACGTACTTATACAAAATAAATAGCTTGTTTTGATTGTGCTTGATTGTTAGGTACCAAAAGACCAAAAAGGTACACGCATAATTTATCCACACGTGTACATTCTTCAGTCACAAAAAGAAAAAACAAACAAAACCGAAATGAAAAAAAAAACTTTCCTGGGAGAAATTCTAAATTAAAACATATGAAAAATAAACAGGCACGAACTCATCGTACACAGAGCCAACGGGAGACTCAGAAGAGACTTACAGAGTTATAGAATAACGGAATATGTATAAAGAGCCACCACCATTATTATCACCAGCGCCACCAAGCATCAAAAAATACAACAGCAACAACAGCAACAACAACAATCTAGAAAAAATAAAATAAATCTCTGTACAAAAGTACTAAATATATGAGAATTTAACATGAACTCGTCACAATAGTGAAAAATATGTATACATAAAAAGACAACACACAGCACAAACCCAACAAGCTATAAAAGAATGTAAACTATTCAAAAAAAATTCACTAAATGCGCGTGTTAGACACACATTAAATTAGGACTCCTCAGCAGTGACTTTCGGAATAAAGTACATTTTTTAAGTAGATCCGTGAAATTTTTTGGAGTCATCTACGACAAACAAAAATTTTTTGTCCATTTTCCAGAATTTCCCGTAACGATTTGCACTCTAATTTTTGGAAAATAGGACCACAGTGTCTCAAAAAGCTACGAATTAATTGTATAGATTTAAGGTACCATCACCCAGTGTAGAATTTTGAAAAAATCAATTTTGTTTTATATGTTTTTTCAAAATTTCAAATTGAAATTCGAATTATTACGGTTGCTACGACCACGGATCAATGGATTCAGTCTAAATACAAAATTCTGTGGATCTATTGATGCCTTTTGATGGGATGTTATACCACTTTACATTCAGTCTTTCCACAACCAGTGAACGTATAAGATCAATTGTTATCACTACAGTATCACATCATTGTTGTTGAAACAATGATCTGATACAATTTCGAGACAAACTTTAAACGCGTTTGTCTCGAAATTCCGTTTTTAAAAACGGTACCCACCCGCAGAGCGAAAATTTCCAAGCTATAAGTTTGAAATTTTGACAGAATATTCTCTATTCCAATCTCCATGTTCCTATTGAAGCTTTTTTTTTTAAATATTTCTATTTTTTCACACGAGAAACTGTTGAAAAAAGGCCAAAATTTTGTATTTTTTATTCAAACCGCCGCCATTCCTTTAAATTTCAAAAAAAACCTCACCAACCTTTTTTTTTTAATGAAAACTGCGGCTGCAATCGTGGGCACCAATAGTCGCCCCTTTTTAAAAACACATTGAATAAAAAAAATATTTTTGTATTGTTAAATAATGGTTAAACGGGTTAAAAAAAATGCATCTCCATTTCCCCATCCTATCCAACTGCGAAAAAAAATTGCGAAAATTCGACTATTTTTCGGCCGGTCATACTGTGATGGTACCTTAACGAAACTATAAACGTTACAAGATACTTCTTCGGAACCCCCCCAAAAAAATACAAAAGAAAAAAGTGAATGAGCTGCGCGCAGAGATTTGAGCTACTGACAATGAGATAGGTACATACACACGCAATGACTGATGTTGTAATGGCACAAGATTATGATGTGGTAACGAGAAATTTGTGTAGCTGTACATTTTGACGAGATTAACTCTGATGGTGAAAATGTAATATTTTTACATTTTTTTTTGTTAACTAAATGTGAAACATTAATCTTATAGTATGGCCAGAAAAACAACCAATTCACACAGATGACAACGGGAAGAATGACATTTTCACAAGTTATAAAGTTGAGTTTTACAAAAAAAAAAAAAACTTCTTCAAGTAAGTATATTAAGTTTAAATTACTTTGTTGTTGAGTTTAAGTGTTCAAGTTTTTGGAATAAATAAGGTTAGGTTACGTTAGGTTAGGTTAGGTTAACTTTTTTTTTTGTTTTCTGTATCAAATTTTTTTCAAAAGTTTGGCTAATTTATACTGACCGGATTTTTTCTTAGAAATCCTAAAATTTTCCGCACACAAATTTATGTAGATTTCGAAGTAACAATTTTGCAACATCTCTTTTACAGCATCCAACATTCTTACTTAATTTAAATAAATTAAACAAAATTAAAACTATTTAAAAGTATTTTTTTCAAGTTTAAATAAAGAACTACTGAATTAAACTGCTTTAGACTACACTGTTAAAAAATATATATTATTACAATGAAAAATATATATGGTAATTTTTTACAATATGTGTCTTGAAAATTACAATGTGTTAGTAAATTTAAATAACTTAGTTGTAAAATATGAAATTTTGTGTAAAAATAAATATTCACTGTAATTTTAAACACTTTGATACTAAAATTACATATAAAAGTGGTATTTGACATGCAAAAATAGTAAAATTACATTTCGAAACGAAAATTTACTGTATTTGCATATAAATTACTGATCTTTTGAATGTAAATTACCGGTATCACGTGACTGATTCTGCGCAATTGACGGCGTCAGTTGAGTTGACACTGTAATTTTGCATATCGTACGTAATTAATTTACATTGAGTGGAGTAAAATTACATCCGAAATGTAAGGTAAAACATTCTACAATGTAATTTTACATAAAAAAAATGTTCTAAACATTTTGAAATGTAATTTTACAATATTTAATGTTGGCAATTAAATGCCAACATTAAATGTTGTAAAATTCTTTAACAGTGTAATTCAGATAAACATACCCATAATATGCTAATATGTAGTCTTTTATGTTGTATTAAAATAGTTTATATACTTAAACGGAAACCGTATACGCATAACTTTAATTAAATTGATGTTCTAAGTCAGTAAAGTAAGCCCAAGTACAAATATACAGGGTGTCCCTAATAAAACTGTCCACATAAACATCTCATCTCTGGTGAAAGACAATAGTTTCAGTTATAGTAGAGAATGCGAAACATCCCAAATTCTAAACAGTCTAGGAGCTTGAGCCAAATTTCTATTTGTTCCAATGTTAACTGGTAAAAACTATGAGTTATGAAGTGATGATCCCAAGCTTCCGTTTTTCTTATGGAACATGGAACAGAATTTACTTTCATTTACCACTAGGAAGTCATTGGAAGAAAAAGATATTTGGAATTATGGATCATTTAGCTATAAGTAGCTTTCAAACTACATGGAATTTGGTAAATTTGGAGATAACATTCAACGCGTCTAGTTAGTACTTCTGCAATTTTATCTGGGACGCCCTGTATAGTCCACTACAAGTACACAAAGCATAGGATGATGATAAAGTGAAGAAATTAAACAATTTTCATCTTCTTATTTACAAGTTAATTTATTCTGTTTACTTTTTATTAAGTGACGTAAGCGCCTTACGACTGGATTGCCTCCTCATTCATAAAGGCGACGGCACGCTACTGACTTACCGCTAACTGTCATTGACATTACAATATTTTCTTGTTAATTAAATTTATAAAATTTTAAAATACAGTAAAAGTTGTTTAAAACAAGTTTTTTTTTAATAAGAAAGTGTTCAAGAATTTAATTGCCTTGTATAACAGGGGGTGTAGCTCAGATGGTAGAGCGCTCGCTTAGCATGCGAGAGGTACCGGGATCGATACCCGGCACCTCCAAAATTAAATTTTTATTTTTTTATTTTAAAACTGTAGTGACCCCGAAAAAGACCAAACACATGTGTTTCTGAATTGTAATAAAAATATTTTCGTGTGAGGAATAAAATAAAAAAAAAAATTACACTACACTCATTCTGTCTGACAATGAAATTAAAGTACAGTCCGCAACAAAAGGTAATTTAAATCTAATTTGAATATAGGTTAGTTAGTGTTTTCTTCACCATCCCATTCCAAATTAGGGGGTCACAGGCTCTATAATACATTCTTTGATTAGAAACTTATTTTATTAGAAACTTCGAAGCTATAATAATTTTTCCTTGGCCTGTCAAATATTTTCGTATTTACAATTTGATCCGCCGACGAAAAATTTTAGTAACTACCGATCTAGAGCCCAACCTTGCCGATATTCATCCCCCTTATTCCTGTTCCAACATTACACAATCATGAAATCAATATTACCATAACATTTTGTCACGTAGTATAATAAGATTTTTTGGTACGTACACACATGCAGATCTTGTTTGAATCGACGGCTCAATGTGTGTTAAGTTCAATCCAAAAATAAACTCATATTGAAAGTATAACAGTCATATTGAGCAAGGCATTGAACTATAAAACGCTAATAATATACGGTATTATTTTAAATTTATTACAAATATAAAATATGCACAGAGTATATTAATAAAATTTATACTGAACGAAAACCACGATTATTTAGTCTAACAAATTGCCGTTTTTTGAACGTAAATATTAGTGTCATAAATTTGAAATTTAAAAAATAAATAAATATTTCTGTAGATTATGTATTTATCAATTTATCAAATTTCTTGTACAAAAAAATAATATTTAGTTTAAACAACACAATATTCATAAAATTCAACAAACAAATGAATAACAAAATTCAACAAACGAACGCTTTCAAAACAATTTTTTCGTTGTACTTTTGTTTTGCCTCCGAGACTATTAAAGTAGCGGAAGCATTGTGTGATCATTTTTGAAAAATAAAAATTTTTTCCGTTTTAGAGCTTCTTGAACAATTTTGGTTTGGTGTCTGCTCGTCCGTCCGTCTGTGTATTGCCAGATTGCACCAAGTGGCATAACTTCTGAACTATTCGATTATATTTAATGAAATTTTTAGAAATTATGCAGTTTGGTTCGTAGATGGTCCCCTATCAATTTAATGGAAATCGGAGTAACGGTAGCTACGCCGCTACCATGTCATTCCATTAATATACTAAATTGCACCAAGTGGCATAACTTCTAAACTATTCAATTCTTTTTTATGAAATTATCAGAAATTATGCGGTCTGGTTCCTAGATGGTCCCCTACAAATTTCATTACATTCGGAGTAATAGTATCCACGACACTACCAGCATGAAATCGCATTAAATGTCAATATCTTATTTACTGCTAGTCCCACTTCGCTCAAATTTTTAAAGTATTTTGGGGGTTAGTTTCTAAAATATTTTTGCTATTATTTTATAATTTACCTTTTAAGTATTTTGAGTTACAACAATTTTTTATGAACTTTACGGCGAAAATATAATTTCACGGTACATATATTTGGTAGAATACAGTTTTAAAGTCTACTACGAGTACGAGGAAACTGTGTGCCACACCCCACTGGCAGTGTATTTTTATTTGTTTTACTGATCGATTACATAATATTTGTCACATTTGGACGTTCTGTACATGCATACAAAACCATTTATTACCGTTTTAGGTAATATTATAAAAAAAAATTTTCAATTCTCAACCATCCCATCCATAATTATTACACCGTATTAAATAGGACATACACATAAATAATCAGTACCGCGGTACGGGATAAGTTGTGACGTGTCAGTCTGTCGCGTGACGTACGCGTGACATATATATTTTAATTGTTCAAAACATTACAAATAATTAATATAATTTAAATTAAAATCGGAATATCATTGTTTGTATATTCACTACACAGTACAACAAATCTATTATAATCGCTAAAAGCCTTCATTTACCAAGCGAATAACAGCGCGCTCAACATTTTGATATGAATAATTTTGTCTCTATGTTGCGTATAAAAAGTAAGTTTACTTTTGTAGGTTGTTTGTGTCGCTTTCAGGCCTCATTTGCTCAATCAATTAGCTTGAAACTTTGTACGGCGATAGCTGTACGCGAACGCAGACGGGTACAGGCTACTTTTTACCACGGGAAAAATCCCGTCCCTACACGGAGAGAAAATTCCTATAAAAATTACTGTGCTCATACTACAATCGAAGTGTAATAGGCGAACATATTCAATTTTACCGTACAAAATTGAATATGTTCACCTGTTACACGTCGATTGTAGTATAAGCACAGTAATTTTTATAGGAATTTTCTCTCCGTGTATAGATAAAAGCTAATATTTTATATATTTGTTAGCGATATCTACGAAAACAGTTTGAGAGATGGTTATTGCGCATTTAATATTCAGAGGCACAGTTATTCGTGTCAATAAATAATTTATTATTACACAGTGGTATTTCTATTATTTCTACTATATAGAGATATACATTAATCTGAAATATTCCCGACATAACAGCGAAACTCTCGAATAAGTGTGATTTGCGTAGATCTAATGGTAGATTAAAATCATTTCAATCCAGTGATTTATGGGTGTGTGTATTCCGTAAATTCCCATCGTAGTCTCGGGTTCAAGTTTCATCATGTCACGGGCTGTAATAGCTGAATTTTCCCTCTGGTTTATTGATATGAAAATTGATATTTATACTAGTGTAATTATGTATGTAATTTCAAAGTAATATCTCAAATTGAAAGAAAAAATGCAATTTTTTTTAAAATATTTTATTATAGAAGCGATACTGAAATTACATCGTATATTTCTTTTTGCATACATCCATATTTACAGAGAGGATATTACGAGCATATGCAAGTATGAACTTTGAACTTGTATTACGCTTATTTTTATTTAACTAATAAATATTTCATATGCACTTACTACAGAGTACAACATGAATACAGAATGGCTCAAATGAATTGAAGTTACATAACAGTCGAACCGAGTTGAATGATCAACTGCTGGTCACATCAGGTTTCATTAGATTTACCATACAATCCAAAATGAGGATACCCTCTAACTGTACAGTAGAGATGTCGATTCTCCAAAAAAAAGATCGATTTTTGGATCGATTTAAATCGAAATCAAAAAAATCGATTAAAAAAAAATCGGCTAAAAAAAAATCGATTCTGTGAGATCGATCTAAAAAATTGAAATTTTGAAAAGTTTAATAAAATTAGCTGATAATTTTTGTTTAAGGGACTTAGTTGATAGTACATAGGTAATATCGGTAATATCGTGTAAAAACGCCTTACATTATATTTGTGAAGGCGATGAATGAGTTAACTTTTCAATTATAATTATAAAAAATAAGGCAATTGAATATGTAGGACGAATACTACGAATTGAACCAAGTTTATTCAAAAATTTCAAACAAATTGACAAAAAAATGTTTTCTAAATAAGTCGCTTTTGTGGGAAAGGGATCGTCGTTTGCACAGATAGGTGATCTCTTCCTTCCTTTTGTATTAATAGTCTGACTTATATAGAGCCATAGGAGGGGTTCGTTGATATAACGAGTAAAAAGTGACAATTAACAATAGAGTTTTTGGTGTTTCATTTTAACACATGTTTCTTTGTAGAATTACTATTAAAATGAAGTTATTTTTGGAAAAAATCGGTTATCGATCTCTTACTTTTAATAATCGATTCATGAATCGATTCAAATGAAAAAAATCGAAAAAAGAATCGATTTTTTAACGTTCAATTAATCGATTTTCGATTAATCGATTTAAAATCGACATCTTTACTGTACAGTCCCTGGAACTCAACACAGATAACTTTGAAAACATATAATCAACAAATAACCTATTATGTAACATCAATAATTTCGGAAGATGCTGTACATAAGAATATATTAAAATGAACACGACAATTTCAAACACATGCTGCTGCTGTTGCGCGGCTTACTTATTGCAACAACGACTTCAGTCTCCCGGTAATACGTAAGTGAGTTTGTTCATCTCTCTGTCTGTCCGTCCATCCATCAGTTCGTCAGTCAGTCAGTCACTTTATTTAACGTGTGAGGAAATGCTTTAGACATTACTAGGAGAATTAAATAAAAATCCTCTTACACAATGGCGCCCACATAATAAAAATCATATACGTCGCTTGCTATGGATGGGTTGTTAATGCTGTTTGTAAATAGACGATATTCTTGGTTCAATAAGAATACAAGTGGATGAAGAAAGCACCCAAAATACTTTTTTTTTCTAAATTTAGTTGATTTTTTCAAAAAATTACATTTCAAAGTAAAATTCCGACATTCAAAAAAATTCTGCTTGTTGCCGATTGGCTTAAAAATGGACGTTAAAATATTTTTAGTCCCTTGAGATTAAAAGTGATACTTTATTCCCGATTAGAGGGATTACAGTACGTATTTTAATCCCAGACTTGCAAAAAAAATAAATTTTACCTACAACTTGATTTGTTTTAAAAAACAAAACACAACAAAACAATTGAAAATCAGAAAAACAAAAGTAACTTTTATTAATTTTTATTGTTGACCCAGTTTTCTCCTTTAAGGGAATTTGAGTGTTCGGGGGCACCCCTCCCCCTTTTGATTATGACTGTACCCCTCGCATAAATCTCTTAAAAATAAAATTGTTTTTATATATCATCATAATATTACACCATTAATCTATATTTAAACAAAAAAAAAAAAAAACAAAAAACTACCGCTAAATAAAAAAGTGATTGATGATAACAAAAGAAGAACACAAACATTTTTTCGGACGTCTCAGTGTGCACTGCGCACGGGGGAAAGACAAAGTTTGAATACGTTTTAAATTGTTTCACTTTCTTAATTCACAATTATACAGGGTGTAAAATAAATAACTCTTGTTCTTTTGAGGGGTGACTCATTGCACCGTGTAAACACTAAAACCACGGGAATTTTTTCGGTACTAACAGTTTGAGAAAATCGTAAATTAACTGGCTCAAACTGGTTTCAAAATTTTTGTAAGTACGGTCCTGTTTGAATTATGTATAAATAACATATTAATATCAAAGGTATAGAAAATAATTTTATTGATTAAAATTCAATAAAATTTTGTAAATATGTTTAGGTTGTAAACGTGTTTCCAAAATGTTTTTTTCTGAAAACGGAAAATTTATCTTACTAAGATAAGATGGTCAGAGACGGATTTAAAAAAAAATTTATGGGCGCCTTTTTTGACCCATATTTAGTATTAAATTTTTTCTGTTAAAAACAGTTTTGGTTCAAATTTATTGGCAAACTAGCCGTACCCGCGACGTCGTTCGCGCAAAGCATTGTTATAAACTCAATAAGAAGTATGTAAGTGTAATAATTATACAGAACTTGCAAAGCATAATAATTTTTGTGTAATGCATGCACATGCTCAAAATGGTTTTCCTATTTTCCCGTGGGAATGAGGAATTTGCCCGGAGTAAAAAGTATCTTAAATGTTGACCCAAGTACTGTGCGGTGTGATGATAACCACACCAAGCACTTTGGTGTGGTTATCACCACACCAAATTTTAATAAAATCCGTTCAACAGTTTTTCCTTAAGGTGTGCATATGCCCAAAATGGTTTTTCTATTTTCCCGTGGGAATGAGGCGTTTTCCCGGAGTAAAAAGTATTTTAGATGTTGACCCAGGTAATAAGTTATCATCACACCAAATTTCATTAAAATCCGTCCAATAGTTTTGGTGTGATGCGTGAACAGACAGTCTGATGTCTACATCGATAACAATTTACAGTACCAGTACAATTTTCAAAAAATATTCTATGTACAGAAATGGTCTCGTTACAATTTTATTATATGTATAGATGTTAGTTACATGGGTGAGATCTACCCACTGTTTTCGTAGCGAAATTTATATACTTTACACCCTGTATACAGAGAAAAACAGTAAATGTCTATCTCTCGGTAGTAACTCGCCTTTTCTCCATTTAAATGTTGCTCATTTTCAATGAAATTCAATAAAATACAGTAAGTGAGTGAACCTGGCAGTGGAAGTAGCGTGATGGGCTCCGATGATGATGCTTGCCAAGTGATGTGTAAAGTAGATGAAAATTTAGTGATGCAGAAAATGAAGTATACACAACAATATACAACAATATAACATAACCTAACAACTACCTATATATACGAACACACACAATAAATACAGTGACTTTCAGACCTAAATAATCAACATAGCTCTGTGACGTCATGTACCCGACCTTACAACCTACAGCACGGCAGTGTTTTGTTTATCGCACGGTGATCTACAACTCATTCCATAGGCGCCCACAATTGAAATTTATACGAGTTTAATCGTACATTTCTAAAAACAAAGTATCTACCTACTGGGCTAGATAAATTTTGGGCGAAACTGTCGGAAAGATGAGAAAAAACGTATACAGGTAAACCTTTTTTTGTGCGGTGGATAGGGACAGTAAAAATTTCATAAATAGCTATAAAAAGTTTAGTTCGGTCCCGATTGTAAAAAACCTTTTTTTATACGGTGGATCGGGACCGTTTCATCGAAAATTCATAACTCAAAACGCTTAAAACCTCACGGATTTGCTTAGAAGCTGCTTTTCTTAATAGGACCAAATATTAATTCACCCATCATAAATACATTTTATTTGCAACGAATGTACTGTGATTAAATGCTTAAGAATCATTAAAAATTAATTGTTTCAAAGAAAGTTATTATTGTAAATGTTTAAGTTTCTTACTGTTTCGTGATTTTGATTCACATTATGCGTTTTAATGAAAATTTTTTCAAAAACCGCATAAAAAAATCGCACAAAAAAGGACCGCATAGAAAAAGATTTAGATGTATTTCTAAACGAAATCAAAAATTAAAAAAAAAAATTTTAATTGTATTGAAATCGGAAATAATTAAATCTATATTCATAATTATGACTTTAACGCATCATTTTGTCAAAGAAGAAAAAATTTTCAAATTAAATTTTAATCGTTTTTTTTTTTTTTACTTTTTTTTTTTAATGACAATATTAAAATTTTATCATCATTATTTTCTTTTGAATAATTAAATTCTGTTATACCGTGTGGCTCAACAAAACATTTCTCATCCAATTTAAAGTTAAATAGTAACAAACAACTAAGGGAGCGTCCATGAACTACGTAGCCTAATTGAGTAGAGGGAGGGGTTATGCAAAAAGCCTCGCTGGACTACATGAGTGAGAGGGAGGCTATGTATTTTTATTTGAAACAATTAAACAAACATAAATTTATATGTGAAAGTTCATGAATAATTTTAAATTACTTATGAGGTACTTTTGGATATTTTGAAATTTGACAAAACTTCCCCAAGCGAATTATGCAACCATATGGTCACACTGTCTTTAAATTAAAATTCCTACTGTAAGGAGACGTTTTTTTGAGGAAATATTTTGCTAATTTAATTGTAAGCTATAAAAAAAAGCCTCAACTTTCATATTTTATAATAAAAAGGCTATTAATTTAATTGAATATTTTTTGGACTTAGTAAGAAAAAAAAAACTACGTTCTACTATGGGGGGGGGGGATCACGGAAGGGGTTCAAAATTGGCCAAAATGGAACCACGTAGTCTATGGACGTTCCTTAACCCTAGAACGACAAACTTATTTTTTCTACTCTTAAACTACAAACTGGGGTATATATTTACGCCACGGGATTTTTGGTCGTAAAGTCGATCTGACAGCAGTTATGAGTACACTTATGAGGACATGAATTTGTTAATTTTTTCATGCTGAAGAGAATGGTGAAGAGTAAATTCAATTTAATCAAAGTTTAGTGGGTGAAAAATCGATTTAAATAGCTAAAAGTGTTCAAAAACTCAACAAGTGCTCAAATTGTCATGTAATAAACAAAAATTGATAACTATTTTTCTAATGAACCGATTTTTAAATTTCAGACGGTATTTTAAAGAGGACACAAGAGACTTCAAGCATAAAAATGACATCATGATGTTTTGCCAAAAAAAGTCTATTTATTTTGGATTTTGAAAATTAAAAAAAAAAAAATTGGGAATTTGATTACTTACCTAAACAAAACACTGACGTAAACTACAAACTAGGGTACCTACATATCAACCCCACACTAGCTTCACGTTTTAACTTCGTCACAGCAGACAAGAAACTGCAGGGTTTCTCGACCTACTGTTAGAACCATGAATTAAATTATGGTATAGGTGTTCAGTCGACAATGTCACTGACTAATTTAAAAATGTAGTTTAAAGTTTACCTGGGGTAGATTTCTACCCCAGTTTGTCGTTCTAGGGTTAAACAAGTGTTTTGATGAGCCAGACGATACCTACAGTGATACGTATAAAAGTACACCAGTAAAAAATTTGTCATAATATTTTTTTTTTATATAGCAAAATGATTTGAGTAAATTGATTTTAAAATAAATGACATCCCACGCTTCTCTATATCCATCATTATTGATTTGACATACACAGCATGGGTGAAAATTATCATTACGATAATTTATCCCTCAAGTAACCCCGCCACCATGGTGGAGTTGCCAAGAAGTACTTTCTTCTTGGCCCTTCCACTGTCATAATTAGTTTTATATAATTTTTGATGGGGAAATGTTTAAATAAGGTTTATATTTATAGACTAAGCCACTCAAAATTTGACCAACACTGTAAAAATTATTATTACTGCTAAATAATTTAATTCAAATTATTACACATTTATGATTAATGATTATAATGTTCATTTAAATTTTTTATTTTCTCGAATTCATATATGAATATAAAATAATCTTATCATTTCTCTAAGTTTGACAATAAATGACATTTAGACGTAGATAGTAGGAAATAAATTCAAACTGACAAAAAGTTTTATTAATCAAATTCATCTCGTACTGATTAATTAATTTTTGGAAAAAGATGTTTTAAAATTTCTCTCAATATATTTAAGATTATATAAAATTTAAAAGTGCTGAAAACAGCGAAATCCCCACTGGGAGTGATAGAGTTGTAAAAACTTGCAGTTCCCAAAGTTTTGCCTTGACAGACCAAATTGTAAATGCCAAACCAGTTAGTGGGCCCAGGGAAAAAGTTTAAAATTCGAAAGGACACGAATCTAACCTAACCTCACCTAACAGAAAAATCACATTTGGAAAATAAATCACATTTTCTGAACGAACTTAGCCATTCTGACAGGAAAAAATGAAAATTGCACCTTCAAATTACCCAGATTTCGTTTGTCTCGTTTTTGTAGCCAACGTACACCATAAACTTTTAAAAGCTCCAAAACTCGTAAACTTGATGGTGGAAATATGAAATTTGAAGCTGCTTATTGATTTTCCCGAACGAATTTGATTATTTTGACCTAAAAACCTGATTTACATCCAAGTTTTAAACTCTATCTTTACGAATTTAAGACTGCAGCCGATCTGGTATCACTGTCCACACTTTTGGAACCGCTGCTCTAAGCACAACCAGTATCGTTTATCCAGTAACTATTGGTCAGTTCTTGAAAATTTATCTAAACACTTCAACTTTTTCCAATGTAACCACTTACGGGAACTTGAAAAAAAAAAATGATACATCATTTATTGTTAAATATCATTTTCTTAAATGGTTCGCCAGTTTTTCCTGGCACAAAGTGAGCAAGTAAGCTCAGTGAACAGCAAAGTATTTTCTCTAAACACACTTTGAACGATATTTTTGTATCATCTTTGTAGCGCAAAAAACAACACAACACAACTTCTTCTTTCAGCAATTTTCTCGAACCAACAACACCAAAAATAAATAAATTACTTCAAACAAAACTCGGCTGGACTTTACCGGAGAATCCAACCATCTCTCTCTCTCTCTCTCTCTCTGACATTATATGTATTTTTCGTCTCTGTCTTATCATGATCAAAATGTTTATTGAAGTCATTCAATCATGTTGTATTAGTCGAAGGATAGGGATTTACTGAAGGGGGGGGGACTTCGAGTGTATGTGTGTGGTTAGTATTGTCTTGAGCAAAATGCTAGCGAGTAAATTAAAATTGAAAAGGCAAAGGAAAAACGTCGCTCGAATTGTTTGCCTATAGAACTAATTTTAAAAGGTTACGAATCTTGTTGAGTTGACTCAATAGGTACAGTACGACTCATAAATGTAAGAATCAGTTCTGAAATTTCTAGAATTAGTAAACCGAGATTTCTAGTGGATACTGGTGCTAGCCTAAGACCCTTAAAGCGAGATTCGCTAAAAAAAAAAAAATCGACTTTTTTTCTTCATAATTATGTTCCTTACGGGGTTAAAAATATTCTCCTAAAATTTTATTTAAAAAAAAATCAAAAATCAAAAAGTTACGGCCATTTTAGTGCACGCAATTTTCGAAAGTACATTTTTCGACATGGTTCCTCATGTATCTCAAAAACTATTTAAGATATCGACATAAATCAAAGTGCATATTATTTCTTCGATACCGTCATTTTGGCAGGAACTAGAATCTTTTCGATTCTGTAATATGTTTTCAAAATGGCGGCTGTTTATAGTCGAGAAAAAGTGGTGATTTTTGAAAATTTATTATCGCTGGTTTTTTTTTTTTTTTGTAGATCCTACAATTAGTGCCATAACTGTACATTATGTATAGGTATTTTCAGAAAATTCTTGACTTTTTGATTTTGGTTCACTGGCGATTTTAAAACGCGAGGAACCATAAAAATGGAAAAAATTAATTAATTATATAGTAGTGGTGAGCAAATGCAAGACCAAGACCAAGACTGCCAAGTCTTGGTCTTGGTCTTGTTATTGCTAAAAAACTTTCTTGCATTTTTTTATTAGCGAATTTTTTCCTTGTAAAATCAGAATTTTCTCTCTTTACGGTATTAATTATACTTTCAAACTATTTAAATAGTTTAGCAAGAGTCCTGCTTTTTCCTTGCTTTTGTCTTGGTCTTACTCACTTGAGTCTTGGTATTGGTCTTGAAGCCATAACTATAGTCTTGGTCTTGGTCTTGCTCTCGGTATACATAGTCTTTTGGTCTTGGTCTTTGTCTTGCAAAAAATGCAAGACTAAATCGATTTTTGATGTTTTTTCTTGACGAATCTCCCCTTAATCTTAACGTTATTGGCTTCGCACGCTCATCTATAACCGCGACTCGTTCAATCAAATTAAAAGATAGCCATTTTGGATGGTCACTGTATCACTCACAATAGCTGGTATTAGAAAACGAATTTTTCTATACCATTCATTCGGTTAAAATAGAAATAACAAAAACAAGACAGTAGACGAAAGACGACGTGTGTGTTGATATTTTAGATTTTATTTTGTTATTTTTATAAATGAAGTTAGGTATTTGGGGCGAGGGGAGGGGGGGTATTATCCTTGTATACACAATGCTGAACATTGTTTCAAAACACTACAACAACACCGAGACAAAAAAAAACCAATAACATCTAAATCTCTGTTAGAAGAAATAAAGTTCGAAGAAGGTATAAATGATAGTCGAGAAGCAGATGTTGTAATAATTCAGATAATCGATCGTCAATAAAGTATAAAATTTGACGTTGAGAGTACACGAATGGGTAGAAATTTATTAATTTTTTTAACAAAAAACAGAGATTTAATTTATTTCTATTAAGGGGTTACGCTACTTTGGTCGCTCTAAAAGCTGTATATGAATTTCGAAACTAATTGCAATTTAATAGATTTTTAACTATTTATCTACGTAGACAAATGAACATACATATATAGTGTATAGACTTAGTATACCGATGTATAAATGAAGCCTCAAGATATGACTAACTGCTACTTTGTAATCATGTAATCAGCGCCAGGCCCGGTCAAACAATCTATTTTGAATAGTTGAATCAATGTTTGAGATTTGTCTTAGTTTTTCACATAATTTAGTTTTGTTTTATATCTTTGGGCGTCCCAAAGTGGGTAAATCCGTTCTGTTAACACATTTTTAAGCGATAGAGAAACGTTCAAAAAACCAGTCTTTAACTCTGAAAAGATTTCTTGTAACCCGAAGTCATTTTCGTAATTATATGGAATAATATTAGGTTGTGTAATATGAAATGTCGTTACCCGACCATTTGGTTAAAAATGTAACACAGACAAAAATCGACACTTTTTTAAGCATTAGAGAAATGTTTAAAAGCCATTCTTTAACCCTAAATACATTTCTTGTACCCCGGAATCATTTTCGCTCTTATCTGGAATCATATATAAGTTTGTGTAATATGAAATGTCGTTTTCCGACCACTTGGTCGAAAATGTAATTCAGATAAGTATCGAGACTCAGATGGCTAGGGTCCGGTTTTTTGAAGGGTCTGGTCAAACTGTCTATTGTGAATTTTGATTTTGAAAATTTGTGATTAGAATTACATCTGAATATAGAAATTTTTCGAATAAATGTATAAAATTTTTATTAATAAATTTTAAAAGTTGAAACTCTTTATTAAGCTCTTAAAGGTATATTCCTGGAATTGATGAAATATATCTAGCTCATCCGAACGCGAGGAAGAGGACTTTGTTGTACCCAAATGAAGGGCCGGGAGGAAAAAGGGGGCTAAGTCACATTTTTTTTGAAAAATGAGTTATTGATTGATTGTTGTAGTTCTTCAAGAGTATTATCATGTGTTATAACAATTTATAGGAAAAACGGGTCAAGTCACCTAAAAAAACCGGTTCGAAACTAGAGGCAAAGAGACAACAAGGGCTCAAGTCGAGCGCGTAAAGGGAATAAGGAGTCAAGTCCACAACTTTTGTATACTGTTGCTGACTTGGCTTACAGCTGTTTCTCAAATAAACAACACAATGTTTCTAATCTAATAAATTAATCTAATCTATATACATATAATAAAATTGTAACGAGACCATTTCTGTACATGGAATATTTTTGAAAATTGTACTGCGATTTTTAAAATTTTTATCTGTCTGTTCACGCATCACGCAAAAACTATTGGACGGATTTTAATGAAATTTGGTGTGATGATAACTTATTACCTAGTGGTCAACATCTAACATACTTTTTACACCGGGAAAATATGAAAACCATTTTGAGCATGCGCATGCATTACGCAAAAGCTATTGTTATGTAACAAGTTCTGTATACAGTGGCCATCCAATGGTACGTACTCCGATTTTACGTAGTGACGTCAGCGATTTAGCGGGGTTCTCCTCTCACAGATATGTTGTTGTTTGTCTGTGTTGGTGAAAATTTATGTACCAAGTCAGAGTCAGGGCCGTAGGTAATATTGTCTGAGGGTCTCGTAGCCTTTAAAAATTTTAAAATTTTAATGCAGATATATATGCACATATTCTGTATACGTAATACGCAAAATGCAAATGCAAAATGAGTAACGTAAAATTCTAGAATATTTTAATCGTCAGCTAGCAGAGATATCAAAAAACAGACTTCACCGTTAAATTGGTCATTAAAAATGAGATTAAACAGTGTAGTTTGACAAAAATTCTAGAATGTTCTATTTGCCAACTAGCAAAGATATTGAAAAGTCAATTGTACCACGTAATTGTCCATTAAAAAAGAGGTCAAATTACACATTTTGACAAATGTTCTGGAATATTCTATTCGTCAACTAGTAAAGATATTCAAAAACAAACGTCGCCATTAAATTGGCTACCAAAAAAGAGACCAAATAACACATTTTGGGAAATGTTCTAGAATATTCTATTTGTCAAGTAACAAAGATATTGGAAAATCTACTGCACCACTTAATTGTTCAACCGAAATTAAACTAATGTAAACCAAATGTCCGATTTTGACAAA
Organism: Brachynemurus nebulosus; assembly: GCA_035578155.1. Classification (NCBI taxonomy): domain Eukaryota; kingdom Metazoa; phylum Arthropoda; class Insecta; order Neuroptera; family Myrmeleontidae; genus Brachynemurus; species Brachynemurus nebulosus. The sequence goes on from JAPWDM010000003.1 coordinate 75,677,175, forward strand.
CAATTTTTGCTACTTGACGAATAGAATATTCTAGAACATTTATCAAAATGTGCTATTCCGTCTTTTATTCGATGACCAATTAAATGGTGCAATCGATTTTTCGATATGTTTGTTAGTTGACGAATAGAACATTCTAGAATTTTTGTCAAAATGCCCTGCTTAATCTAATTTTTAGTGTCAAATTCAATAGTGAAGTTTGTTTTTTGGTATCTTTGCTAGTTCACGAGTAGAATATTCTAGAATTTTTGGGGCTTCCGCTATTTGACGTCTTTTACGCTGATGAATGCGATAGTGAAGTTGATTTTTCGACAGTTTTCTAAAAGTCGTCACTCATATTCATTAGTATAACATTAGATTTCCTTTGTCTACACAACCGAATTTTAGGTGCAAATTGTCTCTTAAGATAATTTTGTTTTAAATAAATTTAGATAAATAATATTTACCAACCCCCGAAACAAAAGTTTACCGACGCCCCTGATCTTCCGATTTTACGTACTTCCCCTTAAATTTGCACCAACCACTACGTAAAATTGGATTTGTGGTGTAATTATTATATTATAAATAATATATAACAAGCGTTGCGCGAACGATGTCGCGGGTACAGCCAGTACTGGCCATATATATAGGAACACTTTCGTGTTTGGTCTTCGACATTACTCTAAAATGTTAATTAACGATAACCGCAACATATTAACCATTGCTGCTGCTGCTCCAGTTCCATTGTGTCGGTCCCGTTCGTTGTGTTTTGGTCCATTTGGTTGGTTGTGGGTTATTGGTTTTGTACAACGCAGTAGAGTAACATCGGCATGTACTTGATATTTCTAATGCTGTTGACCGTACATTTTTTTTACCATTTGCTTCCTACTGCTTCCGATCATAAGGGAAGAAGCACAATTATACACACAGAGAAAAAATTCCAGTAAAAATTACTGAGCTGCCTCCGGTAAACGAGTCTTAAGTGACCAGTCCGTAGGAAATTATTAAGCAAAAATATAAAAAATGCGTTTCAAACATTATTTTTTACGATTCATTTGAAAATTTTTCCTGTACACCTTAAGAATTTTTCCTATACAGCTGCGTAAAATTCGATGGGCTAGTAAAATTTCATGTGGACACCGGGAAAATTTACTTAATTTTTTGTAAAATTATACTGAGTCGCTGTGCATTTCATCCCTCTCACATATCATTGCAACCAAGCATCATACAGACATGAGAATAAATAAAACAAGCACGCAAGCGCACCGAGCATTGTCTAACACGACCAACACGAGTTACAGGCATAGCAACTAAGCAGGTTTCGTTCAGTTCAGTTGTGCAATAGCAACCATCATGACTGGATGTTTATGAAGTGTTTGTTTGTTGTGTTTCATGAATTTTTGTTTAGTTTTTATTTTAATTCTTGTATGTTTTTTTTTTATATGTATTGATATTATGTTAATTGAAATATGTTTTTATACAAATTATTGTAATGTGCCTATTGTTTTATCATGCAATATGTCAAATAAAGAATTTATATATTTTTTTCCACAAATAATAAAAAACCACAAAAAATTTTTTCTATATTAATAATTTGATTTTAATGCTTACCCTTCTATCAATATCCTTTTAAACTATTTTAATTCAATTATTTATTAATAAATAAAAAAAAACCTTATTTATAAATAATACGGTAATTTTTACTGAGCTATAGGGTAATTTACAATTTTTACTATAAATTACCGTACTTTTTGCTTAGCTTGTCACTTATGTCCGCATTACCAGAGAGCTCAGTAATTTTTTACCAGAAATTTCAGTAAAAATTACTGTATTTTTTTCTCAGTGCAGAGAAGCCATAAATGAGGTTAATAAAAAATTGATGTTGGTTATTTTTAGGTTTCATTTACGTGGTGGAAGATGGTTGTTAAAAGATGGTGATAATTACAAGTTTATAGGTAATGTGATTCATAAGGTTTTCGATGAAGAATATTTTGGAAAAATCGGATCCCAAACCATTTGGAAAAATTCCATATGTTTAATGTGTCTTTTACCATTTATCTCAAAAAGGGCTTTTCCAATTTTAATACGGTTATTTTTTTTACTTGCATGCTAATAATTTCCGGATGATTTTTAGCCAGATATGATGAACATTGATTCAATTCAAAATCGTAAAAACGAATTTTAAAAACCAGTAGTTATGGGATAGTTCTTAATCAGATTTGATGAAAAGGAGTCCAACCGATTCCAAAACATTCCAGGATTGCCAAAATAGAAATAAAATTAAAAATTTTAGGAATCCACGGCTAAGAAGTTCTAAAAATTTTCAAACAAGCAGACTTAAAAACCTGCCTGGGGAAACCTGAGGGTTGTTTAAGCTTTCGAAAACCCTGCGGTTTTGATTGTTATAGCAAGATTACTTTTGGAGATATTTCGGGTTCAAAATTAAAACTTTTTTTTTTTTTTAACTATACAAATAACTTCCAGAAATACGCTAAGCTAAAAGTATGTCCAAAAAAGTTTCTTGCTCATTGGGGTCAGAAAAAAAATCAATTTTTTTTTTTCGAAAACAATTTTGAATTACAATATCAAAAAGTAGACGTTTTAAGCTTTAAAATGCTCTAGTTAAAATAATTTTCGGGTCACTTTTAACTAAAATACAGTATCCTGACAAAAGATAAAAATTTCCAAAATTTTTATAGATTATGGTAGTCTTAGAATTAATCCAACTGCACCATCATTCTTTGTCTCTTTCACGAATCACTAAATACAAACTTTTTCATCCGCCCTTGACCCTAAACTTTCCTATACATTATTAAAATGACTTGACAATTTGTATATTCTACATACAATATATAGGTATCAAACTTTATAATAATTACAGTTTAAACAGTTTTCACTAGCCCCCCTCCCCTCCCCGTAAAACCGGAACAATCAAGTTTTTGTACTGGATATCAACAACAGGACGGGACTTGTGCAAACTGTTCTAACATCGATTATCCTGATAAAAATAATAATTTGATTGGTAGGATACTAATTTGATAATAAGCACATACAATGGATGATTTACAAAACACCTACAGCTAAACTCTTTTTTATGCGGTTGGTCGGGATCGCATAAAAAAAGTTTCATCGAAAAAACATCACTCAAAACGCTCAAAACTTAGAAATTTCCTTAGAAGTTGCTTCTGTAAACAAAATAAAGCATTAATTTACACGTAGAAACATTTTATTTCAATTTTATAATATTATGAAAATTTTGAAAAATACATCTGCAACAAAATTAAATGATGCAATAACTTATGTTCTTATGCAATGTATTTGATTAAATGCTTAAAAGCCGTTGAAAAGTATTTTTATCAAAGAAAGTTATTATAGTAATTGTTTAAGTTTCTTACTGTCTCGTGATTTTGATTCACATTTTGCATTTTAATGGCTAATTTTTACAAATCGCACAAAAAAGGACTGCCTAAAAAAGGTTTAGCTGTAATTATTCATAATCAAAATAATAAAATGAGTTCGTAGAAGTTTTTACACATATATTGTTTGATACCCGCCATTGTGGAGAACGTGGTGATGAGTCATACAACAAAAAAAAAAGACGGTAATAAATTTCTATTAAATGTGTGTAATAATAAAGAAGGGATTTTTAAATAAAATTAATTAATGAATATACACAAGAGTACTTGTAATAAAACAGACTGATGAAACATCTGTTACAATTTTTTTTTTTTAACAATAAAAAAAAAATTATTGTGAAATTAAACGGTCAAGTCAAGTCTTGGAACGTTTAGTCGTGTTTATAAATGGTTACGTTAAGACACAGAAATTTCAAAATTTTTTTTTCTCTTAAATTCCATTTTTTAGCGAATTTCTAAAATGGAATTCACCTATTACAGCCACCTGAGTCCGGGACTATGGCAGAAATTTGTTTTGAGGTCCCGAGAAACCGAGAAAATAATATTCACTAAAATTTATATCCGAACGAAGTATCCAATTTTTACGAAACTTGGTGAGAACATTGGAAGTCCCAAACGCCTGGATGAGTTCGTCAGCCAGACACGTCAAATGCCAAGAACATGGTTTTTGTTCTTGCAAAAAATTAGTTTTTTGCCAAAATTTCCACTTATTCAAAAATTTTTGCGAAATTTTTTTACACCATTTAGAAGAGAAGAAAAAATTAAATAAAAAAGGTCTTTAAACTATTGTTCTTATTGTTCTAGGTCAACTAGTTTCCGAGAAAAACTAATTTTTATAAACGGAAATTCGCTATGTTGTGCAGGATGCTGCGACAGGGGTATTTCTTTTTAAGATATAGGACCCTACAAAATTGATATAGGCTACTTTTCACTTCGGGAAAACACTCGATTCTCGTGGGAAAATGTATTCAAATTTACACTGAGAGCCGCAATCTGAAAAATCAAATACTTGGAAAAATTTTTTTACTATTGTATTTATTATATTTGTATACCACTTGTTTTTTTGAAATTTCCGCGCGCTTATGTTGTAGCAATATAAAAGCATTGTTGAAAAAGCGTTGTAAAAACGTTGTAAAATGATGTTTATAAATAACATTTCAAAAATGGCGTAGTGAATAATTTTTATTTCTCATTAAAATATAGTTTGTAACTTTGTATTTTAGAACATATTAAATTTTTATCAAAAATTCCTTTGACACGTTTTCATTTTATTCAAAAAAATAGTCTTCCCATAAGAGCCCGTGTTAAAATTACAAAACTTTGAAATCGTTTTTCTCAAAATTGGGGTTGTCAATTTTTTTTTTTTTTTTTTGGTAAGGGCTCGACCAACTTCCTTAAGATATTTTTTCTTTTTCTAAATCTAGATTTATACTATATCATTAAGAATCGAAAACTTTATGGATTCACTCGTGGGTTCATGTTTCCTCACGAAAAACGTCTACAAAAAAAAAAAAAGGGAAAAATGGCAAACTTATTCAGTAACACCCTGTCACATGTATCATAACAAAATCATAACTTTTTTCCGATTCATCGTAGTTAAATGAATAATTTCAATTACTTTTAAATCAATAAGACGTAACTTTAAAACATAGGTATAAATTCTTTATTTTGTACGTAACTGATATACCTATCTCAATATTCTCAATATTATCACGACGATGAATGAGCCATTGAGCAATGAGCGCAATGAGCGTGCGAATCGTCCATTCATGAGTTATGATAACGAACGAACGACAACTCAATCTATGGGTATCGTCGTATTTTACGAACCCATAGTATAGTTGGCGCAAGTAAGATTTGTTCCTTATTTAAGGTACCATCACAGAGTGACCGGCCGAAAAATAGTCAATTTTTGCAATTTTTTTTCGGATCGATAGGATGGAAGAATGGGGATGAATTTTTTTTTTACGACTAATATCACTATTAAACAATACAAAAAATATTTTTTTTATTCATTTTTATTTATTTTTTATAATTATTATAATTTTTTGAAAAAAGTGTCTTTAAAATATTCATCCGAAAAAAAATCAAATAGATTATCAATCTGTAGGTAAGCCGCAATGTTATTAGGGAGGTTTTTTTTTGAAATTTGAAAAAATGGCGGCGGTTTGAATAAAATGTACAAAATTTAAGCATTTTCTCAACAATTTTCCGTGTGAAAAAATAGGAAGACTTAAAAAAAAGCTTCCATAGGAACATAGAAAATCGAATAGAGAATACTCTGTCAAAATTTCAAACTTATAGTTTGGAAACCTTACCTCTGAGAGTGAGTACCATTTTTCAAAAGGGCATTTCGAGACATACACGTTTAAAATTTGCCCCAAAATTGTTTTAAATCATTGTTTCACTGTGGTGATAACAATAATTGATTTTATACGTTCACTGGTTGTGGAAAGACTGAATGTAAAGTGGTATAACAGCCTCCCAAAAGGCGCCAATCGACACACAGAATTTTGTATTTCGACTGAATTTATTGATCCGTGGTCGTAGCGACCGTAATAATTCGAAGTTCAATTTGAAATTTTGAGACAACATGCATAACTGTATGTACTTTAAGATAAAAAAAAAAATGTTTTTTCAAAATTCTACACTGTAACGGTACTTTAATTTTCAGCATAGTGCTTATCGACAGCTATCTTGAGGTAAAAAATACCAATTTTGTTGACGCGAAGTATTTCGCGTAGTTACTTTTAAATCAAATATTCATATTTTTATTAATAATAATCTCTGGCTGAAAACGTTGGTTGTACATATTAGAAATTTAATTAAAACATGATGAAGATCTTTTTTTTACTTCTTCGTTCTCTTTACCCAGGTACCTACAGCTGCAGAATTAATTAAAAATTATCGTGTTTTATTTTTATGGAAAAAAATTGATAGATTTCATGTTTCTGATTCAACTACTTTGATGAATTACCAGAGAAATTTCAAAAAAAAGTACATTTTTCTCAAAATTACATTTTGTAAGATGATAGCCGCCAGAATTTTTGAAGTAATTTTGGATTCTACGGAATGGAAAATAAAACGTGTAGTTTCTAGAAATTTTAAAAGACACAATAGCTTTCTCGATTCTTGGACAATCGAAAGTCTGAGAAATAAAACGGTCCGATTTTTAGAAATTTTATTATTAAATACTATTAAAATTTTATACATTTATACAAAATGGGTCAAAATTTATATTGAAATTTTTTCTGGATCAGTTTATTTAACTGTACTAGCTGTATTCGCGACGTCGTTCGCGCATAAAATCAATGAGAATATATATAAGTATAATAATTATAAAGCATTTGCTTAGAACAATAGTTTTTGCGTAATGCATGCACATACAGTAGAGCACCAGTTTTGTCAAGAAAAAGTAGTCTCCAAAAGTGGTGCTTGACAAAAGTGATGCTCACGGGCGATTCACAAATATCGTAAGATTATGTTTTGAATTAAAATTATGTTTTTTTTTTTTTTTTTAAATATTAATAAAAGAAAAAAAAGAAGTGAAGAATTAAAAATTATTTATCTTAGAAAATATTTTTTCATTTGTCGTTTTATTAATTTGCTTTAAAATAATTTTGTTTACATTTTACGTATGATAAAAACCGCCACAGAACAGGATACATATAGATAGACATTCTATGTACAATAATTAAAATCCACATTCCCACGCTTTGAGGTTTGTTGTTGTTTGTCACTACCATTAACGGTATATTTATTCGTTTCGTTTGATAAAATCATGCGTCATGGTCTATTGCACATGGATTTACTATTTATGTACTTGACATTTTTGATGCAACTTTCCAAAAGTGATGTTGACTAATTTGATGCTCTCAAAAAATTTCCAAAACCGATGTTTCCATTATCGGTGCTATGCTGTACTCAAAATGACTTTTCAATTTTCCCGTGGGAATGAAACATTTTCCCGGAAAAAAAGTATTTTAGATGTTGACCCAGGTAATAAATTATCATCACACCAAAATTTCATTAAAATCCGTCCGATAATTTTTGCGTGATGCGCGAACAGACAGACAGACAGGCAAAAATTTTAAAAATCACTGTTTTGATATCTACCTACATCGATAACTATTTACAGTATCAGTAAAATTTTCCAAAAAGTATTCCATGTACGGAAATGGTCTCGTTAGAGTTTTATTAATTGTATACATATATTTAGATTACTTGTTGGCATATACAATATTATTATAATACATCGAGTACTACTCATTCGCTTCAACAGATATATTTTTTTATTTGCTATTTTTTAATTAAAAACTTTAGCTACACTCTATACCTTATTTGGATAATAAATAGAGCAAATAATTCGTTACCGCCAGGCATCACTAATTAATAGTTGTTAATGTTATGACTGTAATAGCAACTATAGAATAGCTAAAGTTGCACCGTTACACTAGCTAGCTATACACGAGTATAGACGCAACAAAAAAACTATACTCTAGAATATTTTTAACGATATTTTTTTTTTAATTTCCCAGTTTGCATTTTTCATTCGAGCAAAAAAAACGAAACAAAAAAGCCAAACTGAATTTTAATATTTTAACAAAGATAATGAGTTTGAAGAAAAGAATATTGTTTTTTTTTTTTTTTTAATTTTTTGGTAAATATTCTTGAAGTTAGGTAAACAAAATTTAAAGAAAAAAAAAGTTAATTAAAAGATCACGTGTTTGGGCATGTTAGAGTTCGTTTATATCGAAGCGAAACTAGTTATAACTTATTGCTTCGGTGTGAATGAACTATTAGTAGGAGTCTTAGAGTTTGGATTAATTAAATGCCAGGACCAGCGTTTAGGTACGTAAATTTCTGTTACAAGTATGCGTTAGGTTGCTTGGCTATAGAGTTACGCCAGATGCTGTTTGAGCGGCGGAGGGAGTGAAAGTTTGCATTTCCATGCGATTAAAGTCAAAATGCCTTTACTTTCTGTCCTTTCAATTTATTTTCAATTATTTTCGAAATCATGCCGGCGTTAAATTCTGGAAATAATCCGCCCAAGTAAATGTTTCGAATTTTTATTAGGTATTTGCGAATGAATGTGCAACTTTTTACAACAAAATTTATTCACTTCATTTAATTACTCCATAAAATAACTACAGTCGACTCTCGTTAATTCAAACCTGCGATAATTCGAACCTCTCTATAATTCAAAATTATCACGAGTTCCCTACGAAATCTCTTTATATTTCGAACTAAAACAATGTATTTTTATACACTTGGTAATTCGAACGAAAAAATCATTGCTACGTAACAAAACGACGCGTTAATTCGAACTCAGCATCGGCGTCAAACACTCGACAATTCAAAGTTGCAGAGAGAAAGAGACAGAAAGATTGTAAGTACATTTTGATTAATTGATTTTTAGAGTCCCTCGAGTTTCGAATTAACGAGAGTCGACTGTATTTGTCAATCAAATCAATATATAAGTATCAGGCATTCATAACGAAAAAAGGAATCAAATCCTTTTTTTCCGTAAATAATACGACGCTAATCGATATTTTACAAAAGGATATGAATATATCCTACAGTACATACATTATTTTTGTTAAAATATAAAAAAAAGCTTTTGAAACATAATAAAAAAAATTACTTTTTGATAAAAAAAATGTATATCCTTCAATTAAATATTCAATTTTCACAAAAACACCAAATTTTCATTGTTCGGTTCGGAAAATAATGAATATTTTATATAAAAAAAAAATTGTTCCCAGCATAATGGATATTTAATGTATTTTAATTTACTACAAAGAAATTTTTTTCATAAACTCATTTCCGATAAAAATTGACGAAAACCAAAATTTTAACTAAAACAACGTTCAATAAAATTTTTACTACATCTGCAACATATACATTTTTAAACTAAGAAGCGTAAATGAAAACACGGTGGCAAGGGAATAAGTGACGGAAGTAGGTAGTTTAAACAGTCTGGAGTCTGAAATTGATACAAAGTTTTTATAGTCACATTTCTACTACACGGTTTTTTTCACTCACCTGATGCAATTTGATAGTCAAACACGAAGCAGCTCAGCTATAATTCACAATGGGGTTGTATAAATCGAATGTTATAATATTTATGTAGGTATTTTATAAGATGAGTGTATACAGTGTCTTTCATAAGTTTGCTTGATGTGGAAAACTTTTTTACACTTGACCAACGTTTCTTTGATTCAAAAACAAAAAATGCTTTTTACATAGTAAAACAATAGGTCCGAAATTCGCTACTATTCCATTATATATTGTACAGTGTCTTTCATAAAGTCCGCTTTATGTGGAAAAATTTACTATTGTTTTTGGGAAAAATATTTTTTTAGTAGAATCAGTTGATGTATCGGTTGAAATGAAAAATTAGTTAAACACATCTTACCCTGTCCCTTCCGCTTATTATTCTGGCGGAAAACCAGAAATTTCAAAACTGTCAAATTCAAATTTTCCTGCTGAAAGACCATTATCTGTTGTGGCAACATTTCGATGATAATAGTTATTTTATGAATTAATAGAGATATTTCAAAAACTGGTATATAATTTTTATTTTGTTATAGAATTCATAAATTTTTTTTTTTGAATTTAGGGCGTATTTTGGAAAAGTGGATTTTTATAAACTATGGTATTTAACTACCGGAATATGGTTACTAGACCCAATTTTAATACGATACTAAAGTGATAACTAATTTTCAAATTATTACGATTTTCCATATTTCGCAATTTTGAAATTTCCGGTTTCCTGTCAAACAGCAAGCGGTGGAGGGGAAATAAGATGTTTTTAGATAGTTTTTCATTTCAACCGAAGCGATGCACTAACTGACTTCAATAAGAAATTTTTCCAAAAATTAACAGTACAAAAGTTTTCCACATAAAGCAAACTTTATGGAAGACACTGTATAATAAAGTGTATGGTATTTTTGTTAGAAAATTGTTGCAACCTCTTGCAGCTGGAAATATAGGATAAAATTCATTGCATTCTTTAGTGAATTTTGAATCATCCTGTACATTTTCGATAGAAGACACTGTACATATATCTACTGTGCTTTATGAAGTGTAACTTTTGAGCATGCTTGCCTGACTCGATACATTTCGACTGTAGAATTCGACTTTTCTATCTAGAAATGCATTCCCTACGTTACAATTCGAACACAGATAACATAATATATATATATAAGTGTCTGAATGTGTCGTCTTCCATTCAATATGGAAGGTGATATGATAAAGCATCATGCAAGCTCCATTTCCACGAAAAAGCTCGTGAGAGCTTTCGTAGAGCTTGAAAGTATCAATTGAGTGCAAAAAAAAGATAATAATATGTAGAGCAATAAAATATTGGTGAAGATGAAATTCAGTTCAATTGCACTATGTATCAAAAAAAAATTTTTAAGGCACGGTCTCGACGATCGTAAAATTTTAAATGGGCATCAGATATGTGATAGGTATTTATAGTATGATAAAAAAAATTGATTACCGACAAATTGAAAGTTTATCGACATTTTATGGGCCAGTTTTTCTTTTCTTTCGTAAGTGGAAATTTTTCTCGGGGATTATCCGCTATTTTGATAAAGTCGTTTTGGGGATTAGCAACAAAATACTGGGTGATAAAATTTATTGGAAGCAATTTCAAAAACCGTTACCTTTTGAGTAAATTTGATAATAGTGTTTCTTTTTAATCAAAATAAAATTTGAGACAGAAACATAGAATGTTCAGTTATTTTTGGTTATTTTTTTTTTTTTTTTTTTGCCTTGAAAGTGATATTTGTGTGATTTTAATTTTTTTCTGTACTCTAACCTAAAAACATATCCACATTAAAAAGTACTTTTTAAAAAATTTTACTATTTTTTAAATTAAATAAATTTTTTCTGTGATCAGAGTTAGCTTCAAACAATCGAATAATTATAAAATACAATTAAAACGATTCAACCGAACGAGTTACCTGCTACGAGATGAAGCATATCGGTACTCTAACTCTTCTTTGATGTTAAAAACTCTATCCAATAAATTGATTTTTATCTAATAATAAAAAAGAAATATCTCCGTAGATAATTCCTTTGTTCAAATATATCGGTACTAGACGAATTAATCAGTGAATGTCTCTTTGTTTGCTGCTACAAAGGTGCACTTAACATCGATGAGTAATTAACAACGAGTAATACACGGAGTAATCTATGTTAAGAATCAATAATTAAATTCATAGCATTACCAACAACATAGCTCACCTAGATGAGATAAATTATATAGAATATGAAAAGTGATTGTCGAGAGATACAAATGTACCGTATGAGTTTTTTTGAGAGTTGCCATTTTTATTACAGCCAAAGCGTTGATTTAATCGAAAAATTGTTCAAATAAGAATATTTAATAGGTGATTGAATATTGTCTGTATCGGGCGCCTGTCGAGCAAAGGATCGATGGTGTAATGGATAGCACACCTGGCTAGTTATCAGGAGATTCTGGGTTCGATTCCCGGCCGATCCGGATAATTTTTTTAATCACTTTGTGATTTTTAATTTACAAATAAGAGTTGTAAATATTGACGGAGGCAACCGATTACGATAGTCAGGAGCTATATAGCTCTTATGGTATTCGAGTTATGATACAAAATTTTTTTACCCAAGTTTATTTTTTGAATTTTTCTTTTAACAATTAGGCGGTAAAAATATGCATATGTACTTGAGGCTACTTCAACCGACAGTGTTCTGATCGGTTACATTTCTATTACATCCAAGAAAAGAACCATTTCCAGTAGGTACCATTTCTATCATACAAATTTGGCTATCTGTAATAAAAATGGCAACATTCAAAAAACTCACGCGGTATAATTATGTACATCCAATCTAGTGATAAGCTTGTGAGAAAGCCCTTTTTAAAATTTAATTTTTTAACATGTAGTTAGCTAATCCTTCAATTTTCTGTTACATAGTAAATGGTAAAAAAGTATTTTCAAAAAAAACAAAAGGAAAGAGATTTCAAAAAAAAAAAAAAAATTCCCAGTTAAACAGTTTAAAACCTTTTTGGGGAATTTCGCAACTTAATTACTAACAACTACTACTAAAAAAAAATTCACTGGAGGCTCAATTATAAATAAAACCGCTGCTGTGCTACTGAACCACAAATAAATCCCCAAAATCCATAAATTGCATAAAAAATGCAAGGTATTTAAAATATTTGTACCTACCTATATATATAAATAAAATTTTGTAAAATTGAAATCAATTGTTCTAAAGCTCGCACACAAATCGATTAAAAAATATTTAAAAATGATAAATTTTACATACACGTATATAGTCGAATGCAATTAATGACTGGTACACTAGAGCATCAATTCGATCACTCAAAACGCTTTTACCATACTCGCTAACATCCTAATCTATCACTATTTTAATTTTATTTTTTAAATCAAAAAGGCTAACTTCACAAATGCATCACTGCTTGCATGAGGCATTTTTGCATTTGATGCGTCAAAACAATGCATCAAGAAATTTGGTGATGCGTGTCCAACATGCATGTAATGTGTACAATGTAGAATTATAACTACTTGCCATATTATGTAGGTATTAACACCAACAACGAATAATTCCGAAAAACAAATTGTTGAAGAAGATGAATGTATTTACCTTTACCTTTACCAAATAATTTCAATATTTTCAATTTCAAGTAAGTTCAAGTTGAAATTCAAAGATAATATACCTATACAAGGACTGTATTGCTATATTATCTATAGTCTATCTAAAGCCAAATCAGAGGCTAAATGATGCCAATATCCCGTTCAAAAACATCTAATGTGCATCAAATTTCCAGAGAGCATCAGCAGCGCATCATGTAGTATTAGACGCATCAGAAAAGTCATAATGCTGCATCGATGCGGTAAAATTTAAATTTTTGAAGTTACCCATACTTGGGCAAAATTGGTCGATATTAAAAATGCCGTTACAGTTTGTTGTTCGAGTGTACAACAAAATAAACTCATATTTTAATGAAATAAAGTCCCAGATATCAATATATTGGTGTATCCCAGGTATATTGGTGTAGCTACTGATGGATGCCCGCTTTTAACATTTATTTATCAGTTAAAATAATATTATTACAAAATTTTATTGTCAAATACGGTAGCAGTGACGTAACGCGCTCTAGTTTTAATAACGCCATAAATAAGCTGTACCACTATTGAATTCAGTTGAGTATGAGATAAACAACAAATGAAATAAAATTTTTAAATTAAAAAACTTCATTATTACTTTTTTATTAGGACGCCGAAGAAGAATAACCGTAAAGAGTTTTAATAAAGTGTGAAAAAGTCTGATCACTGAGGAACCCTGGCTTGATGCGAGCCCAACACGTACTTGGCGTCATTTCTACGGTCACAAAAACATCAATTAACCTATTTTTCGCTGGACGATAAAAACTAAACGAGTAAAATGTTTACTTTTAACAGTATCGTGTGTCTTTATAAACACAATAAACTCGTAATAGCCTATGTACCAAGAAAAAACTGCGATCTAAATTTTTTCTTTTTTTTAAATTAATACTAGATACATAAATTTTAATAAAATAAGATTATGTAGGTAGATAATGTTTGCCCGCTGGATTCCCGCCACCCGCGGGAGTTGGGTATATAAAAAGACAATAAAATTCCAGTAAAAAAACAGGCAGGCAGAGAGTATATAAGAAGAAACAAAGCCAATAATAGAGAAACAACCGTTTTTTTTTTGTAACTTTCTTATAAGAATAATATTGTAAGATACAATACAGTTAAATGGAGATATGTTTTTTTTTTTTTTATCATTGTTATAGATTTCTATAATATCTTCTGTATACAATATAGCGAAAATGTAGCGAAAATGTAGAAAAAAAGGTTAGTATTGTATTAAAATTATTTTTTAGAAAATTTAGAAAAATTATTTTTCTGTTACTAAAAGGTTAGGACGTTACGTTATTGCGAAATTTTCAAAAATTCAAATTATTTTTTTTGTTTCAAAATCTACTAAATCCAGTTTTCAAATTTTTTGATTTTTTTTAGGACCATTAACTTTTAAATGCAATAAGGTATATGCCCGCAAACACTTTTTGTTATAATTTTGTTTGCTAAAGAAATTTGCGCAAATGAAATATAACATAATTTTCAAAATCTGATAAAATTACATTGAAAACTTTTCAAAAACTGCTAAATTAAGTTTAACATAACTTATATTTTAGATTTTAACCGTTTCAACTTTTAATTTTTTTCACTGACATGCGGGAGGGACGTACGAAGTATAAAATTATGTTTTCACGTAAAATTTGTATTTTAGTATTTATTTAAAATTTTAAATAATGAAATCGTAGATGTAAATGAATTACTAAGTAAGCACTTTGGTTTTAAGTGACAAAATGAAAATAGTTTACAATATTACAAAACAAATTGTATTGTCTAACCCTGATACATCCAATATTGCTGAATCAAGTTTCTTTTTAATAAATTTCCCTTATAATTTCTGTTTCAAAACGCGCTTCATATAAATTTTACAATCAAAACCTACAAAATCCAAATAATTTTGATTAAAAAAGGCGTAAAACGATAATTTTGTTTTTTGATAATAGTACTAATCACTTTTTTTACCATGTTAGATAATATAATTATGACTTTTTAATCGAAAAATTATTTTTGAACTAAGTTATGGTTTTTTGCGATTTCCCACGATTTTTATAAAATGGAATTACTAGATTTTGAAACTAGGCAACTCATATAGCTTTAAACCTGTAAAATTTGTGCCCAAAAATTTTCTAATTTTACTTGAAAATTTTTAAAAATTATAGCAACAAAGTGAATGAATGTGTTGACTTTTGCGCACTTAAAAGTTAGTAATTGTTATTACTCTTTATACTTTTTGGATAAATTACATTTTTATTCTCTTACCCATAGACGTGAGTAATGCGTAATTTTAACGCCATATTCAAACAATTTGTCTCCTTTACCTGTAAACAATAACATAAACATTAATTTATGCCACGCGAAAAAACATGAAAACAAATAAATTTGGCAAACAAATGAAATCAAAAACAAAATAATTACCACACCCTTCCTAATACACCGCCACGCCCACACTCTCACGCCCCCCCCCGCCCACAAAAAAATAAATGTTTTTTTTCGTACATGAAGCAAAATTTGAATGAATTCAAGTCAATAAATCGAATTTTATGAATGTGTGGAGCCAGCATTAACTCTATTACCATATACCTATGACCAGACAGACAGATAATTATTGGTGTGCAATAACCTTTTCACAACTGATCAACTATAACAATATTTAATATAATTAATTTCGCTTGAAAGTACCAGCTATGGCTTGCCATACATATCCATAAATTTTAATTAGCAAGGGGGAGAAAGTTAATAGCCAACGAACCATTAAAAAATTTTAAAAAAATCCTTTGTGAAAGAGTATCCTTTGTCTAAATAAACATGAAAACATCAATTCAGCTACAGTAAACCCTCTTTAAAACACAGACAATGGTAAAACAGTGTACGGAAATGTTTGAGGACAAATCAGTGAATTTTACATATTACAGTCAAACACGTGTACACGACGACATGTTTAGAGTAGTTTCACTGTAATGATGCTCGCTGTTCTGTTGCTTGCTCGTTCACTTTAATTAATTTCCCCAATTTTTTAAATGATGCGCATATATACGAGTACGTATGTATACTACTATATAAAATAAAATTCTATAGTGTGTAATTAGATCCATCAGCTAAAAAATAAATGAAAGACTAAAACAAATGAAATATCCAACAACAACAACATATGGCCGATAGACAGACGGACATTTTATTAGCAATGTCAATGTCAACACGTTTTTGTTTTTTTTTTTTGAGCGAGTAGATTGTTTTTTTTACTATTTATAGATTTGTGAACGGCACCTATAATTTCTAAAATAACATTAATATCGTTAAAAATCAACTCTTAATATGTTTTTCTGTCCTTTCTTAATATGCTATTAAAATTTCATAACAATTATCCAAGCATTAGTATATTTTTTTTATTTTTAAAAAACCCTTGCAAAATTTTATGTATCTTACTTCGACCAATCCTCAAAAAAAATTTTTTTTAAATATATTTTCTTTTTTTAAAAGGTAAGAAATGGTTAAAAGTACTTTTAAAGAAGTGGTCTAAGCCCTGAGAGGGTTCCCTATTAATTGCTAAAGAAATTGGACAATTTATCACCAATTCACAATTACCCCATGATTTTAAAATTGTGGGGTAATTGTGAACGTCATTCACAAATGCCCCCATTCGGTCAAAAATTTCAGTAGTGTCCTTTTCAGAGTTAAAAATGTTGATGAAGGTGCTGGAGACCTTATTGTACAAGTTTCCGTTGTACAAACAACACAAAAAAAAAAATTGTTTTTTATTCATGTAAACTAAATGTGTTTCCTTGGAAAAGTCTTGTTTTCCTTGTTTTTGTGTGAATACATCGAATTTTTTGATTTTTTATATGATAAAATGACAAAATGACAAAATGACAAAATATCATCAAAATATCATTTTTAGCATGTAATAAATTTATTCCTACAATTTTTGTTATTTTTCTTTAACCTTGATTTTTTTGTAGAAATTTGAGGTATGCGTAACTTGCATTAAACAAAGAGAAATTGTGACCGCTAAAGTATGATGAAAAATTTGAAAATGGAGTAAATGTGAAGAATTTGAGTTGGGCTTTACTCTGATGTACCACACTTCTCTTGTAATCCATTCTAAATAATTTTTCTGATGGCATTCACTTTTACCCCGAAATTCATAAGATTTGCAAAACCGCACCGGGGAAATGTGAATGGCTTATGAAATTTTTGTTTTTCATACGAATTTTCTCAAAATTTGTGTGGTGCATCCTGAATAATGTAGAATTAAAAATAAATCAACCATAATGTGATATATAAAATAAAAAATACATAAAACAACGCTTTTATCTCAACTCAAATTACCCCGGTCAACCCTATATTGAACGGAATTGAACATATGTGGAACTGTTTTATATTAATATTTGTATTTTGTGCCCTTTACAGTTCGAAATGGCTTTAAAATACAATGTTTTGAGTGGACAGTTCAAATTGTAAATACCAAAATATTTGGCGGACCAAGAAAAAAATAGAAAATATGGAAGAAGACAAAAGAAAAATTATTAAACCGTGTAGTTTGAGGTATCTCTGGGGTAGAGCCTAACAGAAAAATTGCATCCGAAAAATAAGTCAATAAAATTTCGCACCCAAATTATACAAAGTTCACCTTTTGTGGATACTAACTGAACTTCAAAAGAAACTAAATTTAACCACGTTACCACGTATACCAAATTTTTTTAAAAAGCTTCAAAAATCAAAATTTCAATGTTAGAAACTTGAAGTTTGATGACGTTGCTTATAGGTCTATGATAACACTTTTTTTTCAATTTTCACGAAATCGACATTGTAGAAAATAACAGAAAAATTACAAGCCAAAGTTGTTAAACATTTTTTGGTATTAGGCTCTAAACTTGCATTTGCCTTTTCTTTACAAGTAATTTACAATCGTTTTTTTGCGCACTCAAAAATTAGAGTCAATTTTTAACATCTTATAAAATCACTCCAATCTATTTACGAGTCTCATTAGAAAAACTTGTATTTTCAAACTGAAACTATTATTACCTAAGTATAAATACTTGAAGAGTTAAAAACATTATTTGTTTTAAAACGATTGTAGAATTCGTACGACGTTCATTTTTAATTGCACTCTTAATTACGTTGCCCTAATTAATAGCAAAAGAAAGAATTCAAATAAACTGCATGTATGTAAGACCATACACATTCAGGTATTAATAGGATTTACATGTAAGACCATATACGTTCAGGTTGGATTTACCTTGTGTAGTATAGCCTGTACAAGGTGACCCAAATTGTTTGTACCATATATTAAAAGAACGTAAGTAAACCTTAAGGGAGGAGTTCAAATAAAAAACCAACTTTTTTATTTATGATTATTTTGCTTGTTGAAATTTTTTTTCAAATTAGGGAAGGTTTCAAATAGAAAATTTTGTTTTTGAAACATTCATTACTCTTCCCTGTGGGGGGAGGGGGCCCTTTTTCACAAATTTTTAAACGTTTACAAGGAACGCCATATCTCAAAAAGTAATGAATATTTTTTAAATATTTTTTCATTATTTTATTCCTAAAGGACCTGTCCATAAAGCTGAGTATGGGTTTCAGGTAATTTTAAAAATTAACTATAAAATTGTACTCCCAAACTTCTAAAAATTATAAAACCCAATTTTCTATTAAAAAAAAATGTTTAAAAATAGTTACAATTGTTCAAATGGAAAAAGCATACTCCACTTTATGCGCAATATGTGTATGAACAAAATTTTAAAAAAATTAAGTCTCTATCTTTTCTAGAACTTGAGATATGATTTTCCTTGTCGGGAAAAACACAACTTTCGGGAAACGCTAAAAAAAAAAAATAATAACAAAAGAAGCAGTTTACTCACTGTTTATTAAAACTCTCCAGCCCCATACATTGTCCCCGCTTGTTCCTTTTTCGTGCATACTATAACTCATGCACACACCAAAACTAAATATTACTGATCAAATCGCGGGGGGGGGGGCGAGCGTTATTTGCAAAGGAGCAGCAACTTGGTTGTGCAGAGGCTCATAAATAAATATTTTTCTACTTGAAAAAAATTTTTTTTGGCCATGTTTTATATATCACCGTGTTTGTAAAAAACTACAGAACAAAATAAAAACAAAAAACGAGATTCGAAAAAAGTTAGTTTATTAGCCGTTTCTGGGGTGAACTCCCCCCTTAACGTCGGTAAAATACACTTTCCTGTTTGCCTGTTACTAAAATATGTTATTCCAACGGTTTAGCTCTTTGAAAAAAAAAAAATAAAAAAATCTAACAAGTTGTGAAGGAATTTTTAAAATTTGCCGAAGAGTAGGTAATGGAGTCAATAATTGAAAACGAACCAGAAAACTGAAAAATGATCAACAAAAGACCACTTTGTTCAAAGATTACAAAGAATCGAAATTTATTTTGCTTTTCTGAAGGTAGGGCGGGCGAGACACTCTGATAGGAAGTTATCGAAAATTTATAAGATTTTTGCCCCCCGGTTCCCTCCAAGTCCACACCATTCTGAAATGATCGCATCAGTCAAGAGTCGGAAAAAAATTAAACAAACTCACTACTGCTTAAAACTGCTGACTGTGAATACCAGTGAAAATAGGCCATACTGTATACACGAGTGTATACATACAAATCCATTAAAGGTTCAAACTGTACTAACAATCTACAAACCGACCCCGTTCTTCTTCTTCTTCGCCCCGTTCAAAACGTCGCAAGTTACGTTAAATACTGAACGATTAAACATAGCATATCGCACTCATTCACAATCCACTATTATTATTATGTTCACATATGGGGAATTAATATCGGTAATATCGTTGCTTATCATTACCCACTTATCAGTAATTACCATTCCAAGCCATCGCAACCTCCTATCCGACATGAGCTCCTGGTAGCTAGTAGTAGCTACCTCTTCATCTTTAAATACCATTCAACCAACTTCTCCTTGTTGAATGGATGGAAGGAAACTTTGATAATAACAATATTAGATGTAGTTACCAAAGTAATGCTGTATTGTAAACTAGAACAGTAAGCCCATATGGAATTTAAGGCACGAAATCAGTTGTTAAATTAGTGTTACAACAATTGGAGTTGTTTGCACAATGAGTTTACGATACAAATGGGGCGAGTTAAGTAGAGTTGGTTTAATTAGTTCGAGTTTCGATACACTGTAGCGCTATGGTCGATAATGCTTTCAATACTTCAAAAAGTTATTAAAAAATTTTTATTGTAACTGGTCTCTGTGACGTCATCAAGTATTTATTTGGACTGATAGGAAAATATGGAAAAAATCTTGTTTCGTAATCGAAAATTTAATTCAAAAGTACTAAAAGATTATCAATAATTTGAAAAAAATCATTTAATAAGAAATTATTTGAAGAAATATTAAAAACTGACCGTGATGACGTTACCAAGAGTACTAAATTCGCTTCAGGCTGCCAAGTTAGTAAATTAAATAATAGATTTGAGAACGGTCTCTGTTATCTCCTTTCATCCGATTGCGATGAAACTTTGATTGTCACAAAGATTTGAAGAAAGAAACTTTGATGAAACAAATATGTGTATTTCTTGCAGGTAGGGATTCTAATGATAAAAATTCACAAGATCTTACTAATCAAAATGTCTTTAGGTATCAGAAATACAAAATTTGGGAAATTTGAAGAGCACGTCAACATGCGATTTCTTTCTTTTAATCGATAAAAACGGAGCAATAGTGGTGGAAATTTTAAATTATGAAAAGTTTAAAGCGCGGAAGCATATTTTTGTTTTGGAAAATTCAAATTTATTAATATTTTTCACAATTTTTTTGTAATGACAACTGTATAATATAACACTTTTTTGAAACAAATTATTTTTTGAAACGATAAAAATAACAGAACAATGCGTAACACAAGTTAGTAAAGCGGCCCCGCTCACGCGGGGCCATTTAATATACTTGGCAAATTAGTTTGTATATCAAAATCCGTTTTTTAATTGTCCTAACCTATATACTTTGACCCCTTTTAAAGTGTGATAATTAATAATAAAACGCAATTATTTTTAATAAAAATATGTGACCGCCCTTTAACTCTTTAAGTACAATAATTTTCAGCCGCACTTGTTTCTGTTTTCCGGCAAACATAGAAATTACAGTATGTTGACGTATTCTACAATTTAGCCCAAAATTTCAAATAAATGAATCATCCGGGAAAAGTCATCTCAAAAAACCCATTCAATTAATAAAAATAACTATTTCATCTATCAACAAATTTTATCGCATAAACAAACCAATTTTTCATAGTGCCCTACATTATCGACACAAAACACAAGCTCTTAATGATTTTAATGATTTAATATGTATACATACACAAATTAATAGCAAGTACATTCATTCAGTAGAAAAACAGCGCTATATTGTGTCTATAATATATAAAATTTTAAATTTTCATCATTACCATAGATAATATCGAATTATTTTATATAATACCCATAAATCAGTGACACTGCGAGGGGCAAAACGGGCCGTGTGTGTTAATGTAGGCAAAATATTTGCCTATTATATAATATAAATCTCTGGCACAGTGTTTATTATTATGCGTTATCGTAACTAGAGGCGCAACCATTAAAAAAAAATTAATGTTTTCAAAATCACTGGCCGAATATTCATTACGAGATATTTTGCGCTGATAAAATGTAACAATATGCAGTGTTAAATTTATTTTAATAAAAAATGTAAATCTTGATAAAAAATATCATTAAAAAAAAATTAAATAGTTTTAAATTACAGTATCAATAGCAAAAATACCTAACACTCTCCACCTCGCACTTGTATTCCGAATGAAATTTTGGATCATTTCACAAATCTGACATTACTGAGGGGTTCCACTGTATTAAAAACAATAAAAATTCTTAACTCTTCATCACTGCGTTAAGTAAATAAATAAAAACAAGAAATAACAAACATAAAACACACTAATATATTAAATTATTTCTTGGTAGCAGTTCCCTGCGTCTTTGTGAATTTATATGTCTAATAATAAAAAATTTAGAAATATTTCGTTATTGATATTGATTCTAAATGAACGCACCGCCAAACACTCATTCATTTCTACATGCCTTTTCGGTCGTATAAATATAGAATTTATATCGACTTAAGCAAGTATAATTGTACCTCTTCGAATCTGCGCAACAGATCAGTCAAAACTGTTTGAACTGTTGGCACTGGATGCTCGCAACAGCTCAGAACCGGTCGAAAAGCGATAAACCAAAATCTAGTTTGGGTCAACAAAGAAACACCTACCTGAAGTGGCTTATCATTTATTTAGTACTAGCATTGTTTTTACGTGCTCCTGAATATATGCAATATACAACACAAACTCAAGCGCCCCAATGCCAACTAGTGTCTCTTAGTATTTTTGTACAATTTCAATGCTTATAGTTACCTCTACTAATCTGCGCAATAGATCAGTCAAAACTGTTTGAACTGTTGACAACAGCTTTGAACTGGTGGCACTGGATGCTCGCAACAGCTCAGAAACGGTTGAAAATCGATAAACCAAAATCTAGTCTGGGTCAAGAAAGAAACACCTACCTGAAGTGGCTTATTTACTCAATACTATGCAAACTGTTTGAACTGTTGACAACAGCTTTGAACTGGTGCCACTAGATGCTCACAACAGCTCAGAACCGGTCGAAAATCGATAAACCAAAATCTATAGTCTGGGTCAAGAAAGAAACACCTACCTGAAGTGGCTTATCATTTACCCAGTACTAGCATTGTTTTTACGTGCCCCTAAATATATGCAATGCACAACACGTTCTCAAGCGCCCCAATACCAACTAATGTCCCATTATATTTTTACACAATTTCAATGCTTGTGGTCAAGTTATTCCTATCAATAAGGCCACAAAACCGGCCCATATATTATTTTTATTATTACAATATACTAGTTGTGTAGAATTGTAACGAATAAAGGTTCTTCTACAACATTCGAAAAAATAAACACCCATTAACTATTACCCATATAACCGGGAAAATGGTGAGTGTCGTTTGTGTCTCGTATGGGTCGTTTATCGTTATTATACGCGCGATCGAAATATTTTCCTTGCACGTTCCTTCCATTCTTTTATCCCGTACACATTCAACCGAAACAGCACACTATATCAATTTCGTTCACGTCTTTTTCGCACTTATTGTAGACCGCGTATGTGTTTGAAGGTTTCTCTCTCGGTTGACTTACAATTTTGATTTATGTGTATGAAACGAAGATAGTTGCAAAACGAACCGTCTGTGATGATGTATACCATATAATTTTCGCGCAAATATCCTTCTTTGTTCACGGACGCCAAAGAAAAAAATAATTTATTACCAACAAATTAAAAAAAATATATACAGTATAAGAAAGATAGCGCAACCGTACGCGAAAATTGCTTACATTACCAAATTATTCTAGCGAGATAGGGGGAAGGGGGGGGGGGGGTAATGAGACGAATTTAGTGCAGAAACATGATTTATATTTGGAACTTGCCTGAGCCTTTTTCATATGAAATCAGACAGTGTTTGGATCTGCTCGTCAATCACTCACTCCTGATATTGGACCCTGGCCGATCATTTTTTCCGGGAATCACAATAGTATTAAAGCAAAATTTTGTAAAGATCCGTTCAGCTGTTTATTCTGAGCCAGGGGTGTAGCTACCGCGGTATCAACCGTATCAATGATACGGGGCCCCCGGGCTACAGAGGCCCCTAACGTGTGTAAGCAAAAATTCGTAAAATGTTATCCATAATGTCACTTCCCGGGAAAAAAACATGTAAAAAAAACTGTCATACGTGCTTATAGAGTTTTCACTTCAGAAATGACAAAAGTCAAAAAAGCAATCTCTCTTTTTCCCGGGTTAATTGCTTTGAAAACATGCTAAAAATCTGAAATTCAAAAAATTCATTCCATTACGGACTCATGGAATTATTTCTGATAAAATTCAAGCCTTGCATCCAGTTTTCCGGAGGTAATAACAGCATGCTTTCTATTCTTAACCCTTCCAGTTACAACCACAACAGTTGAAAGAAGTTTTTCAAAATTAAAACTGATAAAAAATTACCTAAGGTTTTCGATGGAGCAGGAACGGCTATCAGACTTGTCACTATTGTCTATAGAGGCAGAAATTTTAGGAAAACTGAAACCGGCTTCAGCTATAGATGATTTAATAAATCAATTTGCCGAAAAAAGGCAAGAAAAGTGTATATTTAATTTGAATTGTTTGGCTAGCTCAAATTCTAGGAGGAAGCGATAACTTATAATCAATAAATATTTATTTTAATTTAATGCAAGCATTTTTGTTTCTTTTGTGAGAAATCTTTACCCTTCATTTGGGCCCCGCAATTAATTTTGATACAGGGCCCCTCCAAGGCACGCTACGCCACAGATCTGAGCGCTTACTATAACCCTAGGGCCCTGAGAAATCAAGGGGGGCAGTTACTTTATGGTGCCCAATAAAAAAGAGCTTTATTTTTTGTTGTCAACTATATTTTGGGGGAAGAAAATGGACTTTTGAGAAAAAGGGGCGTTTCGAGTCGAAATCGCTCCAACACGCAAAAATTGTAGTTACGTCACTGTTTAGCAGAATGGCCAGACTACCAAACTGAGTGATATACAAATCAATACAAGTTAAAAAGCCCCCCCCTCCAAAAAAAAAATTATAATTTTGCAATATTTCAGCAGCGCTGTTTTATAAACCAAAACAATGCATACATATTATGTGAAAATATAATACCGGAAACATTGATTCACAAAATTACAAAAAAAAAAAAAAAAATGAAACGTATGTCACCTCGATTTATTTCGATGAAACAAAAGATAAAAAAAAAATCAACATCCAAGTACATACATTTTCCGGTAGAATTATCAAATACAAAAAGATCCATAATTTTACCAATTATATAAATAATGTAACACAACGTTCCAAAAAAAAAGGTTGAGAACCACTGTTTTAAAATTCATATCAATCCGTCAGTGTCGTCCCTAATTACATAAGCGTCGCTTATTCGGTTTCGATCCAATTTCGCGCCCTCGTAAATTCTTACAGAAAATACCTCTCGAAAGTGTTAATTAAGAATTTCAAAGTGAAAATACAACATTAATTAGAAAAAATCTTTTTATTTATGAATATTTTAAAGAGAATTTTCCCTCGCTGATGACGATGATGACGTTCTGTTGTCATCTTCTGTCCCGATTCCTCCCTCCGGCAACGATGAGGTCACTGGTACCGTACTGGCGAGCATTACGCCAGGTAGGTATCGAGGTACATTAAGCATATTATGCTAGTACACGTATTTATTATGCTTTTTTACAAGAAACAAAAAAAATAACACCTTACCTTGCTGCTTACGCCATCTTTAATGACAGTGTATTTTTAAAATAACACCTCGTTAGTACGTCAACTGAATATGTGTACCCACCCGGACATGAATAATTGTGCCTCCGAGCAATTGGGCGCACTATTCGTCGTGTTATACCAAGCACAGAATAGTTTTAGTGGAATATCCCTTCAAAAAAATATTCCCGACCAAAATAATCTCTCCAATCTCGAGGAAATGCAATGTTTTCAAAAAAAATCAATATTATATTTTGAAAATAATTATTCTTATTTGAAAAGTTATCAAAAACTGTAGCCATGGTAGCCACAGGTTTTTAAAAATCAAATTCCCTGACTTTTCCAGGTTTTCCAGAAATTTTATAAAAAAAATTCCCTGGCTATTTTGTGAAAAATGTCGCTCCAAAAGCTAAAAAAAATTTTTAACACTTTTTCTTCAAGAATCTAATCTCAAAACAAGTGAAAAATATTGATTGAAGTTTTATCCCTAAATACACAAAATTATAAAAATCAATTTTTTTCCAGTCTTCTGGTAAAATTCCTTGACTCTTCCAGAAAGTTTAGAATTCTGAAAAACATTTCCAGGTTTTCTAGTAATGTGCCCACCATATGTTACTTGATCTTGAGGCTTCATTTTCTGCGCAATTGTGCCTCCAAGAAATATTCCCGAACATAATAAACCCCAATCAATAACATCCCAAGCAAAAATATCTCCAACAATTTCAAAAATTATTTGAAAAGTTACTTAATCTTAAGTGTACTTCGAGGCTTCATTTATTCATTACTCCCCACCCAGTCTATTGATTATTTGGTGGTTTCTGCGCAACCCAGTGGAAAAATTAGTCGTATCAACCGTTGTCATGTACCCAGATACAATTTTATGTGATAATATTAATGATGGTGAAAAAAAAAAGAAAATAATTTTTTTACGTTCATCACGTCACTTGAGAGAACTTGAGAGAAGGGGGAGTGGCAGGGGAGTATTGTGTGAGAAATTATGAATTTTTTTTTGTGCTCTGTTTACATGTCATAAACCTTGAAGCTGGATGTCAATTAAGTAAAAATGTTATTTTGTCAAGAAAAAAAAACATTTTATAGAACAATTATGGCAACATAATATATATAGGCAACTACCACATACGTGATAAAATTTGTGTTTTTTTATTTACCAAAAAAAAATAGAGAAATTAATTTTTCGGTAGTGCATGCGAAATTTTTGCAAAAATATATTTTTGTTTTTGGATCTTAAGATTTCTTAAAGTACGGTTGTCGAGAAATTTTAAGAATCGAACCTGGTTTTCTACTACATTCGAGTATTTTTTCTTGCATTATGGCATCTAAGGGCGCTACTCACTGAAAATTACCGTCATCCTTCAAAATTCATTAAAAATTTTTCTGATATATGTATTCCCCTCTTCGAGAATTTATTACTCAGGTCGACAAAATTTAACGAATGTTCTAAATCAGGAACCAAACTAAACTTTTTCAAAGGTTTTTGACGCGCTAATTTCGAATTTTTTAATAAATTTTATAGATTTGAGCGTTACTTTACGGTATTCCATGACATGATTCGATTAATACGATCATTATCAAACAATTGAAATTATTATTAATTTTTAAAAAGTTTCTAAAACCAAAGTGGTATTTTCGGTGACATAAAGCGTCCGAATTCTTGAACCCAAAGGTGGACAAAAATGACTTGCTTGTTTATTTGAGGTTACGTCACACCTACGAGGTAAATTTTCTTCCAGAAGAGTCTCCAAAAATATTTAAATGCCACAGACACTACAAACTTTACATTAAAACGTCGAAAAAAAATTCGAAAGTTTTATGGCGAACTCAGAGTCAAACTCACCGCATTAAAAGCCTTCGGACAAGTATTATTTGATCGATAAAATTTTATCGACGTGTGTGATAGAGCTAATCAACTATTTATGTAAATTAAATGTTTCGGCCCAAACTCCTTCGGATAATCATTGTAATTATGAAATCTTTTTAATTAAATTTGGCACAGTATAGCAATTTAATTAATTAGCTAAAACTAATCAACGTGTAATGGGTGATGCGATGAACGTATGTCTCTGATAAACACACATGGAAATAGTGTTAAGCAAGTATTTTCGTCAAGATAGGAAATTTAATAAAGATTAACGTAGTGTTTTGCAATGATTAAATTAGTTAAGAAAATAATTTTGTGTTTGCTCGACGGAAAACAACAACTCACAAACAAACATGCTTTGATTAAAATAAATAGCGAAACTAAAATAATTAAGCAGTAAATAAAGTAGCTATGACGTCAGTACGCAATGGGAAATTATTACAATTATTCATTTTTACCAGCGCTTGTACCATCAATTATAAAATAAAAACAGTTTCAGAGTTTGGAAGAAATATATTGATTTTTTTTAAATTTTATAATAAAATACTGGCGTTTTTAACATCAAGGAAGGTGCTTAGGCCATTATATAATAATGTAATGGTAAAAAATCCATATAATCTATGTTTTCTTAATAAGGTTAATTCCGTTTTTTTACCACAAAAAACAAACCGCTAATCCGAATTTGCTGAAAACTTTATCCGGTCTTCATTTTTTGATTACGCATCTAATGAAATTGTCCGGAGTTGATATCATCATTTGTTCTCGAGATATGCGAGACGAAAAAAAATTTACGAACGAACTAACGAACGCACGCACAGACATCACGCTAAAAACGATGGATTCGGATTCTAGTAACCTTGAAACGTGGAGATATGTCAAAATTAGCGATTCGTAAAATCGGACCCATTACAATAACTTCCTATGGGAAGTTAATAAAAAAAAAAAAAACAACCAACTTTGTTTAATAAATAGGTTTTTATATTTTTTTTATGTTCCGCTAATTATGCCGGTGTGTGTATGTACGTATATCAAATTTTTCACGACACGAAAATATTTTTCACGCAACACCTTACAAGTGGACGCGACGTGGATATCATCCTCAATTAGTTTTCCACTTCATCTTCAAGTCGATCCCGACCCAGCGGTGGCGGGGTGACGGAGGCGCCGATGATTGATTATGACATATTTAAGTTAAAAACAAAGCCTGTCGCCTCCTGATGCATCATAACGGCCACTTTACTACCACCGACCGGTAAAGTTAGAAAATTTTCTCGTCGTCCAGTTCTAACGGGGCGCGTGGTGGTCCTCGGCTTTTAGTGTCACGATCAATCATGAGTGAAGAGGGGACGGATACATTTGTACGGGGATGATTAAGAAGTTACAATACACAAGTAACGAAATTTATAAAACAACTTTATGTGAATTGAAGTGTATAGATGTTTAATTCAATAAATTCCACATTTATGTTTTTTTTAGAAAAAAAATATTTTTTTAAAAAATAGAACAAAAGAAATGTTAAAATTTTTATTCCACTTTATTTTTCACAAGCGATGTAGAAAATGAACACATTTAAAAATTTATTGAATGAAAATTTTTTACTGATTTACAAAAAAATATATTTCAATATTTTTAATCAGACTTTTAAACACACATCACAGCATTCATCAAAAGATACAATAGAACCGCCCCCCGCCCCCCGAAATATTGAATTTCATACCATATACAATAAACTAAAAATACCCCTGTCACAGCATTCTGCATAACATAACGAATTTCCGTTTACAAAAATTAGTTTTTCTCGGAATGTATAAAAAAAAATCGCAAACATTTTTGAAAAAGGGGAATTTTTGGCAAAAAACTAATTTTTTCACACAAAAACTACCAAAAAAACCATGTTTGGGGCATCGGACGTGTTTGGTATAACGAACTTGTCCAACGGTTTGAGAATTCCAACATTTTCACCAAATTTCGTAAGAGCAGAACATTTCGTTCGAGAGTTATCGTGCGGACTCATTTTGCTCCCATTACTCGTTGTTACTTTTTCGGTTAACTGAAACTGGGTTAACTCAGAATGAAAAGCTATATACAACTACCATTTACATAGTTCATTGCCAGGTGATCCCATACCTACTCAACATCAACATTCAAATACTTGCTCCTGAATATAGGCAATTACATTGCGTTGCCAAGTGGCCCCATACCTACTATATATATACAAATTTTAGTGAGCAATATTTTCGGTTTCTAGGGACTTCAAAACAAATTTCTACCATAGTCCCGGGTTCAAGTCGCGTCATGACAGTGGCTGTAATAGCTGATGTTTCGATTCGAAAATTTACTAAAAAAACGGAACAGATATATACCTATCTATTCATCCTTGTTGTTAATATCAATGTTACCGCGATATGTCCTAGAAAACTTACAACAGTAATTTTTTATTACAAAAAAAAAAAAAAATTATAGACAACAGTTTTTTTTTTATTGTTCGAAGGATACCTCGAAGAATAGAGTCAGTCGAACTAGGTCGATCGATCCGCACACTATACAATGAGTGGTACTAAGTACCAACATAAAAAATTAAAATCCCCATACCCTCCCGCACGCAGTGTGCACGCCAACCGCATTTCAAGTAAGTAAGTATATCGGTTGTCTAATTCATCTGTAACAAGGGTGATTATTCTTTTTCCACCCTCAGTTTCGTGTGTTTCTATAACACGATTATAAATGAACTGATGTAGAAGGTAATTTAACGTTTAAAAGGAATCATTTTTTATCCGAAACTACACCAAAGTTCAAAAATTTTCAAGAATACCATAATTTCGAGAATTAAATCAAAAAGGCAAACCTGCCAGGAAAGAAGGGGTTGGTTCAGTAACTGAAAGGGCAACCATTCTGTTCAAAGGTTACAAGAATCAAAGTTTAGATTGATGCCACTTTAAGGAAAGTTGTCCAAGTTGTCCGAAATTTCTAAAAAGAGTTTTTAAAATTTTTCGGAATTTTACCTCTGGTTCTCCTCAGGAAGAAAACTTATATTTTGAAAAAAATTGATTGCCAATTACTAGTATGTTATGTTTTTATTTTAGTTCTAATAAGGAAGATAACTAAGATAAGGATCTCTGAAAAAAAAAACCACAAAAAAATCAAAATTCTCTTAAATCACGTGACTGGGGAATTTTGGCTACATCTTTCGTTTAAGCTTCATCGATTTTCATAAACAAAATATGTAAAAATTTTGTTTCTATTAACACCCCAAATACAGAACTATTTTGAGTGTGCTCTCATTTCTCTAGCCCCATTTCCGGGAAATTTGAATCCAAATTTCTAGTTTTCTAGGCTTCTTATGGAACACTAATGGATTCAAAACTAAATAAGAATTCGATTTAATTCAAAAATTAATCTAAAATATTTTGATTTAAGTCTATTTTGTTGCATCTTTACCGTTAAAAAATATTCTACATGTACCTATGAAAATTTTATTTTACGATAAATTTTTTTCCACTTAAAAATATCATCCACTTACAGAAGCATGTATATTCATACCTGCCCCCTCACACAACCCCCAATCACCGCCGCTTCGTATGCTACTATCGTAGCGCGGCACACGGTGTTATTATTATTTTTATTATATATAGAATTTTAATTTCATTTACTCTTGAAAAATTTTATTCATATTAAAAAAGTTTCTTCATTTCTCATTTTATAGAATTTATGAAAAGGAATATTAAAAAGAAAATAAAATAATTATAATATAGGAACATATTATACACATATTTTATACGTAGGAACTAAACTATGTAGCTACGGAGTTGTCTGTCTATATACCAACGGAGATAAAGGGACATAAATTCAATACATAAATACAGAATAAAGTAAGTATTTACGCTAATAGGTATATCAGGACGGTTGATTATGGTAGTGATGAACCCCCCCACCCCCACCCACCCACCCACCACGGAGACAGACAGTGATAAAATCCAAAATTTTATTTGATGACGTCATGTTTACAAAAATTTTTCTTCTATAAAGTCTGAAGCAAGAAAGTTTTGATTCAATGTTTACAAAACACATCTTCACAAATGAAACATTCTATACAATATTAAATACGTTGGATTATTATTATTATTATTATTATTAAGGGGGGAGTTCACGCCAGGACCGGCTAATAAACTAATTTTTTTCGAATCTCGTTTTTTGTTTTTATTTCGTTCTGTGGTTCTTTACAAACACGGTGATATATAAAACATGGCCAAAAAATTTTTTTTTCACGTAGAAAAATATTTATTTGTGAGCCGCTGCACAGCCAAGTTACTGCTCGCGATTTGATCAGTAATATTTAGTTTTGGTGTGTACACGAGTTATAGTATGCACTGAAATAATGTTTTTTATTTGCATGCCTTTGTAAACGTTTTAATAAACAGTGAATAAACCGCTTCTTTTGTTATTATTTTTGTTTTTTACCGTTTCCCGAAACTTGTGTTTTTCCCGACAAGAAAAATAATATCTCAAGTTCTAGAAAAGATAGAGACTAAATTTTTTTTTTTATTTTGTTCATAAACATATTGCGCATAAAGTGCTTTTTCCATTTGAACAAATGTAACTGTTTTTAAAATTTTTTTTTTGAAATAAAAAATTGGGATTACAATTTTATAATTAATTTTTAAAATTACCTGAAACCCATACTCAGCTTTATGGACAGATCCTTTAGGAATAAAATAATGCAAAAATATTTGTAAATGTAAAATTGTAAACGCTTAAAAACTTGTGAAAAAGGGTCACCTCCCTCCACAGGGAAGAGTAATGAATGTTTCAAAAGCAAAATTTTCTATTTGAAACCATCCCTAATTAGAAAAACATTTCAACAAGCTAAATAATCATAAATAAAAAAGTTGCTTTTTTATTTGAACTCCTCCCTTAATGTATGTAGATGGCTCTGTCTCTCTATAAGTATATGCTTCGTTCACTCGTTTGCGATAATCACGTGAGAATCAACGTATCGTATACCGACCTATACACACACCTCATTAAAAATGAAAAAAAAACACGATACAATATTGATTAAAAATTAATTCGATTTCAAAGTTTTCTTTTGAGAACGAGTTATTTTAATACGTATAGAATCGAAACGAAATTAATACACCATCAAATCAAAATTGATCAAAAACCATATCGTTAAGTGTAAAAAATTTTTTTCTGATTAAAACACTGCGTGACTTCAGGGTCACAGTGATGTGATATTACTATAAATAATTTTATTAGCAAAAAAAATTTAATGACATCAAGGTCATTAGGTGCAAACAAAAATTTGTTCTACAAAAAAATTTAATATTATATTATGCTACTGGAGTTCACAGTATGGTTCTTTCTCACTATAAACTACAGTGTTAAGTTTATTATTTATTTTTATAGACACAGAAGAAGCCGTGAATTTCTTTTTATGTAAAATATAGTGTGTCAGAATTATTAAGAGTGGATTTTAAATTAAAATTTGGTGAATTATTTGGCTGTTAACCAAAATAACGGTTCGTGTGTTAACCGTAGTAAATTTTAAAAGGTGCAAATATTTTAATTTTTATCACTACTTTTTGACCTTTGCTTCTATATGCGCAGAATTATTTGACTTACGGACGTGAAATTACTTTTAAAACAAATTTTTGAAATTCTGTATAAAATCAGTTCCTTACAGTATTTCATTTCGGTCGCCAGACGACTCGAAAACAACCATATTCATATTTCAATAATGTAGAACTCTAATTTTGGACCTCTTTTTGAGATCCGAAGGTCCCGGAGAGCAATTTCCAGCTTACATTCATTTTTAAGCAAAGTTTAATCAGAATTCACCTAGCTGTTTATTTTGGGTTTTTTTTGAGACCCCATCGGCTCTGGAATTTTGACTTGACGTAGTGTACAACATCTGATTAGGATCTATAAAATTATTTCCTTTGGGTCCTTTATGGGGCTCCAGTACTCTTGTGTACGATTCTAACCCAACGTTCATTTTTTCCAAAGTCTCAAGAGTGGCTGAACAAAATTTGCCCAAGATCCGTTTTTAGCACTTAGGGGAGACATTAAAATGTAGTCTATATTCAAATATTTAAAAATTTAATAGATTTGAGAGTTACTTTATGGTATTCCGTATTAAATATTTGAAAATAAAAACACTTTACTTTGCAAAATACAACTTTTATTTGACAACAGTTCTCTCATCTGAGAATAGTCATATCATAAGAATTTCTATATTCAATAAAAGTGGTATTTTGCCAAGTAAAGTGTTTTTATTTTCAAATATTTAAATTAGTGATGAGCAAATGCAAGACCAAGACCAAGACTTGGCAGTCTTGGTCTTGGTCTTGTTCTTGCATTAAGAATCTTGGTTTTGGTCTTGCTAGAGCAGTTTGAGTCTTGGTCTTGGTCTTGCAAAATTCAGTCTTGGTATTGGTCTCGGTCTTGGTATTGCTAAAGAATCTTGCACTTTCTTACATTTTTTATTAGCGAATTTTTTCCTTCTAAAATCAGAATTTTCTCTCTTTACGGTATTAATTATACTTTTAAACTATTTAAATAATTTAGCAAGAGTCTTGCTTTTCTCTTGCTATGGTCTTGGTCTTGCTCATTTTAGTCATGGTATTGGTCTTGCAGCCATACTTATAGTCTTGGTCTTGCTCTTGGTATACATAGTCTTGGTCTTGGTCTTGCAAAAAATGCAAGACCAAGACAAGACTGTAAGGCCAAGACTAATTTTGCTCATCACTAATTTAAATGGAAAATTAGCCAAAATTAGCAAAACCCACAAGTTATTATGAAAGCTCCCGATTATCTGGTACCTATCTATAGTCGTTGAAAAATATAAATTATACACAAACTTATAAACAGACATAGAAAATTCTAATCGAGGTAAACAATCTTCATTGACAATAGCCTACCAAACAAACAAGGAACAAAACAGCATAGAATATCTAAATTATAAACCATATCACCACACTTTATTATAAGATATGTCACAAATGTCAGCTTCTCCGGCTCACCTCACTATTCCTTATGAATAAAATAATAATGTGACAAAACATATCCAAAGTTTAAAGTCACGAACGAATATAAGGATCATCGCTGGTCGGTTCACGAACAGAACAGACGGTGTTATTGGTACTAACTCTATCAACTAACAATTCCCAATACGGCAGAAGTCAAGTAGGTACTTATTAGACGTCCCATCTAGTCCAGACAAGTAAGTGTCTACATACAAATTGTACAAAATACCAAGTATCTCACTCAACATGTATGCGGTTTAATAGAGATGGAATGGCATATTATTACGGTTTATTACGGCTGCGGCCTGGGATGGTATTTAGAAGTGGAGATAGTTTTGGGAATTCGGAGAAATAAATAATTATTAATGGTTCTGACTTTTTCTTTTTGTGTATAATTACTCTAACTAAAAAGAAAAAAAAACTTTTAAAATTCTTTTACAATTACCGATTAAAAACTTGAAACAATTTTAATTGAAAACTCCCGAATAAAAAGTTATAAAAGTAAAAATTTAACGACTAGAATTTTCTCTTATTTCAATCATTAATTAACTGAACAGAAATTTCGACGAACAATATCAATAATAAATTGAGAACATATTACTAAACAAAAGACAGCGGTTTTTCGGCGCCAACACCATAGTATTATTTTGAGTGTAAAAAAACTTTTTTACACTGTAAAAAATATGTTACAAAAATGCACACTTTTTGAACTGCATAAACACCGTAAAAAAAAACTATCAAAATTTTAGTGTAATAATACTCTTTGTTCATAGCTAAACGTTACTTTTATTATTGGTGAAACAAAAAAAAAAACAAACAAATAAGTGTAATTTTACACTTTTACCAAAATGTAAAAATACACCAATATTGTTGTAATTTTTCATACAAGTGTGTAAAATTACATTTTTTGTTGGCGTAACTAAAATTTATAAAACTAAATTTTTAGTAATTTTACACATTTTTTTACAATTTTTTTTACAGCGTGTAAACGCTACTGACCCAAAACAGAAAGGAAATTTCGAAACTATATTTTTCGGCGTTTCCACCTTAAAAAAGTTACGATAATAAAAAGATTCTTTTGATGTTGCTTTTCTAAAAACTACCATTTTTCCTACCTAATTATTTTTCTCGATAAACTTCTCGATTAATTACTATCACAATTGATGTTCTCATGCCCCACCACAAGATTTCTAACAATCAGTAGTAAGTATCACAGTATTCTGAATAGTTTATACTTGATATTATTATTATTATTGCATTTACACCAAATATTATTAGATTTGGCGAGGCCTATGGACTGTCTACTAATCATGATAGGTGAACTCCATGTTATTTACAGACTGTTCAATGTTATATTATTATTCCACTATTGTTATTGTTATAACAACAACAAGTCTGACATTATCTACATGTTACAGTCAGACGACAATAGTACCAACCCAACAAACAAACTTACCTAGCATATAATTTATAATAATAATAATGTTCAAGTAAACCAACCAAGTGACCAACCAATTGCATGCGGTCCGAATGTCCGGGACTCCCTCCCTTGCTCCCTCACCGTCCAGTTGTCGTCATGTTTAACAAGTGAATCGATTATTATTATTATCGATATTGCACGCATCGTACAGACAGACAGACAGACACGGGACATAGGCAGACGTCAGAGACCGATAACAGACGGACGGACAGACGAACGGAAGGACGGTCGTAAAACGGTTGGGGACTTAAAATGTTCATGTTTACATTAGGTGAATTAATATACATATGCATATTTAAATGTAAATTTCCAGGAGTTGGGTAACGCTAACGGCGGTACTGTTTGGCTGTACCGTCACCAAACCAGGAACGAAAATTTTGGGCGGCATAGAGCAAAAGGATGCATAGGGAAAAGTAGTGGAAACGATCCAACTCTTTAAATTTTTGATCCGAACCTATAATCTTAAAATTCGTTTTGTTTCTGAGAGTGTTTTAGAGCTTCCTGAACAATCTTGGTTTCGTGTCTGTCTGTCGGTCTGTCTGTCTGTCTTTCTGTTCGCCTGTGTATGCAAAAAATCCTACCAAGTATGGCATAACTTTCGAACTATTCCATCGCTTTTGATGATGACTTGAAAAATTGGAGGATTTTCATTGATTTGTTATTTTCCTAGTAATTATTACTTTAAACATTATTAATGTTCCAAATTTCAAAGCCAAGTCAGTGAGTGCCCAAAATTATAATTTTTGGACACTGGCATTTTGGAAACTATGCCACCTAAACGTATGAAATTTAGAATTTAATAAAAAAAATTTTAATGGGGTGGACCCATAAGCATTGTCACTAAAAGGTATGAAATAAAAGCTCTTTTAAAAAACCGACTTCAAAAAGTAAAAAATAATTAATAGCACGATTTTTGAAGTCAGGCGGAGAGTACTATATAAAAAAATGTAGATCTTGAAGAATTCATTAATTTTTCAAGCACATCCAATCGCAATTTTACATACTTCATTTTTTATTTTTTGAAGTCGATTTTTTAAAAGAGGTTTTATTGTAATGCAATTACCTTTATGAAATGAACACAGTGTTTACATTTATTTTACAGAAAGAACGTTATTTTTCACGGTAAGCAGTATTAGTCATACTGTGGTCATACGTCACGCACGCTTTTTATAATTATAATGTATTCTATAAAACACAATACCACGCCGGGAACTGAAAATAAATAAACAAACATTAATTTATTTGTACCTTTTATTGCATTTTACCTGTCGCACAAGGTTTTCCCAATGACTCATTCGAAAATGTGTGAAAATTATTCCTCGTACTGTCTCCAATCAAAAACTAATTACTGTTTTTCTTTAATTATCTCCAACTGCGAGATTCAATTAAATTTATTACTAGTTTGATAGATATCCTTCAATAAATTGACCTATTTAGAAATTCTACCTGATAGAGATCCCGGAAGGTATCTATCGTCGAGCTCAATTAACTCTAATAAATATCAAACAATGAGCCGGAAGTGCTAAACTATCAGGACAGGTATAATATTAATTGTAAACTGGTCGCCAGTAATTGGGATTCAATATAGTGTATGATGCTAGCTTGAAGATCCAAGATAGTGGGTCGATTATCTCCGTAACCGTGAGTCAGACAAAAATTTTGTAAAGAACTTTTTTGTAGATGAAAAGATTGTCTACAACTTTTATTTGAAACATTTTGCCAAAAAATCAATATCGAAAAAGTTACGAACAAAAGTCTAACTTTCGGCGATACTGTGTGATGCTGATTTGAATGTCTAAAATAGTTAGTCGATTATCTCCGTAACCGTGAGTCGGACAAAAATTTTGTAAAGACCTTTTTTGTAGGCAATACAATTATCTACAACTTTTATTTGACACAATTTGGCAAAAAATCAATATCGGAAAAGTTACGAACCCAAGTCTAACTTTCGACCGTATAACTTTTCTATTTTATTCTCATTATTCGAATGCTCCAAATTTTCAAATACCATTTTATTGTGTGTCGTTTTAAAGAGAAAATTCCACTGTCACCCCTCTGTCACCCCGCTGTCACCCACTTACAACCGAAGCGACAATATATGTATAATAATTAACATAAAATCAAAATCACAAAAGATTGAAACAAAGAGTTAGTTAGCGATAAGCATAGATATGGCAAGCAGCCTTACAGTAAGACGACATTCATGGTATTTGGATTGCTGATAAGCCATAACGAGAAGTTCACTCTAGTCATTTTCACTGAACTGATAAGCCTGAATATTATGTTGTATATTTCAGTATGAAATATTTTAGACATTGAATATAATATTATAACAATTTGTTATATTATGATCTTTTGTCTATATTAATAACAATAAACGCTCGCCTGATACAGTATATGAATACATAATATTGTAACAGTTGACATGCGTACAATACGCGACAAAATTATATCGATACTACAAAAAAATAGATTTTAGCGATGAAAGTTAAAAACTGAATTGCAACATCATTTTTTATTAGCGAATTTCTAGCCACTGTCATGATGAGATGTGAACCCGAGGCTGAGAACAAAATTTGTTTTGGTGTCCCTAAAATTTGAAAATGATTTTTACAAAATTTGGTAAAATGGTTGGAAATTCGAATCCCTTGGATGAGTTTTCAACCCAACACGTCCGCAGTCCAAAAGACAGTTTCTTAGTTTTACATGAGTTTTCAAACCACATCTAAATTTGTTTTGAGGTCCCTAAAATCTGAAAATGATATTCACTAAAATTTAATATACCTACATATATGCGTGTGTATGTAAACACATCCAATTTTTTACGAAATTTGATAAAGAAGTTAGAAGTTCCAATTTCTTGGATGAGTTCTTCAACTAGACAAGTCCAATGCGCATAATATGCGTTATTTAAGTATTTTTGGTGGAAAAGATGAGTTTTTTTTGCCAATATTTGCTATAATTTAAAAGCTTGCCGAATTTCTTTTACACCATCGAAAAGGACGGAAAAATTTCGAAATATTTCTAAGTAAACTGATATTCGAAAAATTTAAAAGACGAATTTTTAAAAGTGAAATATTATTCGAAATTTTTATGAAACCATCGTAAGAAGCAGAAAATATCACATAAACTAAATTTTTGAAGCATTATTCTATGTAAACTAATTTTAAAAAAAAATTTTAAAAATTGATCTTAGTTTGTATTTTTTATAAGAAAAATAAGTTTCAAAATCCAGAGGGCAGACAGGTCTCACTGTATTAATTACACTAGTGCTCCGACTGAGAGAAAGAAAAATGCACATGTATTGGTCAAACGGACATAAAAAAAAAAACATTAAATATTTTTTATGTAAACAGATCATTATATATGTATACAGGGTGGAATTTTAATAACTCTTATACCTTTTAGTGAAGTTCGATAAAATTTTTCGATGATTCAGAACGGAATTTTATCGAACTTCACCAAAAGGTATAAGATTTATTAAAATTAGTGCTCTCAGTCGGAGCACTTGTGTACGTTTTTCTAGTAAATATGTACCGATAAAGTTTTACTTCGTGGTTTTTTTGATTGTCAAAAAAGGAAATGCTCTTCAAACTTACTGATTCAACTAACCAAACAGTATCTGTTTATTTTGCGATGCACTGTATTCGGAGGGGGGGGGTACTGTACCAGCAAACCGCTTAATAATAATATTGTAACATAGAAATATGTATACGCATATTATATTAATTGTTCCAGCTATATAGGTGGTTGCTGTTACACCCGGCTAGGTGGCAGTGTAGTGTCCTAAACTAAATATAGATATAACCTAAATAATTATTCAATCAACACAATAATTAAATCAGTGAAATGATTTACTACTAGCAAGCAACCATTGTATATTGCGACGCAATCAACCATATTTGCCAGGCAATATTCCATTCATTGCTGCTGCATTTCGCCAACAACAACAAGAAGCGCAAATTGACGTTGCTGCAGTTATGCATGCAATCAATCAGTTAAATATACATATACAGGTACCCGGAGAACAGAATGTATAATAAATAATTAGACTGCACAATATATTATTATAGAAAATGTAGCAATCAGGAAAATGATGACTATTCGCTAGTTAGGCTACATTAGAATTGGTAACCAGATTGTGGAACAGTATATTGTGTAATAAGTGCGGGAAATTGTCGATTGGCCACTCAAGCGAAGTTGAGCGCACTCACTACGTTCGTGCGCTCAACTTCGCTTTCGTGGCCAATCGACAATCCCGCACGAGTTGCACATACTATTTTTTATCACGAATTTCACATACTTTTTTCTATTATTATTACTATTTTTGACATTTTTGTTACTTTTTAAAATAATATTTTTGAGTGTTCGTTTTTTTTTCTGAATTAAATATTGTTTAGATTACTTTGTTGGTGGTTTCTATAGAAATAATTACGAAATAATTATTAAATGAAAAATCGTGTTTTGATTAAATTTGCGTGTTTTGATTAAATTTTGCGTGTTTTATTGTCAATTTGCGTGCGGAAAGTTTACTTTCCGCACGCAAAAAAGTATGTAGGAAGAGTACAGTGGGCAAACAGCTATTTTGCGTACAGAAATGTGTGCGCCAAGTTAGTACTTCTCCCGCATGAGTAATAAAAAAAAAATTTTTTGGTTTAGAAATCCACAAACGAAAGTATAGAAATTAAATTATATTTTTTATAGTTTATATTTATATCAACTACCATTACATTGTATTTATGATGTGAGTGGAGAAAATAAGAGGGGCGATCAGGGATTAGAATGTATTACTCCTCTCTGAGAATCCTTCCACTGACTCGTGGCCCTATTCGGGGGCCAAAATAAGTTTTTAAAAAGACTATACATACTCAACTAATTGATTTCCAAGTCACTTCAATTAATTCGCTATTTCACACATGTCTTCCCGGACTTTGTTTTGACGTACCTGAAATCAAAAAAAAAAATATTGTTTTAATTTTTACATAATCATTTAAACTTGTTATAAATACTCTTAAGGCAGTATTTTAGTCAAGAAAGCGAAAATTTTGGCTTTTATTGGAAATAGCAAAAAAAATAAAAGTCATTAATATTTTTACTGTATCCTGAATTTTAAAAAATTCTAGACTAGAATACAGCTGAACCTTTTTTTAGACGGTGGCTAGGGACCGCATAAAAAAAATCGCAAAAAAAAATATATTCAAAAATATCATAAATAGCTATAAAAAGTTCAATCCAGATTGTAAAAAAAAAACTTTTTTATACGGTGGTTCGGGACCGCATAAAAAAAGTTTCATCGAAAATGCATAACTCAAAACGCTCAAAACCTCACAATTTCAATACAAGTTGCTTTTCTAAACAAGATAAAGCCTTAATTTACACGCAGAAACATTTCATTTCATTTTTTTTTTATAATATTATAAAAATTTTGAAAAGTACATCGGTAAAAAAATTAAATGATGCAATAACTAATGTTCTTATATGCAATGTATTGATTAAATGCTTAAAAGCCGTTAAAAAGTATTTTTATCAAAGAAAGTGATTATAGTTAATGTTTAAGTTTCATACTGTCTCTTGATCTTGATTGATGCATTTTAATGACCATTTTTGTAAAACCGCATAAAAAAATCGCACAAAAAAAGACCGCATAAAAAAAGTTTAGCTGTACTGCCTTAAATTAAAACACCAAAATGTAACTATTTGCAAAAATGTATCTTAACTACGAATTTTAATAGTTTTGTTGAATAATAAGGTTTTACTGTAATTTTCTTTTTATTTTACAACGACATTTCTGTCTGATGTCATTCACCCAAACCCTATAAATTGAATGAAAAGAAACCCTAATACTTTACGATATCTGTTTATCTAACATATTTTATAATATATAGGCTTCGTCTTGGCTTTCAATACGTATACTCTACGTATAAATATATATGTATACACTTCTCGTTAATATATAAATTCATAATATATAAAATTCGAAATTTATTAATTCATGTATAAAATTACCAATCCTTAGTCAATGATCATATTACATATTAAAAGTTTTACATTTAATTAAAATTTATAATAGTTTACAATAAATTTACCCGTCTCTATTTAAAATTGCTAAATACGTTCAAGTAAAGATGGGTACTGACATACCTCGACTCGAGTATTTTCAATTACACCATTAAAAAGTTAACGAAAACTTTCTCAGAGTAAGTGAATCTCTCTAACTTTGCACACTTGTACAGTGATGAAAAACCGTAGAAGGCTATAGGCTACCTTTTACCACGTCAAAATTTCAAAATATAATTTGAGTTAATCTGAAAACCGATTGAAACTGACCTAAAATCTCTGAAGAAACGAAAATAATTTTTGGCAAAAAATACACATAAACACGTGAGTTGAATTTTTTGACGTGCATATTTCATACTCCAAGAAAAAAATTAAATCACATCGGTTTTTTTTCCGAATCGATATCTAACAAGCCCATCGTTAACAATGAATATTCAATAAAGTTTTGTGGTTAAAATCAAATTTATAAATTTCCTGTATTATCTGCATCATCTATATGAATTCTAAACACTATAACTTTTGAATCCACTTACAAAACTGACTCTGCAGGTACACATATGTAAAATAATTTGCTATTAGTTTTGCAGATTTATGCAAAATATCTTGTGTATATTTATATTGCGGCTATTAGGGACATTTCGGTTCAATAACATCACTTCTGAAATATATTGTGTAAGAATTATTCGTTTTCAGTAGTTTTCATTAAAAATACATGATGTAAATATTGCAATTTGTAAAATTGTACTTGCAAAATATGCTAATTGTGTGCTACAGTAGTTAAGACGAGAAATAAGTAAAAATTGCATATTTAGCAAAAAAGAAATACATATAAATATTAAAATTATGTGAATAATAATTTATAAATTCCATATACTTGCAAATTTTAATAAATGTTCACATCGCCTCATAAAAATTCTTTAAAGGGAGATTCGCCAAAAAACATCACAAATCAATCTCTTTTTATTATTATTATTTTTTTTTACTTTATTAAAAAATTAAATGTACAACATTGTTTCTATATGTCTTGAGATTACAAAAAAAAATTTTCTTTAAAAAAATTCAAAAATGAGGTAGTGAAAAAATGAAGTATAAAAGACATTGCTAGATTTTTCCACCTTGATGGTTCCTCGCGTTCTGAAATCCCCACTGAAACAAAATAAAAAAAAATTAAGAATTTTCTAAGAAATATGCATATTATACAGTTATGGCACTAACCAGGATCTAAAAAAACAAAAAATAAATAAAAAACCAACGAGAAATCGCATTTAGAAAATAAATTTTCAAAAATCACCGCTTTTTCTCGACTATAAACAGCCACGATTTTAAAAATATATGTTACGGAACCACAAGATCCTAGCTCCTGTCAAAATGAAGGTATGCACTTTGATTTATATCTCAAATACTATTTGAAATACATGAGGAACCATGTCGAAAAACGTACTTTCGAGAAAAAAGCATTTGTTTTTTTTTGTATTTTTTTTTTTTAGTAAAGTGCGTGTACTAAAATGCCCATAATTTTTTGATTTTTTACTTTTCTTAAAATAAAATTTTAGGAGAATATTTGTAACACTTTAAGAAACATAATTAGGAAGAAAAAATCTATTTCTTTTCCTTTTTTTTAGCGAATCCCCCCCCCCTTAAGTAACAAAATTCTCAAACTATACCCAAAATAAAAGAACAATAACCTCCGAACTTTAAACTTTTATAATAAATATTTTTAGAAATAAAATCTAACGATATTTTATATGAGGACACTTTTGGGACCAAAAAGGAAATGTCTAACTGTCATTATCTATAAAATTATATTCAAAATTTTGTAAATTATATCATGTACGAGTATATATAAACACATCCAATGTTTTAAATCCTTTCCGGTTTCATGCAACGTGTCATCCAGTGTTATCAGAAGTGCCCATTTTTGTAAATATGAAAATAAAATTTTATAAACACATTTATAGTAGAAAATCGACCCTACGTATCTCTCCTTGAAGAAGGTCAAATTGCTACATAGTAACAACCTTAATAAACAAATATTCAAAAATATAATTGTCTGATGATCAAACATGATCAAATGTTTCGATTTCGAAATACAAATACAAATAGACGCTTAATTAAATATATCGATATTCGAAAATTCGATTTTGAGCGAGCGAGTGAATTTGAGCGGGAGAACAAACAAACATCTACAATAATGTATTCGAAGAAATTATTATCTCAAATGGATTGTCTAGAAAGTTTTTGTTGACATTACTAATTTGCAGTGAAGTTTTCGTCAAGTCCGTCGGTCCGTTTGTCTGTCCGTTCGTTACACTTTTATATCAAAATAGTTTTATGCTGAGACATAGACGATTGTAAGTGAGTCTTCTAATGTTTTTTGTTGTCTCTACTGTCCTTGACTACTACGGAACCCTGATGTGATGCGTGTCTAACACACATTTGGCCAATTTTTTTTTTATAATATCAATCAATATTGGTTTGAATAAAACAGAGTATTTGAATTATGGTTTTAATGGCACTATAATATATATATAGGTATTGACATAATATGCCGTATATCCCTGTCGCAGCATCCTGCATAACACAACGAATTTCCAACTGCAAAAATTATCTCATTCTGAAACTCTTCCTACTTCACAAACGGAATCACTTAACACCAAAAGAGTATTTTCTATAACAATCTTCACTTTCCAAGACGAAGGAGTACCTAAAAAAAATTTAAGGTATTTTTTTTTTTTATTATTTATTAATTAAAATCTACGTATATGTCATTTTCGATTTCACCGAATCTCAGTTGTAAGTCTGACCACAACCGTGGCTGTAATAGCTGAATTTTTCATTCGGTAATTCGCTAATATTTAATCGTGTTGTGTTGAAAAAGATATATTGTATATGCATATATTGCAAAAATGAATTTATGTAAATTTTATATCAAAATTTAAATTCAAAATCGTTTCAAAGTTTCAAATATGATTTAAATTTTATGAATCAGTTAGTTAGTTCCGAAAACAAAGAATAAATTTTGTATTTTTTAATATGTTCTAGCATTTATTTCGACAAAGCCTTACTGCTGGGCTTTAGAAACTATTTAAAACTAGAAAAATTAA
Source organism: Brachynemurus nebulosus (assembly GCA_035578155.1). Classification (NCBI taxonomy): domain Eukaryota; kingdom Metazoa; phylum Arthropoda; class Insecta; order Neuroptera; family Myrmeleontidae; genus Brachynemurus; species Brachynemurus nebulosus. The sequence continues at coordinate 75,722,129 of JAPWDM010000003.1, forward strand.
TACTGTATCAAACCAGGGCCGGATTTATACACAAAACTCCTCCAAAACTTTTTTTTATTTTACTTCAAAGTCTATCAAAGCTATAAATAGTTTCGAAGAGGCGAAAATTTTTTATCTTCCAAATACAAAATTTCGACTCTGGTTTTATTGCAACTCTCGGAGTTTCCTCAACAATTTCCCAATCCTGGATTTCGATGAAATTTTCTGTGAAGGATTCTGTGAGTTGATTTTTAGATAGTTCCCTCTGATTTATCTCAATCAAAGCATTCAATTCTAACGTCCAGTGGCCCCTACAGGATGGGCCGCCTCCAAGGCAACCGTCTACTTTACCTTTTTCGAACTTCGGACCTCCATCAAACCAATATTATCTACAATAACCAAACTAACTAACTAACTAGCTATACCTTTTATTGCTGATAATAAAATTTATTTTAAACTCGGACACAGTACATAATTTTATAATATCATAAACCGCTCTGACGTCAGCTCACAACTATACATATTTTCGGTTAGGAAATGTTAACCGCGCCGCCATCAAGGCTTAAACACATTTACAATATTAACCAAAAATTTTAATCATATTTTGTCAATATTTAGTTTTCGGCTCTATTTTCTATTATGGCGTTTAAATACACTGTGAGTGACGCGCTACCCGAGCCCCGGCCCGATATGTGTGTCTGTGTATAATTATATTAGAGGTGCCTTATTGTACCATGTTTGTTTTCAGTGATGGTTGTTGTTTACTCGCAACTTTGGATTAACGTAAACAATTGTTTACCAAAACTACCAGCAACAGTATCTGTGCGTTTAGGCATAGTATAGGTAGGTAGATAATATGATACTGTATGTGTGAAAATTTCCAGAAATAAATTCAATCAAAACTAATTGAAAGCCGGTACCGTAAATTGGGACTAGTTGGATTACACTGTTGTTGTCGATTCTTCGCAGAATACGTCATTGAATACCTAAATTTGTGTAGCATCTGCAGGTGCGACATCCATCGTTTCAGTTGCATTGAGAGGGTATTCTTTTTTTCATATTTTCAAATTTCAGGTCTTTAAGAATAAGCCTCTAAAAGGATTTACGGAAATTCGAATTATTTTCGGAGTTATGGTGATTTTTTCCCTGTGTACTGTGTATTTTTTCAGTGTTAAATTCAAATTTTTAATATAAATTACTGGAAACTACTTTTTTCGATACGGTTGACATGATATCTCAAGTTCTAATACACCGATTTACTTGAAATTTGGTACAGACCTTCTTAATACTATCAAAATTGGTCCGACGTAGGGGTTTTTGGAATTTCCGTTTTTTACTATTTTTAAAAAATTTTCAACGTTGAAACTGGACGCCATTTTGTGAAAAAATTTGTTTTTTTAAATTGGCCATGTCCAACTAATTCTATATCCTTGTTTATTAAGAATTAACTAAAATTTTATGTTTCAGATCACCAGGAGACACGTTTTTCTTTTTTTTGAGTCTCCACTTTGCCGGCCTGTACCGATCCTGTGCCGATTTTAATTTTGAATTTTTTTAAAATTTTTATAAATTTTTTTACTTTTCAAATATCAATAAAAAACTGTTAAAAAAATTAATACTAAAAATGATTACTGTTTTTTTTTTTTTTTTTTTGTTACGTCCGTAAAATCACTTCAAAATCGAAGCTTTAGACTAAAATACCCCCTTAATAAAGATTGGATCTGGTGTGTAACCTACAATCAATGGGGTTACGGAATGCGCAACAAGAGATCCCAGGATTCCTCTTATAAGGGTTTCCGTTGATTTTTAAATATCGATTCTTCGGACAGATAAGTGTTACATGTTAATCGAAAGTTCCTATTACTGTAAATTTAATTCATTGTTTTTGATGATCTCTGAGAGTGTAAAAGTGTTCTGTTCCAATTAAACCTGTAGCCAAGAGATCCAATATTTTGATCAGACACAAAAACCTCGTTTCGATCCCAAAAAAAAAATTTTAAAACTCTATTAAAGTATTCCCGATTGACGGTAAACATTATAAAATCTTTATCCAAAAAAATGTTTCAAGTTTCGGAAAAGCGTAGGATTTACACAAGTATTAATTAAAATACTTTATTCAGTATTAAGGCGTTATTAATCCCTTAAATGATGTAGTTATTTTAAAATAAAACATGAAGCATACAGTGCTAAGCCGCCGATAAAAGAGGTTCTAGTTAATCGGTAATTATATTCTCATTACGTAATTAAAAAAATTACGTAATTAATCAAATAATTGAGGCGCATGTTTGTGTAATTAGTACTTACTGGAACAGATGAATCACGTCAATCTCGTGTCTTGTTAAATTTCTAGGAACTTTTTTTTTTAGACAATATATTTAGACCCGCCTCCATTAAACTAGATGTTCGACTTCTCAACCGGCGAAAAATAGTTGAATTTTAAATATTATCAACTTTTAAACTGAATCTGACGCATGTACACCAAATGATACTTCACAGTGAAAAAATCTGTGTTAAAATTAACACATTTCACATGTCCAGAACGGAACACTCAATTTTTTGTGTTATTTTAACACAAAGCATATGTGTCAAATCTTTACACAAGATTTGTGTCAATGATTTAACACACAAAAGGATTTACATTTTGTGTTAATTTTGCACAATTACTTAGTTATAATTTTACCAAAATTATATGTGTAAAATTAACTGATTAACTCCAATACTCCAATGATTATGGTAATGATGTTACCGATGGTATTAGTTACCACTACCCCCGCTCTTATAATTAAAGCAATAGATACGAGCGAACCCAGCTTTTTGGTGTTGTAAATACACAAATAAGTGTATTTATGACATTCTTTCGTATTTTACACAAACATTGTGTTATTTGTGTGTTGATAAAAACAGATTAACATTTAAATTCTGTTAAATTAAAATTTTTGTTAATATTTTTATTTAACACAAACACTAAATGTTACATTAACACAGGGTTGGGTTACTTATTTAATACAAAAGTTTTAACCACTAGTTTTTTTTTTTACGCAGAACACAAATATTTTTACTGTGTTTCATATAAATTTTGAATTTATATCGAACAATACAAAGCCATGAATGATATTACCGAAAAGCCATATGATTGATGGCTACGGTAAAAACAGTGGTTTGATATGCCACTGACATATATTTCAACCAATACCGCAAAAAAAAAAAAAAACTGCAAATTTTAATATTAATTTTTGCAACAAAAAAAATCTAAACCAGAGGTTCTACAACCTCCAAAAAGGATTGAAACATTTAAATTTTATTTCAAAATACGCTGCCAATGGGGTGTGGCACACAGCTTCCTCGTACGCGTAAAACACTTTAAAACAGTATTCTACCAAATATATATATACCGTGAAATTATATTCTCACCTTAAAGTTCATATAAATTTGTTGTAACTCAAAATACTTAAAGGCTAAATTATACAATAATAGTAAAAATATTTTAGAAACTAACCCCCAAAATACTTTAAAAATTTGAGCGAAGTGGGACTAGCAGTAAATAAGATATTGACATTTAATGGGATTTCATGGTAGCGCCGTGGATACTATTACTCCGAATACAATGAAATTTGTAGGGGACCATCTAAGTAGGAACCAGAACGCATAATTTCTGACAATTTCATAAAAAAAAATTGAATAGTTTAGAAGCTATGCCACTTGGTGCAATTTAGTATATTAATGGAATGACATGGTAGCGGCGGAGCTACCGTTACTCCGATTTCGATTGAATTCATAGGGGGCCATCTAAAAACCAAACTGCATAATTTCTGACAATTTCATTAAAAACAATCTAATAGTTTGGAAGTTATGCCACTTGGTGCAAATTGGCGACACACAGACGAACAGACAGACGGACAGACAGACAGACACCAAACCAAAATTGTTCAGGAAGCTCCAAAAACGTAAAATGCGCGTAAAAAATTTTATTTTGGAGGGAAAAAATTTTTTTACTTTTCAAAAGTGATCACAACGCTTTCGTTACTTTAGTAGTCTCGGAAACAAATAAACATTTGCGGAGCTATTAGGGTTACTGATTGAAAAGAGACAATGAATCTACAATTTATTCCATCTTTCTCCATTTTTTTGTTACATATATCCATCACTTTTTATTGATCGATCGGTAGACATTTGTATAATAAGTATACCTATACGTATGGTATAGTGTCCTCGAATAGAACCTCCTCGAACCTTTCAGACTTCCGAGTATATATATACATTTTCAGAAAAATATCCGAAGGTATAGTTTACAACTCCATGTGTGTATCCATTTAATAATGTGTATTAAATTTAATTCACCAGATCCTTGATACAGGGTCTTCAATAATAACCTTCACTAGATTTGTCTCCCAAAAAAGGGTTTTATGAATCTTAATCGTTAATTAGTGGGTTAATTTCACTCCCGACAAAATTTCTGAATTGAACCCGTTACACTTCAGTAAGATTTTGTGCCAGTTATATTAAAATTTCCAAGTTTCGTATGAAGACTCTGTATCTACATATTTTTTTCAATAAAATGATTGAAATAAAAGCACACATGTTGGAAAAAAAAATGTAATATATTAATGGTGTGTTTATAAAAATAGAATAATTGTTTATATTCACGTAAAAAATATTTACATTAAAAATTCATTTCGACGTCAAGCACCCCCCAAGCCAAGTCATTTCGATTTAGTTCATCGATTTTATTAAAAACTAGCCGTACCCGCGACATCGTCCACGCAAAGCATTGTTATAAACTCAATGAGAAGTATGTAAGTGTAATAATTATACAGAACTTGCAAAGAATAATAATTTTTGTGTAATGCATTCACATGCCCGAAATGGTTTTTCTATTTTCCCGTGGAAATGAGGCATTTTGCCGGAATAAAAAGTATCTTAAATGTTGCCCTAGGAAATAAGTTATCACCACACCAAACTTCATTAAAATCCCGCCAATAGTTTTTGCGTGACGCGTGAACAGACAGACAGACAAAAGTTCTAAAAATCGTTGTTTTGGTATCTACATCGATAACTATTTACAGTACCAGTACAATTTTCAAAAAATATTCTATGTACAGAAATGGTCTCGTTACAATTTTATTATAAGTATGTATAGATGATTCTATGAATTTTAGTATTACGTAATTTCCGTCTAAACATGGTGGCACCTGTCGCACAAGTGTACACGAAAATGAGAAGGGTTTGTTCAATGTGTACAATGTCGTCGTCCTAAAAATGGAAACAAAATTTCCCATTTTCCCTCACATTTACTAATTTTCCCCACGCCAGTGAATAATTTCATTTGTTCACCGGCGAAAGCTTTCATCTTTTCCAATTATACCGCAAGCACACCGACATTAATGCTCTCTGTATTTAGACCTCGTGTACTTAAATATAGTTGAAACCAGGAACGGTGTCCATAAGTGATCGCGGGCTAGATTGGATTATTATGAACAAAATCAGCCCAGAGTGTGTTAGGTTCATACAATTGAAGTTCCGTTATTTATATAATTATATTTAAATCTTACCAAAAGTTGCTTGTGATAACTGAAAAGTGCTTGAAATGTTCCGCATTGTACTAAAACGTTGTCTGTCCGGAAACTATTATACTGCCCTGGCTTTCCGATAATTCCCGGCGCTATTAAAATCAAAATTTTAGCTTTATAAGCCTAGGCAATCAGAGAAAGAATGGTCATTTTTCTAAAATTTTGAGCCATATCATTAATACCGGTGAGCCAAAAATTATGAAAAAATATTTTTAGAATCGTTAGAGAAAATGGGACCCTTATTTAAAGAGGAATTTAAAATTTAGCACAATGTTAGGCCTTAATGACACATATATGTATAATATACTGCCAGTCAAAAATAGAGCCATTATAATGATATGGCCCAAAATATGCTAGAAATGATCGTCTCCCTGCCCTCTTATAGGTTTTTAGAGCAAAAATTTTGATTTTAACGTACCATCACAGTGTAATCGGCCGAAAAATAATCAATTTTCACAATTTTTTTCGGATGGATAGGATGGGGGAATGACGATGAATTTTTTTTGACGATTAATACCACTATTTAACAATACAAAAATATTTTTTTTATTCACTTTTATTTATTTTTTATAATTATTAGAATTTTTTGAAAAAAGTGTCCTTAAAAAAGGGCGGATATTGGTGACCACGATTGCGGCCGCAGTTTTCATTTGAAAAAAGAAAATCGAATAGATTATCAATCTGTAAGCAAACCTCTATGTACCACCTATGGGAGCTTTTTTTTGAAATTTGAAAAAATGGCGGCGGTTTGAATAAAAAGTACAAAATTTTTTATAGTTTTACGTGCGGAAAAGTAGGAAAATTTCAAAAAAAAAGCTCTCATAGGTACATAGCGGCTAAAATTATAATAATTATGAAAAATAAATAAAAATGAATAAAAAAATATTTTTTTATTACTCATGCGGGAGAAGTACTAACTTGGTGCACATATTACTGTACGTAAAATAGCTGTTTGCCCACTGTACTCTTCCCGCATACTTTTTTGCGTGTGGAAAGTAGCTTTCCACACGCAAGGTGACAATAAAACACGCAAAATTTAATCAAAACACGCAAAGCCGCCTCTTAATTTTTCATTTAGTAAGTATTTCATAATGATTTTTATAGAAACCAACAACAAAGTAATTTAAACAATAATTAATTCAGAAAAAAGACGAACATTTAAAAATATTATTTTAAAAAGTAATAAAAATGTCAAAAATAGTGATAATAATAGAAAAAAGTATGTGAAATTCGTAATAAAAAATAGTATGTGCAACTCGTGCGGGATTGTCGATTGCCCCACACAAGCGAATGAGTATTATATTGTTAAATAGTGGTATTAATCGTAAAAAAAAATTCATCCCCATTCCCCCCGTCCTATCCAACCGAAAAAAATCGCGAAAATTGACTATTTTTGGCCGATCACACTGTGATGGTACCTGAACAAAGTTAGTAGATATTGAGTCATAGATTTTGGGTTTTTTTTCAACAGTGTAATAGTTGCTAAAAAAAATTTAAATAACAAGGAAAAAAAACTTATGAAATGTTCTTTAACTGCCCACTATACAAAACCTATTCATTACTGATTCTAGCCTACAACACTGCAGTCACCATTCTTGGTTTCAAGTAAATAATTTGTATGTACACATAACAATAATAATAATAATGATATTACAAACGCCAAAGAGAATAATTACAGACTGTACGTATATATTATGTATATTAACGACATCGGTCTGTCGTTAGATCCAGATGGCATTTTCATTTTCAAAAAGGGACTATAGGTAAAGTGCGGCACTACAAATACTCTACCTTTTTTTAATGCCACATATATACGAATGTATACATTATAATGTACCTACATATAACAACAACAGAGTATAGAATTGGAGAGGTCGCTGCTTACGTCCTGCTTCCGGTTCCGTCTTGTAATGTATTGCGGGTGCGTTACACTATTATTCAGTCGACCGTGACCAATGACGCGGGGGGGGGGGGGTATTGAAGGGGTATACTGCGAGCTAGTTCGTTTTACTGGTTCGGTAGAGCTACCACACCACTGGATTATCTTCTCTACATAAAATAATTTTATTTTTATTCGTTTTTAGACAAAAAAAAAAGTAAAAATTGTAAAGTGATCCGTCTCGAAGGACCATTTTTATCTTTTTTTAGCAATATTTAGTTTTTATATGTGAGGAAAATTGTAATTTCAAATACGTTTATGTCGTGAAAATCGTGAAAATTGTTCTAGCATCACTAGCACGGTTGGACGGACCTTGCCCAAGTGGCGCCACATAAAATAATTTCATTCTTATTCGTTTTTAGACAAAAAAAATAAAAATTGTAAAGTGATCCGTCTCGAAGGACCATTTTCATTTTTTTTAACAATATTTAGTTTCTGTATGTGAGGAAAATTGTAATTTCAAATACGTTTATGTCGTGAAAATCGTGAAAATTCTTCTGGCATCACCAGGGCCGGACCTTGTCTAAGTGGCGCCCATCAGGGCTGGGTCAAAAAATGTGCGGCCATGTTCCTCCCAAGAAACAAGTGAGAAGCAAAAAAAAAACGTCAAATACCTAATTTTGGCGCCCCCAAGATCTGCCGCCGGAGATGCGTGCCCCGACTGCCCCCCCCCTAGATCCGGCCCTGGGCATCACACGCTTTAGACTAACAAAACCATACTTAAAGCAAGAAAATTTTGATAACAAAAAATGAAAAGTACATAGCCAAATTATCCTAATTCGAACAATCATTGTCCAGAAGATCACTTCCAGAAACTTTTACTACTTTAGAAAAAATAAATTTTTTAATTTGTTGACGTCATCAAGTTTACTAGAACTTTTTCATACCTCAAAAACTGCAAATAAAATGACACGATGATTGAAATTGGATTCGAAGTATAGCTTTTTCTAAAGCTAGAGTTTTTTCCCCAAAAAAATTTGGGAAACCACACGTAAAAACTTGTAGCGCCCTCTTAATTTTGAACTGGATCCACGCCTCTGGTTGGTATATCGGTCCATACAAAATTTAATATATTAATATTAATAATTCTAAAAATATGTACCTACCGTCCATATTTTTCGGAACTAGAGGACCCTCTACATTCGTTACCACAATAAATAAACTCTATGTAGAGATAAATAGCATATGTTTTTGGGTTACCTTTTCCATATATTATAAATAATATTTGTGCTACAATATAATAACTTTTAAAATGACACAGGGAGCTAGAAAATTAAATGTGGTTAGTAAACCTCCCCCCAATGACCTGTACGATAAATTTATTGTATAATAGATAAAAGAGGGCAGCCCAGTTACAAGTGCTACTTGCTCGTAACAATGCCCTCGAACCCAATACTCCCCGCCACCGTATGTGTGGTAAAGTTTCATCAGAATTTATTTAATAAAACAATTGTTACAAAATTTATTTTATTTTCAACTTAAATTATTATTAAAACTTGGTGAATACATATTTATCTGGTTGTTTTAGAGTTCGAATATTGTTAAATATTCTAATACTCTATTACACAAGTACTAACTGAAATAATTTTGGTACTAGAGGTAATAATTATCAGAGTACTTATACAAATTGAAAATAGTTCTAAATGAGTATACTTCACTATAACTTTGTAAGAGGAAAAAATATTTGAGATACATAATATATTGTTAGTAAAAAAAAATACCCCTATCGCAGCATCCTGCATAACATAGCGAATTTCCGTTTATAAAAATTCGTTTTTCTCGGAAACTAGTTGACATAGAAAAAAAGTTTAAAGACCTTTTTTATGTAATTTTTCTTCTCTTTTAAATGGTGTAAAAAAATTTCGCAATAGTTTTTGAATAAGTGGAAATTTTGGCAAAAAACTAATTTTTTGCAAGAACAAAAACCATGTTCCTGGCATCCGACGTGTCTGGCTGACGAACTCATCCAAGGGTTTGGGACTTCCAATGTTCTCACCAAGTTTCGTAAAAATTGGATACTTCGTTATATATATATATATATATATATATATATATATATATATATATATATATATATATATATATATATATATATATATATATAAAAATAAATTTTAGTGAATATTATTTTCGGTTTCTAGGGACCTCAAAACAAATTTCTGCCATAGTCCCGGGCTCAGGTCACGTCATGACAGTGGCTGTAATAGCTGAATTCCATTCTGGAAATTCGCTAAAATTAGACGCCTATAAATTCTTTTTGTCTAAGTCACGTACAAACACTTCAGTGTTATCATTTTTCCTTTGGGTCGTATTTTTATCTAAATAGATTTTGGCAAATTTGGCCGCACTGTGCCACGCGCTACAATCCGGTCAAGTTGCGATGGTGTGACGGTCTGTCGTACCGGTTTGTTCGGTCCTTAATACTCGCTCACCAAAATTTTGTCTAATACGACTAGTACGAAATTGTTTATTTACTCTACAAAATACTATCTATAGGTAAGCCAAGTTTTACAAACAGTTGTGAGAAATTTTGTACTTTATACACGACTGTGTGTAAAAGATCACAACTTACAACACTTTTATTAATCTTTATACTACTGTATATTGTGTTAAAATCTGTACAAACCTTTTACCTATAGCAACCGAAGTTCGACATAATTTTAATGTGTTATATACATACTCATATTAGGCTTAGATAAAGTATGGTATGTAACTCGATTGTAAGGTATATTACATAACCGCTGCTCGGATCTTGCGTAACCTTTTCGCTTATGTGTAAGATGCTACGTAACTAAAACTATTAATTCATATTAACAGTTTGGTTTATAAAGCTACTAGAGTGACCCCTACATCCTAAATATTCCATTCTTTAGGGCAGCTCAAAACTATGAATTTTGCAAAATGGATAACATGTGTTTCAGGGAGTGGAAAAAGTGATCCACCACTTCTCACCACAAAAGCAAATTTCGGGTAATGATCTAAATTCAAGCCGGTTTTTTTTAAATCTCCAATCAGTCCATAAAAGACGAAATTAGTAATTCAAAATCTGTAACTTCCTTTCCTCCGTAACAAAAACCGGAAAACATTACATACTAGACGTCCAATTTTTTTTTTCGTTTTATGAATCGGTGACCCAATTTTTAAACTAGAATAAATCTGAGCGCGCACAGAGGCATTAATTCACATGACGTAGACATCACATCATTAAATCAACGCACGCATATTCACAATACATAATATTTACATATGTTTGCTTGCAGCTTGGGTGTTGTTGTACAGAGAACCCGTTATTCGGTCGCTACAGCACAATTACATGTGTAAAATAGTGTGTTAATTCGATGACGCTAAAACAGCAACGGTTTTGAATATTTAAATTACCTCAGAGTGCGTACAGAGACCTCTACACATAAAAACGCACAATAGAATTTATGTATTAAGTGTACTGCAAACAAAATATATTTAAATGTAGGTACGTGTTCATATTAATCCGATCTAGTTAGTACGGTCACATTTTAGCGTGCGATCAACCATCCGGTCTAGTGATGAGCAAAATTAGTCTTGGTCTTGCATTTTTTGCAAGACCAAGACCAAGACTATGTATACCAAAAGCAAGACCAAAACCAAGACTATAAGTATGGCTGCAAGACCAATACCAAGACTCAAGTGAGCAAGACCAAGACAAAAGCAAGAAAAAAGCAAGATTCTTGCTAAACTATTTAAATAGTTTGAAAGTATAATTAATACGTAAAGAAAGTAAAAATTCTGATTTTAGAAGAAAAAAATTCGTTAATAAAAAAATGCAAATTTTTTAGCAATTGCAAGACCAAGACCAAAACTCAAACTACTCTAGCAAGACCAATACCAAGATTCTTAATGCAAGAACAAGACCAAGACCAAGACTGCCAAGTCTTCGTCTTGGTCTTGCATTTGCTCATCACTAATCCGGTCGAATTTGGAGTGGACTGTAGAACCAAAAAGTTAGATGGTACGCCAACTTCGTATAAAACAGTCAATGTTGAAAAAGTTTGATTTTTAAGTCGGTGTTACCAGTGACGGACAAACTCCTTCGAAGGCCCGAATAACCCCCCCCCCAAAAAAAAAAGATTAATTTATCCAAAAATATACAACCCTAACGAAAAACTTTCTAAACCTGTAGTCTAGAACGAACTACTCCTGGGTACTATCACTAAATTTGGTAGGGAAAACTAAAAGTATTATTCAAAAAATTCAACTTTATGACGTCATCAGGTATATTTTTTTTTTTTGGTTACGATGACTTTTGCTATAGCTCCTTTCGTCTTTTTGAAAAAATTAAACTGTAAAAATTGAATAAATTAATCAAAATACTCTAAAACCTTCGAAGGCCCGAATAAACCGAAAAAACCGATTAGTTTATCCAAAAATACTGCCTTAACTCAAAACTTTCTAAATTGAGATTTTAACAAATTTGGGCCCTCCGCCGTCTGCTGTGGTCTGGGACGGACCGCTCCCAGGTTCTACTGCCATATTCGGTAAGGTACACTAAAGAATATTTTTAAATCACCAAGTATATTTTTATCGGTTACGATGACTTTTACTACAGCTCCTTGCTTTTTCTGAAAAAATTAAATTTCCAAATTCTATAAATTAAACAAAATACTTTAAAGAAGGGAAAAACTTTGAATATACATAGGTATCCAGGTAATTGTTTCAATGAAAGTGAAATACAACTGGACCACGATGTGTTATACTTACTATGCAAACTATTTTTTATTTGAGCCAATATAGGAGAACACAGAGACGTTGTTATAGCCTCCTCGCAGTGAGGAAGTGATCATTTATGTATGTGTACAAGCATTACACGATACAACATTGTGTGTAGCACACAACATTACATTACAAACACAACAAACCAAATATTCAAATTATTATATAAACTTTAATTCATTTTAATTTACATAATGAAGTTACACTCGCACAAAATGTTCATACGTAACACTAATCATAGTATGTGTGCGTACAGTCAATGTCAAAAATATAGTTCAACAGTCTAACAAGTTGTTGAGCCTCGGGTCCGGTACCGAAAAGCCGGCGCATTATCATCTACAATGTTTTATAGGTCACCAACATGTTTCTTCCTTATATGTTTTTGGATACCTCACACATATTTCGGAAAAATGCAAACACCCGTATCCCGCCTAATTTTTAGTGCTCTTTCTATTTATGATGGTGAAAATTTGGTCAATTTAAAGTTTTCTTCTATCTCTTATGGGCAATTCCATGAAAAGATGGAATTTTTGTAAAAATTAAAAAATGAAAATAATTAATCAATATCATGCCTACTTGATACTCAAAAGACAAAATAACTGATTACAACGTTTTTTTTTTATTTTATATTTTTTATCTGTAATTGTTTTTATTCTGTAAATTTAGCTTAAAAATTTTTTACTTAATAAAAAAAATACCGTAACTTGTGATTTTTTTCAAGTGAATGTTAAAATACAACTAAATTTACTTTTTTCTTTCTGCTGAAATAATTATTAGGTATGTTTGTTTTGAGTATTATTTTGATTTTTTGTCAAGCTACGAATTCGAGTAATGGAGGCTATCAAAACCGACAGAAGTTTTTTTAATTACTAAAAATAAACTTTTACCTTTGTTATCTATCATATTTCCCAAAAAATCAAACTAATAAACTGCTTACTTTTTAATAAAACTTGTTTTAAAGTGACTGTAATGTAAGTGACCGACTAAAAGTTACATTTTTATCAAAAATATATAATATTTCACGAAATTTCTTATTAAAATAACTCACTGAAACATTATTTGTCTAAATTTATTTAAATGAAGCTATTTGTTATCAAAACAGAGCAGAAAATTTTCATTATATAAAAGATGAAAAATTGTATTCCTTTTTGAGTAATGTAAGTGACCACCTACTTTATCTTGTATAAAAAAAATTTTTTGTGCATTTTTTGTTGTATGATTTCCCTTGTTTAAAAGTTCAAATCGTATTCGATTTAATTTAAATTTTAGTGAATTTACTAATTAAATACGAAAATATCAAAAGAATTGAATCCAAATTTCAAATAAATTGTAAGTGACCATGGAATTACCCTTAAATAGTTTTCGAGATATCTTAAGAAATTATACGATTTGAACGCCCAGCTTTAGGGGTCGGTTTCATCCCGTTAACGTGGAGGGTGGCCGATAAAAAAAATATGGATTCTTTATTTTTGCCTTTCTTACATACCAGCGAAGTTTCAACGTGTAAAAAGGCAGTGTTCAAACCAGTACGGGTGACCGAGTACCGAGTACGACTTGTACCGAGAGGTGTAGAGGTGTAGAGGAATTTTTGTGTAGAGGTGTATCCGGGTGAAAATTGTTGACATTTCCTGTACTGTACGCTCTGAATGAACGAACGCTTGTTGGTGTGATATTTATTAATCTTGAACGTTGTTGTTTAATTGTATTCAATTTTTATAATAGTGTTGATTATTATGTATACAAAATGATGTAAGACATTAAGGAAATATAAAATCTTACTTCATATTTGGATGGATCCAATCAAAAAATACCAAAAAAATTAGGTAAGACAGTTTCATTTTTAGGGTCCCACACCTTTAAAGCCGAAAACGCAATCATTACAAGATCACTTGCGCCAATCAACAGGGCCGGCGAGTGAAATTTTTCAAAATTTTTCTCTAAAAATACAGTTTTCACTTCTTTCGAGCTTCTAACAGAGGCTCCGGACTCCCGGGCAGTTGCCCCACTTGACACCCTTGATTACTGACTGTTCACTGAACTAATATTCGTACGGAATCCTAACTCTGTGAGTCTGACTCACTCTTGGTCGGCTTTTTTAGTCTATTAATTTTCAATTTATTGTATATATTCAAAAAACGTACAAAATTTTAATAAATTACCGTTATTATAATGTTTTAAATAGATTTTTTTTGTTTGTCTATTATTATTATTTTTTTTTTTTTTAATTTTACCATATTTTATTTTTATTCATTTCATGGCTCCATGCACTCTATTTAAATCCCATAATCGTACTACAATTTCCATTTTTACCGTAATCTACAGTTATCTGAATTGTATTACTGTTTACAGTGCGTGGTAAAAATTATCGCACCCTGTGAGGTTGTTTTTATATTTTTAAGTACTTTCAAAGTGTTTCAAGTGTCACGGCGCTGATACGAAAGTTGTATATATGATAACATCTCAATTATCGGAATATTTGATATTTTTAATGCAAAGACGAATATTGTCTTGAATAATTTTACCCAATTGTGTATCTATTTTATATATTTTTATTTTAAATTTGTTTACGAAGTTTTTTTTTTTTAAAAATATCCTTAACATTTTTTATTTACCCCCTCAACCCATTCTCCCGCTCTGAGCAGCACTTTGAATTGAAGCCAACAAACAAAGGATGATTAACATGTTTTATATAAAAATGAATATTTTCGAAAAATAAAAAATAATAAAGAAGAGCTAGTAGCCTGTTTTTTTTTCCTTTTTTGCATCCGAGACTAAAGTAGCGGAAGCATTGTTGAACACTTTTGAAAAATAAAAAATTGTTTCCCTCCAAAATAAAATTCTTTACACAAACTTTACGTTTTCGAGCTTCCTGAAAAATTTTGGTTTGGTGTTTGTCTGTCCGTCTATGTGTCGCCAGTTTGCAGCAAGTGGCATAACTTCTGAACTATTCGATTGTTTTTAGCAGATTGGTTCCTAGATGGTCTCCAATGAATTTAATCGAAATCGGAGTAACGGTAGCTACGCCGCTACCATGTCATTCCATTAATATACTAAATTGCACCAAGTGGCATAACTTCTGAACTATTCAATTCTTTTTTATGAAATTGTCACAAATTATGCGGTCTGGTTCTTAGATGGTCCCTTACAAATTTCATTGCATTCGGAGTAATAGTATCCACGGCGCTACCAGCATGAAATCCCATTAATATCTTATTTACTGCTATTTTGAGGGTTAGTTTCAACAATTCTTTATGAACCTTAAGGCGAAAATATAATTTCACGATATATCTATATTTGGTAGAATACTGTTTTAAAGTCTTTTACGAGTACGAGGAAGCTGTGTGCCACACCCCACTGGCAGCGTATTTTTCTTTGTCCCCCCCTGTGAACGATATACAAAGTTTGAAACCAATCATCCGCTTTTTAATAGTATACCTTTTCCTTGAGCTATTGCTGAATTACTTTTTATTTTAAATATTGAAATAATGAATGACTGCCCTTTAAATATCTCCCGTGACATCACATTATTCATCAAATCCATTGAAACGTTTTGTTCTATACAATTTTACATCAAAACCAATAAACAGAGCGCCATTGAAAAAATCAGCTAACGCACGAATGAACACGAGTAACAAAAAACCGTGAAACAAATTTTTCATTAAATACTTTAAACACTTACAAAACACTTCGGTCTGTACAAGGGTGCGGGTGGGGGGGGGGTAGATATTTACCCACTTGTGTGACACCCTATGAAGGACTCCCAACTTTCCATATACTTAATGTCGATTTTATCACGACAACGACGAAGGTTATTGACTGTTCAACAACTTCATCATCACTCTGACATGCTTGCTTGACACACGATGAGGTGCAGAGTGGGGCGAAGCAGGGGAGGTGCATCATCAAAGGTGACATCTCAACTGTAGGGTCATACGCGTGGGTGTTTTACGTCAATCAAAAAAATCTGCCTGCTATCCCAAACTAATGGCATGAATGGACAATAATAAAATTTTTTAATATCGTAAAGAATGTGACGTGATGAAAATATGTAATATTTTATTCGAAGGAATTTGATTTCTTTGTCCGAGAAGTTTCAACTGTTGAAAATCGTGTTGTTTTGGGATTTATTACTGCTCAAGCAACGTTTCACCCGGTGATTCAAAACAATAATATTTTTCTTATCAGCGTAAAATATTTCAATTTTACATAAAACTAAAAAAATGACTAATTCTTTTTGTTTTATTCTTTTGTAAACACTTATGATTCAGCATAAAAAATTTATGATTAAAAATCGGTGCTAATACACGGTTTCAGTAGGTGTTTACCTGCAAATTTTGGACACATTTGGATTTACCTATACATATAAGTCATTTTGTGAAAAATCTTAATCAGTGTTACTTTTAACACGTGATTAATTTCGGGCTTCCTCAGCCTAGAGCGTAATAAGCAAATTCCATACAAAACTGGCTTTTTCGAAAATTCGATTTTAATCTTTCTTGGAAACCAATTTACTTAGAACAATCAACAAATTCGAAAATTCAGCTGGTAGCAAATTTTGGCAAAAAAAATCATCCTTTTTGATAAAAAGTACCCAAAAAATTATGTCCTGAGCTTCGGACGCACCTGACTAAAAGACTCATCCATGGGTTGAAGATTTCCAACGTTGTTCCTAAATGCCATAAAAATCGAATTTTTCGTTCGAGAGTTATATATATAAGTTTTAGTAAGTATCGCTTTCGAGTTCGAAAAACCTCACAACAAATTTCTGTCACAATCCTGGCATCACATCTCACCATGATCGTGCTTATAATAGCGAAATTTCGCTTCCAGAAGTTCTTTACCAAATATTAGAAGAGAATCTAGAACAATCGGTACGTCGGTACACGGAGAGAAAAATCATATAATTTTTGTAGATAAAATTTCAGAAAAATTACCATGCTCTCTTATAATGCGTGCGCGATTGACGACCAAAATAAAAAATATGTGCTAGCATGGTAAAATTTAATGTGCTAACACAACTTTTATCACACTCTTATGCATATATGTTATAGGTTAATTCTTGTTGTCGTACTCTTTCATTTGCGCATCTGACCCGCAACCTTCTGTTGCTTGGGCGGTACCTGTAAGAACTTTATGATGCATACAAAAATGATTTCCAACAATATATTCTAATACTAAAGATAGTGAAGTAACAAAATGATGAATTAAACGGTGACATCCCCGTCCTCTAACACAGTGTAATGAATACTGCTTGCTGCTTGTAAGGTGCTTGGTCCGACCCGTCTGACTAAGCTGGTCGTCCACACCTATGGTTGGCTATGTGACTTGCTATGAATGAGGTACATTTCAACAGCGTTCACAACACACACAACCTTCTTTCTTTTTTTTTTCTTTCTACTATTAGCAGATAGCACTTCAAATATTATAATACAGCATGGTAATTTTTGTAAGAAAAACAATTAAAAAATATTGTTTTGTCGGCAATGGAACTTTTTACTGTGCTGTTTTACAAATTTTACGGAGCTAATATTACGGAAACAATAATATTCTATCCTTTAAATTTTCTATGATTAATTATAATTTTTATATTTTTACCGTACAAAATTGAATATGTTCGCCTTTTACACGTCGATTGTAGTGCTGAGCACAGTAATTTTTATATGAATTTTCTCTCCGTGTATGAATTCTGAAAAGAGCAGGACATATCAATTGATAGGACAATGCAGTACTATAGCAGCGCCTAAAAAATGATTTCTACAAGCACGTAAAATCAAAAATTTACCGCTGATTACTTACTTCATTGCATTCCATTACCATCAAGTGAATAATATACATAAATGTGTATTGATTATTGATTTAATTGGTATGAATCACACGTGGTGACTAAATTTTTCGAAGGTAACAAAAACTACAACTACTATTGGTTGTGTAGACCATCTGATCACACTCATTGGTAATTCAAACTGTGTCGCTACCAAATGCCAAAGTTTGTCTTAGAAGTACATTCCAAATATGATCAGTCATAGGTACAAAAATTTTTAATCGGTAGCCCCCCCAAGAAAATATATTGCCGAAAATTATCAAAAAATACGTTTATCTTTTAATAAAAACAATTAATTACATATTTTATTTCATATTGTGTAATAATTGTTTATATTTAAAACAATAAAATTAATTAAATTTGATATCATAAGCAGATCAAATTTCTAATTTCAGTTTTCCACTGAAATATTAAGTGTATTTCAATTCAAAAATCAAATAACTGCGAAAATTTTCGCCAGAAACAAAATTGCAACGTAGGAACAGTAATCACTTAATCAGTACCATTTTTCTCAAATATTACCCACAAAATTTGAGTCTTCCACTTTACCTGATTATGTACTCTAACTTTAATTTCCGTATTTATACATATCGATAATACCTTCGATAAATCTTGCATCAAAGCGATTTCCTAACTAAATTTTTATCTTTACAGCACTCCCACCATATTTAAACATAATATGTATTTTACATTAGAAAAATAAACTTTTTTCGTGGACACATATTTTGCACATGTGCCATTTTTGCACTGAAATAAAAATATTCATACTTATTAAATAAATTAAATATGATATTATAACCTTGCAACGTGTTATTATACAATAAAATTTAATTTTCCACACTAAAAATTATATGATGACCTCATGCGGCAACAAAAATGAATTAATCCAAAATGCAGTTTGCAAGAAAAATGACCTTGGTGGTCACTCGAAAACCCTCGTGACAACCCCCCCCCCCACTTAAAAAACATTAAATTCCCCTTCAACTAGGGCTTGGAATACCGGTGTCTTTTTATAATACCGGTATTTATTCGGTATTAGCATTTAAAATACCGGAATTCCGGTATTTCGGTATTTTTTCGGTATTGAATGAAGATAGTATAGAAAAAAGGAAAAAACATTAAAAATCATTTAATAAAATTAATTGGTAACAGTAATAATAACAAACTACATCATCTATGGATTTTAACAATTTAAATACATAATTTTGTATTTTTTCTTATAGAAAAATACTTAAAAATATTCCAGTATTATGAAAAAATATGAATAAGTATAAGATATCTGGTCATCTGCACATATGGAAAACATTAAGCAAAACTAAAGACCTTGTAATAAAATTTATGTTGTAAATCTAACGTAAAAAAAAATATTCAAAATATGTAATATATAAAGTATTTGATTTTGTTAATACCGAAACCGAAATACCGATATTTGAAATTTTAATACTGGTTTTACAAAACGTTTAAAAATTTCCGGTATTCCGGTTTTTCGGTAGTACCGGAATACCGGTATCCAAGCGAAATACGAAATACGAAATATATTTTTTCAAAAAACTGTACAATATTTTACAAAATTTTAATGTAATTATAATACTTCACTTAAATCTAGGTACCTACAACTAGTGCTTAACCCTAACCTAACATGTACAATCTAAATAATACAATACATGAAAATACTTAATTACTAATGACTCTATACAAAGGAAAATTTTCAAAAAACCTTTAAACATGAATAGTTAAAAATAAAATAAAACTTAACCTAAACACACTTACGCACACACTTTCTCTTCACTTACTCCGTCCGCACGTACACATTTGACCGCCCCCCGGGGCCGAGGGCAGTCACGGTGGGGAGATATCCTTCGGCAGGGTGAACCTCTTGCTCCGCTTGGACAGCGTCTTTGAAGGCAGGAACATGTCAGCAATTCGGTCGTTGTGGTGAAGACGGCATCTGGCCAGGTGACGTGAAGTTAGTGACATTATGTAGTCAAGAACAGGTTCAACGCCTGATTCTTGATGTAGTTGACGTACCGGGGTACGTCGCGGGGCGTTCAGGATAAGACGAAGTATCCTGTTCTGGAACAGTTGCAATTTGGCAATGTTGCCAGATGAAACAGTGCACCACACAGGTGCGGCGTATGTGACGATGGGCCGGATGCACGTCTTGTACAGCTGTATCTTCTTCGCCGTCGGGATGACATTGGAGATGAGTAGGGGCCGCAGTCGGGCAGCAGCACATTCGCCGGCGATTCGTCGTCGTGTTACAGCTGTGTATCCAAGCTCTACCTTCAACAGTATATTCAAAATACTTCATTACATCACATACGAGAAATGTTACACAATTTCTCACAATTTCTCCAATTCTAGCCCGACAAGATAAAATACTAGAACGTAGAAATATACATACGCCCGAACTGTAACGAATCCCCCCGAAAATATATAAATTTAAATGATAGACAGCGTGAATAAATTGAACAAGACAGCCATATCATATACCTACATAATGTGGCCAAAATTAATGTATGTTTATTGTAGCGTATTAGAATAGATAACAGCAGCCAAGTTTAGTTTTGCCGTTTATTCGTAAACTAACTAACTACGTACGTAACCATTTTGTCGTGGCAGTGGAGAAGTATAGCGTGTTGTAGAAGTACCCGTGTTATAAGAGGACATATACAATATATGCCAGTGTGATTGATGTCAGTCAGTGTTAGGTTGTCAGTAATGTCATAGAAGTTGATGACAATGCATATGTAGTGTATATTTCGATACGTTTGAAAAAGTAAATTACGGCGTAATTATTATCGAAAAATTTGATCGACAGTAGTTTGGAAATTTCCAGAGAGAAATATAAAAATTAAAGGTGTTCACGATTCTACTTTTCGATCAAAAATTTAAATTCTGTAATAAATAATTTATTTCTGAAAGAAATTTTACCATTTTTGGATAAAAAATCAAAAGTTTACGACCAAGTTGCCAGACTCATTCCAAAATTCGTAATTTCAATGATTGAATTTTGGAACGGCAGGCTAGTCGTGGAGATTTCGACATCCTTTTAGCGAATTTCCAGAATGGAATTCAGCTATCTAATAGCCAATGTCATAACGCGACTTGAGTCCAAGACTATGGCAGAAATTAGTTTTGAGGTCCCTAGAAACCGAAAATAATATTATACTAAAATTTATATACGTGTCCGCGCGGTAACTCTCGAACGAAATGTCCGAAAATTTGATGAAAATATTGGAAGTTCCAAAGCGTTGGACAAGTTCGTTAACCAGGCACGTCCGATGCCCGAAATATGGTTTTTTTGGCATTTTTCGTGAAAAAGATTAGTTTTTTGCCAAAATTTTTACTTGTTCAAAAATTTTTGGGATATTTTTCTACACCATTGAAACGAGCAGAAAAAATCACACAAAAAGGTCTTTAAATTATTACCCTAATGTAACTAGTTTCCGAGAAAAACTAATTTTTGTAACGCAAATTCGCTACGTTATGCAGGATGCTGCAACAGGGGTATTTTCATATTTGACTAAAATAAAAGTATGTAATTACTAATAAAAATTTTCCTATTTTGATATTAAAAATGCCCCCATTCCCTCCGGTAATTTTTTATTCCAACTGTTGATCTAACATTATGCTAAATTCCAAATTTCAACGTTCCATAGTTTTTGAAAAAAAAACCTCTGTGAGAGACGGATAAGCAGGCACGAAAGTTTCTGTTTTTCCTTTTCTATCGAATCCTAACCCTGCTTATACCAACTGCGCAATAAAATTTAATCAAATATTTCAACAATTTTATCAATATATCCATCAATCTGTATCTAACACACATATCATCAATCCAGGGTAATATAATATACAAAGTCAATAACGACCAGCAATATAGTAGCGGTCCGACCCAGGGGCGGCGGGGGGGGGGGGCAGCGAAGGGGTTGCAAACTGACGATTCCCGATTACACTCGTCACAAGTGTACAGCAATATCTATATATATATATCTATCAATCTATCAGTAGAGTTAAATCCTTTGTTTTTGGAAAAGCCAGCAGTGAGTGAACTTAAATGACTAGTGAGCCTTTAATAATAACCCAGGCACCGACCGTAAAGGCCTAGCTAGCTAGGTAGACCATCAGCGGCCCATTCTCTCAAGCCACTGAAGTGGACACACAAATTGATTCCATCGCGTTCCGATTGAACCACCATAAAGGGGACAACACACACAGGTAGCAGAAATTGTAAAACGCAGTTTATACGCAGAACCAACTACTATTGTAATTCCTGTTCGCCTGATACGTGTGGCTGTTCATATAACTTCGAACTTCTTCGAACGTATCCTTCGAACAGCATCCTTCGACGATGTATTAGGTTAAATTTCGTGGAAAATTACACTATCAACAAATTCTTCGAAGCTAACAAGCTTATAATTATTGTTTAACACAATACCAAATGTGCATTAATTAGACAGATAGATAGATAATTAGCTACGAACTCTAAACAAAGACATATGATGGTGTAATTATCTGAGAAATATTTTTAACGTTTGTAACTACTTACTTGATAAATAAACATTTTCAAATTAAATTCTATTGTATTGTTCTATATGTCGCTCGCTTCTTGCATTGTGTACTTGAATAATTAACGTTTATGTAGGGGAGAAGTGGGATAAAAGGGATATATATATCAAAATGTTGTCATTTCAAAGATGGCGGTCGAACTTTTTCCAAACTGTTTGCCATTTTACATTATTAGTTACTTATACAAATATTTTTTTTTTAAATAAAATTGTAGCTTTTAGAGGTTAATTTTTAATTTGTGTGTGTTATTTATGAAAGGGACACAGAAAACGGTTATGAAGGGGACTATTTTTTGGGGAAGTGTTTCCCCTTCTATGAACTATCGTGTCTAGTTGGAAAGAACAAAGTACATCTTTTTTAAAACTCAGAAAATCTACAACCAAGAACAGATAAATGTTTATTATTGCATTTTCTTTCAATAATAACTGTTTAATTTATTTTTCTATTTGGTAACAAGAATCCCCAAAACAAAAATGTCCCCTTCCTATCCCACCTTTCCCCTACTAAATACAGAACTGCAGATAATAATGATGAATCGTATAGTATATGAATCATTATAAAATATTTAAGTATTAAGTCAAAGATGCGATAATACAACAATTTTAATAAAAGAAAATTGTTTATCTAAACGCTTGTCGAGAAAGCACAAAAGAAACCAGTGGTGACATAATTTAATTGCTATGATTATTGCAAATTTTAAATATAACATTTTTTCTAGAATAGCAAATTCCGTTGACGTAACATCCTGTCTCTAACAGAGCAAATTTTCCACGACTTACATTTAAAATTTCATAAAAGTTAATAAGAATCAAAATTTTTTTAAAGAGAGATTCCCAAAAAAATCCAAAACCGATCTTTTTTTTAATTATATTTTTTTCTTTTTATACAAATAAATATTTTATTAAAAAACTAAATAATATACAATATTGTTTCTACATATCTTGAGATTACAAAAAAATTTAAAAAAATTTTAAAAAAAGAAAACAAGTTCAAAACTGATCTGAGTATAAATAGCTTTGAAGTCGACACTGCGAGATTTTCCCACCGTGATGGTTCCTCGCGTTCTGAAATCGCCAGTGAACCAAAATCAAAAAATCAAGAATTTTCTGAAAATATACAATATACAATTATGGCACTATCTAGGATCTAAGAAAACAAATAAAAAAACCAGCGAGAAATCGCATTTTGAAAATAAATTTTCAAACATCACCGCCTTTTCTCGACTATAAACAGCCGCCATTTTGAAAATATACTACGGAACCAAAAGATCCCAGAGTTCCTGCCAAAATGACGGCATCGAAGAATAATATGCACTTTGATTTATGTCGATATCTCAAATACTTTTTGAGATACACGAGGAACCATGTCAAAAAATGTACTTCCGAGAAAAAAGCATTTAAATTTTTTTTTTAAATTGAATTTTAGTAAAGTGCGTGCACTAAAATTCCCATAACTTTTTTATATTTCATTTTTTCAAAATAAAATTTTAGGAGAATATTTCTAACACCTTAAGGAACATAATTATTATTTTCTTTTTTCTAGTGACCCCTTAATTTTTCTCGAAAACCTCAAGAGTGTTGGAACCGTTACCAATACTTTTACGTTTGGTTGATACAAATCCGTTGATCCATAACTTATTCGATTACCCGCGGATAGTTCTTTGTAATATTTCAACCAGAAAAAAACAAAAATTGTGAATAATAATATTATCTTTTTTCTATTCTTTATTGTTTATTCATATTTCTGAACTAATTTCTATTTATACACAATCGAATAATTGGCTTTCATTTTAACATTACTTTTTTTATCAATTTCCGTAGCAGACAAAAAAAGAGCCAACGGCATTCACCGTTAAAACTGTTACAATAATTGTTACGAGCAAATTGAAAGAGAACAGTTAAACTCTATTTAGACAATTATTTATTACTATTATAATTTTTTAATGATTAGTTTCAATAATAATATATTTTTAGAAAGAAATTAAACTTAATAATATGTATTTCAAGAGGCAGCAATTATCTTGTTGAACGAATTTGATGTTGGTTGATTCATTTTCGTGAAATAATTAAAGTTTTAAAAGAGAAATTTGAATTAAATTGTTTTATTTTAATTTACTTTTTTTTTCTTTTACAGATTACTTTAGCGGCTTTCAAGTCATAGTTAACTTTTTATTTTTTCTAGTTTTAAGGGGGTATTCTAGTCTAGAAATCAGAAAAAATCGATTTCTTTTTTTTTTTATATTTTCAAAGTTCAGACCTTTTAGAATATGCCTCTAAAAGGATTTACGGAAATTCGAATTATTTTCGGAGTTATGGTTATCTTTCCCTGTGTACTGTGTATCTTTGCAATGTTAAATTCAAATTTTTAATATAAATTGCTCGAAACTACTTTTCTCGATACGGTTGACATGATATCTCAAGTTCCAATGCACCGATTTACTTGAAATTTTTGGTACAGACCTTATTAATTCTATCAAAATTGGCCCAACGTAGGGGTTTTGGAAATTTTTGTTTTACTGTTTTTAAAAAATTTTCGTAGTTGAGAAAAGGAGGCGAAAAAATGATTTTTTTTAAATGGACGCCATTTTGTGAAAAGTTTTATTTTTTTAAACTGACTACGTGCAACTAATTCTTAACTAGAATTAACTAAAATCTTATATTTCAGATCACCAGGAGGGTTGAAATCACATCAATCAAGAGACACCTTCTTTTTTGAGTCCCCGCTTTGCCGAATTCAATTTTGAATTTTTTTATAATTTTTATACATTTTTATATTTTTCAAATATGTATCAATAAAAAAACTGGTAAAAATGGATACTAAAAATGTTTACTGTTATTTTTTTTTTTATCAAAATCACTTCAAAATCGAGCCTCTACACTAGAATACCCCCTTAACTGACCTAAAAACTTTGTAGCACAAACAAACTCATTTATTAATTCTTATTCACATTATATTTTTTGACAACTTAAAACATTAAAATAAAATCAGAAAAATTTATCGAAGTTTTTTCTTTGTCAAAAATGTAATTTTCTGTTCAACACGTAAGTCTATTCGTTCACTCGTCCGTTACCACCCCCCCCCCACTCCCCCCACTTTTGTCCCACCACGTGGTGATTTTTTTAGTAGATACAAGTTCGTCTGTCTACGAGGGAAAATTTAACTTTCATTTCGCGATTTCGTCTTCTACGTCTTCAACTTGCGTATGGGCAGGGGAGGGGGGGTGGCCTATTGTAGTTGTTTTATAAAGCTTTCGTCTCTGATAAAATAAATTTTACATATCAGCAAGTCATGAGATAAGAACCAACTGACTACGAAACTGTTTAATTCGAAAAATAGTACTTCTTAAGATGTATAGTACGATTTTAATCACTTTAAGGGGAGATATACCTCTAGACACCTCTTTCGAACGCACAAATCTTTCGTATCCTAGAATATTTCATGTGACCCAGTTTTACAATATCATTTTTTGTAAAAAGGTTAAAAATGAAAATAATCATAAATATGATTATATAACATCAATTTCATTTACGATTGCAATACATCTTTCCATATAAATAAATATATATATATATATATATATATATATATATATATATATATATATATATATATATATATATATATATATATATATATATATATATATATATGAATAAAAAAGACTGAAATCTTTTATGTATCGAGCGAAGCTACAGCCAGCCAGCGAACCTTCTTCTTCACCGTAGCCGTATCAAGAGAGACTCATTCTTATATTTATTACAAAAATATAATATATATATGAAATTACTTTGCTTGCTACCAATCTTGTAATAACATAAAATTCTTCATTTCTGATTACATTAAAATGATAAAAATTGTACGGGGCTTTGAGTTCAACAACGATATAAAAGCATATATTATACAGGCTGAATTTTTTTTAAAAGTTTCCATTTTTATCCCCGCCAACCCATTTAAAAAAAAATTGCTCAAACAAGAGCTGCGTAGAGGCCGGTAGGCACACCGATTGCTATAGTCAGGAAGTGTTTACTGGTTCATTAATTTTTAATATCCAGGTTCATTAATTTCTAATATTTTTTGTATCCTGAAATCAAATTAATCTGAACTTTTCAGTGTAGCTTAATTCAAAAAATTTGAAGCTTATTCATTAATTTAATAAAAGTTATTTGAATTTGTTATTTATTCCAATAGGAACTGAGAAGAGCGCAATATACATATATTACAACACGTGTAAATACGTTAGCTATACATGGTATTCATTGGCGTCACTTCATAATTGTAGAGAGGGGTTATTATGAATCGAAAATATTACTAATAAATAAATATATGTGATAATATGTCATTTTTATGTGATAATTTGTGACGGAAAACGTAGTAAATGTTTTTCTTTTTTTGGTTTTTACCGAATTTCCAGAATGGAGTTCAGCTATTACAGCCACTGTGATGGCGCGGCATGAGCCAGGGACTATGGCAGAAATCTCACATCATTTTCGATGTGAAATTTCACACTTATTCAGAATCCGAAATAAAAAATAGGTCATTCCATTTGAAAAATACGACTTGACCTCAAAATGACCTTGAGAATGAAGGTCAAGGTCAAATGTAAGGTCACCATTTAATGTCCCCCTTCGTACCTAACAACTTTTGTAAAGGTCATTTTTTGATAGGTGGCACCTCTGGCGAGATATTTAGATGCATATATTAAAATGGCCCACCCTATATATATATATATATATATATATATATATATATATATATATATGTGTGTGTGTGTGTGTGTGTGTGTGTCCGCGCGATAACTCTCGAACGAAATGTCCAACTTTTACGAAATTTGGTGAAAATACTAAAAGTCCCAAACCGTTGGACAAATTTGTTAACCAGACACGTCCGATGCCTGGAATATGGATTTTTTGGTAATTTTCGTAAAAAAAAATTAGTATTTAGACATTTGTTGACACCACTGAAAACTCATATGAAAAAGGTCTTTAGATTATTATTCTATATCAACTAGTTTCCAAGAAAAACTAATTTTTATAAACAGAAATTCGCTATGTTATGCAGCACACTGCAACAGGGGTATTTATTATAGTCAAATGGTTCAAATAAGAGTTCTAGATACTTCGTAGTAATCGTTACTTTTTTCGTAATTATTTCGATTGGAAAGTCAATCATGTTGAGTTAAGATATTATTACACAACGTAAATTTCTATATCGTTTAAAATCACTTAAAAGAACAAATTTTCAAAGTGTGATTTTTAAGACGCTATTGCTCGAAAATATGAGTGTTACTGGTAGTTTTTACTCTTAAACTCGGAATCTACAATTCTGATTAGAAAAAATTTTAAAAAATGGAAACTCTTAAAAAACTCGACTGTATACATATAAAAGAATTTCCAAATTTTAGACACTGTTATTGAACTGACATACCTACATACATAACCAAAACAAAAAGCCATGTCAGAACATAAATTGAAAAAAAATGACAAAGAAGTTTTTTTTTCTTTCGCTTTGTTTAAAAACAAGCAGCCGTGGGGTTTCCTTGCGCCACGGTAACTGAAAAGAACACACCAGTGGCCTGAAGGATTGTCTTACCGTACGATACAGAGCACGACTACTACTCTGAATCTACTCTGAATGGAATCATATTCAAAATGAAAGGTGTAAACTTTCTTCCAAACAACAAAACAGGTAACATTCATTTTGTATAAGAAATATAAAAACTCTAAACAGAAGTTTGGTTACATAGAATGTATTTTTTGTTACTGAGATACTATACGTGACAAAAATATTTAAAAAATTATTGGATTTACAACAGAAGAAGTACGTGAAAATACTGAGAGTGGAAAATTTTGTTTCTTACTGTATCAGTATTTTTCTATGCATAGATTACATAATATTCATATTTTGTGGTATGTATGACACAAAGTTATTATAACCACGTATGGTGTAATACCATTATGTCGATTTGGTCTTACATAGTATGTTAATACATACTGCATACCTGTATGAAATTGCTATACGCTGTTAAATATCAATCGAAGACGCGTCATAATTTTTATATCTTCCTTATATTGTAACAATTTTTTTTTCTCTGATTAAAATATATTCAGTATAAAAAATTCTAACAACATTTTACTTAAGGCGAGATTCGCTAAAAAAAATAAAAAAATAAATCGATTTTTTTTCTTCAAATTATGTTCCTTAAAGTATTAGAAATATTCTTCTAAAATTTTATTTTAAAAAAATGAAAAATCATAAAGTTATGGGCATTTTAGTGTACGCACTTTACTATAATATTCAATTTAAATAAAAAGTACATTTTTTGACATGGTTCCTCATGTAGGACAAAAAGTATTTGAGATATCGACATAAATCAAAGTGCATATCATTCCTCGATACCGTCATTTTGGCAGGAACTAGGAACTTTTGGTTCAGTAGTATATTTTCAAAAAAAAGCAATGATTTTTGAAAATTTATTTACAAAATCCGATTTTTTGGTCTTTTGTTTTTTTTCTTAGATCGTAGTTAGTGCCATAACTTTATATGTATATTTTCAGGAAATTCTTAATTTCTTTATTTTGGTTCACTGCGATTGCAGAACGCGAGGAACCATCAAGGTGGGAAAATCTCGGAGTGTCGACTTCAAAACCATTTATACTTATACTAATTTTTTAATTAAAAAAAAAAAAAAATTTGTAATCTCAAGACATGTAGAAACAATGTTGTATATTTAGTTTTTTAATAAAATATTTATTTGTATAAAAAAAAAATAAATAAAAAAAAAACGATTTTTGAGGTTTCTTTGGCGAATTTTCCCTTAAGGAATTCTTTTTCAAACTAGAGAAAAATGTGACAAAAAAAATCATGACGCAGTTTCTATTGATTTTTAACAGAGTATACAAAAAAAAAACTGAAATATTCGCATATTTTTAAATTACCTGTTTCGATTAGAAAAACATACCAATATGTATGTTGTATATAAACATACAACAACAATCTATGTGTGAAATTACATATTTAAAACATTAAATTAAAAAGTGAAATTTAAAAAAAATGGCCGCAACTAACAGCCATTTAAAAACTAGCTACATTAACAATAATAAACAAAATTGATGAACCAAATAAAAAAAAAAAAATATCGACACAAGACGACAAAAAATAAAAATCCGCCAAGTGCATGTTGGGCACGCACAGAGTCAGTGTTCCTCGGCGGTTTGACTTTTTTTGCAGCTTTCGGAATAAAATATACGGTATTTAAATAAATTGTTTACAGTTTATTAAATAACAAAAAAAAAATTGTATCTTTTCTGCCATTTTTTTCAATAATTTCGACAGAAGTTTCAATATTTTTGACAGAAGTTTCATTCCAATACGGAAAAATTTCTCAAAAAATTGTTGGAAATTAATTGATATTTCACCTATAGCAAGTAGGTAAATACATACAAAATTTTCTCAAAAGATGTACCAACGAATTATGGGAGTGTCACAAACAGCTATGACAAAATATTTTTCAAGATATTTTCTTCGAAAATTAATGGATTAAAAATGTATTCACATAATTAAAAAAGAATTTTTAATATACTTAAACGAATTTGAAAAGAAATCTTAAATAATACCACTGTATACTGTTCGTTTATATCACAAAACTAAGACTTTCTTGGAATTACATAAGACAATAATAATTTTCATCATTTTCGCCGCGAAACAATCACCTGAATGACGTAAAAAACATTATTTTATTACAACGGATACAACAATACCAGAATTATTATCCCACTAAATACATAGGAAATAAAAAATATATGGCATATCACCCAAGACGTATGTATGAATTCAATCATTGTAAAACCGCTGTCTGTTTTGAATCAGAATATCAATTTTATGAGCGTATATGCACTTTATTAGTAGAGTAAGTCGTGATATGAACTCGTTTCTTCAGTCAAAACCGTTATTTCACAAGTAAACTACAAAAAAAAAAAAAAATGTACAGTTTAAACAGAAAAGGAAATAAAATTTTTTTACTATAAATAAATAAAAATAATATATTTTATTATTAATAAAATGTTTTAATTGATATTTTACAAAAAAAATCTTATTAGTTTACGATAAAATACAATAAGAGCGGAAAAAATATTGTAAAAGAACAATTTTATTCTTTTGAAATGATTATAAATATTTCGCTTTTTTCTTTTTTTTTTTTTTTTTACAATGAGAAACACACAAATGAGGCAATTATTCAGTTTCAACTAAATAGTGTTCCAGACAATAAGTTTTTTTTTTTTTTTTTTTAATTCGGAATTGAAATTTTTGAACACTTTGACAGCCACTGACGTCATAGAACGTCAAGAGGAACCTTACTAACTCACACACCACGTCATAGGACATCAGTAATTCCATTTAAAGTGTACTATCTGTCAAAATAGTGACCACAGATTTTTAAAGATCAAATTCCCTGACTTTTCCAGGATTTTCAGAAATTTTATTAAAAAATTTTCAGAGTATTTTGTGAAAAATGCCGCCTCTACTTTATCCCAAAAAGCTAAAAAAAATTTCTTAATAACTTTTTAACATTTTTTCTTAAAAAGAGTAAATGACGAAAAAAGAATCCGCGCCAATTTTTAAATCAAATCTCAAAACAAGTGAAAAGTTGATTGAAGTTTTATCCCTAATAAACAAAATTATAAAAATCAATTTTTTCCAGTCTTCCGGTAAAATTCCCTGACATTTCCAGGTTTTCCAGTAATGTGGCCACCATGAGTGTACCAGTTGGGCATTTTGCCATTATAGGTTATGTCTGTCAAAGGACAAAAATTGGTGCTTATATCTCCCAAAAATATTTTTTGTCGAAAATCTTTTTTTCTAAAACCCATCGTTCAGCGAGTTCATTAAATTGTTAAAATAACAATCGAAATGGTGCAAAAATGTTTAAATCCTGATAATTTTCGCTCAATCTGCACGTCATTCTCAATGGTAATATTGTTGCATTCAGGCTTTCAAAACAATTCCCTTTTCTATTTCCCAATTTTTCCCAGAAATTAATCCCTAAAATCAAAATTTTTATACTTGACATAGCTATAACTAAGCCTCCAAATTCTATTTCTACACTTAAATTTTTACGTCAAGATCACCGACGTGTCAGCATTGATACGGAACACTAAAAAATACATTATTTATCCTTGATCAATTAAGTTCCATCAATTAAAATAACACCAAAACACATCATCAAATTATTTTAGGAAAAAAAATCATTCATTCATAAATTAAATTCACCTCCTTCTTTCGAACACAATCACATTCGTTTAGTGAAAACGAGACAGATATAATACACACACAGATTGGACCTAAGTAATTTTACATCAAACGATGAGATGCCCACAAAAAATAACTGTTTTTATATTATAAGCACTATTATCAAAAAGGTGA
Source organism: Brachynemurus nebulosus (assembly GCA_035578155.1). Classification (NCBI taxonomy): domain Eukaryota; kingdom Metazoa; phylum Arthropoda; class Insecta; order Neuroptera; family Myrmeleontidae; genus Brachynemurus; species Brachynemurus nebulosus. Next base: position 75,754,170 of record JAPWDM010000003.1, read on the forward strand.
ATTTAAATACAAAATTAACGTAAAAGCCCCTATACCGGAACATTATTTTTAGGTGTATAATTAAACTGGCTTATAAAAATTGACAAATAAATTAAACACCCATTATTTTTTTCCTAATAAGCATGAAAGAAAGTTCTTTTTAATCCAATGAATATGTTTTTAAAAAAATACAACCCAAAAATTTTTATTTATTAATGTTTCCTTTACAAAATGTCGACATCTATATCCAAACAGAGAAATATTAATGACATCGAAGTTGCGAACCGATATACAAACAGACGTATAATATGAGTAATATGACACATAGAGCAGGAAAGTAGTAGACGTCAAAATAGGAAACATAGAATGGTTTAAGTATCAGACGTAAATAAAGGATCAAAATACTGTATTCAACAAAGATTATTTAATATATTATATGTATTTCTTTAATTAGGTAAGGAAACATTAAATGTGAGGTGAATTTAAATTGAAAAATAATCATTCTATTAATAATAATTTTGTTATCAGAGGTTTCTTTCACAAATAACTTCATTAATATACAAATGTCAAAACTTTTCCGACATATGCTCGCGTTCCGGTATAAGGGCTTTTACGTTACTTTTCATAAATGTTCGATTTCTTGATTGGAGCAGGTCACTACGCATCGTATACTCTTAGTGTGGTACAATTACTTCTGTCACTGTTCAACATAGCATATATTCAACTAAACTATTCATGGTTAATTATTTTTTATTGTTATAAATGAATAAATAAAATTCGCGAGCCATGAAACACAACAACACGAAAAAAAAAACAACATAAAACACACGTCAAGCATATTTGTATGTATGTGTGTATGTATCCCAGAACTATGCAGTATGATTTTTTATTTTTCCTTTTTTTTATTTCGCTCTTCCACATTTTCCACACAATTAATTTCAATGTGGCGCGCGTTTTATTTAAATTTGAATTAACAATAATAAGATTATCGTTGCAGTAAGTCTTTGATATAAAAATCTTTTATTTAAGGACGAACAAAAACAAAAGTTATGTTAAAGCAGTATTCTAGTCTAGAAATTCAAAAAAATCGATTTTTTTTTAATATTTTCAAAGTTCAGACCTTTAAGAATAGGCCTCTATAAAGATTTACGGAAATTCGAATTATTTTCGGAGTTATGGTTATATTTTTTCGAAACTACTTTTTTCGATACGGTTGACATGACATCTCAAGTTCTAATGCACCCGATTTACTTAAAATTTGGTACGGACCTTCTTAATACTATCAAAATTGGCCCGACGCCATAGGGGTTTTGGAAATTATTTTAATTGCTATTTTTAAAAAATTTCCAAAGTTGGAAAAAGGAGGCGAAAAAATGATTTTTTCTTTAAATGGACGCCATTTTGTGAAAAAATTTATTTTTTCAAATCGGCTACGTCCAACTAATTCTACATCCTTGTTTATTAAGAACTGACTAAAATTTTATGTTTCAGATCACCAGGAGGGTTGCAATCACGTCAACCAGGAGACACCTTTTTTTTGAGTCCCCACTTTGCCGGCCTGTACCGATTTCAATTTTGAATTTTTTTTGAATTTTTATACATTTTTATACCTTTCAAATATCAATAAAAAACTGTTAAAAAAATGAATACTAAAAATGTTGACTGTTACCCCCGTAATTACACCCGTAAAATCACCTCAAAGTCGAGCCTCTAGACTAAAATACCCCCTTAAACCTATTTGATTGTTTTAATTTTATGTAATGTGTTGTCCCCACGGGTCTTTACCGGCGCTCAGGTAATAAACTTGATATTCGGGAACAAGAATCCTAATTTATTTTAAGTATTTTTATACCAGATTCGTTTCCACAGGCCTGGCAAGTCCATTTTGCTTTTGTTTTTATTCGACACGGCCCTGAGGACCATTGCGACAGATAGAATAAAAAAGTAAATTAATTTAAGCACCCGGTACATACCTAATATGATCTATCTAAAAAATATTACAAATGAGCGAATAGATCAAAGAGAACAAACACACAGACAACTGATTGTTACGTCACAACGGCTAGTTAGGTAATTCAGTTCACTTCCGCTCCTGTTTGATCAAACAAAGACAAAATATTGGTCAAACTACATACAACATTCAATTAAATGAGTCACTGTTTTATTCATTTTGATGAGGAAAAACTATTCTGTTTTATGAAAATAATAAAAAATAATAATTATTAATTTATGTTTTAGTATTCCGTACTAAAATTGATAAAACGAGACACTTATGCAATCACTTCGGTAAAACAATTCGATATAAAAATTTTAAATTTATACTGGACCCTTATCAACAAAAGGATCGCCCCGGAAATCTGATAAAAATCATAGCTGTTACGAATGTGATGTAAGTAAATTGAGCGAAAATTGTTACGACTGAAAAATTCTAGCACTCTTAGTTCACAAATAGTCATTTTAGAGCAAAAATTTTTTGACAAAAAATATGTTTCCACGATACAAAAAAATCTTTTGTCTTTATAAATTTAAAAATAAAACTATTGTGGAACCCTATTTACCCAAGTGTCACTTGCACTTGACGAATTTCCTTGGCAAATCTTTATGAATCATACAACAGGTACTAAACCTATTAACAATAATCTACAGCATAGAATTAGATGAATCAAATCGTTAACCGCAAGAGAAATTAAGTAAAAAATGATTCATTTAGAGGAATCTTTAATTTCACAGTAATTTAACGTTTTAAATTGGAATTATCACACAAATGGCTTTCAAACATTGTGTTTCCAAGAAAAAAATAGGTTAAAAGGTTAAAAAAATTTAACAATGAATTCTATTTTTTCAAAAAAAACTAAAATCCGTTAAAAGTTTAAAACAACATTGTTGTTATCATTTTAAAAAGGAAACACTTAAACCAACTTTGTCATGGTCTTGAAATTAATCACAGCAGAAAAAAAATATCCGCTCAAAAGATGTTCTTTGAATTCATTTTTATTGATATACTTAATTTTATCTAAGAATTCTTTTTTTTGCCTTTTGACAGTTAGAGTGTGATCTAATTTGTAGTTCAAGTAGTACCAATTATGTTACCACGCGTCGCATCATTGCCCCTCACTCCCCTGTCACTTTGAATGAAAGCATTTAATTTAAATTAATAAAAAAACTTAACATCAATAACACGGAAAGTGTTCTTGGCCCCTTAAAGGTTCTCTGACTGGTCTCAAAAGACCTTAGTGAGGAGAATTCTGTCGCAAATACATATTTATTAAATTATACCTACTATACAATTAAGGCTCTTTATTTTAAATACAAAATTTGAAAGTTAATAGAATAATTATGGTAAAGTATTATAGACCCACCTTTGCAAATGTACTGATATTAATCTCAAAAGGAAATAGATTTGTGTCTCCGAAATAATTGTTTAATAAGTGGATTTTAATGAATTAAACAAAAAGACAAAGAAATGTAAACTTCTTACAAAAATACATAAATTATTTTTCCTTTATTTTATTGGATCCCACGCTTAACTCTAAAATTCCAGGACCAAAAAAATTTTGAGAGTCTTATTACATGAGAAATTTGTATTTTTTTCGAATAAATTTGCATTTGAGTGTAGTAGGATTTTACCGAAAAAGATAAATTTTTATGGCGTTTACCTACAATAAAATGTCCAATGAAAAATTTCTTTCCATTTTTTTCACACATGAGTCAAAATATTACGAGCCTATTTCGATTAAAATTGATTACCCCAATTTTGAGAAAAACGATTTCAAAGTTTTATAATTTTAACACGGGCTCTTATGGGAAAACTCTATTTTTTTTAATGAAATGAAAACGTGTCAAACGAATTTGATAAAAATTTAATATGTTATAAAATACAAAGTTACAAACCATATTTAATACGAAATAAAAATTATTCACTACACCGTTTTTGAAATATAGTTTATAAACATCATTTTACAACGTTTTTACAACGCTTTTTCAACAATGCTTTTATCTTGCTGCAAGTGGTATACAAATATAATAACTGAAGAATATTAATATATTATTTAATTTTTAATAAAAAGAAATTTTTTCGCTGAGATATACTTTTGTACCTGACTATCTCGGAGTTAATTCAGTAACCTTGAATTTCATCACGCATTACTCAATACTCGTTAAATTTTAATCTCATTTAAAGTGCAATTTCCCGATGATGGCCGTTATTATAGGCACTCGTTACCAACCAGATTGTAAATTTTTAATTTACTTGTATCACTAAACGAACCTTCATAATATACGAGCAGTGCGTAACTTTACGTTTAATATATATCGTACACTAATAATATAAACTATTATTAATATTAGATGTGACCCTATTAGTAAATAGTAGTAACCATTAGAGACAAACCGTTCATTCCATTACAGATCTCTCTCTCTCTCTCTGTGAGTAGAGTCAGTCAGTCTGTCAGTTCGTCAGTCAGCATCCAACTTCATTTATTAATTAATTATTATAATATGCTATTAACTTCAGTTTGATCATATTATCCCCCCTGCAGTCCTGGTTTTAGGTAAACGTACCTTGCGATCACCGTCGTAACTTAACCACAAAGTTGCGCACTATAAATCAAGAAACTATGTATAAATTCCAGTGCAGCGAACTTTGTCCGTTGAAGAGAAAGAGGCTACAAGAATTCTATTTAAAATATTTCGCAAGTGCTTAAGAAAGTGTTGTCAGTATTTGTTTGAATTACATTGTAGACCAAGTGGTCGGAAAACGACATTTCATATTACACGACCTAAGAGTATTCTAGCTAGTGGCGAAAACGAAGCTACAAGAAGTATTTTTAAAATTAAACAATTGTTCTTAAACGCTTCTGTAATGCTGAAAAAGGTGTCGATATTCAAATTACATGGTAAATCAGGTGACCAAGAAAAGGTATTTCTTATTGAGATAAAAAAAACTAAGTTAGTCGAGAATTATTTATTAGAAAATACTCTATAGAAAAGCTAAAAAACACACTTTTTAGATTAAAAATAAAAAAAAAGTTATAGCCTCAAAACTTTTCACACTTTGATTAGACCTAAACTTTTTTACCATAATTTTTTATATATTGATTTCTCGCCAAAATTTCTCAGATAAAAGTTGTAGACAATTATATTATCTACAAAAAAGCTTCTTACAAAATTTTTGTCAAGCTCACGGTTACATAGTTTTGTACTCAAAAACTGAACTAATATTATTTTTTACCAAAAACGAAAAGTCGAAATATGGACACTGCGTATCTGACACACACAAAGGTACAATTATTCTACTTTAAATTCCAAACGTATGTTGATTATTAATAAAACATATTTTAATGGAACATTGAAAAGTAAATAGACTAAATATGTCTCCTTTAATATTGCACGCCCGATAAGAGACAGGATCCGATAGGTTAACTCGCTTTTTCAAATCAATTAACCACTATTTGGATAGCAAATTTATGTTTATTATCAATTACCATTAGGGAATGGTTTCCTTTAGGGTATTCCCCGAAGTGGATTTCTTAAATAAACCGCACTTTTCAACTATATTAAAAGTTGTTGCTTCAACAAAAATGTCTAAAATATACGTTTCTTGGTATTGTTACCGGGGTCATTACCCCCGGAAGTACATAAGACAATCAAAATCACGTTCGATGATAAAACAAAAGAACAAAAGGACCAATTGTTCCGTAAATCTTTCTTAGCCCAATCAATACCTATTATTTTTAATAATCAAAAATTACTTGTGTTATAAAAAAAAAACTGGTTTCTTATTTGGGGTCATAGAAAACAAAAATCACCATCACCGCGACTCGACTAAGCGAAACCGGAATATAATGATCAGATTTCAATCAGGTTGTGAGTATCTGTACCGGAAATAGAAATTTATTTCTGTTCTTTGAATGAAATCAAAAACAAGATTTATTTAAAAAAACACGGTGCATATAATAATATGTGTACGTCCGATACAAAATGTTTTGTCATATTTCCGTTTCCACAATTTAATTGGTAATATTATTTTCAAAAAAAAGAATAATCATTTTTGTAATTAATAGCAGGTGTAAATCCGTTTACTTTCACCAAATGACGGTTTTCCGGGAGTTTTCTTCAAGAATACTGTCGCAAGTAATCGTTTCGTTTTGAAAAATATACTTCAAAACTCTATTGGGTTGAACATTTTCGAAAAAACTTCAAAGAAACACTTTTAAAAACTTTTCGTATTTAAATATCGTAATAGATGCGTCATCGCATAATAAATGTACTAATACCTCTAGCATTTCTTAGGCTTCATAAAACAATGATGAAATCGATAGAGGATTATATGGTAGCTCACTAACAAAAGGTATTATTTAAAGGAAACAATTTTTTTTAACGTTTTTATAGAATAAAATATTGTGGGAAGTTTTCTCAATGACAAATATCAATAATAATAATTAAATAATTAAAATCAATATTAGATCGCAATAGAATTTGCGGATCATCCCAAAACTTGCTAAGAAAAATGAAAATATTTGAAAAGGTGAAGGTACTTGGATGACCCAATTAATACGAAAGGGACCCCAACATTCCAAAACTATTTCACTGGGGCTTATTGATCGATTGACCCCACTCAACTGATTCGCTGCATTAATACAAACATGATAGTTTCTTAAAAATTTCGCCATTACGTGTAAATCCCGAACGTGTCCATTGCGCATATTTTAAAATTCACAAACCACCAATCAAAAACTTCCTTTAATTGTTAAGTCAGCGTACGCTTATTCAAAATTCAATTGTGCGCATTCAACGTCCATTGTTGTAATTCAACGAAAAAATAATGTTCGTTTTGAAACAAAGACCTCGTAATAAAACGCCGCAAATATATATAAAATATCAAACAATCAATGAATGACCGTTTGACATTAAAAAAAAAGCGGAGATCTTTACTGACGCAAAGTTACGTAATACATCTGCAAACAAAATATACCTAACTATGGCGCGGGGTGCAAGCGGTACAGGTACGTGTAACGATTGTATACTGAATACACAAAACCGACATTTAAATTGTTTAAAAACAACCAAAAGAAACGACGACACAGGTGCAAAGAACCTGTTTCTCGATCTTTTTGAAATTGTAACCGATTTTTTGAAACAAACAATTTTTTTTTTACCTCTGTCATGACCTTGACAATCAAAAAACAAGAAAACTTGTGCACAAACCTGTGTTAAATCGGGATCATCACGAAGTTTCTCGTCCAACGACAAATTTTCCACCTCACTCGTGAAAATGAAAAGAATAAAACAAACACTAAATAAAACACACTTTTTCAACGATTGTTTCTCCATTGTTGAAACTGTTGTAATAAAGCGGCTTTGTTTTTTCTTTATAAAAACATAAAAAAATGATTCAACTAAAAAAACCTCCAGAAAAACAAAACAAAAAGCAAAGAAAATTCACCAAACGAAAACACAAAATCAAACAATCACGACGACGAAGATCCGAAAAGAACAAAAAAAAATTCCCAAAAACTATTCGAAAAAAGTTTTAACAATTACAATATATATTCAATATACAGTAGTATTATTGGATACAAATATCACCAGAGGATCCCCCATTAACGTGACCGGAGTATCGAATACGCTCTTCAAACTGTTACTGGAATTTTAGTTTTTGTTATAGTGCGCCGGTCGAGTAAATTATTGTACATTTTCGCTGTCGGTATCCCCACTACGTGTACACTACGTCAATTCTTCAACTCCACTGTCGTAGTCAACCTCAACCAGCGGCCACGGAAAGTGTGCAACCAACATTCATTGGTATCGCGACTTGGATATTATCATCTCCATCGGCTTCAACAATAAAACGGATCTTCTGGTGCATTTGAAAAAAATTACAGATTTTTATAGGATGCATTCCCAAAATATTGTCTATTTGATGTGTCTACGTCAAAAAATTTTGCAAAAATGTGAAAATTTTCACGATTTCGCATGAAATTGAGTCGGCTTGGAAAATTGTATTGTTTAAATACACAAGCATCTTACAACATTAATCAGCCTTTTTGAAACCGTTTCACTAGATACATTTAAAACAATACGTCTTAATTTTTTTCCCGGCGCCTCCACCATGTTTGTGGGACCAAAATATAGATTGTTAGTAAATTTATTCAAAATTACGGCACTTAATTCATAGTCAACATAATTATGTCCCCCCAACTTTTACTTGTGGTTCTCAGGGAAGTAAAGCACTGCTCTGGGTAAGACTGAATTTACCCTAAGTGCCTAAAAAAATTTCTCATTAACTTTCCCACTCTTTCACCTTTTCCTATTAAAAAATAAGTGACGAGCAGAAAAAAGACAGCTCCCATTTGATATTAGTAAATAAAAACATTTTACTTTACAAAATACCACTTTCATTGAATAGAGAAATTCTTATGACATGTTTCGGTCAATATGACCATTCTCACACGTTTGAGAATGGTCATATTGACCGAAACATGTCATAAGAGTTTCTATATTTAATAAAAATGATATTTTGCAAAGTAAAATGTTTTTATTTACTAATATCATTTACAATAAGTGACGCGAATCGATAGATCCCATGTCCAAAATTATCACGTGTGTTCCAAATTTTGTCGGCTCTAAAAATTTGTCGCACGGGGCCAGTGCTCCGCGGGTCCCTAATGTAAATCCGGCACTGGCTCTAGGCACAGTGGATAAGGCAATCCTAGTTTATTTTTATTTTTTTCGCATTTACAAATTAACATAAGCTAGCAAACCGAAAGAATTCCACCATTTCAAGACTCTTTTTTTGCCCTCACTGAATTTGCAACTTACAGTTCAGTACGCAAAATTTTATCTTACGAACGCATCAATAGAAAACTCCAAACCCTACGAATACGCATGTTTTCGCCGCTAGCTAACATATCCCAAAAGTAAATCACTAAATTATGATATTCTTATCAGTTGACAAACTTGTTTCGGTATTATTGTGATTTATTTAAATTTTCGATACCGCACAATATATTCGGAGTTATACATACATATATACCTACAGTGTCTTTCATAAACTTCACTTCATATGGAAAAATTTTCGAAAAAAAATTTGTGAGGTTAGTTGACCTTACATTTATTATTATTCAAGTTAAATTTAAAAATTTTTCATAATAATCATTATTTAATCTTCTCGCCCACTATTTGCTATCTATCTAATTTGCCATCTACCGTTCAACATCAAATTCGTAATTTACCACTCGTTTCCGGTACACGTGTGTTTGTTTACCTCTCTTCTAAGATTTTCCCCTCTTCTTAACCAGTCCATTTATTATCCAAACTGAATTCAGTTCAATTCAGTTCACTTTTCACCTGGAGATGCTTTAATCAATCGAAAACTAGTTTGTAGAAAATAATATCTTTCTATATTTAAGCGAAAATTTGACAAAATTAAAAATTCTTTCAATATATTCATGCTGGATTATCACAAAGTAAAATTATCTACAATTAATTATGTAAAATTATTTTCAAAACAATCAATATTAAAAAATTTTTCCACTAGGAGCGAGTTTTATGAAAGACACTGTACACAAATAAATACTTATCTATGATATTACATAAAGATTATATAACAATCGTATACATAAATATATGTATATGCAGTGTCATTTAATGTGGCGCCAGGCCAAGTGACAACTTTAATAGGTCAGTATAGAATATTATGAAGATGGTATTTATTTATTATGTATATAAAGTATATATTACTGTAGAAGTTAAAATGGACGATATTTCGAAACATAAATTTCTAATAGGCTACGATGGCAATTACTATTACATTTTACAGATTAATAATGAATATAGGTACAAAATAATCTTAATTATACATATTTTGTTGAATGTGTAATGTATATTGTTTGAATCGTTTATTACGTAAATAATTAAGCAGCTACAAAAGCTCGATTTTCGAAATATTTGACTAGCTAGCTATTAAAAATTTATATTAAATAAATATTATTCTTTCTAAGAATCAAATGTACCGCAAAATAGCTTCAATAGCACTTACAGGGTTAGTGTAACTATTAGTTAAAATAAAATGTGAAAAACGGCAGTTCAAAAAGGTATATATACAATTCGTTCCATTTGACGGTAAAATAAATCAATTAACTATTAACAAATACTTATTGGTAAGTTTGAATTTTCTAGATAATAATCTTTAAGTCATATTTATTGTTGGCCATTGTAGTAATGGTTGCAATCAGAAAAGAAAACACAGTTAAAGTAATACTTTAAAATAATTTTTTCATTCCTGCTAATTTTAAAAAGAACAAAATCACTTTCCATCTGTTCCTTCAACTTTAAAAGAGAAATGTACGAGCTTTAAGCTTATATCATTTTGAAAAAAACCACATGAATGACAAAATTGAAATTAATGAATATAAACATTTGCCTTGAAAGAGCACACAAAGGACGGAGTGCGAGGAGAAAGAAAAAACGACAAAAATAGGGAAAGTAATTATAACAAGAGTAGAGAACACAGGAATTATTTAAACTTTTTTTTTTTTGTAAAGTTTTATATACTTGGCAAAGCGTCTGTTAGTTGCCGAAATTACGTGACAATGAACCTATGTGAAAATAATCCGCCCATTTATTTTTACCGGGTGTTTTGGAAAACTAAATTAAATTTATTTTTTAAAGTAAAATTGTCAAGATTGCCACTGTTGTTACGTTGGGCAAACTAGTAATCAAGGTATTTATTTTATTTAATGTGCTTTCGATTACTGAAATTTTTTTTCTTTTGTTGAGCTGAGTTACGATTTTCTAAGCAACATGTAACTTTTTTTGAATCAACATTTTTTTTTTAGGTATTTCCCGGGCAGTGAAGAAATTGCCAATAGCCTTTTTTTCCACACACAACCAAAAAAAAAAATTACGATATTACGTATTGTCCAAATCTATAATACAATCAAACAAAAAAGAGCAAATTCATTAGTTTCAAACAAAAGTAGATGACATGTGATACGGTTTCCTGTAGGTACTACTGTACTGACACAGCATCCTGCATAACCTAGCGAATTTCCCAGTTTTTTCCCGTAGAACGGTTTACATAGATTAATGGTTCCAAAACCTATCGCACATGATTTTCTTCACACTTTACCCAAAAAAAAAATATTCTTCTTGACGACCAGTTTACTTGGAACAATGATTCAAAAATCGATCAAATCCTTGTAAAAAAAAACTCACAACCACAGCAGCTGTAATAGCTGAATTTTTCGTTCGGGATGAATTTCGCTAATAACGCTACTGCGTATCACGATGTATCCACCGATAGTGTATTAAACCGTGGCGTAATTTATAAAAGGCTTTTGTCAAGTGAACTGTGAAATGATAAAACAATGTCAGGAAGTGTTGTGCGAATGTGGCAGGCAGGTAGCTCACTGGCTCCGTGGCTTATTGTATGCCGCCACAGTACATTTGTTTTAAATCAATTACAATTATTGATTTGGAATTCCTTCCCCCCGAAAAAAGAAGAAAAAAAAAGATTAATTGAATTAAATAAATTCAACTTTGTTTCAATAGAATGGTATTTATTGTATAAGTCTATTATATTCTCTATCTGTCTATAACACTGGAGCGGATCCAATTCTTAAATTGAAAGGGGATCATTTTTTTTTTTTTATTGTCTCATAATACTTTTTGCGGTACATTTGTGGTACATATATCTCCGTTCCGGGGGTGACATCACCCTCATGATCGTCCCCTTTTATACGCCCTTGGTGCTACTACTATGTCTAATTTTGGTAAAAATGAAAAATATTTCAATATTTCAGGCATTAAAAAAATTTAATAAACTTGACCTCATCAAATTAAAAATACCTTTTATCTTAAATCAGGCGCTCTATGGACGTAATTTGAATTATGTTGATTGGTTGAAGGAAAAATATTATTATTATTATATTTTTTTTGTCACCATTTTATTAATTTATTAAAATTACCAATTTATAAATTTTGCTTCCAATTAAAAATTAAAATATCAAAATATAAAATAAAGAAAAAAAAAATTAACAATGATGCTTGAAACATAAACTTTTGTAAATTTCAGATAATATACAAATTTTATAAAATATTGTATTTATTTTTTTTCATTGAAATTAACTTCCGGTTAATTATATAAAATTCAAAACAAAAATGAAAAAATATTTTTTATTCAGTAAGATTTCAATAAAATAAAATAAATTACATAAATATAAATACAATATATCAAAAATTAAAATTACCAAATCATTCAACATACTTTACACCAAAAAAATTAAGGTAGTTGCTCTGAGATAGTCAGATACAAAAGTATGTCTAAAAAAAAATTGTCTTATCAAAAATTAAATAATGTATTAATATTTTTCAGTGATTATATTTGTATGCCACTTGTTTTTTTTAATTTCCGCGCGCTTATGTTGTAGCAATTTAAAAATATTGTTGAAAAAGCCGTGTAAAAACCTTATAAAATGATGTTTAAAATTATATTTCAAGAACGGCGTGGTGAATAATTTTTATTTCTTATTAAATATGGTTTGTAACTTTGAATTTTATAACATACTAAATTTGTATCAAATTTCTTTGACACGTTTTCATTTTATTCAAAAAAAGAGCCCGTGTTAAAATTACAAAACTTTGAAATCGTTGTTCTCAATATTGGGGTAGTCAATTTTAATTAGAATATTCTGGTATTATTGGTATTGAATTAAATAAATATCTAGAGAAATTTCGTTAAAATTCTTTGAAAAAATCGTTTTATCAACCAACTACCTTAAAGAGAATTCTTGGCATAAATTTCATAAAATCTCACAATATAATTTTGCAATGTTTATTTTATCAACCTGCTATTTGATATCACTTGATTAAAAGCGCATGTAAACTTTCAAATAACTATTTTGTATGCAATAATCGAATTTATAACAATTTAAAACTTTCTGAAAAGAGAATTTCTTGACTTTAATAGCGAAAACTATTAACTACTTAAAAACTATTACGTTTACTTTTAAGAAAAACAAACTTCTCTCTTGATTGTAGAATTCATTCAATTCGTCCAGATAGGCAACTGAACTAACATAACTGTGGTTAGATTGCTTGAAACGTACATTCTCAGTCATTCTTTTGTATGATTGCATTTATTAATTTTACGTTTAAAATAATTGTGGTATATTTTATTTTAAAAATATAACCATTTTTCTTATTTTGTTCACATAATATGGTGAAGAATGTGGTTTCTTGTGGTTGGACATTCCTTATAATATTAAATTATTATTTTTTTAATATAAATACTTAGAATTTTTCAGTACTAAAAGATATTTTTATGCGTTTTAATAAAGTTTTCAACGATAACCAAACAGTATATATTTATAAATTTTGAATCGAATTTGATGTTTTGGGAAATAAAACAGTGTTAAAATAGTTGCTTTTCATTCAGAACTGATATTCAGAGCTGATATTTTCGAAAAAATTTTATGGGACATTAAGTTTTGTAGATATATCTAAATTTAATTACCAGATTTTACTGCAATTAATAAAATTATTTTATTATTAAATTATGCACGTTATAAATCTCGACAGTTTCGATAAATATACCAATAAATATTACAATGTTTATAAAATTGCACAATGTTGTTATTTGAAAAATATTATTCAATATTTTTCAAATCGAATTACAAAGTTTGTTTATGTTTTACTAGGCTTCCTAATTTGGACTGTTAAATTAACTGTCTACCATTAAAATAAGATACTATCATCAATTCATCACTTTTTTTAATATAGGACACACATTAAAGATGCCTTGTGAACAATTGTTACATTACGCCTTAAATACTAGACGCTCATAAAGCACAAAAAAAGCTCTCAATAGCTCATTTTATGATGACACAAACATACAAATACAAGAGCTATGCAGCAGTCGCAGTCACTATGACAATATGCTGGAGAAATACAAAGAAATTAAAGTACATCTTCCTTTTTAGTAATAATAATAAAACAAAAGTTTATTATACCGTATATATACACATAAAACATACTTTATGGTGCTACTATAGTACCCGGTAGAACTTTTTTCTACAACAAAATCTTAGTTGGGCTTGTAGGAACATCAGAAAAAGGATTTTTGTCAAATCAGTCATTTAACTAAAACGAATTTCGTTATTTTGTTAACAAAAATGAAAAATTCACATCCTGGTTTACGAAAAAAAATTTAAACTTGTGACGTCAGCAGGATTACTAACATTTTTCAGTGCTATAAAAATCGTAAAAAAAAAACGATAGAATAGTGAAATTTTTAGGGCACTATAGGTTTTCGTGGGCGTTTTTTTCATTTCTGACAAAATTAAGCATGTAGCATTTGAAGAAGATGGTCTTTTCTGAAATCAGTCCCATTTCTAAAAGGAATATTGTAATTTTGATCGGAAAAATGAAAAATTCACGCCCAAATTGCCCTAATTCACCCCCAGTCACTTTGACTCATAGCAATTTTAAAACATCTGGCTTATAAAAAAAAAAACTTTTTAAACCTGGTGACGTCATCAGGTATACTAAAATTTTTCAGTACTATAAAAACCGTAAATAAAATGATAGAATGGTGAAATTGGAGGGGCAATATAGGTTTTCGTGGGCGTTCTTTTCATCCCTGAAAAAATTAAGTAGGTAGGATCACTAGAAAAAGGACTTTTGTCAAATCAGTCCCATTTCTAAAAGGAATATTGTAATTTTTATACCAAAAATGAAAAATTCACGTCCAAATTGCCCCAATTCAACCAATCACTGTGATTCAAATCACTTTCAAAACACCTGGCTTAAGAAAAAAAAATTTTAACCTGGTGACGTCATCAGGTATACTAAAATTTTTCAGTGCTATAAAAACCACAAAAAAAACAATAGAATGATGAAATTGGAAGGGCAATATAGGTTTTCGTGGGCGTTCTTTTCATTCCCGACAAAATTGAGTAGGTAGGATCACTAGAAAAAGGACTTTTGTCGAATCAGTCATATTTCTAAAAGGAATTTCGCTATTTTGATAGCAAAAATGGAAGTTTCACGTCCAAATTTTCCTGATTTAGGTAATCGAGAGTGTAATATGTATACTACGACGAGCTATAGCAGGAACAACAATATTAAAAAGCTGATATAGATGGCGTCGCGACGCTTTAGTGATAAATGACAATCCATTATACATACATATACATACAGATAGATAAATACTACACACAGACATTTTCAAATCAAACAAGCAAAAGCAGCGACCAACTTAAAAGCAAGCGGCAGTATTATCATCACAATTTTCCATTCAGACTCATTATTGAATGACTCTACGTAGATGGCGCGATGTGACTGACAAAGTTCATTATTTAACTCAATCATTTCTTTTACTTCTTCTGGACACGATAGCGATGATATCGCGAGTTTTAAAGTTTTGCATCATTATTAAAACTCTTTTTGTCACTAAGTAAGTAAGCGATAGATATAATTCATTTTAGAGTAGTGAAAAGTCATCATAAATTCTTGAACTAGATGAGACAATAATTGTATCTGACAATATTTTCTAATGTACTCGATCGAAATGTGTCACAGAAATTGATTTTAGATAGTAGCGGGAACAGTAATTAGGTAAGAAGTTATTTAAATCTTCAAAATTCCTTCGTAGAGTTTAAGTTTCAAGCAGGTTCGAAACCAAAATTGAGGCCCCACTTATAGTGACACCCTGCTCGGACTACAATCTAATTTTTTGTAACCTCCTTCGAGAAACAATTAGTTATTCTTGAAAGGAGTCCGGTTTGTTCTGAATTACTCCACGACACGAGTACAGTGGTATTTTTTCTAGTAATTAGAGAAAGTTTTTATTTCCTTCCTATTTTCTGGACTCTTTTTAACTACAGGTCCTGGAATAAATATAGATAGTAAGTAATAAGCGGCCTAGTTTTCATTATTATTAGTATAAAAATATATATATATATATATATATATATATATATATATATATATATATATATATATATATATATATAAATTAGTGGGTTAAATAAAAAAAAAAATTAATTAAAATTACAAGAATGAAATTATTAATACAAATATTTCACAAATTATAATTATACATATAGGAGAGACTGGGGTAAAGTGGCCATTGGCTTTTACTCACCGGAAACTACTCCAATCTTATGGCGAAACTGAATACTAGATTGTAGACAAGCCATTAGTATTCTACGAAAACATCAATGATCAGTTCCCTAGATTGTATGAATTATGACGAATTTTCTGAATTTTCGAGTGTTGATGTAAAATAAGTTTTAAGTTGTATTCTCATTATTTTTTTATTAATTACAAATACAATTTTTTAATTGGGATAGCTAAAAACTCTGTCTAATTACCTTTAAAATGATGGTAAAGTGGCCAGGCTTATAATGGGGCAAAGTGGGTCAGTGTCTCTGATCGCTGCTCAAATTGAATTCTTAGAATATTGTAACATATTATATTAAATTCAAAACTTTTATTTAATTCTTTATATTTTATAAACAAAGGAATTGCCTGAAATCAGTTTTTAGGGTTCCGAGAAACAATGTGAAAAAGAAACCCTTATGATGAGATTTTAAGGTCCGTCCGTCTATCCTTCCGTTGATATATAATAATTAATGATACAAAACAAGGTTTGATTTTGTATATAAACATGTTTATTACTTCAAAATTTCTTTTTGGGTTAAAATGGGTACTCCTGGCCACTTTACCAAACATAGTGAGGTAATGTGGTCACTTTGCACATGTTACAAAAAACAAAAATTGCAAAAATACCTTTCAAGATATTGTTGATGTATTGATGGTTACTGGTTCTGCAACTATATGCTAAATACTTAATAATCTGTATTTCTTTTCAAACAAATAAACTAAACAACCTTTTGTCTTAGAGTGGCCACTCGACCCCAGTCTACCCTGCTCATTACTGTAGGCAGTCGAATTCAATTAATTAGTTTTTATTGTTAATTTCATTATACAACAATTAGATAACAGCACCAAACACTACTAAACAAAAGAGATTCTACAATAATTACATTATCGTAATTATTAAGGGGGACCACTAGTGTGACCGCCTGAAAAAAAGGTGATTTTTGGGAATTTTTTTGAGAAAACTACTGTATGGAATGTTTTAACATTTTAAGGATACATTTGTTGATATATTATAATAAATTTATGATAAAATTTTTGGACCAAAAAATTGAAAATTCAGTGAGTAATTTGCGATTTCGCAAGGCTCCAAAAAAAAGTTCCCCCACTGCTGCAGTGATAGCGACCTTCACAGTGCCTGAAATCAAAAAAACCAAAATAGAAACTAAAAGGTATTACCTGTGCCATTAACCTCAATCGAAAGTTTTTAAAAAAAGTTTCAAATTTTGTGCGAAAATTTGATGATTTTTGGCCTTCAAAAATTATATTTTTTATTCGATTAGAAAACTGGAGGTCATGGTACGAAGAAACATATACAAAAGAATCTGCAATAAGAATCAAATCGATCGGATGATTTGTCTTCAAGTTATAACTGCAGCAAATTTGAAAAATGTAGTTTTTCTTTACCTTTTAGTATTAACCACTGAGAATTTTTACTAAAATTATTTACGATGTACTCACTATAACGGTCATAGTAAAACTGGATGAGTTGTTTAAATGTGCCAGGGTCTAGCTTCTCCGCAACATGTGACTGGCAGCCACGTCCAAAAACTCCCGAATTATCAACCTTCACGCATTTCTCAATATCTCAAAGTTAACAATGAACATCAGAATCCACTCTTCGGATGACTCTAACTCAAAAACAATTTGAGTTATGGACTTGAAATTTTAGTATGTAATTTTTAAAGGTATAAACTATCGAAACATGCAAAAAAAAATTTTCGAATTTTTTCAAAATGTCACACTAGTGGTCCTCCTTATAATAATAAAATTATTCATAGAATCCATGTTTTTTATTTTACATATTATAAAAATACATATAATTTTTATGGTTATCGATAATGTTAAATTTAATTGCAACATACATCGTTTTATATTAATTGCAATTAATATCCAATTAATTATTAATTACATTGTAATTGACTAATTAGTAATTACATATTCTACATATTAATGCCAATCTTTTTAAATGGATTAAACAATCAATATAATATAGGCAAACAGTTGAACAGTTGTGTACATCAGATTACGGTAATTAAATTAGGTTTGAGTAATTATTTGTATCGTATAGGCAAATACTGATGCAAATGTGTATGCTAAGTTACATACATTCCGATATCTTCATTCCAAAAATAAACGTCAAAAAGTACATGAGTTGCCTAGTTTCAAAATCTACTAATTCCATTTTATAAAAATCGTACGAATTCGTAAAAAACCGTAACTCAGTTCAAAATTAATTTTTCGATTAAAAAGTCATAATTATATTAACTAACAAGGTAAAAAATATGATTGGTACTATTATCAAAAAACAGAATTATCGTTTTACCCCTTTTTTAATCAAAATTATTTGGATTTAGTAGGTTTTGATGGTAAAATTTATATAAAGCGCGTTTCGAAACAGAAATTATAAGGGAAATTTATTAAAAAGAACTTGATTCAGCAATATTGGATGTATCAGGGTTAGACGATACAGTTTGTTTTGTAATATTCTAAAATATTTTCATTTTGTCACTTAAAACCAAAGTGCTTACTTAATAATTCATTTACATCTACGATTTCATTATTTAAGATTTTAGATAAATACTAAAATACAAATTTTACGTGAAAACATAATTTTATACTTCATACGTCCCGCATGTCAGTGAAAAAATTAAAAGTTGGAACGGTTAAAATCTAAAATATAGGTTATGTATAGATATTTAGCAGGATTTGAAAAGTTTTCAATGTAATTTTACCAAGATCTGAAAATTATGTTATATTTCAGTTGCAAATTTCTTTAGCAAATAATTAAAATTATAACAAAAAATGTTTGGGGGCATATACTTTATTGCATTTAAAAGATAATGACTCTAAAAAATCCAAAATTTAAAAACTGGATTTAGTAGATTTTGAAACTAAGCAACTCACATATTGATTGGGCGTTTAAATTTTTTTAGGGGGATGAAAAAACATTAAAAGCGGTAATAAATGTATTCAATGGATGTTACAAGTGAGCAAAATTTTTTGTGTAATTTTCTATTTTTGTAATGTTGATTGCAGTAAAAAATTGTTAAATTTCCGCTATGATAAATTTTGTAATATATTTTTGATTGTACGTCGCTCGAATGGCAATTGTTAATTAATTAATTTTTTCGTACATTGTTTAAAAATATTCATAATTAATAAATTGAAATCAAGTACAATACTAAAAACTGTTATTAAGGTTCCGGAGGAGAATCTCGGAAGGAACTTTAGACATAAAATTTTGAGGTACCATCACAGTGTTATCGGCCGAAAAATAGTCAATTTTCACAATTTTTTTTCGGATGGATAAGATGGGGAAATGGGTATTAATTTTTTTTTTACGTTTAATACACCACTATTTAACAATAAAAAAATATTTTTTTATTTACTTTTATTTATTTTTTATAATTATTATAATTTTTTGAAGAAAGTGTCTTTAAAAAAGGCCGAAGTTTTTATCTGGAAAAAAAATCCAAATGGATTATCAATCTGTAGGTAAGCCGCTATGTTCCTATGGGAGCTTTTTTTTTGAAATTCGAAAAAATGGCGGTGGTTTGAATAAAAAGTACCACATTTTTTAGTTTTCCGTGCGAAAAATGGGAAGATTTAAAAAAAATTCGTTAAGTGCGTGTTTTGACACGCACTAAGTAATGTCACCTCAGTGAAAGTGTTAAATTATGATTTTTTGGCTCGTTTTTTAAGTACAGTGAAAATACAGCCCTCTTGCGTTTATTCAATATGCATCTACAACTCTACAGCCCTCTTGCGTTTATTCAATGTGCATGTACAACTCTATAATAATGTTTCCCCCACTATGATCACACAACGATATTAATATGTCATCCTTTGATGACATAAAAAAGACACTTTTTTAAAAAAATTATAATAATTATAAAAAATAAATAAAGATAAATAAAAAAATATTTTTGTATTGTTAAGTAGTGGTACTAATCGTAAAAAGGAATTCATCCCCATTCCCCCATCATATCCATCCCAAAAAAAAAAAAATTGTGAAAATTGACTATTTTTCGGCCGATCACACTGTGATGGTACTTTAAGAGTTAAAAATAGATTTTTTGTTAAATTTAATTATTTGTTCATATTTTATTTAAACGTAAAAATTTTTAAAAACGGCCAAATTGGTTTTATAAATAATACATGAAAAATTATTAACAATACTTATTAAATAATTTATACAACCCATAATTTTATGCCTTTAACGAATCCTTTTTTTAAAAATTTCACCCTGATTTTTATTGAAATAAAAGAAAAAAAACCTTTTTTTTTATTTAAACATGATTCCCTTTTATGCATTTTTGATGAATTCATAAAAACGACCGACTTAATAACGTCCAATTTTTAATTAATAAAAAACAATACAAAATTTTCAAAAAAAGAAAAAAAATGAACAAACATATTGAAAAATTTTTAAAGGATTTTTAATAAAATGAAGCCTTTTTAATTCGATTCGTTTCAACTAAAGTTACCCTTGACCTCATATATAGGATCATTGCCACTCCATAGTATATTGTTACACAATCGTATAGAGAATTTGGCTCAATATTATGAATATTGAGTGCGCCAAAAAGTTTAAAAACATGGAAAAACTACTGTATACAGTGGCCATCCAATAGTACGTACTCCGATTTTACGTAGTGACGTCAGCGATTCTCCTCTCACAGATATGTTGTTGTTTGTCTGTGTTGGTGAAAATTTATGTACCAAGCCAGAGTCAGGGCCGTAGGTAATATTGTCTGAGGGTCTCGTAGCCTTTAAAAAATTTAAAATTTCACTGTAGATATATATGCACATATTCTGTATACGTAATATGCAAAATACAAATGCAAAATGAGTAACGTAAAATTCTAGAATATTCTAATCGTCAACTAGCAGAGATATCAAAAACCAGACTTCACCGTTGAATTGGTCATTAAAAATGAGATTAAACAGTGCAGTTTGATAAAAATTCTAGAATGTTCTATTTGTCAACTAGTAAAGATATTGAAAAATCAATTGTAACATTTAATTGTCCATTGAAAAAGAGGTCAAATTACACATTTTGACAAATGTTCTGGAAAGATATTCAAAAAAAGACGTCGCCATTGAATTGGCTACTAGAGATGTGCTCGTGAGTACATTTTTACTCACGATCACGCACAGTCACGAATTAGCTTTTGTACTCACGCCCGATCACGAACGAGAAAATTTATTTCTTTTCACACTCACGCACGATCACGAACAAAAAAATTTTATGCTTTCACACTCACGCACGATCACGAGCAAAAAAATTTTATGCTTTCACACTCACGCACGCTTACGAACACTATCGCTTTAACAATCAGTTAAAATTATGTCCTTGGGATAAAATCAGAATACGGTTAATAGGGCTAACATTATTACTGAGATTAATACTGATGCAAATTATATACTATTTAATTTTTTCTGGAAAGTGAGAAAATTTTCAAAATTTTTCATCTAATGATTTATTGTTTAATTTTTGTTCTTATTGTATTTGTATATAAACATGACATTTCGCACAACCAAACCTAATATCTAGTTTTTTAACAAAATTGTGACAAAATATTTTTTAGTACCTATAAATACATAGAAAATAATTTTTTTTTAAAAATAATGATAATAATAAAACAACTTAAAATATTGAAAAAGATAATATTCCTTTAAGAAACCCCTCTTTGTATTATGTCTTCATGACCATATTGTTCAAAACTGACCTTGTTATTTACAATTATACTCATTGACTGAGACCGTATATCCACACATCGTGAGAGATGCAGGCTAATTTTAAGAATTTCTTAAAAATTTAAGAAATTATTTAAAAACGGAAGAATCAGAAAAACATCATAAACACTGTTGGATATTTCTAATTTGTAAATCATTTTGTATATACTCCAAGTATCTCGGTAAAGAACTGGAATTTGTTAGTAAGGGTTATTGGATTTCTACCTACTTGTGCTTGTAAAAACCAATATATAAAAAAAAGATTTTTTTGTAGTTAAAATATCAAATTGGTTTAGTTAATATTCTCTAAAATTGAAAATAATAAATTATTTAAAAATTTTTTATTCATGGTCTTTAACTTTTCGTGACTCACGAATTATTCACAAGAAATTAAATGTCACGATCACGCCCACTCACGCACGATCGTAGAAAATTATTCACGATCACGATGGGTCACGCGTAACCCGACGGGTCACGCGTGAATTCACGATTTTGGCACATCTCTATTGGCTACCAAAAGGAGAGCCCAAGTACCTAACACATTTTGAGAAATGTTCTAGAATATTCTATTTGTCAACTAACAAAGTTATTGGAAAATCTATTGTACCACTTAATTGTCCAACCGAAATTAAACTAATGTAAACCAAATGTCCGATTTTGACAAACAATTTTTACTATTTGACGAATAGAATATTCTAGAACATTTATCAAAATGTGCTATTCCGTCTTTTTTTTGATCACCAATTAAATGGTGCAATCGGTTTTTCGATATCTTTGTTTGTTGATGAATAGAACATTCTAGAATTTTTGTCAAAGTGTGCTGCTTAATCTAATTTTTAGTGCCCAATTCAATAGTGAAGTTTGTTTCTGGTATCTTTGCTAGTTCACGACTAGAATATTTTAGAATATTTGTCAGCTTCCGCTATTTGGCGTCTTTTACGCTAATGAATGCGATAGTGAAGTTGATTTTTCGACAGTTTTTTCGACAATTGGATTTGTGGTGTATTTTAATATGGTACATTTGGTAACACTTACCAGCATTCCTACCAATAAAATAACAAAATACTCAACCAATTCATTATAAACGTAATTACGTACGTTCAGTAGTACCTGAAAATTTAATAAAACTGGGCTCACTCAGTATATTATAAGCACACAACGAGTACTGTTGGATCAATATTACACATAGAAAATGTACTATACCTAGGTGAATTACGTCAAACAAAGTACGGTTCATAACTACATACGAGTACTATAGGGGAACAATGGGTTCAAATATCATTTTTCCCAATTGTTTGGATGCACTATGCAGTGGGCGCAATCCTTTCCCAATTCAGTATTCAATTGTTATTTCGAGAATACTTGAAAATGTTGCGTCATCGTAATAGATATTTGTGCGATAATGTCAAACGTTCTAAAAAATAGTTTTAATTTTGTTCAAGGGTACTGTTTTCCAGAAAATTTATTTATTAGCGAAATTTTAATTAAAAAAATGTTTAGCGAATTTAATTTACAACCTTATTTATTGCGTGTTAATTTTTTGTTACGTTTTCATATGTAGATAATAATTTAATTAGAAGGTAAAATAATTAATTTAGTAAATTTCAGTTAGTTATCTAACTTTTTAATATATTTAATTCGTAAATGATTAATTCTGTTTGAGAGTTTAATATACATATATTTCGAATAAATTTCTGTAACGTTGTCGCTGTTAGTTCTGCGATAAATTCTTCATTGTGGGTACAGGTTGCTTTAAATGTAAACTGATTACATAACAAAGAATTATTTAGGTATCATCACAGTGTGATCGGCCGAAAAATAGTTTATTTTTTATAATTATTATAATTTTTTGAAAAGAGTGTCTTTAAAAAAGGGTGAATATTGGTGCCAACGATTGCGGCCGCAGTTTTCACATCTAGAAAAAAAAAATCAAATAGATTATCAATCTGTAGGTAAGTCGCTATGTTCCTATAGGACCTTTTTTTGATACCTTCCTATTTTGCCACACGGAAAATTATAAAAAAAATTTGTGCTTATTATTCAATCCGCCGCCATTTTTACAAATTTCAAAAAATAAACTCCCATATGAACATAACGGCTTACTGACAGATTGATAACCTATTTTATTCGATTTTTTTTTTCAAATGAAAACTCAGGCCGCGCACGAATATTCGTCCTTTTTTAAAGACACTTTATTCAAAATATTATAATAATTATAAAAAATAAATAAAAATGAATAAAAAAAATATTTTTGTCTTCTTAAATAGTGGTATTTATCGTAAAAAAAAGTTCATTCCCATTCCTCCATCCTATCTATCCGAAAAAAAATCGCAAAAATTAACTATTTTTTGGCCAATCACTCGGTGATAGTACGTTAAGTAACGTTTGCTTTATATTTTAGTTAATATAAATAAAAAACATCAAACATGAGGGGCCCGGGGTTGCCTACCCGGATGCCTCCCTCTCGCGGACCTGCTGTCTCTCTTTTAAACATTAATGTAGAGATATATAATCCATTTCTTTCTGACACCATGTGTATTTTATTAGAAATATTCGTAGTAAATTTTACAAATTTAATTTGCAAGAGTTTATAATAATATTTCATTTAGGTATAATTTCCAGGTATAATTATACTAATTATTAATGTTGCTAATGAATCATTGAATCATTTAATCCTGAGAAAAATTATTTCATTTTCCCAATATACCTAATTAGTAATAATATAAGCACAATTTTGTAAAATTTTCTTAGAAAATCTAATTTATTTATTTTATGCAAATGATATTCGCAAACTTATTTATAAATTATATTATTATAGAATCTAAATGGAAAATTTCAATTTTGAGAAAAAATAATTTTATAAACCGCCTGTGTCTGTTGTTGTTGCTACTTCAACAATTTGTCCTTTCATCCTACTAATATTTATTTTGTTTGTTTACCCTGTTTATTATTCATTCATTATAGCAGGATATCAGCACAAAAAAGAGCAAACATAAATTTAAAAACAAAGAAATTGATTCCTTTCAATTTCAGTGTTTGTTTAAAAAACGAAAAAAACTTTTACGTAACGAAAAACTACATAAAAAAATTTCAAACAGAACTATTTACTGATTTTCTTGGGCACGAAAATTATTTATAGCTTCCAATACCCACCATATCCTCCCCCCATCGTACAGTCAATGACCTTCCAAAAAAAAAAAAAAAAATGAAAATAGATTGCCTTTACTATTTCTCCTTTTGATATTCGAAAAATTCTGACATTAGGATTATTTGGCATTGAAACTTTTTCGTAACAAATAATCGAAAAATTTGAATTGACATGGGATTTTCAGTCAGGACTGACCATTTTGGGCGACCGGGCGAGTATGAATGTTGTTATATTATTGTGAGATTATTTATGAAGGAAGAGTTTTCTTTTTGAATAAATTTTCAAAGAAAAGTAAAAAGTTACCGCTACTTATACATAATTTTGTTTTTTCTATGTGGTGTCGTCTTAGTTCAATAGAAAGATAACAGTAAATTTTACGAGACAAAAAAGTCGGTCAGGAACGAGTCGGGCTCGCACAGTTAGGGTGCCGAACAGTGAGTAGTCAACAGACCAAATTTAATAAAAACTTTTTCGATCACTTCAGTCTCTGAGGCTAGTTACGTTAAGGCGAGATTCGCCAAAAAAAACATAAAAAATTGACCTTTTCTGTTGTCATTTTTTTTTATACAAATAAATTTTTTTTTAAAAATTTTCCACGCTGATGGTTCCTCGCGTTCTGAAATCCCCAGTGAACCAAAATAAAAAAATCAAGAATTTTCTGAAAATATTCATAATACACCGTTATGACACTAACTAGGATCGAAGAAAAAAAAATTAAAAAACCAGAGAAAAATCGTATTTTGAAAATAAATTTTCAAAAATCACCTATAAATTCTCAACTATAAACATTTTGGAAATATATTCCGGAACCAAAAGATCCTAGTTCCTGCCAAAATGACGGTATCGAGGAATAATACACACTTTGATTTTTGTCGATATCTCAAATACTTTTTGAGATACACGAGGAAAAATACAAATATTTTAGAATTCTTGGAAGTAGCTCTTTTAAATGATATCTCATACGTTACGTTACGAGAAAAACGTTTATAACAGACGGAACGGATACGTCCGTTTAAACTGTGGTATCCTAAAAATAATATATTAAAACGACAATAGTCAAAAAGTTACTTTTTTCACGAATATATTTTCACGACGTGAGGTCGAGACGGCCAAGTTCCTTCTCTTCAAGTCTTTGAAAAATAAAAATGTCAAAAAGAGTGTTTTTTTACACTTGCGTGAATAATGAACTTGAAATTTACTGTGTGGACATGTTTTTGTAAAATGCCTTTTATTGTGATTTTCTCTTATTGTTGTTATTTTTCTCCAAACTTTTTTTTTGTTGCTTTTCTTTGCAGCCTTTCTGGAAAAAAAGAACTTAACAAATAAAGTTTTAATTTCTTTTAAAGCCATTATTATCATCACTATTGTATTTTATGCAAATTGTTTTTTAAAAATGTTGAAGAGTAAAGATTTTTTTTTATTTTCTACACACAAAAAAGAAAAAACGGAAGAATTATTTTTAAATAATTTTTTTGTTTGGTTTTGCTTTCCGCAACTAAATTTATATGTGGTATTTTTAAAACAGTATGTTTCATTGTAAGGGGGAGGTTTTTTATATTTAAATAAAGTTTTCTATTTTATGATTTTATCAACAAAAATATACGTCGTATCCATGATTTTATTTTTACCTTAAGGAAGTTCGTACAGGTTTTAGAAAGTTAAATTATTGTGGAATTTGCTTTCGATATCAATTTTGAAAATTTCTATGTATTTTTCGAATTTCAAATTTATAGTAATTTTGTGATAAAATTTTTATGTGCACTTCAAAAATACTAAAATTTAGTTGGAAAATTTCTGTTAGATGCGCTTAAGATGCTCTTTATGACGGAATAATAACAATTTCGAAAAACTCTTTACTTGAAAATTTTTTCGAGAATCAGTTTACTTAGAACTAGAGATGTGCTCGTGAGTACATTTTTACTCACGATCACGCACAGTCACGAATTGGCTTTTGTACTCACGCCCGATCACGAACGAGAAAATTTATTTCTTTTCACACTCACGCACGATCACGAACAAAAAAATTTTATGCCTTCACACTCACGCACGATCACGAACAAAAAAAATTTATGTTTTCACACTCACGCACGATCACGAACAAAAAAATTTTATGCTTTCACACTCACGCACGCTTACGAATTAAACATAAAAATCTTACGAATTAAACATAAAAATCACTATCGCTTTAACAATCAGTTAAAATTATGTCCTTCGGATAAAATCAGAATACGGTTAATAGGGCTAACATTATTACTGAGATTAATACTGATGCAAATTATATACTATTTAATTTTTTCTTATTGTATTTGTATATAAACATGACATTTCGCACAACCAAACCAAATATCTAGTTTTTTAACAAAACTGTGACAAAATATTTTTTAGTACCTATAAATACATAGAAAATAATTTTTTTTTAAAATAATGATAATAATAAAACAACTTAAAATATTGAAAAAGATAATATTCCTTTAAGAAACCCCTCTTTATATTATGTCTTCATGACCATATTGTTCAAAACTGACCTTGTTATTTACAATTATACTCATTGACTGAGACCGTATATCCACACATCGTGAGAGATGCAGGCTAATTTTAAGAATTTCTTAAAAATTTAAGAAATTATTTAAAAACGGAAGAATCAGAACATCATAAACACTGTTGGATATTTCTAATTTGTAAATTATTTTGTATAGTATCTCGGTAAAGAACTGGAATTTGTTAGTAAGGGTTATTGGATTTCTACCTACTTGTGCTTGTAAAAACCAATACATAAAAAAAAAGATTTTTTTGTAGTTAAAATATCAAATTGGTTTAGTTAATATTCCCTAAAATTGAAAATAATAAATTATTTAAAAATTTTTTATTCATGGTCTTTAACTTTTCGTGACTCACGAATTATTCACGACAGGAAATTAAATGTCACGATCACGCCCACTCACGCACGATCGTAGAAAATTATTCACGATCACGATGGGTCACGCGTGACCCGCCGGGTCACGCGTGAATTCACGATTTTGGCACATCTCTACTTAGAACCATTGTTCAGAAACCCATTTTATGTAACTTTTTCTACTGTTTCCGAAAACAAATTTCTACCACAGTCCCGGGTTCAAGTCTCTTTTCCTTCTGGAGATTCACTAAGATACAAATGTAACAATGGGGTATTTGACAGCATCAAAGAAAAACAATAAAAACAAATTTTGATGAAAATTGATAATAAAAGACCGCAATTTATAATGTTAATTCATCCTAACTATCATTATTTAATTTTAAAAAAATTAATACTTTTCAGCTATAAATTACGTCAGCAGAAATGTGCTGTGACGTTGCTTTCTCTTATATTTCAACACTGTCGCCACTAGGGTTGCTACGTAAATTCCGGTTAGCAAACATAACTATGGAAATTGATTTGAATTTAATTAATTTTTTTAAAAAATCAGCAATTTTTTTCCCTAGTTATAAGAAAAATAAACAGTTTTTTTTTTTTAGTTACATGACACCTATTACTATCTAGAGAATGTGACGAAATTGGAGCTAATGAACGTTTTCGCGCAAATTTTGAGAACAAATATAACGAAATGTGATACTTTCTCTTAGGCCAGTAGCAACTACTAACAGTAACACTGATAAGAATACTGAAACGGGCATAGTCAACCGGAGAATTCACACCCAGTTTCACCAAAAAAAAGAAGAAGAAATAACTACATCAAAAATACGTAACCCACCCAACACAAACAATCTAGGGACGAGACAATTTGAACTAAAAGGTAAAGTGATGCAAGAATGTAGTTACACTGAAACACAAATAATAAAAGCTCATTTTTGCCGTAAGTAAAATGAAATTTAATAGTCTTGTGTACATATACACAATTATTATTTCAGTACAAACACACGTTTAATAATAGAATCATTACTTTCTTGTGCTATTATGTTGTTTGTGGTGGCCATTTCATTGTTAAATCAATATTAAAAACATTAGAAACACACACACACAGTGGAATAAAACGCCAGGAAACAAAGGTAGGACGCTCAAGAGCTACATACATAGAGCTATATTATGTATAATGTTGATATACACACTTCACTAGCTCATTCAGTCATGTAAACATAACAACATATTGTCGAGTTAACTACGCAGTCATAGGATGCACAAACAACAACAACATTGTTCAAGACAAAAATAATTGAAAGCTTCAATATACATATATATATATATATATATATATATATATATATATATATATATATATATATATATATATATATATATATATATATATATATATATATATATATATATATATAAATATATATAAAATAGTAAAACTTAGAATCCATATATGGCTTTGTATGCGATAAGGGGTTAAAATTCGAGTAAAAATTTTAACACATACATACATACATATATATATATATATATATATATATATATATATATATATATATATATATATATATATATATATGTATGTATGTATGTGTTAAAATTTTTACTCGAATTTTAACCCCTTATCGCATACAAAGCCATATATGGATTCTAAGTTTTACTATTTTTTTTTCAACATATTAAAATTTTTTTTTGAAACTACTATTAAATCCTAACTTTATACTCCTTCAAGTAACGGAACGTAATTTTTGTTGTCTTTGGTAAGTACGGGTTGTCAAATATTTAGAGGTTATGTTCAGAGTGTTCGATTGTTACAGTGCAATTAATTGGTGCTAATTTTATTTATGAAAACTAAACAATAAAACGGTAAGTACTAAAATCAAAAATTTTCAAAACACATTATATATTCAAGAACATGGAATAGTTGTGATTCGTGTGTGTTTTCTTGTTTCCTTCGGTTTTTGGGGCTTATTTTGAAGTTGTCATATTTGGCTTCGTATGCGTTTAATCCAAATTATTATTAGACATATATATCGCTTTTATGGTACATCCCAGCATGTCAATTCTATTCCTGGTGATGGCTTCGTGAGTGACGATAATTTTGCTTCTGATTCCCCAGTACTCCCACCAGCCAAGGCAGTCCATCAACTTTGGTGGACAGAAAATGTACTGCAACAAGCCGAAAAGGTACTCCATCTAACTTGCCCGGCTCACCTATACTCATTGAAAAACTCCAGCTAGGCATCAAGACCTCCCTTTGAAGTCTGTGCGATGAGCTAAGGTGACCATTTCCCCGAATGGACAAAACTAAATTGACAATTATGTCAAAACTGTTCAAAATTCCGTTCATTCGCCAAATGTGGAAAGTGTCAAGTTTATTTATGTTACAATGGCAAATAAAATTGCATACAGATTTTCATAAAATATAATTGTATGTTTTATTTAACGCAAACGAAGTCATATATCGATTATAATTATAATACTAGAATGCATACGAAGCCATATATGGCTTCGTTAAGTAATTTCTAAACAATAAGACTTAATTTTTTCGAGCTGAAATTTCGAGCTACCATTTAGTTGATCTGATGATGCATCTGCAATATATTTAAAAGAAATACATTTTGTACTTTTTAATGTATAAAAGTTTGATTAATTTTTCCTATATCCAATGACTGACTTTACAATATGTATAAGTGAGCTATATAGCTTGGACGAGGGCGAGTGTACTCGTATGTTTGTCATGCAACTGGCTTATAAAATGATTCTAATCTAATGTTAGAACTGGAAAATATGTTCGAAGAAATGTGGGGAAAATGAAAATTACGACTAAATTATTGTTACCCCTTTCTCTTTTCGTTGGAAAATGAAAAATTTAGTATATTATACACATTAGAATTATTGTTATCAAATGGAAATTTGTGGAATTGTTATCAAAAAATTTAAATTCAAGGTCTGGCTTTGAATAAAGAAACACTTATTTAGTTGGGGTAGATATTGTGAAATACATATTTTGTGACTAAATGTAATATTTAATTAAATTGATATTTTACCCTACACTGCCACCATTATTTCGCAATTTTGAAATTTTTAGCTGAGTAAATTTTTAGTTAAGTTTAAGAAAGTTTTACATCTTATTTTTTATCTTCATAGCTTTTTACGTAGCAAATGTTAGTTAAGAGTTCAAATATGAGTTATTTCATTCAAGAAACCGTGGAAAGTGCTGATGTTGAAGTCCTTGGGAACAATTCCCCTTACAGGAAACCTCGACTACGAAAACTATTTTTTCGAACAAAAACTTGCAAATAGTTTACAATGTCGACTTCAATTAAATTTTACCTATATGCAAATCAAACACAGATTCTGGCAAATAGACCTCTGTTGAATCAGGCATATTTCTAAAAATTTGGTTGCTTTAGATTCAAAAATGAAAAGTTAACACCAAAATTACCTTAATATAAATCACTCCCTCAAAGTATGACTGAATGAAAAGGAAATTTTTTAATTTTATATCATTACCAATTTGTTGAAATTTTTCGAATCCTTAAAAATTAGAATTTCGAAGATTTTCGAAGTCTATAGGTATATCTAGTTTTACCAGTACAAACCGACCAGACAATGATGATGTGATATCTAATAATAACAATTCTTAAATGAAAATCAATGTTTTCAGTCTCGGCCTCAATACTTATGCTAGTCACGCAATGACTATTTTCAAAAATGATTGTACTTACCCTCTCCCCCTCCCCCTTTTTGTGTCCACCTAACGGAGGTATACGTGGATAAATACCTACTTTAGAAGCCGTAATCGGGAGGGTATTGGGTAATTTAAATAATAAAATTAAGTGAAAAAAAAAAACTGAAATTTGTTTACAAAAAGCAAAACTGATTTTTTATGCAAACAACACAATGTTGTTACATAACTAGACAAACAGTGGCGCAGTATTGGAAAACAATAAACGTCGAATATCATAAAATTTTATTTTATTTTATTTTTTTTCGATTTTCGGCGGATCGGGTAAAAGTTATGCTTGTTCACGAAATGAATTTTAAAGTTTTATGAGTACTTTCACCTTCACAATTTTTGCCTTCAACATGTCTTCACAATCCTAGGGCATTTGAGTGTCAACTTCAAACAACCAAAATTGAACAAAAATCAGGGTTTTGTACCTTGTACCGGTAAATAGGAATTTAAAAATTGTCATAGTGTTTTAAAATTATTTTGAATTAGAATGGGTGGTCAATTTGGCCCCAAAAAATAATTTTAATTAATATACAGTTCGAGGTACTATTTGTAAGAGCTAACTTTAAGGATTCTAAAAATATTTTTTTTTTATGAGATAACTTGAAATTTGCTAGAAATGACTGAACCCCGCCTGACCACTAACTTTAATAGGGTTAGTAGAAAACTACGGGTTTTTTTCGACTTCAGTTGTGATTTGTGAATAACAAGGAGAAATACAGTTAATAGACAATGTTTCAGTACAATATCGGACAAATAAATTTCGATAAGATTCAAGTATTTTGATCTCTTCACTGCTCATCGTATACGGAACTCTAATTGTGTAGGCCCGAGTCGCTCTTGGCCGATGCCATTTTTTTTGAGAATTTTTAATTTTTCCAAGAGAATTATTTAAGCTTTTACTAAAAATATGAATGCAACAATGAAATTATTTAAACAGCTTTAAACATTGTAATATATGTACTTTTCACAACAGAGTCTGTACTATGTGTGTTATATTGTTGTCAGAGAGTGAGGTTATGTTATTTTAATATTAAGTGTGTCGTGTAACTTATGGTAACCACAAAATTAATACAAAACATGTTTCTACAATTTTATCTCATGGGGGACAAATGGAAGACATGGAAAACATGGTCCCACAGCATACTAGATATGTTTGTACATTTTCATATACACATAAAGTCTCTTTGTTATAATATTTTAATGTTAAAATACCATCATCAGCTACTTAGGCACCGAGAGTTGTTAATTTTCCCAAACATATAAGTATTAGGGAATTTCCAGAATGGAATTTAGCTATCACAGAAATTTGTTTTGAGGTCCCTAGAAACCGAAAATAATATTCACTAAAATTTATATAAATTTATATATATATATATATATATATATATATATATATATATATATATATATATATATATATATGCCCGCGCGATAACTCTCGAACGAAGTATCCAATTTTTACGAAATTTGGTGAGAACATTAGAAATCCCAAACCCTTGGATGAGTGCGTCAGCCAGACACGTCGGATGCCAGGAACATGGTTTTGTTCTCGTAAAAAATTAGTTTTTTGCCAAAATTTCCACTTATTCGAAAATTTTTGCGAAATTTTTTTACACCATTTAAAAGAGAAGAAAAAATTACATAAAAGAGGTCTTTAAACTTTTTTTCTGTGTCAACTAGTTTCCGAGAAAAACGAATTTTTATAAACGGAAATTCGCTATGTTATGCAGGATGCTGCGACAGCAGTATTAAGGTATTTGCTCCGAGGTAGTCAGATACAAAAGTATATCTCAGCGGAAAAAATTTTCTTTTATCAAAAATTAAATAATGTATTAATATTCTTCAGTGATTATATTTGTATACCACTTGTGTTTTTGAATTTCCGCGCGCTTATATTGTAGCAATATAAAAGCATTGTTGAAAAAGCGTTGTAAAAACGTTCTAAAATGATGTTTATAAATTATATTTCAAAAACGGCATAGTGAATAATTTTTATCTTTTATTAAATATGGTTTGTAACTTTGTATCACATAATATATTAAATTTTTAACAAATTCCTTTGACGCACGTTTTCATTTTATTCAAAAAAATCGTGTGAATGTGTCAACTTCCCATAAGAGCTAGTGTAAATCTTTTTCGGACCAACCACCTTAAACATTTCACTAGCACAGATAAATAGTTAATTTTTGTTGCTATTTGTACTGAACTATAAAACATTATCCTATTTTTCAATGTTTTTCCAAACCACAAAATTTCTTTTTTATGTCACCGAAGGATGACATATTAATCTCGTTGTGTGATTATAGTGGGGGAAAATAATTATAGAGTTGTACATGCATATATTGAATAAACGCAAGAGGACTGTTTCTCACTGTATTATAGAGTTGTATATGCATATATTGAATAAACACAAGAGGGCCGTATTCTCACTGTATTTAAAAAATGAGCCAAAAAATCATAAATTTACACTTTCACTGAGGTGACATTACTCAGTGCGTGTCAAAAACACGCACTTGACGAATTTTTACTTTTTAGAATTATTCGTTGTCTAACAAATTAATTTGGTTTTGATATATTTAACACAACTAGAAACAGGTTGTATTTAAAGAAAACATTGCCTTATAAACTTATTTGCAAGAAAATGTGTTAAAACTAATATCACTGGCATATTGTTAATAACTACTTTATTACTATTATTATTAACAAAAAGGTCCAATCCAACCCAGATCCGCAAGTAATTTGTCTAGAAAAAGTTGACTCAATATTGTGACCCAAAATTTACATTCAAATTGAATTAAATAACCAACGTTGCGAACCGTGTTTTTCATTCCCATTATTCCTCGACTGAAAGTGAAGTGAATTTATTACTCAAATCATTCCTCTTCAGTTTACTTGATATTTTCTATTTCGCCGAAACAAAAACTGACTGCAACCACTTTTTTCTATACCATTTCGAATAATACGATAGTGAGAAAATAAAAAACAAATAAAAAAAAAAATTACAAATGGTACCTACGAATGGATCGTACATACAACGTAACAGTGGTGCATGCCACACGAAAAATGGAAGAATTGGAAGCCGGTGGAACGTGCTCAAGCACCACAACTCTATGTATTTTATTCAGTAGAGTCGTAAGCGTAAGTTAACTTGATACGGTTGTGCTTTGTTCACATGTGATATATAAACTGTGAACAGAGCTTTCGCAAAAATAAATCCACTGGCGTTTTGTTGACAATATAGATAAATTGGTTTAAATGTACAGCGTGATTATAAAGTGTATGTGCAGTGTCGCACAACCACTTCGAAATGTATTTTGTTTGATGAAATTTCGAGATGTCGTTCGCAAAAATTGGATCATTCTGTATTATATAATATATATTTTATATCTTGGCGTTAGTTCTGATTATATGATGCATGAAAATATAGTTTTTCCCCAGTGATTCGTTCTTGATCCCGTTCTAAAACCGTTATTTCCTTACAGGTTTTTATATATTATAGATTCTACAATGGAATTGATTTGGAAATTTTTTGCTACGGTTGTCATCTATTGACGAGTGAATGAACTGAAATTGAGTAGCGCATGCTGCAGTGCGTAAAATACATATAAACTGATTTACCGACTGCAATTTAATCAATACATTTGCAAAGGATCTCCATATTCTCGCCAAGGTTGGACGAATCGAGAATGTAGAGGGTCATTTCGTTGTGCCTCGCGGTTGGTGTTTTAATGCTATTCATATGCCTGAGCCAACCTCAGCGAGGAACTCGGCGAGGAACCTCGTCCAACCTCAGCAAGAATGTGGAGACTGCTTAATACGTTGAAGCCAGAATATTGTTACATCAAAAAAACAACAGATGTCACTGAAGTGAAAGTGTAATCAATACATACAGAGCTTTTATAAAGTTCTGGAACAGCTGAAATTCTCAGTTAATATTGACTTTATCGAAAAATAACCCAGACAAAAGTTTCACGGGAAGAAATGAAGAACTAGAGAATGACCTCGAATTTGACCTTGAACATGACCTTGACCAAAATTTGGAGGTCAACTTTGCTTTTTTAAATGGAAACTCCTATTTTTGACCTAGGATTCGGAAAGAGCGGGAAATTCTACATTCAAAACCATATTCATACTTCATATCCCAAAGTCGTGTGAAAGTCATAAAAACGAAAAAAATATGATACTGATTCGTCAAGGTCATGTTCAAGCTCAAATTCGAGGTCATTTTCTAGTTCCTCATTTCTTTCCATGAAACTTTTGTCCGGGTTATTTTTTGATAAAGTCAATATTAACTAAGATTTTGCGGAACTCTTGCGGAGTTGTTCCGGATACTTTTAACTCCGCGAAAATGTCTCATTCCCACGGGAAAATATAAAAACCATTTTAAGCTTGTCCATGCAGTACGCAAAAATTATTGTTCTATACAAGTTCTGCATAATTATTGCACTTATATGTATACTACTCATTGAGTTTACAACAATTCGTGCCGCGAACGATGTCGCGGGATAACATATATATTTTATATCTTAGCGTTAGTTCCGACATGATGCATGAAAATATAGTTTTTCCCCAGTGATTCTTTCTTATCCTGTTCTAAAACCGTTTTTCCTTACGAATTGATTTTATACGGAATAGATTTGGAAATTGTTGCTACGGCTACCATCTATCGACGAGTGAATAAACTGAAAGTGAACAGTACATGCAGTGGGGTACGACATAAACTACTTTACCAACTGTAATTTAGTCATGATACATTCGTTAGGCTGAAGGTGGGCTGAAGCCAGACTGTTATTACATTAAAAAGACAACAGATGTCACTGAAGTAAATGTGTAATCAATAATACAAACAAATACAAGTTTCAAATTTTAAAAAACTCGACGTCTCCGTCCGCCTATTATTTAAATTATTGATAAAATTTAAATATTATTTAATCATTCCGTGTGGCATTTACATAAATTAAAAAGTAATAAAATTGTTAAAAATATAAATTAGATCACTTTTTGTTATAATTACAATAAATTATTAATTTACACCTCGCTCCTAACAGGTAAGTTTAATTTTGAAAAATTACATATACCCATTCTTTTCGTTTTTTATCTCCAAAAATTTTGATAAAAAATCACTTTTCAACAAGGTCACACACAGCCAACTATTTTTTCTGGCCATTATTTTAATTAAAAACTGAACTAATTTAGACTAAATTAGTTTGTAAACTAATATTTTATCGTTTTTGTAAATAGAAAATAAAAAATATTACCAGTGATTAATGATAACAATGATATTGAGTGTCTAGGAAATGATATTTTATACAATACGTTAAAATACAATTCAATTGTGGTGGGGGTGTTGGGAAAAATACTTTTCACAGACGTTGGTATCTTTCTGGCGTAATCTTATTTACAGATTCGGCTTTATCTTTCCAAGGCCCTTCAGTACTTGATATGTAAAGCTCTTTGAGCATTTCAGTGGAAGCCCCTGGTAAGGTTAATAAGGAAATTAAGGGGGTATTCTAATCTAGAAGCTCGATTTTGAGGTGATTTTACGGGCGTAATGAAAAAAAAACGGAAAACATTTTTAATATCCATTTTTTTACTAGTCTTTTATTGATATTTAAAAAGTATAAAAATTTATACAAATTTAAAAAAATTCAGAATTGAAATCGGTACAGGCCGAAGAAGTGAGGATTAAAAAAAAAGGTGTTTCCTGGCTGACGTGATTCCAACCCTCCTGGTGATCTGGAACATAAAGTTTTAGTTAATTCTTAATAAACAAGGATGTAGAATTAGTTGGACGTAGCCGATTTGAAAAATAAATTTTTTCATCAAAATGGGGTCAATTTAAAAAAAAATCCTTATTTCCCCTCCCTTTTTCAGCTTTGGAATTTTTTTTTTAAAAATAGTAAAAAAGAGAAATTCCAAAAACCCTTATGTCGGGCCAATTTTGATAGTATTAAGAAGGTCTGTACCAAATTTCAAGTAAATCGGTGCATTAGAACTTGAGATATTATGTCAACCGTATCGAAAAAAGTAGTTTCGACTAATTTATATTAAAAATTTGAAACTAACACTGAAAAGATACACAGTACACAAGGAAAAAATCATCATAACTCCGAAAATAATTCGAATTTCCGTAAATCCTTTTAGAGCCTTATTCTCAAATGTCTGAACTTAAAAATTTTGAAAAAAATCGATTTTTTCGAATTCTTAGACTAGAATATTGTCTTAAGGTAATTTTCGAAATTTTTCCCCCGACAAAAACAGTTGATCCAAAAAATTTTCGAAAAGAATAGAGTAACTTTCGATTAAATTGTGCCCAAAAGTGTTTGATCCCAAAAATTACACCAAAAGATTTTTTTTTTAACATTCTGTAGCTGTTATATTTGGATAATGTAAAAATAAAAAATCATCTATTTGTGGGTTTTCTCTTGTGATATTAATAAATAAATAATGAAACAAATAAATCTTAATGACTATAATTAAACTGAAAATTAAGTTGTATACTGTTAGTATAATCGGCTCGCATATATACTAAGGTGATAATTAATCGCCGATTGCCAATTTTATAATTACCGGTTTCGTTCTTAAATTTTATAGCTTGGCTACATATGAGTATAAAATAAGTGAGTTATATTTTTAAAATTGATGGGGCCAATTTTTTTTTTTTAGTGTTTATTTTTTGGTTTAGTAGTGTTATTTCTTCGGGACAGGAAGTCGTGTATCTATTTCACAATCTAAAATAAAAAGTTCCTTATTTGATTTCATGAACAGAATTCAAATCTCATAGTTATAATTTGATATTGTAATAGTTTCAAACTAAACAGACTGGATCTACTGAATCATACTGAGAATATCCGTAAAAAATTGCCATAAGAATCGGAGCATTATTTAGCAAGTTATGTGGGACCAGGGCCCGCTCTAGCGTTTACGCCGCCCCGGTGTAAAACTGGCGCCCCTTTTTTTTTTGCTCGTCAGGTAACAAAAATGCCGCCCTTAAAATTTGCCGCCCCGGGCAAATGCCCGAGTTGCCCCCCCTGGAGCGGGCCCTGGTGGGACTGATGATTCTGGTTAAGTTAAAAAATATCAGTATTTGCGTGCTCATAAAAAATTACGTTGAAAACATTAAAATTTGAGTTTTTTTTGAAAACATTTTTTTTTTTAAACCAGGTTTCTAGAAAACACAATTTTTCAAAAACTACTTCTAAACTATCGATTGTTTTATCATTTTGCACATGTTTTTGTTTTTTACACAGTGGTCTATGATTGCTGATGCTCATTTCTTTTTTTTTAGAAAAGAAAGGAAACCAGAATTTTGTCGTAAAAGTGCTGTTTTTTGAAGACATAACAAAATTTTGCTAAGCCCTTGGTTCAAAATTTCAAACCAATCGATGTAGTAGTAATTTCTTTTAAAAACTTAAACCTTCTTTCCCTCCCGCCAATATAGCGTAAACCCCCTCAACCTACACTATGAGAAAATATTTTAAGAAAACACTTTCCCTTTTTCTCTTGCGCCCATTGCCATGTTAAACAATTGAAGTGGTGGATTCCAAAAGGCGCTAAGTCACTTTTTGCAATTTTTCAGGAAATGTAAAAAAATATCTAGGTAGGCAAATGTAGTAATCTGTTTAAATTATTTTCAAATTCTTAGATAATAATTATTATTGATGTTATTTATTTGTTCTTATTTATACATATAATTTTCAATAGATTATATTAAAAAAAAAAAAAAAAAAAAAAAAACCATTAAAAAGTTGGGTTGAGTTGGTTAAAATAAACCTAGTTTGTTTAAATACAGATATGTTTTATTCAAGAAACATTTTAAACAGTGCATTATTAGCTATTTCATGTGTTTGACATATCAGAAAATCTGTCTACAAGCAAATTTGCAAAAAAATACCAGCTATTATTGGAAAAAAAAATGCAATGGTTTACGAGTAAATTTGACTTACAGCGTTTTGAAATAAAACTGTCACTGACTTAGCTCTTTTTTAGAAAACATTCCATTTTTCATCATTCATTTTACAGTAGACTAAGCTCATTTTGAAGGGTGGCACTACAAAAATCGTGTAGAGCTGGTCTTGAACATTCTGCATCAACTAAAATCTCACATTAGACAAAAAATGACTTAGCGCCTTTTGGAATCCACCTCTTCAATTTGAATACACCCAAATATACCTGTGTGCATATCTCTTATTACATCTTAGCGGGTCATATCAATCATCTAATGATTGACTAATTCAATCGTCAACAATCAATAATACCTACGAAAGAGTCCATTGACATGGCAGCAAGAGACTTCCCTACTTATTCTTTAAGCGACTGTTTAATAGGAAATAATTTTTTGATAATATTTTAATAAAGTAATATAAAATTATTTTTGACAGTTAACAAATTTGTGTTATTATGTAGATACTTATTTATCTATCGGAAATTTTTTGTCAGTTCTCACCTCGCTGTACAGTGCTTTTGAATTGTTTGTTTATATGTTTGAATAGTTGTAATCCATTGTAATGGGATGTAACTTATCTATTATACAACACAAGTTGTAAAACTATTCATGTTATTAACACTGTAAATGTTTTAGTAAATTATTGATAGAAATATATAAATATGTAAATATTTATACCGTACAAATTTATTGACGTTTTAAACTTGAGTTGTTTTTTTTTTCACATTTCTTTAGAATTGGATTCCACTGTAAAATTGAAAGTGTATTGACTTTAGTTTTGATTTATGATGAAAAATAAAAGTGAATCTAAAGACCGGTATCACATTAAAGGGCAAAACTGACGCACGACAGCGCCTTGTCGAGGTTCCAGGGACTCTAAAGAGTCTCTAACAATATTTGAAATTGAAAAATTGTAACTTCTTCTCGCATTATAGAGAGTACATACACATAGGTGATTGAATGTTGTCTGTATCGGGCGCCTGTCGAGTAAAGGACCGGTGGTGTAATGGATAGCACACCTACGGCTAGTTACCAGGAGATCCTGGGTTCGATTCCCGGCCGATCCGGAAAATTTTTTCAATCACTTTGTGATTTTTAATTTACATAAGTCTCTAACATAGCTAATTTTTGTTTATAAAAATTAGTTTTTCTCAGTAACCAGTTTACAATAAAAGTTAAAAAATCTTTTTTCTATGTAATTTTTTGTCCTCTTTCCAACGGTGTACAAAAAATGTCACAAAAACTTTTGAATTTGGGGAAATTTTGGTGAAAGAATAATTTTTTTCACAAATAATGCCCAAAAAAACCATGTTCCGGGGCATCGGACGTATATGGCTGAACAACTCATCCAAGATTTCTGGACTTCCAATCTTATCACCAAATTTCATAAAAATGAAATGTTTCGTTCGAGAGTTACCGTGTTGATACATAAATACATAAATACATAAATACATATATACGTACCTATATATAAATTTAAATGAATTTCCGGTTTCTAGGGACCTCAAAACAAATTTCTGTCATGACCGTCATGACAGTGGCTTTAATAGCTGAATTTTTGATTCGAAAATCCGCTAAAACGTATAATATTCAACCTGTACATGAAACAAAGATCTTTTTGGATCAGTATCTTAAAAAAAAAACGAT
This sequence comes from Brachynemurus nebulosus, assembly GCA_035578155.1. Classification (NCBI taxonomy): domain Eukaryota; kingdom Metazoa; phylum Arthropoda; class Insecta; order Neuroptera; family Myrmeleontidae; genus Brachynemurus; species Brachynemurus nebulosus. The sequence goes on from JAPWDM010000003.1 coordinate 75,795,427, forward strand.
GTTTATTGTTTCTGAAACATAAAAATTCATTTTATGAAACATAAAAATTCATTTTATAACTTTTGCTGCCAAGTTCTCTTCGCCAAACATTTAAGTGTACTTAAAAAACTATTTTAATATCTATATTATTTTTTAATTTCATAATAATCTCTTCGTTTGGGGCGTGGCCCCCCGTACTATGATAATTTTCTTAAGTATTTCTAATTTTATGATTTTGTAATAATTTTTTTTTATAAAAAAAAAGCACTTACTAGTTCAATTGACGTCAGTTTTGACGTAAATGGCTCACTTAATTGGTTTTAATTTTTCTACAATTTTCTTGTCTTAATTAACTTGTCAGCTGCTGCCTCGACTGTCAACTAAAAGGTGGTTGACAATTTTTTTTTTTTTTAATTATTGATTTATTGTTAAAATATACAAAAATGTAACTTAATTATAAATATTTGTATTATGATATTCACACGTTTTTTTTTTATGTTTCTATTTTATTAATAAAAATATATGTTATAGTTTTTATACTTTTAATGTAGTTTTCAAGCGTCTTCTCAATTTGAACCTACGAACTCCTCAGTAAAAAGATAAATCTGTTATTAGCTCTGCATGAAACGCATCGAAAAATATCATTTAAATTTTTAATATCAGTCGATTACATCATTACAATCATCATTTGTAATAAATCCATATACCTTTCTTTTGAATTAACTATAAACAGTATATACAGTACGTTCCATTAAAATGCAAACCTGTAAAATACTGTTGAAAATTTTAAAAAATTTTCCACTTTTTTAAGGTTTTATTAAGGTACCATCATAGTGTGATCGGCCGAAAAATTGTCAATTTTCGCGAGTTTTTTTTCGGATGGATAGGATGGGGGAATGGAGATGAATTTTTTTTACGATTAATACCACTATTTAACGATACAAAAATATTTTTTTTATTCATTTTTATATTTATTTTTTATAATTATTATAATTTTTTGAAAAAAGTGTCTTTAAAAAAGGGCGGTTATTGGTGTCCACGTACAAAATTTAGGCTTTTTTTCAACAGTTTTTCGTGTGAAAAAAAAGCTTCTTAGGTATTTCTAATTTTATGAATACATGGAGAATGGAAAACAGAACATTAGCTTATAGCTTGTAAACTTTCCCCGCTGAGAGTGGGTACCGTTTTCAAAAACGGCATTTCGGAACATACGCGTTTAAAGTTTGTCTCAAAATTGTTTCAATTCGTTGTTCCAACAAAGATGTGATACTGTGTGTTCACTGGTTGTGGAAAGACTGAATGTAAAGTGGTATAACATCCCACCAAAAGGCACCAATAGATAGACAGAACTTTTTATTTATACTGTATCTTAGAATCTATTGATCCGTGGTCATAGTGACCGTAATAATTCGAATTTCAATTTGAAATTTTTAGAGAACATACATAGCTGTATGTACTTTAAGGTTCAAAATTCTACACTGTGATGGTACCTTAATATTGTTATTACTTTAGCTATTTTTGGTTATCATTCCTGTATATACAGTGAAAATTTTGTTTTGGTAAAAATTCAGTAAACACACGGTATACTTAATAAAAGTGAATTTAGATTTTATTAAAATTTTTTACATGGAAATGATTTGAACTTGACCCAAAATCAGATATGTATCTGTGGGTTATAAATTGGAAATGTTTTCTAAAATTAATTTAACGAAAGAAGTTTTTTTTTTCATTTATTTGTTTAACGCTTCTTAATACTTATATTAACAAAAAAGTTCCATTAAAAATTTTCAAAAAATTGGTATCGAGAAAGTTATTACCTGAACCACAAAAAAAATCTAATTATTTTCTGTAAACAAAATCACGTAGTCGAGTGCAAGTTGTACCTGCATAAATAGTATTCCGTACATCAAATAAAATTATTAAAACGTTTAGACGAAAAATTTTTAACCGTCATAAAAGACCCTGTCTGTCTGTGTGTCTGTGCATTAATTACTGTCACAGCAATTAAAAATAAAGTTTTAATAATTTTATTTTATAGGTGACTCGGTGACCTTCATATTTTTGTAAACATGAAGCAACATTATAAAAAATTTTTTTTTGGTCCGACTCCAAGCGGATTGGTTCATCGCACAGAGTACAGAAATATTTTTAATAATATCTGCCAGTTAGGTACAGTAATTGACTTTTTAAATCGTCAAGTGTACAGGTTTGGGAAAAATGTCCAAATTATAAAACTCGGTGCCCATAAAACTACAGTTGATCCTTTTTTTGTGCGGTGGATAGGAACCGCATAAAAAAAATCGCACAAAAAAAATATATATTCAAAAATATCATAAATAGCTATAAAAAGTATAGTTCGATTCAGATTGTACAAAAAACTTTTTTTATGCGGTTGGTCGGGACCGCACAAAAAAAGTTTCATTGAAAAAACATCAATCAAAACGCTCAAAAGTTAGAAATGTCCTTAGAAGCTGCTTTTCTAAACAAAATAAAGCATTAATTTACACGTAGTTATGAAAATTTTGAGAAATACGTCTGTAACAAAATTAAATGATGCCAATAACTTATGTTCTTATGCAGTGTATTGATTAAATGCTTAAACGCCGTTAAAAAGTATTTTTATCAAAGAAAGTTATTATAGTAAATGCTTAAGTTTCGTACTGTCTCTTGATTTTGATTTATATTATGCATTTTAATGGCCATTTTTTTTAAAAACCGCATAAAAAAATCGCACAAAAAAATCGCTAAAAAAGAGTTCAGCTGTATTGGGTAAAGTAGACTGGTCGAAGACTTTCAAAACCTGTATATACGTCTTTGATTGAAATAAATCGATTAATTTTGGAGCCAGCGAAAAACAAATCGTTAGATCGATTTCATTTAAAGAAACAATCATAACTTTAATTTCGATTTCAATATGAAATTGTTTTGAAAAAGGCTTCTGGCAATATAAATACTTTTTGTATACCTACATATATTTGGTTGTGAATTTTTGATCAAGATTGTTAAGCTTATGTTTGAAATTACATCTAGCGTTTTTGGATTGAAAATATAGATACCGATTTTTAGTTTACGAAGGCAAATTGTAGCCGAATATTTGCTACACAACCCGATTAGACATGGTTAGAATTTCCTTATCAATATCTTGTTATCGAAATTTAAGCAAACCACAAAAAAAAATATACGATAAAATTTGAATTCATGTCTGTTTTAGGGGAAATCATGACCCCCATGGGCACCCCCTGCATCAGTCCTAGTGATGAGCAAATGCAAGACCAAGACCAAGACTTGGCAGTCTTCGTCTTGATCTTGGTCTTGGTTTTGCAAAATGCAGTCTTGGTATTGGTCTTGGTCTTGGTATTGCTAAAGAATCTTGCAATTTCCTGCATTTTGTTATTAGCTAATTTTTTTCCTTCTAAAATCAGAATTTTCTCTCTTTACGGTATTAATTATACTTTTAAACTATTTAAATAATTTAGCAAGAGTCATGCTTTTTGCTTGCTATTGTCTTGGTCTTGTTCACTTGAGTCTTGATATTGGTCTTGCAGCCATACTTATAGTCTTGATCTAGACAAGACTGAGACAAGACCGAGACAAGACTGCAAGACCAAGACTAATTTTGCTCATCACTAATCAGTCCTAGGTTCTACATGCTTCTACATGGTAAACATCATGACGTCATAGTGTTCAAAAAATTATTCTGGAAACCAAACATTTTGAAAATGATTTGAAATAAGGTGATTGGTTAAATTAGAGTAATTTGAGCGTGAACTCTTCATTTTTGCAGTCAAAATGACGAAATTCCTTTTTGGAAATATGACTGATTCGAGGGAAGTTTTTTTTTTTTGAAGGCTCTACGACTCTACATGGATAAATTGGGGCAAAATAAAGAGAATTCGCTCGCAATTCCATCATTCTATTGTTTAACTTACAGTTTCTAGGGCACTGAAAAAATGTTTGTAAACTCAGTGATATCATTAGATTAAAAAATAAATTTGGAACTGAGTTGAATTTTTAATATTTACTAATTATAAAAATTTGCAATTACGTTGAGAATTTTGATAATTAACTTTTCATAACAAAAAAAAAATCATGAATCAAAGGAACACGGAAGAAAGAGGCTTCACATTTTTTTCTCCAAATTTTTCAATTGAAAAATTATTTTTAGCTGAACCAACAATACAAACAAAGAAAAATTCCAAAAATAACCATAATTGATCCACGCTAATTCAATTTTCATATTTCCGTAATTATTTTATTTATTATACAACACTTCTTTTTTTTTGCGCAGACAATGGCGTAAGTTGTAAACCTGTATGTGTGCGATTTAAGTAGTACATTATTTCAATTATTTCACCGACTTACTTAATCCGTTTTCTTGACATTTTCAAATAAAAGAAAAACCTTCATTCCGAGTCAGGTAAGAAATATGTAACATATTTGCGATTAAATTTACATACACATGTGCAATCAACAGATAGGTGGATGGACAAAGGTGCAATTTCTTGGAAAAAGTAAATGTTAACAAGCCAAATTATCCACCGGGAAAATATATTTCTTATACATTATATTAACGGAAACATTCTCTTGTAAACTTTAAGGGGGTTAGATGGCTACATAAGGAAATTGAATCGTGGATATGTTTTATGGTTCAGTAAGTACACATAGAGACAACAACAAACGTTAGCAAACGAGCATCTATACTTCAGTAAAAAAAAGGTATCCATGTTAAAATTTTGAAAAAAAAAAAATTAAAAGGCAATTAGAATTGCTTGGAATAATATGACATCAAGTATACTTAAATTAAACAATCCAGATAATAGATAATTGTTTGAATTTGTTTATTATTTTAAATCAGTAGTGGTGATAAGCAAAATTAGTCTTGGTCTTGCACACTTGTCTTGGTCTTGCACTCTTGTCTTGGTCTTGCATTTTTTGCAAGATCAAGACCAAGACTATGTATACCAAGAGCAAGACCAAGACCAAGACTATAAGTATGGCTGCAAGACCAGTAGCAAGACTCAAGTGAGCAAGACCAAGACAAAAGCACCAAGACTCTTGCTAAACTATTTAAATAGTTTGAAAGTATAATTAATACCGTAAAGAGAGAAAATTCTGATTTTAAAAGGAAAAAAGTCGTTAATAAAAAAATACAAGAAAGTGCAAGATTTTTTAGCAATACCAATACTAAGACTGCATTTTGCAAGACCAAGACTTGGCAGTCTTGGTCTTGGTCTTGTTCTTGCATTAAAAATTTTGGTCTTGATCTTGCTAGAGCAGTTTGAGTCTTGGTCTTGGTCTTGGTCTTGCAAAATGCAGTCTTGGTATTGGTCTTGGTCTTGGTATTGCTAAAGAATCTTGCACTTTCTTGCATTTTTTTATTAGCGAATTTTTTTCTTCTAAAATCAGTATTTTCTCTCTTTACGGTATTAATTATACTTTTAAACTATTTAAATAATTTAGAAAAAGTCTTGCATTTTTCTTGCTATTGTCTTGGTTTTGCTCACTTGAGTCTTGGTATTGCGGTCTTGCAGCCATACTTATAGTCTTGCTCTTGGTATACATAGTCTTGGTCTTGCATTTTTTGCAAGACCAAGACTAATTTTGCTCATCATTAATAGTGCGTCTAATTTTGCTTCATTTATTGCATTTATTTGACGACGTCAGAACATTTTTCGTTGATTTGTACACGCAAATAAGATTGTACAAATTCCAATTTCCTTAAACGTAATTTTAAATAAAATTCAGTAAAATATAAATTTTAACGTAAATTTGGAAAAATCACAATAATTAATTAACCATTACGCATTCAATATAATTCCGTTTAATACACGGTAATTATGAAACCATTTTTTTTACGAGCAAAAAAACAATGGTATTTATTTTCCTATAGGTAACTATCATATAAAAAAAACATTTTTTTTTTTATATATAAAAATAAGTATACTTCTATGAAATAAATCATATAATAAATATTGATATATTATATACATATTTATAGTGACCATTCCATATTTCTGTTATTAATTATTTAAACCAAAACATATTACGAATAGAAATAATAAAAATATTAACATTATAACCTTACTTTCACAGTTTTAAATTTTTGAATTATTTACTTATATGTGTATATATGTATTTGTTTGTATATTCAGGCGATTTATTAGTAATTATAAGTTTTCTACTATTTTTATGAATGTTATTATTTCATCAAAAACTTACGTTTCTTACATATTTCTATATACAACTTGGTCCATTTTTTCTGGGCATTGGTGTACTTTGATTGTAATCTGTACATATATAATAAAACTGTAACGAGACCATTTCTGTACATGGAATATTTTTGGAAAATTGTACTGGCACTGTAAATAGTTTATCAATGTAGATATCAAAAACAGCGATTTATAAAATTTTTGTCTGTCTCTCTGTCTGTTCACGCATCACGCAAAAACTATTAAATGGATTTTGATGAAATTTTGTGTGATGATAACTTATTACCTGGGTCAACATCTACGATACTTTTTATTCCGGGAAACTGTCTCATTCCCACGGGAAAATAGAAAAACCATTCTGGGCATGTGCACACATTACACAAAAACTATTGAACGGATTTTGATGAAATTTGGCGCGGTGATAACTTATTACTTGGATCAACATTTAAGATTAGTGATGAGCAAATGCAAGACCAAGACCAAGACTTGGCAGTCTTGGTCTTGGTCTTGTTCTTGCATTAAGAATCTTGGTCTTGATCTTGCTAGAGCAGTTTGCGTCTCGGTCTTGGTCTTGCAAAATGCAGTCTTGGTCTTGATATTGCTAAAAAATCTCGCACTTTCTTGCATTTTTTTATTAGCGAATTTTTCATTTTAAAATCAGAATTTTCTTTGTTTACGGCATTAATTATACTTTCAAACTATTTAAATAGTTTAGCAAGAGTCTTGCTTTTTTCTTGCTTTTGTCTTGGTCTTGCTCACTTGAGTCTTGGTATTGGTCTTGCAGCCATACTTATAGTCTTGGTCTTGATCTTGCTCTTCGTATACATAGTCTTGGTCTTGGTCTGGGTCTTGCAAAAATGCAAGACCAAGACAAGACTGCAAGACCAAGACTAATTTTGCTCGTCACTATTTAAGATACTTTTTACTCGAGGAAAATGTCTCATTCCCACGGGAAAATGGAAAAACCATTTCGGGCATGTGTGTAAATTACGTAAAAATTATTGTTCTATGCAAGTTGTCATGTTCTCATGCAGTATATAACAATTTGTCGCACGAACGATGTCTCGGGTACAGCTAGTAAAAAATAATTATATATGTGTATGCGTATTGTATATGGACACATTTGAACAAATTAAAGAATAATAATTCTTTACACAAAAATTATTTCATATTTTTTCTATTTTTCAATTATGTGCATGTAGATGTCTATGATTAAATAATAATAATAAAATTTTTTTTCGTCCAAAAAAAATTTTGAACTAATTAATTTGATTTTTATGTAAAGTAAATAATAGGTAAGTAGAATTAGATAAACTGAATGAAGGTCAAAATTGAATATGTAACTATGCGCCGATACGTCAGAGAGAAAAAAAACCTATAGTAATTGTTCTTTAGAAAGTTACAATAATTTTTAAATTAGTTTGAAAAATAATAATTATTTCGACTGCGCTGAGGTATTTTTAGGCATTTTAGTCGTGTATTTATAGCAACGCTGTTAAGTGCAGTAAAAAAAGTTTTAGCGGAACTTACAAGCAAATTTCACCAAACGGAGTAGAGTTACCTTAAGGCAGTATTTTAGTCTAGAGTTTCGAAAAAAATCGATTTTTCTTTTCTTCATATTTTCAAAGTTTTCGCCCTTATTATGGCTATTTTTATGTTATGGCTATTTTTGCCCTATGTACTGTGTATCTTTTCAGTGTTAAATTCAAATTTTTAATATAGGTATAAATTACTGGAAACTATACTTTTTTCGATACGATTGACATGATATCTCAAGTTCTAATGCACCGATTTACTTGAACTTTATTGGTACAGACCCTCTTAATACTATCAAAATTGGTCCGACGTAGGGGTTTTTAGAATTTTTTTTTTTACTATATATTTTTTAAAAAATTACAAAGTTGAAAAACGGAGGCGAGAAAATGATTTTTCTTTTTAAATGGACGTCATCTGATGAAAAAATTTATTTCTTCAAATCGGCTAGATCCGACTAATTCTACATCCTTGTTTATTAAGAATTAACTAAATATTTTATGTTTCAGATCACCAGGAGGGTTAGAATCTCGTCAACCAGGAGACACCTTTTTTTGAGTGCCCACTTTGCCGGCATGTACTGATTTCAATTTAGAATTTAAAAAAAAAAGACTGGTAAGAAAATGGATACTAAAAATTTTTACTTTTTTTTTATTACGTCCGCAAAATTGCCTCAAAATCAAGCCTCTAGACTGGAATACCCCTTTAACTCAACCAAACACCCTTCGTTCACTTCGATAAGCCCTGACTTGAGAAACTGTTTTTTTTGATCTGAAGACATCAGCAAGTTTATCAAAATGCTTAGCCAGGCACCAAAAATTGTAAATAAAATAGATTTTCAAGACCTTTCGAAGGTATATGAGCAATTCCATGTATAAACCGATCACCCAAAAATGGCATGTTCTCCAAATTTAATTTCCCTGTGTATATAATAAGTTTAAGTGGTGTTGAGCTATGTACTCGAATATTATTGAATTATCTTCTACTTTGTCGGAGTTATAATTATCCAAAGTTGCGTTCAAGGTCACAAAATGGGGATTCCCCAAAATATTTTATTAATTTTTTCAGAGTCTAAGAATAATTAAAAAATGATTACATGTGGCATTGAATGTACTTTACATACACTTTCAATCAGACCGATTTCCATTCCAATACATGCACATATATTGAATTAATTGCAAGTTTTATTTTTTTCTTTAATCGCTTATACTGAAAATACCTTATCTTCGATTTTTGATTTTCTTTTTTTAAATTAAAGTACTCAGTCCCCTCTATAACGTGGTACTCGATTTTCTTTGTTTTTTTGAGTTTTACGGATTTTACGGGGCTTAGTTTGAAAAATACGTGAATTTTTTAACTAATTATTAAAATAAAGTAATAATTATAATATTACCCCCACCTTTAATTTTCGATTTTCTTTCTTCAAGTTAAAGTACTTAGTCCTCTCTTTAACGTGGTATTCGATTTTCTTTGTTTTTTTGGGTTTTACGGATTTTACGGGGCTCAGTTTTAAAAAAAATACGTGAATTTTTTAACTAAATATTAAAATAAAGTAATAATTATAATATTACCCCACCTTTGATTTTCGATTTTCTTCTTTCAAATTAAAGTATTCAGTCCTTTCTATAACGTGGTACTCGATTTTCTTTGTTTTTTCGAGTTTTACGGATTTTAGGGGGCTTAGTTTGAAAAATACGTGAATTTTTTAACTAACTGATAAAATCAAGTATTAATTGTAACATTACCCCACCTTTGATTTTAGATTTTATTTCTTCAAATTAAAGTACTCGGTCCTCTCTTTAACGTGGTACTCGATTTTCTTTGTTTTTTTGAGTTTCGCGGATTTTACGGATCTCAGTTTTAAAAAAATACGTGTTTTTTTTAAAATAATTGTTAAAATAAAGTAATAATTATAACATTACCCCACCTTTGATTTTCGATTTTATTTCTTCAAATTAAAGTACTCAGTCCCCTCTTTAACGTGATACTCGACTTTATTTGTTTTTTTTTTGTTTTTTTTTTAGTTTTACGGATTTTACGGGGCTCAGTTTTAAAAAAAATTTTAAAATAAAGTATTAATTTTAATATTGTTTTATCTTCGATTTTCCTTATTTATCTTTTAAATTGAAGTTTAGAGTCCCCTTTTATAACATGTTATTCGATTTTCTAAGTTTTTCTGAGTTTATCAAAGTTAAGGTAATATTGAAATTAATACCTTATTTTATCACTTAGTAAAAAAATGAACGGGTTTTTTTAAAATTTAGTATCGTAAAATTCATAAAACTCAAAAAAAACTAAGAAAATTGAATAACACGTTTTAAAGGGGACTCTAAACTCCAGTTTAAAATATAAATAAAGAAAATCAAAGATGAAACAATATTAAAATTAATACTTTATTTTAAAAATTAGTTACTAGATACACGTATTTTTTTAAACTGGACCCCGTAAAATCCGTAAAACTCAAAAAAACAAAGAAAATCGAGTACCATGTTATAGAAAGGACTGAGTACTTTAATTTAAAAAAAGAAAATCGAAAATCACAGGTGGGGTAATATTCAAATTAATACTTTATTTTATCAATTAATTAAAAAATTCTGGTATTTTTTAAAACTGAGCCCTGTAAAATCCGTAAAACCCAAAAAAAAAAACAAAGAAAATCGAATACCACGTTAAAGAGAGGACTGAGTATTTTAATTTGAAGAAAGAAAATCCAAAATCAAAGGTGGGGTAATGTTACAATTAATACTTGATTTTATCAGTTAGTTAAAAAATTCACGTATTTTTCAAACTAAGCCCCCTAAAATCCGTAAAACTCAAAAAAACAAAGAAAATCGAGTACCACGTTATAGAAAGGACTGAGTACTTTAATTTGAAAGAAGAAAATCGAAAATCAAAGGTGGGGTAATATTATAATTATTAAATATGGTGTCGTTGCTTTGTCACTTTTCACAGCAAAATAACAGAAAAACACGAGTCGGTTTTATAATTATTACTTATTTACGGTATTATAATTACGGTATTATAATTACGGTATTATAATTATTACTTTATTTTAATATTTAGTTAAAAAATTCACGTATTTTTTTAAAACTGAGCCCCGTAAAATCCGTAAAACCCAAAAAAACAAAGAAAATCGAATACCACGTTAAAGAGAGGACTAAGTACTGTAACTTGAAGAAAGAAAATCGAAAATTAAAGGTGGGGTAATATTATAATTAATACTTTATTTTAATAATTAGTTAAAAAATTCACGTATTTTTCAAACTAAGCCCCGTAAAATCCGTAAAACTCAAAAAAACAAAGAAAATCGAGTACCACGTTATAGAGGGGACTGAGTACTTTAATTTAAAAAAAGAAAATCAAAAATCGAAGATAAGGTATTTTCAGTATAAGCGATTAAAGAAAAAAATAAAACTTGCAATTACTGCAATATATGTGCATGTATTGGAATGGAAATCGGTCTGATTGAAAGTGTATGTAAAGTACATTCAATGCCACATGTAATCATTTTTTAATTATTCTTAGACTCTGAAAAAATTAATAAAATATTTTGGGGAATCCCCATTTTGTGACCTTGAACGCAACTTTTGATAATTATAACTCCGACAAAGTAGAAGATAATTCAATAATATTCGAGTACATAGCTCAACACCACTTAAACTTATTATATACACAGGGAAATTAAATTTGGAGAACATGCCATTTTTGGGTGATCGGTTTATACATGGAATTGCTCATATAGGATCACTAGAAAAAGACATCTAGCGAATTAATCACATTTCTAAAAGGAATATCGGCATTTTGATAGCACAAATGAAAAAATTTACAGCTAGTTTACGTTCAGAGAATCGAAGAATTGAGTTGAATCAAGAATTTGCTTATAAATTCGATCGAAACCGATGGCTTCGAGTTTCTGTTTAACTTCTATTTAATCCGTTTGATAGAATCCAACTTTTTTTTCTTTTTTTTTTTTTTTAACAAGGACAAGGTTTTTGATTCTACAAAAGAAACAAATTGACTTATTTTTTTATAATGTTCGAATTATGCAATTTTTTTGTTATAGTGAAAAAAAACCAGTGTTATTAATTAATTTGTTAAAACGTATGCAACTAGTAATTAAAAAAAAATGAATATACCTATTTTAATTAACAAAATTGTGAAATTAGTACAAAAAAATTATGCTATTATTTGCTATTAATTACTATTTTTAAAATATTTAACATTTTTTTTGTAGTATATTCTTCAATCAAATGCGTCCCATAAAAAAATTATCGGACCTTGGGTCAAGTTTCAATTTCGAAAATTTAATCACCGATGACAGGCGTAAGATTCTTGGGAATGCCAAACTTGAAAAAAGTATTTCCTAATATAACAGTCTCACGGTCGAATCCGTGATAGTTGAAATTATAGATATCATTTAACCTAACCTACTTACATACATATTTTGTATGACATAATTTCAATTGTTCAATCCCAACAAATTATAAGAACGTAGGGGAAGGTCGCCCAAAGTAGGGCCAACGGCTTGTGCGGACCGAAAGTAACCGAACACTAAGCAGTAGAGTCGTTTGAGTCGTTCTAGTTATACACATAAGAACAATCAAAGTTCTTAACTTTTTATTGAAGCCATATCAGTCTTATTGTACGTTTACCCGCTTTGGGCGACCTTCCCCCATCTAATTACTCAATTTGTTCATATACTTATGCTTGTATTAACATATTTGCAAAGCATTCAAGAGAAATATGAACACTTTTTTATATTATAGACCTTTCTATCCGGATACAGCGCAATTATTTTGTATATACCAAATAATATTTTGATTGTCCTTAAGAACACTAACACATTTTATGTAAATTCTTGAAGATTATTCGCTCTGTAGGTGCATTATTCGCTCATCCATATGGGTGATTCATATATCTGTAGGTTATATTTTTAGGTGTTGTAAATAAAATTAGTTGAGACGGAAATTTTCTGTATAAATTTTATTAAACCTAGACAAAATTCATAGGTGCATGAAGGTGGTTTATGAAATTAATAATTAATTTCGAATATTTTTATCTTGTTCAAGTAATAAACAAAAGTTTCCAGAAATTGTAAAACAAATGCAGGAAAGTGTGTGAAGGTGTTGAAACCTTACCACATTTTTGGGACCTCAGTTTTTTTACTTTTGTCACCAGAATGGCAATATTCCTTGAGCAAATATGACTTGCAGCTTCAAAGTCAATTTTCTGACAGTTTTACACGGCTAATTTTGTAAGTAAACAACATTGTAACAATCATATCATTTCAATCATAATTTTTGTGAAATTTCGAGAGATTGGCTTGACTTGAGTGCAGTTTATTAATGATATTTAAGTAAAACAGATAGTACTGACCTATAATTGGCTGTTTGGTGACGTCATTAGTGTAAAAAATTTCAATTTTGCGAAATTAATTCCGGCGAAATTGCATAGGAATTTTTTGTTAAGTTAATGTTCTGGCCGGAATGACAATTGGGTTTTTTCTAATAATTTTTCTCCTATTCTTGTCTTAGGTATAACTATTTCAGGAGCTGACCATTGTAATCGATGAACGGTTCTGCCATTGACCTTACAAAATTGGGAAATTTCCTCTGCGGTTTTATCCATTAAATTCCAATCAGCTTACATTCAAACAGGTAGTTATTCATTCAATAAACGCAATAATCTCATCATTGAAAAAATGCTGTGTAATTCTAAATTCCCTTTTCGTTTTAATGTTTAAACCTCCTTGCCCCCTTGACTTCCCTTCGATATTCAAACATTTTTTAGCAAATTTTTTCAAAGAAAATTCGGCTACTACAGCGGGTGGCATAGTGAGACTTGAAGTCTCTGAAAGTACGTAAGGTTCCCTAAATCCTCGGATAAGTTTTTCGAGTTCAAGTCAAAATACTCAAAATTGTAGGTATTTCCAAATTAAAAAATTTATTTGTCAGTCATTTTTTGTCCAATGTTATTTTTATAGCAAAATAACTGTTAGCCAATGGTCTTGTAGATAAAAAGAATGATGGGTGGTGTCTGTATTAGGCAAAAGTTGGAAAAACGGACATAAAACTAGTGATCAGCAAAATTAGTCTTGGTCTTCCAGTCTTGTCTTGGTCTTGCATTTTTTGCAAGACCAAGACCAAGACCAAGGCAATGTATACCAAGAGCAAGACCAAGACTATAAGTATGGCTGCAAGACCAAGACTATAAGTATGGCTGCAAGACCAATACCAAGACTCAAGTGAGCAAGACTAAGACAAAAGCATCAACTCTTGCTAAACTATTTAAATAGTTTGAAAGTATAATTAATACCGTAAACAGAGAAAATTCTGATTTTAGAAGGAAAAAATTCGCTAAAAAAAAATGCAAGAAAGTACGAGATTTTTTAGCAATATCGAGACCAAGATCAAGACCAAGACTGCATTTTGCAAGACCAAGACCAAGACTCAAACTGCTCTAGCAAGACCAAGACCAAGACCAAGACTCAAACTGCTCTAGCAAGACCGAGACCAAGACCAAGATTCTTAATGCAAGAACAAGACCAAGACCAAGATTGTCAAGTCTTGGTCTTGGTCTTGCATTTGCTCATCACTACATAAAACCACACTGTTATTATAATTATATGAAGTCTTGTAGTATATAAAAGAAATTTTGAACTGAAACATATTCTGCGCAAAGAAACTTCTAGAAAATTCACTGTTGTTCAATAACAAAAATATTTATAAAGTAGATTAGCCATTGCTCGCGGATTTGCTAGCGTAAGTAAATTTCGTAATTTGTAGGGAATAATCTTTTCTGAGAGATGTTCACGAAACCTCTAAGGTATTTTATATTATAAAGTTTCTTGGAGATGTTCACGAAACCTCTAAGGTATTTTATACTATAAAGTTTCATCGAAATCAGAGAATACCGAATATAGATGGGCCCTTTTTAGACACTCATCCTTCCGCGTCAGTAAAGACTTTTTAGAACTGGAAACGTTGAGTTTCAAAAAAATTTTCGTAAAATGCATATATGTAAATATGATTACTTAATAGTTCAATAGCCAATGTCATGACATTTCTTACACAAGAAATATTTACGTATATATCATGTTGGCTACATTGTATTTTATAATAGCTAGGTAATACGTGCACATTATAATTGTTACATACTCTCACTTTATTGAAACAGAATACAAAAAAAAAAAAATTCAATCGCTATTTTTGTTCAGTTGAAAATAATATACTGAAATTAAAACCCACAAACCTAATTATAAATAAAACTATTCAACAGTGATTTAAATATTATACAACAAAAACAATTGTTTTTCGAATCAAAACAGTTGAAAAATTTATGAAAATTTATTCAAAAACAAAAAACCACCGTTGAAAAACAAAAACAAAACAACTGTTTGTGGAAACAACGTCAGAAATCAGCTGTTTGAAACAAAACACAACACTGAAGCAATGGCGTGCACCAATTACTACACAGTGTAGCACTAGACATCATAATACGCGGAGGTTAGCCAAGACAGCGGACAAGATACAAGCGCCAAGTCCATCCACAACGGTCAACTCAAAACAAATTTTTTTGGAGCAACCACCGTCACTAACGTATTTTGTTGTAATTGTGCTCAAACACTCAAAACAAAAAGTGTTTTTTGGTGTGTAGTTGTTTGCAAAAAAAAATATGTGTGCTCAATTTTGTGATTTTTAATTAATTTTTTTTGAGATTTTTTTTTTCTTTGAGAATAATGTGCTATTTTACGATAAGGATGTTTGTTGGACGTTTTGAGGCAAATTGTTGTGTTCTTCAAAGACAACAATAGAGATTGGGCGTGAAAAACAAATTTTTGGAACCGACAAGAAGTGGACGAATCAGAATTTTACAATATTTGGCGAACGTAGCAATGAAAACGACTCGTGAATTTTTGGCGCGTATTATAATTTTATTGGTAAGTTATCAAAATATTTTAAAATTGTTTTGCTATAGTATTTGCAGTGTAAAAACATTTTGTGAAAGGTATATTTTAGAATTGAACAATTTTTGTTGCAATAGTCACAACTGGATACAGTACGTGACAATTTAGTTAGGGGCCACTTAAGCACCGATTCATCAATCGTAATTTCAATTTTTTACACGATACGAATTTTGTATCGTTACAGGTTTACTATGCGGTTATGTAAAAAGTGTTCTCCAACCTAAATACATATAAATCATCTCGTACGAATAATCTGATATCTGACACGTTTTCAGAAAAATGAGAATCTGGTCTACACTGTAAAAAAAAAAAAAACAGGTTACAAAAATGCGTAAAATTACTTAACAATGTGTGATTTTACACTGATGAAAGGGTAATTTTACATAGTTGAATTTTTTCTGTTTTTATTTTACATTTACGCTAGAAATCCGTGTTTTGTTTTTTGTTTTTTTTGTTTACACATTTGTGTAAAATTACGTTTTTAATTTAAGTGTAATTTGTAAAAATACATTGACGTTTTTCTGTTACCCTAATAGTAAGACTAGGGTAACGTTTAAGGCTATAAGACATTACTAGTAAAATTTTTACACTTTTGACAGTGTAAACTAACTTTTTTACCCTTTTTGGCATTAGAGAGTTCTCTTATTTATAGTGATGAGTAAAATTAGTCTTGGTCTTGCAGTCTTGTCTTGGTCTTGCATTTTTTGCAAGACCAAGACTATGTATACCAAGAGCAAGGCCAAGACCAAGATTATAAGTATGGCTGCAAGACCAATACCAAGACTCAAGTGAGCAAGACCAAGACAAAAGCAAGAAAAAAGCAAGACTCTTGCTAAACTATTTAAATAGTTTGAAAGTATAATTAATACCGTAAACAGAGAAAATTATGATTTTAGAAGGAAAAAATTCGCTAATAAAAAAATGCAAGAAAGTGCGAGATTTTTTAGCAATACCAACACCAAGACCAAGACCAAGACTGCATTTTGTAAGACCAAGACTCAAACTGCTCTAGCAAGACTAAGACCAAGACTGCCAAGTCTTGGTCTTGGTCTTGCATTTGTTCATCACTACTTATTTATGAAAAATGAGAAAAATTTACAGGACATTTTTCATGAAAACAAGAATATAAGTTATGAAAATTTAAATATTCCTTTTGTAAATAATATGACCTTACACACACATTAAAAGTCGATTTTTTGATAATTCCGAACTTCTAAAACTTTGTGAAAAATGGGCAGAACTACCTACTTATGGCAAAACTTTTAGGTACCTTCAAATTTCATCCGTCTATATTATTTAAATTACGATTTTCGCGCTTTAAAAAAATTTGAAATTTTTATTTGTTTCTTGAATTGGGACGACTTCTGAATTCAGATTAGCTATCTGGGGAACTGAAGGGTGAAATTTTCAATTCTACCATTAAAAGGGACAAAATTCCTTCAAAAAAAAAAAAAAAAAATTTGTCCTTAAGGGGCTGCACCACTAACTCAATCAAAAATCAACGATTCGTCCCAAATATAATGTGATGACTGATGTCCCTAAGGAGGTAAAAAAATTTCAAAATTATTTCCCCAAAAATACTCAATCGGAAAAAAACCGCAATAATTCAAAATTTTTGATACATCGTATAATATATTGGATGGTCCAAATTTAATGACCCCGCCCTGTATATATTGTACTAAAAAATATTCTAATAACACAATTCGAATGCATAATATTAGTTGACTTTGGCGCGCTTGTCGGTGCTGGTTCATGGTTTAAAAGCGAAAGGAACGAATAATATTTGTCGATTTTAAAATAGATACTTTGTTAGGTTAACTTGAAAATTTACTGCGAGTAAAGAGAACGCATTCTATTTGCGATTTTTTGTTAAAATTTTTTTTTGTGCCGCAACTGCTTTATCTAACAACAACCGCGAATTGTTAATTATAAAATTATTAGGTATTTGTTGAATAAGTAGCGGGATCGGACAGTTTTTTTGTTGGCTTATTAGAAAGATAATTAAACACTTAAAGTGTTAATTGTGTTTTGAATTAATAAAAACTGAAAATGGAAAAATATGTAACATGAGAGAAAATTATTATATGCAAATTATTATCACATGTACACTGGATGTTTGGTGATTATAAACGCTGATATATAGATCTTACATTTACATACTACAAGAGATAACCTTGAATATACATACATTGCAGTGTAATTAAAAGTAGATAATATGAATGGGGCTTTAGATACTTTTTTTTCACTTATTATTTTATACGAGAGGTTTGTAGGTACTTTTCCGAATAAACGAAAGTTTGTCTAACGAAAATTTCTCGCCTAAAAGCAATTTAACTTGAAGAAGTTTTTGTTGGTTGACAGTTCTTCGAGTTAAATTACTTTTAGGCAAGAAATTTGAGTTGTAACAAACACACAAATTTATTTAGAAAAAATATAAAACTCAAGTGTAATACGGTAAGACAATTTAACGAATAGATTAAATTAGTATAATTCCTATTATTATTTAATACATAGTTACTATGGTTCTGAAATCAATTAAATTGACCAATACAAATTTTTATTTTATTTTTATGTCATCGAAGATGACATATTAATATGGTTGTGTGACTGAATAATTATTGAGTTGTACATCCATATTGAATAAACGCAAGAGGGCTGTAGAGTTAACAACTATAGAGTTAACAAAAAATCATAAATTAACACTTTCACTGAGATGACATTACTTAGTGCGTGTCAAAAACACGCATTTGACGAATTTTTTACAATGAAATGACCAATGAAATGTTTTGTACCATTTTTTCCCGCTCAAAAAATCTGTCTTCATCTATCGTGAAAAAACTTTTTTTCACGATAAAATTGAAAATACAATATTCTTATAGGATTTGGCTTCATCCAGAAGGAGTAATGTGGATAAATACCCAAGAATCTTACTTTTCTTCTGGACAAAGGAGCTAATAGTTTTAATTTTTTTTAATACTATTTTAAACTCTATTTCTGTACTAAATTTCAAATTTTTACATCAAATAGTTTTAAAGACATTCACCTGTGACAAAAGGTCGGACAGACAGACACCAAAGTGATCCCATAAGTGGTCCAGTAGTGATGAGCAAATGCAAGACCAAGACCAAGACTTGGCAGTCTTGATCTTGGTCTTGTTCTTGCATTAAGAATCTTGGTCTTGGTCTTGCTAGAGCAGTTTGAGTCTTGGTCTTGGTCTTGGTCTTGCAAAATGCAGTCTTGGTTTTGGTCTTGGTCTTGGTATTGCTAAAAAATCTTGCACTTTCTTGCATTTTTTATTAGCAAATTTTTTCCTTCTAAAATCAGAATTTTCTCTCTTTACGGTATTAATTATACTTATACTTTTAAACTATTTAAATAATTTAGCAAGAGTCTTGCTTTTTTCTTGCTATTGTCTTGGCCTTGCTCACTTGAGTCTTGGTATTGGTCTTGCAGCCATACTTATAGTCTTGGACTAATTTTACTCATCACTATGGTCCAGTGTTTGATCAATTTTGGTACAGGACACTAATTTTGGTACAGAACACTAATTTTGGTACAGGACACTAAAATTTTTGAAATCCAATAAGATGTGTGCTTCAGTCGTCCCGGTGAAAATTTACTCAAAAGTTCTGGTGCAATTTTCTAACAAACAAACAGACAATCATCCTGATAAACAATTTTAATTGAAACACGCTGTATTTATCTGTAAATACGATTACAAAATGAACTAAATGGAATTCAATTTGTCAGTATTTGATACTTTACAAAGATATGTTAGGTACTCACAAAATAATATATATCAGAAAACATAGGTATTTTGTTTCAATACGTCAATCAACAGTCTACCTTTTTATTCGATCCATATTGATCATCGATCGATCAATACCAAAAACGTGTTTTATTTATATCATTTTAATACCGCAATTAATACGAATAAAAAAGTGATTTGTACAATATCGATTTATAAATCCATTCTATCGGTAACAGGTTTGTGTTGTGTACACGCATTTGAGTCACTTGAGGCTTGTGTTGTATACACGCGTTCAAGTCTTCAGTCATTACTCATTCAAAATATTTGAATGGCGCAGTGTAAATGGCAGTAATTAGTGATGAGCAAAATTAGTCTTGGTCTTGCAGTCTTGTCTTGGTCTTGCATTTTTTGCAAGACCAAAACCAAGACCAAGACTGCATTTTGCAAGACCAAGACCAAGACTATAAGTATGGCTGCAAGACCAATACCAAGACACAAGTGAGCAAGACCAAGACAATAGCAAGAATAAAGCAAGACTCTTGTTAAATTATTTAAATAGTTTAAAAGTATAATTAATACCGTAAAGAGAGAAAATTCTGACTTTAGAAGAAAAAAATTCGCTAATAAAAAAATGCAAGAAAGTCCAAGATTATTTAGCAATACCAAGACCAAGACCAAGACTGCATTTTGCAAGACCAAGACTCAAACTACTCTAGCAAGACCAAGACCAAGATTCTTAATGCAAGAACAAGACCAAGACCAAGACTTGGCAGTCTTGGTCTTGGTCTTGCATTTGCTCATCACTAGCAGTAATTGAAGTGTCATATTGATTTGAAAGCTTACTGTTGCGGGAAAAATTGTTGTTTGATGGCAAAGTTGCACTCATCCTTATGAGAATTGGTTCCGAAAGGTTCGAAATAATTTTCCCTGATGTCTAATTCTATGAAAGGATTCGACTACCAAAGGTGGAAATATTTCAATTACGTAATTCAATATATGCATTTGTCATATTTTTTGCGCATAAATGCATTTTTAAGATAATAATACACTTTTTCAAAGCTGGTATGCAAGTTGCTCTTTATAGCTAATTTATTGATTATATTATATGAATACGCTTAAGTAGCTATAATTATACCGATATAGTGCACAACTTAACAATACGTTGTAGCTAATATAATTTAATTCCTTTTCCACTGGATAAGTGTCAAGGACGCAAGTGTCATTGTAAATTGTGGCTATTTTTAAATAACAGTTGTCTATGATATATATATATATTTTTTTAATTTGCTTTGGCTGTTGTAATTATTGATCTTGTGTGTAACAAAAAAAAAAAAAAAAAACTCAACACATTTTTTTTTCTGGTTAGACTTTTGTTTTTGTTGCAATTGTTTTTGATTGTATAGATTTTCTAGACGTTTCAATTCGGGAATTTACACAATAAAATGTTGAAATTGATTCAAAAGAGTGTACGGGTCTCAGGCTTGCCAACTTTTCAGTTTCTGGCGACAGGACAAGAACCTTATCTTCCGGGAATTTACACAATAAAATGATAAAATTGATTCAAAAGAGTGTACGCGTCTCAGGCTTGCCAACTTTTCAGTTTCTGGCGACAGGACAAGAACCTTATCTTCCGGGAATTTACACAATAAAATGATAAAATTGATTCAAAAGAGTGTACGCGTCTCAGGCTTGCCAACTTTTCAGTTTCTGGCGACAGGACAAGAACCTTATCTTCCCAGTTTAATTCGCCCCACACTCCTCCCCCCCCCCCGTAAAGTACCACTGGCAAGCATCTAAAAGAATATCTAACGATATAGAAACTGAAGGCATTCGATGCAAGACCGCCTTATAGTTGGAATCTATCTTTGTCTATCTCATTTTAGTATGTAAGCTAAGAGAGATAAATTATAAACAATAGTTCTTTTTACTCTTTTGACCCCTTTTAAAACTGTCGTGAGTTCACGTACAAGCAATAAATCCTAATAAATTAATTTCTTAAAGAAATTTCTCGTATTAGAAAATTCTTGAGGTCCCTTTTACCATTTTTAATTTTGAAATCCCGTTTTTTCAGTATTGACGTTCAAAGTGGGGTTTTTTTGTACCCTCTCACTCCTTCAGTAACTTTGCAACAGCGTAGTGAGTTTAAGAAATTAAAAATAAAAAGTGCTTGATAAAAAAAAAGATAGCTAAATTGTGGCGGAAACTTTCGAAGGCACAACCTTTTGTAGTTGTGGATTATCTGATGACTTTTGTGACACCGTACACTTTTTCCTTTAACCAATGCAGTTCTCTGCAACACCTTAAATTTTTTTATTGTACCTATACTAAAGAAACATCTAATTATATCAAATATGTATTATATGATTAGATTTAAAAAAATATGTATATTTAAATTAGTAATTAAATACAACCTTCTTGCATTGTTTTTTTTTTAATATACCTAGTAAAATTTTTTTTTAGAAGTGGGTGAATAAATTGAGAAACAATACAGTTTAATGTGCATTCCAAAACGAATTCTTTTAAAATAATACTGTTTTGTAATCATCCAATATTGTAATACGAAATGATTGGTGGAAAAAATGTTTTAAGGTTAACGAATCAGAGGTTAACGGAATTTCCGTCTGAAGGAATTCTTATTTGCGTCATTAGCAAAAAAAAATCTCCAAAGCAGTTGTTAAAATTATCAGATAACAATAAGGTAATTCCTTCCGATATTTTTTGAAAAGATATTATTTTAATTCGGAATTATTCTTCTTATATTTACCGAGTTTTATTTCAGGCTTATAACAGGCTCAATAATTATAGGTCAATCGTGACTAAAAGAACCCGATACCTTGTATGTATACTGTAATCGATCCTTTTTTATAGTTTCTTGTCCTTTTCTATGCTGATACTACAGAAACACTAAAATTATCTTTCAAACAAAATTGATGTTTAATCTTTTTACAATAATTTAGTTATATTCATATTATAAATGTCATCGAAAAATACATTCGCTTTATGGTATTCCACGAAACCTGATTCTATTAGCCACGACAGGCGCGTATATAGCTAAGTTTCTCAGGAGGGGGGGATTAACAAAAAAATGAAAGTGCTAAAAAAAATTTTTCCCTCCAAAAACAAAAAAAATTGACGAGGAAAAAAGACGAATTATTTTCAACAAATTAAAATGACCAATTAATAATTTTTGTCACATTAATATCAATTAAGAATTTATTATATTTAATGAATATTAATTATTTATTAAATTTTTATTAATATAAACATGTATTAACATTATGATAAAGTACACTTTTTTAATGTGAAACCAATAAATCTTTTTAATAATGTTAAATTCCACATATTACCATGTATAAAAATGTTATTTATATACAGCTAAACCGTTTTTTATGCGGTCCTTTTTTGTGAATCAAATCAAGTGAATCATAATGTGAATCAAAATCAAGAGAAAGTAAGAAACTTAAACATTAACTATAATATTTCTTTGTTAAAAATACTTTATAATTGTTTTTAGCAATCAATCATAGTACATTGCCTAAGCATATAAGTTATTGTAACCTTTTTCGGCCGGTTTTACATTCACATTTAAAGCCGACTTTAACACTAAAGCCAACTTTAAAACTGATTTTATTTTTGGCACTGTTTTACAATCAAATTTAAAGCTCCGTTAGTGTAAAAGTCGTCTTTAAACTAAAGTAAGAATTAGCTCGACTGTTACTGCTGAAAGTCGGCTTAAACATATTTGTTATTGCTGATTATTATCATTGAATTTTGTTTATAAGCATAATTTCTCTATAAAATATTCGTACCTTAAATGAATAAAATAAAAATTTTATTTGTTTGCTTATTTTCAATAATATTTTTGATTATTTTTACGTCTTCGTTTAATATCAAACATTCCTTTTGGATTAAACTGGCTGAACGATTTCTGGGTTAGCCGCAATTTCTTTTATGATTCATTATATTTATGAAAAATTCAAGAAATAATGTAGTTTCCTATTCCAATCTCACTGGCAGTAGCGAAATGACTAAAATGCGTATTTTTTGAAATTCAATCATGTTGATATTTTCGTTTCTATAGTTTTTTTTTTTTAAATGCAAGACTGACTACGATCATTCATAGTTCGTTTTATCCATGCGACACTTAAAAGTCCTTTAACAAAAGTAAGCAGACCTGATCATTGTAAAACAATGCTAAAAATAAAGTCGACTTTAAATTAAAAGTAGTTTTAGTTAAAGAACCTTTAAAATTATGAATGTAAAACCGGCCGTTAGTGTTTTTTAGAGATGTATTTTTCACAATTTGTTCTTGTTGAGAAAAGCAACTTCTAAGGAAATTGTGAGGTTTTGCGCGTTTTGAGTTTATGTATTTTCGATGAAACTTTTTTTACAATCTGGACCGAACTAAACTTTTTATAACTATTTATGACATTTTTGAACATATATTTTTTTTGTGCGATTTTTTTATGCGATCCCTTATTCACCGCATAAAAAAAAGGTTTACCTGTATATTATAGTCTGGTTTATACTTTGTGGATCAGTATTTATCACAGCAGTTGTTGTGGTCAATACAGCAACAGCAAGTAATTCAGTAGCCAATTTTATTTAAAATATGAAACTAAATTGAATACTTGAACAGGTTTCAAGTATTCAGAACTCTGTGTGAGTTTGACTATTATTATTATATATATTTTGTAAACAGTAATTTTTTGAATTTGTTTACTTGTAACAAAAATAATTAATTGTTATTTCATTTTTTATCGAAATTTATTATTAACAAACTTGAAATATAAATTTTAGGCTTTGAAACATATTTAATTAATTGAAAGAATGGTTTAATGACCACAAGCGCGTTAGTTTTTTTAAATTTCCGGCCGATAATTTACACTTGCATGATCTAGTTTTTTTTTTTTTTGGCTCGACGATGGTAATGTACGAGCGACCTTGCTATTGTTTCCGGCGTCCTTCAGAGCAATTATAGGTGATTACGAAAGAAAAAATTTGATGATGAAAACCGGTTAAATTCGACAAAACTCAAAAGATTTTAGAGTAAAAAAGTTTCCTTGAAGTTTCGGGTTATTAGAAAAGCTATTGTTGGGAAAAATGTATGGCAGAATTTTATTTTCTTTTTGGGAAAATGGGAAATTTTTGTTATATTCCAGTAAGAAATAACACTTGTTTCCGGTGTCCTCCAAAAAAAAAAAAAAATTTGATGATGACAACCAGTTAAATTCAACAAAACTGAACAGATTTTAGCTCAAAAAAAATGAATTTTCGTACTGATTGGAAAAAGGCTATTGTTAGGAAAAATGTATGGCAGAATTTTACTTCCTTTTTGGAAAAATTTCGAAATTTTTGTTATATTCCAATAAGAAATGACACTGGAAAATCTGGAAAATCATTTTGACATGTATACGAAAGCTTAAAAAATTCGACAAGTACGGGTTAGAGACGTATTAAATCAGGATTTCGTAGTTCAGTAACTAAAAACCGCGATGGTCTCTTATAAATTGTGTAAGCTCCGACACTGACTATTAATGATGAGCAAATGCAAGACCAAGACCAAGACTGCCTTGGTCTTGGTCTTGTTCTTGCATTAAAAATCTTGGTCTTGGTCTCGCTAGAGCAGTTTGAGTCTTGGTCTTGGTCTTGCAAAATGCAGTCTTGGTATTGGTATTGGTCTTGGTATTGCTAAAGAATCTTGCACTTTCTTGCATTTTTTTATTAGCGAATTTTTTCCTTCTAAAATCAGAATTTTCTCTCTTTACGATATTAATTATACTTTTAAACTATTTAAATAATTTAGCAAGAGTTTTGCTTTTTTCCTGCTATTGTCTTGGTCTTGCTCACTTGAGTCTTGGTATTGGTCTTGCAGCCATACTTATAGTCTTGGTCTTGGTCTTGGTATACATAGTCTTGGTCTTGCAAAAAATGCAAGACCAAGACTAATATTGCTCATCACTACTGACTATGGACAAGTGTGGGTAGATCACACATAATCACAGACATGATTGAATTTATAAGAGTTTCGTGGTTAAATTCTAAAACTAATTAGAAGATGTGTTTGAATTTTTAACCAATTTTTAACCGAAAATCTGGCAACGTCGCATTTAAAATGAAGCCTGATAATGGAAGATTCAAAAATAAAATTACATAAACATCACAAATTTATGTTCTTTTAGTTTTGTATAAAAGCAATTTAAAAAATCGTCAGCTTACAAAAATATAATTAATTACCCCACGTTCTGGATATGCAAATTTGCAACATATTTATTATTTAAGCAGAAAAAAAATTTATTAGTTAGGCTTCATACTGTGCTGCCCATACATTATTTTCAAAAACTCAAAAATTATTAATCAATTACTCAAGATTCTTCTAAAAATAAATTTTTAACCATTTTTTTAACAACTTTGTAACGCGATTAATCTTTGTTTTATTTCCGTAATGTCGTTATAAACTTTTATTTTTTTAAGTGCATTAAACTCTCAGCAGCGATGATGATGTTTTTGAAGCCATTAAAAAAAAAAAATGGCAATACTCATTATTAGAAGAGATAACTCGATCTGAAATTTAAACTATAATTTGCAACATCTTAGCTATAAAAGTAATGGTCACAAACGTTATAAAGATATCAATTTTATGTTTAGCTATTTCCATAAAAGTGTCCATTTAGATAAAATTCTTATTATATATCTCAAAGTGTTGTAGGTGGTTTAATGCCAGGCAAATAACTAACTAATTGGTCAACAAATTAATGCTGTAATATTTTTGAATTGATACAAGAAAAATAATTAATTATTGTTATTTGAGTTGTCGAAATGGTATTTAAAACAATGATTTATAAAACGTAAATTATATGTTGTCATTAAAAAAAAAAACAATAAATTTTTCGTGATCGAAAAAGGTGGTTCTCTTCTAGATTGTAGAGTGAGTCTTTTACCCAACGACAGGATTCGAATCCAAGCCACCATGGTCAAAGACTAGCTTGCTAGCCACTATTTCCATGCCTTTAAAAAGGGAGAAATATTATAATCGGATCACTTTGAGCATATGCGTTATTTACCGGTTCTTGGCGTTCTGGAGCCTCAGGAACCCAAAAAACTAAAAATCCGAATGAAAATATTCCGGACTAAATCAGTATATACCTCCAGGTTTACCGGGGTTAGAGAAATGAAACCAATTCTGTAGCTCAGAACACTAAAAGTAGCAAAATTTTGACACGTTTTGATCAGTATGTAGTTCAGGAGTTATCGCTATTTTTAATTTTTCTGAAGAATCGAAAAATTTTGGTTTTTTCGATTTTAGACAAAGGATATAACAGAAAAAAATTTTTGTCATGTGACTTAGGGGAATTTTGACTTTTTGTATTTTTTCAAAAACCCTTATTTTTTTTATCACAACTGAAAAATTGTTGAAATTTTGCAGCAGAATAGAGATCGTAGCCATACTTTCAATCGGTAATCGATTTTTTTCCAAAACTGCATCACAGCCTGATTGGTGGAATTGAAAATATAATCTTTCCTCTCTGGTGACGGGGAGGGGTAAATTTTCGAAAAAATTAAAGTATAATTAATGAAAATTTCAGTCTCCAGCTATTTTATTTCCGACAACTTTTACATTTACCCCTAAAATTACGCTTTTCAACGAAACTGGCCCCAAGACCTGCCCTCAACAGATTTTAAAAAATAACAATTGTACGAGAAAATTCTACAACTGCGTTGTCAGTTTTTTTTTCAGAGTCTCTTGAATGAAAATTTCTTCACTTAAATATGCGGAAAAGCACTTTTAATGACGTCTTGTCCAAATCTTTCGTCACTCAACTATACATTTAAAATGGTAATCGATTTAAAACCCACCTATATTTAGCCAATTAGTTCAATTAATACATTACGGAAGCGGTTTTTTTAGACCAATTAAAAAATTCTTCTATATTCCTCCATATATAGCACAACTCAAAATCTCAGTCTGCAGTAAAATCTCCGTACAAACAAGGGCATTCAAAAACTTGACGATATATTCGTAAATAATTTTATTATTGATAATAAAATTAATTTTTTTTCAATTTACGATTATCATTTCCCTAATTAAAACGTCTAATTACGGTTATTTATGATAATTTGTTTTACATAATAATGAATATTTATATATCAATAATAATTAACATAGCTATGTATTTCTTTTAATTTTATTCACAAAAATAGATTAAAAATATTTTTACGTATTTACATGAGTGTGTATGTGCTTGTGTGATTTCAATCATCAGATAAGTGTATTTGAATTATTTGGTTGTAAAGTATTTGTGACACAGTGACACACATTTTGGGGAATTAAAAGGGAACTACAGAAAAAGTTGTAAAAATTTCAGGTCTGATAGGAAGTACAATTTATTAGATCGTCTCTGAATGTTTTCTAATCGTTCTTATTGGCCAAGCAAACTCTTTCAGTCATAAAATTATACTACATTTTGGGGGAATTCCGTTCCAGAGGGTGACGTGATTGAGGAAGAAACTGTTAAGACTAGTAGTTCTGATAACTGATCTGATTTATCACTCATTAGAGGGCACTAATTGAAGGAATCTCAATCTTAAAATGTCTTGCGTATACTAAAAGCATAAAATTGCTTAAGAAAGCTGTGAAATTACATTTTTTACCAAGGAAAAATTTGGTCTATATTTTGGAGGTTTCATTTTATTTGCTATGACTGACCCTGACGCTTAACGGTGGCTGTAGGAGCCTTTCAATGGAATGTGTCAGTACACAAATTTCTAAATGGCTGTCACTCTAATTGGCACTCTGGCACTCAAAGAACATAGAAAGGACCTCAAATATCACTCTGAAAATTTACGATCAAGTGTCGAACTTTTTTCGTTCTAAAGGTTTTCTCCTCTGCTTAACAAATCAATACCCCTGAAATTTAAAATAGAATAAAATATTTTTTTGGGAAAACTAGAAACCTTGCTCCCATTTCCAGATGCTAAATATTCACTTTTAAAGAAAATTCTGGGGAAAAACCCGCAATAACCAATAAAATTTCGTGTACACGTATTTTGAGAAATCGCCTTGTTATAGGTCCGAAGACATTCGTCAATCTTCGGCCCTATTATAATTTCGTTCAAATTCTTGCTATTCTTGAAACATCAGTAGCGCATACAGCAAAAATCCACTTGTCGCACACTGCAAGAAGTGCGACATCGACATTAAGTAAGGGGAGAGTCCATACCTCGTTTACTCAAGTACACTGCTTCTTAAGTATGTGTGCATGTCCATACAACGTATTCGCCTTAGTCATAGACGGCCATGTATCGTCATATTGTATGCTTATCTTAAAGTATTATTAATTTACCTATGCATGTTATATTTTGTATTACAGGTTTTGAATCGATTCTCGCAATTGTTATACATTGTTGATTTTAATGCAATTTATTATTTTTCGTTATTATTAAAAAACATAATATTTGTTATTATTTTTATTTAAATTGAGTTTAATTATATTTATTTAATAGAGTTCAACGTATTATTATTATCATTGTCATTATTTTAATAAAAAAGTGTTTAAAAAATTTATTTTACAATTTTTGTTGAATTAGAAAATATAGTTTCTATCTTTTGATTTGATATTTTGCAAATAAAGTTGCAAAATTTGTTGCCATAATAATTTTCTTTAAAAAAATATAACAAAAAACACAATTTAAAAAGTGAAAATAGTGACAATTTTTACATTATTTTTTCAGATTTTTTAATGCAAACATGGCTGACTATGCTTCAATTTTAATTTTAAAGTTTGGGGTATCCTAGAAAAAGAAATCATTTCTAATGTCTGTGGTCAAACATATTCATCTATTTCTTTAATAAAACGTAAAAATGTACTTAAATGCTTTATATACTTTATCCCGAAAATTCAGAAACAGTAATCACTGAGGACCTATATTTAATGCGTGTCAAACACGCACTTGATGACTTTTTTTTAAAAATTTAAAT
Organism: Brachynemurus nebulosus; assembly: GCA_035578155.1. NCBI lineage: Eukaryota > Metazoa > Arthropoda > Insecta > Neuroptera > Myrmeleontidae > Brachynemurus > Brachynemurus nebulosus. The sequence goes on from JAPWDM010000003.1 coordinate 75,824,844, forward strand.
AAAAAATGATGTAACGTGTGTTACAAAAATTGCTGATGCAAAAAAAAAGTTGGATTAAATGCGTAAATTATCGGCGTAACATTCTGACGCATCAGGGTGGAGTCACAAATCGTTTACATTTATTTCATTATTGAATTTAAATATTTAAAAAGAAAAAAATTCCTTGCTATAAATGCATAACAAAATGTTCATAACTTACGTATACGGAGAAATGGCATACTTTATTAATTATATCATCAGTGATGTATATAATACAAATTGGATCATTTGTTAATCACGTGTCTGATCTAACAGTAAAGGTTAAATCGTATTGAATTGATCAATAAGGAATTAGAATTGAAACTGATTTGTATGTGCAGGACCGGTTTACCACCAAAACGAAAGGTGAATGCCTAAAGTGTTAGCATTTTTACAGGCAGATTAAATCTAATTAATTTTTTTTTCGAGTCCTACTCAAAAATATTTTTTAAACGAACCCAAAATCAGTTGAAAGGAATCAAAAAAAAAAGTTAATTGAATTATTTTCAATCTTTTTATCTTCTCAATTACAGCATACAGATTTCAATCCAGTGTTCCAATTTTTCGGTTTGGCCTTTTGAACAAAAAGAAATATTTTGTATGATCTAATCGGTTAATCAGATAAACACATAAATGATATTTCAATAATTATTTTTACCAAATATTTTTCATATAACAAATCTAGTCAGCCGTTAAATATTGCAGATCAAATCCGAACCAGTCAAATTCCACATTATTAAATTGATGAAGGTTTTCATGGTCATCTTAAATACTTTTTTTGCGTATCAATACATACTTATTTCTGATTCTCCATTCTCTTAAAGGGATATTCTCTAAAAAAAAAAAAGAAATCAATTTTTTTTCTTCACAGTTATGTTTCTTAAGGTGTTAGAAATAGTGATGAGCAAAATTAGTCTTGATCTTGCAGTCTTGTCTTGGTCTTGCATTTTTTGCAAGACCAAAACCAAGACTATAAGTATGGCTACAAGACCAATACCAAGACTCAAGAGAGCAAGACCAAGACAAAAGCAAGAAAAAAGCAAGACTCTTGCTAAACTATTTAAATATAGTTTGAAAGTATAATTAATACCGTAAAGAGAGAAAATTTTGATTTTAGAAGGAAAAAATTCGCTAATAAAAAAATGCAAGAAAGTACAAGATTCTTTAGCAATACCAAGACCAAGACCAAGACTCAAACTGCTCTATCAAGACTAAGACCAAGATTCTTAATGCAAGAACAAGACCAAGACCAAGTCTGCCAAGTCTTGGTCTTGGTCTTGCATTTGCTCATCACTAGTTAGAAATATTCTCCTAACAAAAAAAAGTAAAAATCAAAAAGTTATGGGCAATTTAGTGTAGGCACTTTACTATGTAATTCAATTTAAAAAAAAAAACTTTAAATGCTTTTTTTTCGAAAGTACGTTTTTCGACATGGTTCCTCATGTATCTCAAAAAGTATTTGAGATATCGACATGAATCAAAGTGCATATTATTCCTCGATACCATCATTTTGGCAGGAACTAGGATCTTTTGGTTCCGTAACATATATTTTCAAAATGGTGGCTGTTTATATGCGAGAAAAAACGATGATGTTTGAAAATTTATTTTCAAAATGCGATTTTTCGCTGGTTTTTTTTCTTAGTTCCTAGTTAGTACCATAACTGTATATTTTCAAAAAATTCTTGATTTTTTTGATTTTGGTTCACTGGGGATTTCAGAACGCGAGGGATCATCTTTGTGGAAAAATCTCACAATCTCGACTTCAAAACCATTTATATTCAGATCATTTTTGAATTTTAAATTTTTTTTTTTTGTAATCTCTTTTCTTTGATGTTTTTTTTTTGACGAATCTCACCTTAAATTTATCAGTTTCCATAAGAAATAGTACAATTTTTTATATGAAGCATGTTTACCAAGAATTGATAAAAGAATGTGCAATTTTCTATAAAATTATCGATATATTAATTTTTATTAATTTTTAATTGCACGCATTCCGTACATTTAATTGGATCAATTAACAGAAATCTAATTAATTCCAATTAATAGAAATGAATTGAAAAACTGATCCAATCAAGAGGTATGTATTTCAGTAAGTGCTTATATTATGTTGTCGTAAAAATAGTTTTGTATAAAAATTTGAAATTCATTAAGGAAAAAAAAATTTTTTTAATTGTTATTGTTTTAAGTTTCCCGACATCTTTTCGTAATGAGAGGCGACACAAAAATTTCCATTTAGAGAAATGAGCCAACATAATTCAATTTTTGATCCAAAAACACAAATTTGACAGACGATGTTGAATCCTTTTCGAGAATCCAAATTTTTATTATAATGTAGAGATATGAATTCGTACGTATGTAAACATTTCTTTCCTGGGCGATATCTCTCGAATAAAAAATGTCATCGGCGTAAGTTGGGGTACCAATCGAAACAAGTATCTAAAAATTTTTCCGGGATTCTAGGAAGTAGTTGTGTGGGTTTCAAAGGTCGTACATGACCTGCAGCCAGGGGCGTTTTATTCAACAGACATAGTAAGGTCTACGAACCTAACAAGGCCTTCGAACAGGGCCAGACCTAAACGAAGTGGCGCCCGAGGCAGCGCCCCGGTAGAAAAATAAATATTCCCTTCAAACTTTTTTCCTCCCAAAAACCAATACACATAGGTGATTGAATGATTTCTGCATCGGGCGGCTGTCGAGGCATAGGATCGTTGGTGTAATGATGAACACGCCTGGCTAGTTATCGGGAGATCCTGGGTTCGATTCCCGGCCGATCCGGATATGAAATACCTAATTTTGACGTCCTCTTAATCCGGCCATGCCTACGAAAGTCTACAATTGAAAATTAGAAAAAAGTGCTTAAAGTCTACGACGATTTTAAAACGCCTCTGGCTCCAGTGTCTCTAGAAGCTAGACTTCAAAAATCTTGTGGACGAAAGCGATTAGATGATTTTCAAAAATGTATTATCTAACGAAATTTCGACAACATTGCTTCATGTTTCTTAACAAACCACCAAAAAAAAAAAAAGTAATTTTGAATTTTAATTTCATATTAATTAACAGTATAAAATTATGTAACATCGATAATAATAATAATTAATCCGATGTAATAATTGTTTAATATATGTATCAACCAAAAATGTGGGGGCATTGCATGTTTTTTAGGCCAGTCCAGATATAGTCAGCTATAAAATAGATCTGTTTTATAGCACTACACCATGACTAGTCGAGTTGGACATATGTATAAAACAAACCAAAGACTAATGTCAACTTCTTGAGTGAGATTTTTTTGTTCATAGATCAAATTACCATTTTATGAAGGCGACCGCGCACAGTGTGTCGTTTGCGCATTATCACGTAAACAGTTCGTATGAAACCCGGCAGAAAAGAATTATTTATTTATTATTGGAAATGTAACCGAAGTTCTTATAAGAACAAGTATATAAGAGAAACGGAAAAATCCGAAACATTTTGCGACAAAAGTTTAGAAAAAATATTAAATTATGGTTCCTTAATAGGTGTAGAATTTAGTAGGTAACAGGTCACTTGGTAATGTATGCACGATTGCCTGAATTTAGGGGCAAGTAAAAATGGTGATTGCATATACATAATATGTTGGTCAGTCGATCGAGTTATTTGTGACATCATCAGGTGTTGTGTCCACGACGGTAGCTTATAGTTCTCTATATTTAAGTAAATTTTTTGCTTTCATCCCGATCAAAATTATCCAAAATAATTTTAATTAGAAGTTTTCTTAAAGTATTACTACTTGTAATTTTATCTATTCGCCACTTTGAAGCGAGCTTACAAAACCGGAACGGCCAAAAATGAGTCGGGATCATATAATTAGGGTTCCGTAGAGTAAGCAGTGATCTTACGGGGGTTCCGTTTTTCCCCTTTAAGGTTCAAAATCCAAAGAGTGGTAAAAGGAGTGTGATGTCCTATACGATGGACAGACAGGTAGACATGATATTCGTATTCTTTACACGCACGTGTATTTAGTCTTGTAATATACCCTGTACAATGCAGTTTCCTTTGCAATACCCTATATACACTTGGATGTGAATATTATGTTAGCAGCATACTTTGTGTTGTTCTTTCTGGTTGACTTGTGAACTTTATGTTATAATTCTCAGCTTGCCGGCTGCACCACGCCTGATTCTGTTTGTCATTTATGTACTTATCAAGGGCATAAAACATATCAAATAGAGAGTCACTGATCAAAAATCAATTACACTGCATTGTAAAAAACTATCATGCACACACAAACCAATCAAACTGCAAACTTCAAAATCATTTCACTGTACGACGCTCAAGTAGGAAGACTCAAATACTTACCACTTTGAGACACATTTTCACCAGCCCAAGTTATTTCTCCAGCCCCAAAAAAATGTTGGGTAAATTGAAAATAAATTTTACTAATTAACTGTAAGCGATGACTTTCATGCCAAAAACGTAAGTCAACTTTTTTGAACTGTTATTTTTCAAAAAAATAGTTAAAAAAAAAATAAATAAATAAATGCATTTTTGTTATAATCCGGAACACATAATAATTAACCTTGACAACGAAAAAGAATTTGTAATAATAATCATGTCAAATTTTGACGGTCGAACATGCACAGATCACGCGACCAATATATAATTATCTAATAGGTGTTTGGAAATTTTAAAATACAATTAAAAAATTAAATTGCTTTTTAATGACTATAGTTGAAAAATACACCAATTAATAATACTTAGATGTAACGAAAATTTATACATCAATCAATTTTGAAATAAATTTTGAAAAATTTACTGAATTTGACATCTATTAAAAATACGCTGCCAATGGGACGTGGTACACAGTTTCCTCATACTCCTAAATACACCTTGGTAATATGGGTCCTATATAAATTAATAAAAATAGATAAAGAAAATGATTCATAAAAATTTGAGCGAAGTGGGACCAGCAGTAAATAAGATATTGACATTTCATGGTAGCGGCGTAGCTACCGTTACTCCGATTTCGATTAAATTCATAGGGGATCATCTAGGAACCAAACTACATAACTTCTGACAATTTCATTAAAAACAATGGAATAGTTCAGAAGTTATGCCACTTGGTGCAATTTTGTATATTAATGGAATGATATGATAACGGCACAGCTACCATTACTCCGATTTTGATTAAATTTGTAGGGGACCATCTAGGAACTAAACTACATAATTTCTGAAAATATTATTAAAAACAATCGAATAGTTCAGAAGTTATGCCAGTTTATGCAAACTGACGACACACAGTGCGTAAAAAATTTTATTTTGGAAGGACAAAATTTTTTATTTTTCAAAAGTGATCACAATGCTTCCGCTACTTTAGTAGTCTCGGATGAAAAAATTGAAGTTACACTTTATTTAACACTGGATCGACCGACACTTACCTTGAAACTCTAGGGTGGTGTACTTTTGTGACGTACTGTATAGCCAAGTGCACTTACTGTTAAGTCTCTGTACTGTAATTAATTATAGTTTCTTTATAACAGATCGTTTTTTAATCAGTTTCATTAACACTACTTAAGTGAGTATATTTAAACCAACAGCGCACATTTAAAAATTCAGATGTAAATACCTGTATTAAAACAATTACCATTGTTTTAATACAGGTATTAATATTCATTATTTGCAAATGTAAATTTTTTTCCTGGCTCAGTTGTGTTTCTGCAAAATAATTAATAATAATATTTTGTTCCTTTTTTTATATTTGTTTATTTGTAGCATGTTTAAAATAACTTTTTTCTTTTTAATTTTTTTAATGTCAAATGTTATCGAGTGCCTGTGAAACATTATTAATGTATGGCGGACTTTTGTCCGTATTTTAAACATACACCAATATTCATATGTTTACTTAATGTCCAGCTTTGGCTGATACTTGAACACTCAATGAACCTTGGCAAATGGCCAATTCATTATGTTAATTAAAATTCACATAATGTTTGAAAAATTATCAAAACTGGACCGGCTGGGACTCGAACCCGGATCTCTTGGTTACTAGCCAAGCGCCTTCCCAATTAGGCCACCGACCGTTCGTTCGAGTGCCACCAATCGAGTGTTCAAGTATCCGCCAAAGCTGGACATTAAGTGAACATATGAATATTGGTGTATGTTTAAAATACGGACAAAAGTCCGCCATACATTAATAATGTTTCACAGGCACTCGATAACATTTGAAATTAAAGAGTGTAACTGCGTCTCGCATCAAAGAGAGGATGTGTTTGATTGATTATCAAAATTGGAGTGGCATTCGAACGAACTGTCGGTGGCCTAATTGGTAAGGCGGTTGGCTAGTAACCAAGAGATCCGGGTTCGAGTCCTAGCCGATCCAGTTTTGATAATTTTTCAAACACTATGTGAATTTTAATTTTTAATTTTTGACAATAATTATTGTTGACGCAACAATCGATTTATTTGTCAAGGATAAATTGTTTAAACATCAGAGAAGTCATTAATGTAGTTGCTCCGTGATAGTCAGATACAAAAGTGTATCTCAGCGAAAAAATTTTCTTTTATCAAAAATTAAATATAATGTATTAATATTCTTCAGTTATTATATATTTGTATACCACATGTTTTTTTTTTTTAATTTCCGCGCGCTTATGTTGTAACAATATAAAAGTATTGTTGAAAAAGCGTTGTAAAAACGTTGTAAAATGATGTTTATAAATTATATTTCAAAAACGGCGCGGTCAATAATTTTTATTTGTTATTAAATATGGTTTGTAACTTTGTATTTTCTAACATATTAAATTTTTATCAAATTTCTTTGACACGTTTTCATTTTATTAAAAAAAAATATAGTTTTCCCAAAAGAGCCCGTGTTAAAGTTACAAAATTTTGAAATCGTTTTTCTCAAAATTGGGATAGTAAATTTTAATCGGAATAAGCTCATATTACTGGTATTGAATTAGACAAATACCTAGAGAAGTTTCGTTAAAATCCTTTGAAAAAATCGTTTTAACGACCAACAACCTTAAAGATAATTTTTTCTAAAAAGCGAAAATTTCAGTAATAAAAATTGTCTCTTTTTGAATTGTCGATTGTAACAAACCTAGAGTTACAAAACTGACGAAACGTTTAAATCGAGGATGACAAAATTTCGACATTATGCAAAAAATAACCTTCAAATTTTTTTTTCATTTTTTGTAATAAAATTTGCTACTGCTCGCCTATGAAATTATGCAACTTCTGAAATCTAAATCTATACCTACATATAATAAAATTGTAACGAGACCATTTCTGTACATGGAATATTTTTTGAAAATTGTACTGGTACTGTAAATCGATGTAGATATCAAAACAGCGATTTTTAGAATTTTTGTCTGTCTGTCTATCTGTTCACGCATCACGCAAAAACTATTAAACGGATTTTAATGAAATTTGGTGTGCTGATGACTTATTACCTGGGTCAACATCTAAAATACTTTTTATTACAGGAAAATTCCTCATTCCCACGGGAAAATGGGAAAACCATTTTGTGCATGTGCACGTATTACGCAAAAACTATCGGACGGATTTTAATAAAATTTGGTGTGGTGATAACTTATTACCTGGGTCAACATTTAAGATACTTTTTACTCCGGGAAAATCCCCATTCCCACGGGAAAATAGAAAAACCATTTTGAACATGTGCATGCAGTACACAAAAATTATTATTCTTTGCAAGTTCTGTATAATTATTACACTTACATACTTCTCATTGAGTTTATAACAATTCTTTGCGCGAACGACGTCGCGGGTACTGCTAGTGTAACCTAAATAAAGAGAAAAAAACAATGTGTTTTTAAAATATATATGACAAATATAATAAAAATTTAATATGTGAGTGTTTAAATGTCAGAAATTAACAACAACAGTTGGTAAAGTCAAAAGTGCACACCTCGAAATTGGTTTTGATTAAAGTTATTACATAAATCAATGGTTCCCAAAGTTTTGCCCCTCGATCGTGATTAAATCACAAATTAAAAGTTGGGGTACAGCGTATAGTCTAATAGAAAAATCATATACGAAAAATCGCATCACATTTTCTGCCTTTCGTCCGCAAATTACCAAAAGTTTCATTTCATTTTTGTATCTACTAACTGACGTTGAGAAAATTGAACTTGATGACGTCATCACGTATACGATTTCCTGAAAGATTTTTCCTGATATTTTTCTTACGGAAAATGATCATTAATTCGAGATTGCTGGCGCTCGAATATACTACGGGCCACATTTTTGGAGTTTGCGAGATGATATAAATATATGCATACTGGAGACACCCATAATACAGAGTATACAACTTATGAAGCAGAGCGTACTGCGAGTTATATCAATTTTCAAAATTTTCAAAATCTGTCAAAAATTACGACCTGTAAAAACTGTTTCCTCTTTCCAAAAAGCCCCACCAAAAAAATACCAATATGAAAATACACCACCTGTTCTTGAACACAAACATCTTTCATACAAATTTCCCAGACAGTAACAAAAATAACGTAACACTACCTGTTAGTTACATCGTGACCTATTAGTGCCAACAAAAACTTGCATATTTAACAAATTAATAATAATTAGGGTGAATGCGGGAGAGATGCCGCACATTTTGAAAACACTTGATAATTCTTAAAGTATGCATTAAATTGATTTGAAATTTGGTGCGCAATATATGTAAACATTGTTCTTTAAAATTATTTATAAATAATTTTAAATTTTGAGTCATAAAGGGTTCATAATTAACATTTTTGTAGAGCCTGTAAAGCGGCGTCTCTCCCACACCTATGGGAGAGATGCCGCATCAAGGAAAGAGGGACGCCGCATAGTTCGTATTAAAAATTTTCCATTTTACACACATGTCCATACATGACGCATGCCATATGTAACCATTTTTGGCACTTTATACATCTTAACCAGTCAGCTTTTTCTTTTTGTTTCTGAGTACTTTTCAAAACATTCAATACACAGGCAATCATCATTATTTTCGTTATCTTCACTAATATGAGAGCTCTTCCTGATCCATTAATGGATCTTTTATATTTACGTGGTATAATTTACAGTCCAAAAAAAATTGCATAATTAAGGTATATAAGTCTATATTTTTAACATGTAATATGATGCGGCATCTCTCCTTTTTGTTGGGATAGATGCCGCATGTTGCTATAGCAAGCATAGTGCGGAATTCTAACCTAAAATTTTATACAGTACTTTTAAAATATACCTAAATTAATAACAAAACTCATTTGCATTAAAACAATGAAATATACATTCATAAATTCTAATGAATTAAATGCTTGATAAAATATTATGTTAAAAAACTTACTTTTCAATAATAAAAAGTTGAATAATTACTAAACTGATGGACTAATCATAAATGTTATCATATACAACTTAAATAAGTAACTTATTTTAACGATATAATCCATTAATAGCGCTATCTATCAATCAACGGACGAACTGTCGCTACAGCGACATCTCTCCCGCACTTACCCTATTTGAGATGATTTGTGTGCGATTATAGAATCGCCAATCCGCTAATCGGTGCCAATGATTGAATGATTGTGATTAATTTCTCACAACTCAAAAAACAATAATTCCATAGCAACATTTATAAACTACTTTTTGTTGTAGTCATAACAGTAATATTATGTAGTTTTAATCGAACTCACCCACAATGGGTGCGCTCGCTGCCAGCCATGACAACGATGCCAAAGAAGAGTTATGTACTCTAGCAACATAACACATTCTTTCAATGGAAAATTTGCAATGCAACAACAGCACAATTATTTATAATACATGTATTTAGATTTTTATTCGATTATATAGATATAGGGTATTTTACATAATTGTGCTGATGGAGTGTTTTTAATATTGTATCAAATCAGGGTTTCTTTGTACTTCTTGTGATTTCTTGAGGAGTTTTTCCTAAACTATATTCGTTCGGTAATTAGTCACGTGTTCTAGACGGTATTATAAAATACATAGAGAATAAACATTGTAATGCTTTCATGTGTTTAGCACAATACCTATACATATGAGGGGCTCAGAACTATAGTGGTGTAAGTCAATTTTTTTAAGATTGGCGATATTGTGAAATTATTGCTATTTAACCCGATCTTTAATTCAGTGCCAAAACGACAAAGTCATTACTTATACAATAAAGCTGGTAGAGACCATTATTTTATTATAGTTCCATATACTTACTATGCTTCACTCAAACTTTAACCTTAAATAACTTAAAACAACATATTTTGACTTACACCATTATAGTTCTGAGGCCCTCATATATAAAAAAATGTTCTGAAAGTGTGAATTAGACTCACTAAGCCAGGATTGCGTAATTCAGTCGCTAGAATTATCGGAATAAAGTATTCTTTGCTTTTATTTAATATTAGAAAAACCAATCCCTTATAAAAAAAAAAGAAAAATTGGATTAGACTAAACTGCTTTATTACGAAATGAATAAGTGAGGAAAGGACGTTTGGGAAAAATCAACTCTAGGGCTAAGAAGATATCATGACATTAAAAAGAAATTTAAGAAACTTGCGCATTTTGAAGTATCCTTTTGCCGCAAAAATGAATCTGATTTTAAAAAGTAACAAGAATCGAATTCTTTATTCCATTTCGAAAATAAATTAACTAAAATTTAATATATTCTAGCACTGTTACGACCACTACGAGCGTCCGAACTATTGTCCGCAATGTTTGTAAAATTTAATTCTACAACTGAACCCAAACCCTCCAATCAAGTTGGACCATACATAACCTCTAAATAATATTTTTATATAAAAAATTACTAATACTTGTTTTGTTTAATTAAAACAGTATACCGTGACATCTTATCAAAGATCCACTGTACAAAACAATGGAAAAAATGCAAATAGCTAATAACTGATCGATTCTTAATTCAAATTATGATTTTGTGATATGGCAAAGGTTATTTATGATTTTTTCTATTATTTTTTTAGTTATATAAATTTAAACAAAAAATTTAAACGTTCTTAATAAATTAATTCTTTTAATATTGTTCCTAAGTGAGTAATTTTTTTCTCTTGATTTCTTGATTTATTGGTTAAGTTGTTTATAAATTATTACACCTTAATAATTGTAACGTGATACGTAATAAATTTAAGACTGCTTTAAGTCGACTTTACCAATAAGCTAGTTAAGAGAACAAACAATGTTTATACAGACGATTTTCTATCAATTTTTATGATCTTGAAATGTCTAAATGCCAATGAACACAACATTCACAATGATTGACAGAGCAAATATTATTATAAAGCGTCAGTTTTTTTTTTAGCCGCAGCTGTAGCTGCAATAGACGTGGGAATTTATTACTTTATTTGTAAGTACCTATATGGCTACTATTTGCGCCAGATTTTTTGCGTAGCCTCAAAATTGACAATTACTCAATGGTCATGCGTTAAATATGTTTGAGATAAGATCTTAAAATCTATAAAAAGTATCTGGTCAAAATAGTTCAAGGGTGCTTTTTTCTATATTACAAATTTTTTGTTCCAAATGTTTTGGAACAAACCTTACGACCCTACCGTAAAAGTAGCCAAATTTGAATGAAATAAAGAACGAAATTAATCTTGTTAATATTTAATGGTTTTTTTTGTTTAAGAAAAATTTTCTACAGACCTAAAAATATTGTATTAGGTCAAGATGTCAACGAATTGATTACTTTACTGGCCCATGTTTTCTTTTTTAACTTAAAACTATTCCACTATTAAAAATATACCACTGTTATTCACACTTTGTTATTAATTCCAAGCAATATCCAATAAAAAAACGTAATACACTAGCGGAAATAATTAAAGGATCAAAAAAAAAATTCCAAATTTTTAGTGATTTTTCGAATGGCTGTATTTTTGTGAAAAATGGTCGTATCGGAGTCGTAAGCAAAGCAATTTAAAGCTGGAAGTTTCTAGTTTCGAAATCTTGCGATAAAAAAATTTTCAAAGCAACGTGTGTGACGCAATCCTAATAAATACACTGAAAAAAAAAATTTCGAAATTTTTTCGGCTTTTTTTTATGGTCCACGGACTTGCAAAAAATATTTCCGACTTAACCACCATATGGACCGGATAACTTGTTCATTCAGCTTTAATTTGCTTTTTTACAGACTTTTATACGACCACTTCTCGCTGAGATATCGGACTTTGAATGGGAAAGGATCATTTCGTCTTTGACTATCGATATCTCAGCAACCAATGATCACACAGAAAATTGAATGGCTGTTTTAAAAACTCGAATAAATTCTCTATAAGGATTAGCCATTGTTTTTCAGAAAAAAATTTTTTTGCATACTTTACATGAATTTGATAAATCAAGAAAAAAAGAGCTTTTGGTGGCTCTTTGGAAAATCAAGCGCTGAATTAAAAACTTCCAGAAAACCACTAATGTTAAGTGTGCCTTTTACAGTTCAATATACCCACAAAAACCTGACCGAGTTTCGGTTTAATCCATCCAGCCGTTTTTGTGTTTCATTCGATTGAATTTTTGAAAAAATTAAAAGATCATTTTTTTGGTCTTAAAATTTCATAATCTTCAACAAAATGAAAAAAAAATTTTTCTCAGCTTTTTTTTACATTTTTATTCTATCTTGAATAGGTAAATTGGGCTGATTTACGGTACTTAATTGAATCTACTATCTTTGAGAAGACGAGATTTTATTCTGAACCAACCTCTCTGTATATGCAAATTTGTTTTGAACCCGGATCTGCTATCTCTCTCACTCATTCGTTTAAACAATACTGGCTAACCATAAAAATCCACCCACCCAAAAACGCTGAATGTATTAGGAGAACAGAATGTGACATGTTTATTTTAATCATACATGTAGAAAAAAAAACTATCGAACTAAACAACTGACTGCGAACAATATTACACCGTACGTCGCGCCGCGTCGCACCGTGCCTTGCGTCCATCCGTCCAATTCGCAATCTTGTTTGGTTACTTCTTGTCTATGTCGTACGCCTCCAATAAATGTTGATTCTGTAGAGCGCTTATTTTTTTTTTTGCTCAAAAGATTATTTACTTGCTATAAAACTTGAGGTAGTTAGTTGTGAGGGACAGAGATGGCCGGATGTAAGAAGGGAGACAGACAAAGACAGTATGATTGTATGTTGTACATGATGTTTGAGTTAGATAAATTGAGGATTTACTGGTGTTGGAAATTTTTATGAATTTTTGCCTTCAACGAACGATATTAACACTTTCAGTGCCATGGCTTCGGCATCCGAAACCAAACAAAACATCCCCAGAGGCCGACCGCGATCAATGATTAATTGATTAGTTGGTTACGCATTATGTGTGTGATGTTTATCATCATTCATCACACGGATGTGTTTCTACTCACACAAATACATACCAACACACTACTCTTTTGGTTTCTATCTATAAAATTTTTTAAGATAAACAAAAAATACATAAAAAATATAATTTATATTTTTAAATTAAATTGATTTGAATGTCAGTGTATATGTAGTATGTACGTATCACGTACGTATGTTTACAGGGTTTACAGTTTTACATATATATGTTGCTCTGTGTTGAATCTATTCAATGTTTGAATCATTTTATTTTATGTATTTGTTTATATATAAAGTTTTTTTTAAATGTTGCCGGCTTCCGGGGAAGTTTACTATGAAAGTGCTCGGGCCTCATAGTGTTAACAGTGAACAACCTTAACAGTGAAAAAATTCTATAGTCCATTTCGTTGGATCAAAAAAGCAACAACAAACAATCAATAACTAACCTTATCGCAAATTAATGTTCACATTTTTTACTTTTTCTTACTTTTCATTTACACATTATATGCACTTTTATGTGCATTTTTTTTTTAAAAATAAACCGCATCATAATGTAAATAAATAAAATATAGAATAATGATGTGGGTGACGTCTATCGTTATGGACAGCATATTCAAAAAAAAGTTTAATATGGTGGGAACGTCGAGAATATAAAGAAATTATCCACGAAATCGATTGATACAAGAAAATTTTCTGCGATATTTTGACATTACTGACAGGTTGACGCTGTAAGACGTCAAGTAGAACCTGATTATTTGCGACACCACGCTGTACCACGTCTACAATTCCATTATAAAGTGTATTAGTTGTTAAAACAGTGTATCAGTTGGTCATTTCGTCATAATTCTTCCCCGAATAAAAACCCTTTCCCGAGTTCCCCGAACTTTCTCATACATTTTCGAAAAATTTTAACAAAACATCCGTTATAAAATTTACAATAGGTGTGGTTTTAATAATGACACTCTATATCATTTTCATATGTATATACTATTTTATGCAAATACTAAAATTTAAATTAAGTCAATAAAATATAAATTTTCTCATAAAGAAAATAAAAAAAAGAAAAAAACTATTATACATCTTTTATGGAACATATTTAGATAAAGACCACCATCAGTGCTAATGACAGCCAGGCAAAATTATTTGCACCAAAAAAAAATCTAAAATTACCAAATTAAATATGCAATATTTATAAATTACTAAGCTTGTAGGATCATTAATAATTTGTGTTAATATTTGTTTATTTGTTTATTTAATTATGATGACAGAGAAATAATGGCTGGTGAATTTGTCATGCGGTGAGGAACTGGTCACTGGTCAGTTAACTGGGCAGTCAGTTTCTTACTGACTGGTCATTTAAATATGTATCAAAACGTATACCGCCTACGAAATTCACATATTTTTAACGGTGATTCAGTTTACAGATAATTGTATCAAAAAAAAGTAGTTGGTTCTAATCACATCTGGAGCTCTTTTTTGTCCTAATTTTATGCAAATTAGACTCGCAAAAAATAAAACGAAAACAGTATCGTAGAAAATAAATACCATTTCTGGATAAAATTTTGAAATTTTGATGGTAAAATGAAAAATTTGGCACCCCAAAATTACTGTTTCGTATCAAATCCATAGAAAGCTTTTTGAAATAATTGTAATTCATGTCTGTGACGTCATGGAGTGTATAGAATCGTTTTTCGAGTCTTCAAAGTTCTCGTTTTTTACTATTTTTATGCAAATTAGACCCGCAAAAAATAAGACGAAAACAATATTCTGGAAAATAAATCCCATTATGGGTTAAATTTTGAAGTTTTAATCGTAAAAATGAGCATTTTCGTCTCCCCAAACTACTATTTCGTTATCAAATTCATAGAAAGCTTTTTGAAACAAAAATAATTTGATAGGAAAATTGAAATTTATGTCTGTGACGTCATGGAGTGTATAGAATCGTTTTTTTCAGTCTTCAAATTTGTAATTTTAGTCATTGGAACTTGATGTTTAGTACTATTAATGGGTTTTCGAAGTTATTCTTTTTAATTTTTCATAAAATTAAAGACTTTAAATCATATGAAAGCCAGTTAGAATCAACAAAATTGAATCGAATTTAGAATAAAAACATTTCCTTAAAGTTTCATGATGATTAGAAAAACCTATTCTGGTTGAAAAATGATGCTAAAAGTCTAAAATTTTACACAGTAAACAGGTAAATCTAAATTATTAAAAAAAAAAAATTGTTGAAAAAATAATTAGGTAATTCTTGGAATAAATGAATTATTAACCTAAAATCTGGTAACAAAATGAGACATAGCAGAAGATTCAAAGATAAAATCATATATAACTTACAAAATCGCAATTTAGCACAAAAAATTTTTCCAAAAATCAGACTGACCGAAATTTGTATTTCCACGCAAAAATCGGATAATTCTAATTTAATTTCATTAATAAATTAGTAAATAAAACCTACACCTGTAGGTATAATTAGTGTACAACTTTCCCCCCTCCTCCAATACCAAAACAAAACACGTGCGAATTAATAAAAATTTATATCAACCGATTAAAATTCTGCACACATAATGTGATGTAATCGACAAAAATTATTGCAATTGTCAGTTACAATATTTACACCAAAAAAAAAAAATTAAAATAATATTATCATTTTAATCAGGTTTGTTTGCTATTAGATCTCAATGAAAACGACATTTTGTTTTTCAAAAGTAAAAAAAAATTATTACATTATTTAAAAAAACGCACTGCCCTAGTTTAAATAAAAAAAAAATATTAATTTTTTCTTTAATATGGTTATCTGCGAATTAATCGCTAAAAAAACAAACGGTCCATTAAAATCGTAAAAACAATTCTGCGCCTACGTGCAATTTGAGATTTCAATGAAATTTTATTAAATCTCGAATGTTAATATTTAGGACAGTATAAGAATTTTTATTTAAATGCTTGTGTCTATTCAAAGTACATAAGATTCTAGGGAAATTCGAGCTAAATAATTAAAATAATTTACAAAATTTTGAAAAAATTGTACGGTGTCTTTTAAATCTTCGAAGGTGAGTGAACACTGTAAGAATTAATAATTGCTAGAAATCTGAAATCTGAACGATTGTTAGATTATTCCCAAACATTTTGGTAAATTTACAACTGACACAAAACCTACTGGGTCGATTTTGATAAAACGTTTTGTTCCTAAGATGTTTGGTTTAATATCTTCAGCCAAAATTATTCCGATATTCTTCCCGAAGACAAAAATAAAGAAAGACGGAAAGATTATCTAGGTTATTCAAAATTATTTTACAAAAATTTTATTTTAAACAGAGAGAAATCCGTCAGGGCCCTCGAATCCCTAAAGGGTTCAAAATTGAATTAATTCTAAAACTATGAGTATCTACGGGAAGGTTTCAAAGTGTTACTACTTTCGAATTGTTACAAGTCGTTATTACTGTTAGAAATAAATGAAAACAAATTTTGACGTGAATCTTGAAGAGGATAAAATAGGATAAAGGAGGATGAAATTTTTCGGAGGTAACTGGTCAAACGACAACTTTAAAAACAAAAAGGTTAAGGGGTAGTAGTCTGGTAACTCGCACTGTTTTTCATGCTTATTTTTGGGGGAATTTTTTTTTAGAAAGAACAAATGAAAAGTTTTGAATTTTTAATATGTATTTTATTTAATTTTTTTTTAAATAAACTAAATTTTGTTTTATTTATTATTATAAATTTTGAAGCACGTGGATGGCCCGGGTGATTTTGACTCTTGGGGACATCTGAAATCAAAAATTCTTAATTAGTTTTAATCTATAGATATGTCTTTCTGGTCGGAACTAGAATTATGAAATATTATCGAAAAATAACAAAATGGCGGACTTTGAAAAAAAAATGATTTTTTTGTCGGACAGAAAGGGTTGTAAAATGGAAAGCTAGCGGTAAAAAAAATTAATTCTAGTTCCAACGAGAGCTACATGTGTGTCGAATAACCAGTTTAAATTTCAGAGCAATCGGTTGAATAGAAAAAGAGTTATGATCCGGGCCGACCGTAACAGCGCTATTCTGAGAAAAACGCGTCGAAAGTTTCAGCAACAAATTTTCATAAATAAACTCTTACTTACATTAATCGTCGATGCCCAACCGTTGCAGCTGCCCGAATTTCGGTCCAAAATTTTCACAGTATATTCTCAATATATTTTACTTTCGAATTAAGCAAAAAAAAATTTTCGATTTTTTCAATCCAAGTTACTAGACTACTTAAGGGGTAACCACCACCAATAAATAATTAAATAAATTGTATTAACAGTTTTGGAGAACGATTCAGCATAGAATATCTCCATTAAATTACGAAATTCACGCCAGTGAAGCCACTGTAGTGAAGCCAATCGCTAATTTTACGTAAATATTACACGAAACGTCATTAACAATTAGATGAGATTTGATTTCAAATTACAATCTTTGTGTCAGACGCATTACATACTCAAGTGTCCAAATGTCTAATATTGTAACCATTTTATTAGAACCACACGTGAAAAATATACTATTTACATATATTATTGCATAATAATTGCCCAGTTTCAATGTTTCTATAGCCAAGCGTCTAACTACATACTTTGACTAACTAATATTGCACAAAATTTAATATGATTTAAAAATTATCCAATATAATATGTAAATGTTGCATTTAACTTGCGACTAATAATCATTTATGTAACATAAATTACAGATTTTATGTCATAAATTCAATGATTCTACATATATTTTTGTTTATGTGTGTTGTATTTCATAATAAAATTATGCATGCATTTATTTACTTACTAGCTGTATCCGCGACGTCGTTCGCGCAACACTATATTATAAAATCAATGAGAAATGTATATAAGTGTAATAATTATCTACAGAACTTGCATAGAAAAATAATTTTTGAGTTGAATTTTCCCGTGGGAATGAGACATTTTCCCGGGGTAAAAAGTATTTTGGATGTTGACCCAGATAACAAGTTATCACCATACCAAATTTCATCAAAATCCGTTCAATAGTTTTTGCATAATGTGTGCACATGCTCAAAATGGGTTTTCTATTATCCCGTGAAAAATGGGAAATTTTCCCGGAGTAAAAAGTATCTTGGATGTTGACCCAGGTAACAAGTTATCATCATACCAAACTTCATTAAAATCCGCTCATTAGTTTTTGCGTAATGCGTGCGCATATGATCAAAATGGTTTTTCTATTTTCCCGATGGAAGGAGATATTTTCCCGGAGTAAGAAGTATCTTATATATTGATCCAGGTAATAAGTTATCGTCACACCAGATTTCATCAAAATCCGCCAAATAGTTTTTGTGTGATGCATGCAAAAGCTCAAAATGGTTTTTGTGTTTTCCCGTGGAAATGAGTCATTTTCCCGGGGCAAAAAGTATCATGGATGTTGACCCAGGCAATAAGTTATCACCACACCAAATTTCATTAAAATCCGTTCAATAGTTTTTGCGTGATACGTGAACAGACAGACAGACAAAAATTTTAAAAATCGCTGTTTCGATATCTTCATCGATAACTATTTACAGTATCAGTACAATTTTAAACTATTCACCCTGTCTGTATACGTAAAGGAAAACGGGAAACGATGGAGAATATTTTTGAAGCCGGACTGTGTATATTAAATTTTTGAATAAGTTAAGGTCAATGTACTCATATGCATTCTCTATTTCGGTGATGGATTAGTAATTAAACGGAATCACTAACCTAAGATGCATATTTCAAAAGATTTTTTTTTTTTACAAAAATTCCTAATAAATCAAAATTAAAACCGATTAAAATTTTTTCGAATGCTTCAAGGTGCATGGTTGGTGTCTTAGGAATTAAGCATAGTTACTAAATTCCACAAAAAAGTCGATCGTTAACTTTCGCAAATAAATATTGACAATCAGTTGTGAAATTTCTTTACTGTTTTCTTCGCTACTTTTCCCATTTGTACGGCAAAATCAGTCCAAATATTAATTTTTTTATATGTTCGGCTAAATGGTCGGAAAACGACATTTCATATTACACGACCTAATCTTATTCCAGATAATGGCAGAAATGATTCAAGGCTATAAGAAATCTATTCAGAGTTAAAAATTGATTTTAATCATTTCTCTGTTGTTTAAAAAAGTATCGATAGGACGGATTAATCGATTTTTGGGCCCTGAAAAATACAAACAAATAAATAAAACAAAACTAAATAATGTGAAAACCTAAAAGAAATTTCAAATGTGACCGGACCTTTAAAAAAACCGGGGCCTTAGCCATTTGTCTCATTTGTCTGTGCAATGATCCAGCCTTGCTTGCAGCATTTTTCTGGCGTTAACAACCGCAATTTCGTCAAATTATGCTCATTAAAGACAGTAGATATAATGTACAATAAGGGTATTTAAAAAAAAAATGTTAGTGTTCAAAAGCACTAAAAACACGTGCTACAGACATCATAACACATTAAATGTTTGATTTATTTGACATAACAGATAAAGTTAGATGATTTGACGGTATAGCATGCAAATGAAAAATTTCAATAACGATACTTTTGGCGCCATCTGACCAAATTTATGGCCTTAATAGAATTTAATTAAACAAAATAATTTGTTTTCCTCCCAAAAAAAACAAATTTTTGATAACACTACAATAACCAGTTTTAGTATCAACGAAAAATTTGGATGTTCTTGCACACGTTTCAAAAAAAAAAAAAAAAAAACAAAAAAAAAAACAGAATTAACAAATCTAAAAATAAATATACTCTAATTCTCATTTTGGTTTCCGTGCCTCCTACCGCACCGGGGTCCACTCATAATTTTGAAATATTTAAAAATTATTTAAATCAGTTATTAAATTTTTCCACGCCCGGACACGCACCTTGAACTTTTGGATTGAAAAATTAATGACGACAAAAGTATTTGTACAGAATTAAATTAATTAAATTTTTTTAAATAACTTAATTTTTAAAAATGTCTAATTTCATTGTAAATTATTGTGTGTAATTAAAAACAATATTTATGTGCAAAATATTGTTGTGTTTTTGCTTTTTTTATAATTTAATTAATGAAAAATAAATGTGTTGTTTACACCCACGAAGAAATTTTTTAATAACAATAATCTAATGTTATAAATAAATCACCGTTTTGTTAATTGATATAGTATTTTGATCATTAAATTAAATCATTTTAAATTATAGTTTGCTGATTTTTGTTTTCAAATTTTTTCATGTAAATTTTTGAAATTTTGTAAAATTTTAAAGTGTAGCGTATTGGGTACTCCTGTAGCACCATTTTCGGTTTAAATTAAAAAAAAAAAAATTGATCGAAAATTTTTGTTATGATTCTGTAGACCAGAGATTCGCAAAAGGTGGTCCGCGGACCCCTCGGCCAATAGCGAGTCGGGCCTGCACTGTTACGGTTCCATAGTATAGTGACCAATTAACGCTATGAGGCCCGAACACTTTCCGGAAGCTGACAACATTTTTAAAGAAATTTTATGTAAACAAATACATAAAATGATTCCACAGAACACTTAATGATTCAACATGTATATATATGTTATGCAGGTTAAAAGATGAGTACATAGTTATTATTGTTTTGATAAAACACACATATACATACAAGCATACAACACACACATACATACATATGTGGATAAAAATATTATTGTAAATAAAAGACGAAGCTAGATATGTTGATGATAAAATATATAATGTATATTTATATGTATACAAAAAATGAAGTTTGTGATAACTGAAAAATATAATATGATTTGTCCCACAGTGGACTAAAACTAGTGACCGACCTGAATCTACGGTTTTGATTTCGCCTAGTTTCGGCCTAAAAATCTAGTTACAGCCCTAATTTCGGTTTTTGTCGAAATAAACTGTCGAAACTTCGGCCGCACCGAAACTCAGTGTTCGTGAATTGTCGCGCTTCATTCGGACGCGTTCGTATCTCGTATATGTATAGACTAGTTTTCAACATAGAATTGAAATCTTAACATGCTTAAATAAATTTCGGTTTCGGCTGAAACTAGAACTGGGACCGAAGTTTCGGTTTCGGCTGCAAATCCTGTTTTGGTCGGACACTAACCGAAGTAAATAAGTTGTCTATTACTGTATTTCCTCTTGTTCTTCAATTTTTTTCTTTAGCAACTATTAAACTATATAAAAAAACCTACAGTTTTTCGATAATCTAACAAAATCAAATTTTTAGCTTCAAAAACCTAGAAGGGGAGAGAGTATTTCTAGCAAGTTTTGAGCTATATCACTGAGATCACCGGACTAAAAATTATAAAAAAGAATATTTTTAGAATCCTTAACTAAAATATTCTTTTGAGCACTCAGATGACCCGCTATTTGAATCCAAAATAATTTTTTTCCCAACACTTGCCTGGTGATATATGTGCACGTCATCAGGACCTAACACTATTCCAAATTTCAAATTTCTACGTTACATAATTTTCGAGAAAAACCTCGTGATTCCATTTTTCCTTTTAAAATACGGAAGCAAAAAAATATGATTAATCTACTACAGAAAATTTGTCCGAGTATTAATTACTGAATGAATAATCAGTCAAAAAAAAAATTTGATAAATTAACACGTAAAGATTTATTACAGATTACAGATAATTAAGAGCATAACCCAAACATAATATCTATATTGTTTATTAATTATAATTAAATTAATACAAATTGCTAATCTACAAAATTCAATCAAAATTCTTGTCCAATTAACTGATTCAATTTATTTGATAAATTACACAGAATAATACTAAGCAAGGTTACACTGAAAAAAAAAAATTAAAAAAATATTATATAATTTTTTATTACCTAAACTTTTATTTTTTTAAAATTCAAACAAAAGTTTTTTTTACCTGTTTTTAAAACGCAATTTGTTTCAAGCATATTTTTCTTCTATATACATTTAATATTGAATTAAGAAACCGGATCATATAATCTTAATCCTTATGAGACTCGGATTAATTCTAATTTATTTAATATTGACAACTAAACGACATTCGTTGTTTTTAAATCGATATAAAATTATGTGGTGTGGTTTCACAGTGCAATAACATTACATTTGTGAAAAAAAGTGTTTTTATGTATAGCAGAAGAGACATCTGAAGAAGTTAGGTATAGTTGTAGGTACAGAAAATCGCCGATTTTAAAAATTTTTGTATTTATACATTTATTGACTTCAATCATGTTTCGATTTTATTAAATATTTATACAAAAGTCATTCTGAAAGCCAAGTATGGAAAGTGTCAATAATGAAAACATTTATTTTAACACGTGTAGTTTTTTTTTACAGTGTACCTACAATTTTATTGAAAATTATCATAATAAAAAAGGTACTTAAAATCAAAATCATCCGAACAAAAGATTTGAATTTTAAGGGGGTATTCTAGTCTAGACTCTTGATTTTGTGGTGATTTTACGGGCGTAATAAAAAAAAAAATCTGTAAAGATTTTTAGTATCAATTTTTTTTAACTGTTTTTTAAAAATTAAAAAAAATTCAAATACCGACAAAGTGGGGACTCAAAAAAAAGGTGTCTCCCGGTTGTCGAGATTGCAACCCTCCTGGTGATCTCAAACATAAAATTTTAGTTAATTCTTAACAAACAAGGATGTAGAATTAGTTGGACGTAGCCGATTTGAAAATATAAATTTTTTCACAAAATAACGTCCATAAAAAATGTCACTTTTTCGCCTCCTCTTTTCAACTTTGAAAATTTTTTAAAAATAGTAAAGAGAAAAAAATTCAAAAAAGTCGTCAAGTGCGTGTTTGACACGCATTATTTAGGGCTACTCAGGAATTATGTGTTGTATGTTGTATGAATCATTACATGTTGTATGATTAGTAAGAAACCTGCAAAAAATTTTGATAATTATACCATAGCTACAAGTTAAGGATATTATGGAGGTACTTAAAAATGGTGACAGTCTTATGAAAATTTGTGCGAATAATGGTTTTTCTAAATTTAATCGACTGTGAAAATTTAAATTAGATTCACTACAGCGTTTAAAAGTTATTGCAGGTTTAATTTTTGCTCACTTTTAACATGCAGTCTAATTGAGTTTTCAATAGAAATCGAATATAAACCAGCTTTTAATGCTTAGAAAAAATGGTGATAAGGCTCTTGTTTTTGTTTTAGATGTTAGGAAAAACGCTTATACAACTTTTTTTACCCCCAAATTTACCAAAATATCCCCTCTAGTAGGTCCGACTCTAGCTTTGTATATATCAGTAGAAAGCTCTCTAAAAATGAAGTGTTGTGTCAATTTAAAATTTTTCTTTATCTGCCGCAGTTTTCAAGTAATCTAGCAAAATTGAAATTTCACCCTAATTTTGAGGGGTAATTTCACTTCTTAAATGGCGACTGTGTCAGATGAAAAAAATCGGGTCCGTTATTTTGGTCGACCCTACCGGTTGTCCCCATTTACTCTTTTCTCGTCTCTTTTGATCCCAATTTTTCACAGAGAAGAAATTATACGATTTTTGTTAATTTTTCAAAAACCACCAATATTTTTAAATTTTTTTGGATACTGCTGATAAAGTGACCATCTTCGCGTAAATTTTTAATATATTAAAGATTAGGTACTCATAAAATAAATACAAAAAAATACGGTGTGAAGTCTGAATGCGTACCTATTCATCCTTGTCTACGGTAGCACATTTTTTATTGACATAAATATTAGAAACGCAGGAAAAGAGACCAGGAATCAACATAGAAGTGGATTATGGTACGATATATTTTCTGAAAAAAGTGCTTAGGACCAAAGTTATAGAATTCAAAGTGAAGCACTTGATGATGACTTTGAAGTTGACCTTGAGGTCAATTTCCAAAGTCATTTGAAAATCATTTAATATTTTTCAAAAGGAGTAGCTTACTTTTCACCCCTAAATGGTTCAAAGTATATTCGAACGAATTTCACATGCAAGATAGAAAATAAGTGATCAAGAAGTAATTTTGAAAAATACTTGCTCAATCGCAATCGGAAAAATAATAGTTAATCATATGTTCAATTGAATTCCTAATATGATAACTATAGAGTAGCAATAAAAATTTTAAAAAATTTTGAAAATTTATAATATAACATAAAGTTAATGTTTAACTTACAATTAGAGTGATATTAAATCTTTTCTTAACTTTACTTCTAAAATTACTTACAAAAATGTTTTCTTCTAATTTTTTCTATAAATCAACTTTGAAGATAGATTGAGTCAATACATGAAATTACTGCTTATAGGTACAGGATATGGTCAAACTTCGGCAATGGCTAATCATTTTCAACTGACCTTGAAAATCGATTTCAGGGTCACTATCAAGTGCATCGCTTCAAATTCTACAAATTTGGTACTCAGCCCTTTTTTCAGAAAATATGTCGTTTCAAAAATATCTAGCTATAACTGTTTTCATCTACAGAGGTTGAATGGTGTTTTCTACCCCTAAAAAGCGTATTTAGCCGAAATAAAAAAACACGTATTTAATATTTTTCGCTGTTTAATAAGTATGTTAAGTTTCATTCAAATTGGCAAGTATTAGTTGGGTAGTGTTATTTGTCAGAATGTTTTGCCGATCTAGTTTTTTCAATATTTCTTTGCTCGTTTTCAGAATTTGTATTTTAATTTCTACGGACAAATAACTCATTCTTTTCTTCGATTTGAGTAACTTTTATTTGCTGATGTTGACCATTAATTGATCGAAACATATCAAATATTTTTCAATGATTTTTTTAGCGAATGTCGAAAATTTTGAAAATTTTTTCACCGTTAGTAAGTTAAAGTATTTGAATTCATTAAGTAATTAAATGATGTCCACAAGAACCTTACGGACTACCATAAGTTATATGAGATCCCTAGGACCCGTTTTTTACTGTTAGGATAAACTTTTTACTAAAATTATTTTAGATGAATAAAGGTTATGTTGTATGATTTCCGCCAGGGTTTACTGTTCCCATTATTGTAAAAAATAAACTAACCGACCGATTTTGAAAATTTTTTCACTGTTAGAGAACTAAATTATTTTAGATGGATACAACTATGCTGCACAAAGTCCGTTCGGGTTCTTGGGTCCCAAAAATATCAAAACTAATTACCCAGCCGATTTTAAAAAATCTTTTACTCTTAGAAAGCTAAACTATTTTCAATAGGTACAGTTCTTAGATGAGATCCGCCAGTCCCTAAAATTTGGAAATTCGCTATGTTATGCAGATGCTGCGACAGGGGTATTTAATCTGACAAACACAAAAATATTGCAGATCCATGGTAACGCGATTTAAAAATGAAATATTATTGATCAAAAAGTGTCAGAGATCACATTGATCCTGAGAAAAATTTCTCACCATACTTGCCCCACGTTCGATAAATCTGTTTCCAGCCTGTATATGTAACCGTGTATGTATGTAAAGCAGCAAACACTCTCGGAAACCGCGTAATGTTATAAAAATTTTCTTTAACTTGCGCCTTTTCGACGTCAGTTGTTGGAAATTTAATGAATTCTTCACGCAACAAAGCAATTTTGTGTGACACTAATTTCACTACTTTGCTAGTAGTAGCTTTGAAAACTTCTCCTTAAAAAAAACATTATTTCTGAAGATAATGTACTATTCCTAAAAAAAAGATACATTACTGCTTAGTTGAAATACTTATTATTTAAAAAACAGCATACCAGTTCGTTTTGTGTTGTATTCGTGGGCGAATTTTTTCCAAAATAAAAATTCCTTTCGCATTCGAAATTTTGTGTAAAAATTCAAATCGTCGCAAATATTAAAATGATTTGGATGAAAACATATTGTTTTTTTTTACATAAACGTTAAGTCATACAAATAGGTTATGTTATAATATAAGAATCTTTTGACAAAAAAAAAAATAATTTATTTTAAAAAGATTATAAAGGTACGGACACACGACACGCTTTTGGTGTAGAAGTTTTTTTTTTTACAAAAGGACAGAAAAGTTGATTTAAGATACTACCAACAAGGTAATCCTAAATTGTGAGACGCATCCAAAAGATAATACAGAGATAATATTATATTACAACTCTAAGAAAAAAGTAAACGCAATAAAATTTTACAAGTTGGATTTACACTATAGCAAAAAATGAAATAAATTATTTTCAGTACGAAACTGCCGTCTTGCAGCAACATTTATAAAAATATTAGTTTTCAATTCAAAATAGAATATGGCAATACAAAATACGATTTAGAAATGTTAAATTATAATCTAAATCAGGTGTTGTGTGAAATGTCTGACACTATTCTATTCGCCGTGTGTGACACTACTGTGTAAACAACCTCAAATATTTGCTAGAGAAGTCTAGCAACTCGAGTGTATACAACTGTTCTAGCCTTATCTAGACTGCAAATTTAAGCCGCTGCTACACGATGCTACGAACACCTTCCAACATTCGACGTTGGATGGTTCATAGCATCGTGTAGCCGTTGTTCGAACCTACGAGTGTCCAATGTCGAGCGTCAAACGTTCGCATTTGGTCGTGTCCCGTTCGATGTCGGTATTTTTGCACCGAGTCAAAGGGGTGCTTCGAACATTTGAAGGTCAATGTTGGTTCGTTGGTTGGTTCGACTCAGCAGCTGCACGCTCGTTCATGTGAAGAGAGACAACATCAGTGTATAACATTAGAGATAACATCAGACAGATAACATCGTCCACTGAGTACCAACACATCATCATTCGTATTGGATCAAACATTCGATTCACCGTGTAGCAGATACATTCGTCGCACCAACTATCGAACTTAACTGCCTCAAACGTTCGATCGAATGTTGGAAGGAACGTTCGTAGCATCGTGTAGAACCCGCTTTACTTGAACGTGTAAACCAACGGGCCAAACTACTATATGATAGTTAGTATTCCGACTGTAGCAGAAAGGTGACGTAAAATCTCCTCCACTTCGCATCACTATGCTGTGTAAGTACAAACTGTTTGTAGTGGTTTAGGCTTGATGTTTGCTTCTGTGTGAGTATTTACACACACAATTACAAAACACGTATTATCGGACAGAGCAACGTGCAGGTCAAGTAACAATGGTCTTACAATACATAACAATCGTAGTGGATTCGATGACCGACACCGACTGACTAAATGCCTTAAGCTGTGACAGACCAACAAATGACTCCAAGCGAACTAAACTTTTTTGATATTAGTTTGCTTCTAGTGTTCTATAGTGTAAACATTGCACACAATAATGCTAATTTAGATGTCTCGTGTATCCGTAGCTTTATGTACATATGTTGTAGGTACCTATCATGTATTATATACTGTGTGATACAAGGGGACAAACTAGATTGGCTTTGCCTCTGTTCCACTTGTAATGAGTTTGTGACGTAGTCTGTTTGTGTACATACACACTGTTTGCAGTGTATTAGTTTGGTTTTTTGTAGTAGTATGTGTATACACGCATACAACCACACACACGTATTACCAGAGAGAGCTCTTCAACGTGTTCAACTAACAATGGGTATATTTTTAATATAATGGTGTGTTGACTCGACGACGACTACTGACGGACTAATGCCTTAAGCTGTGACTGGCTTACAAATGACTCCAAGCGAATTTCACTTTTTTTATGTTAGTTGGCTTCTAGTGTTCTATGGTATACTCACTATATATATAGGTAGCATGTGTAAATTACGTATGTATATTTTGAGTAAAATTTCAAAACGTCAAATGTCAAAAACTAATATATTTAAATAGCAAAATTAATTGCAATAATCGCAATTAAATTGAATTTGAATGAATTTAAAAAATATTGTTAAAGTTTGCATTTTTTTGATAGTAATTTACTGTTAATATGTAGGTAATATTAAAATCATTTAGGTAATTTAATATGTAGGTAATATTAAAATCATTTAAATATCCATAAACGACACAGTAATAATCATGTACCTAATAGTATAGGCG
The DNA here is from genome assembly GCA_035578155.1 of Brachynemurus nebulosus. Taxonomy (NCBI): domain Eukaryota; kingdom Metazoa; phylum Arthropoda; class Insecta; order Neuroptera; family Myrmeleontidae; genus Brachynemurus; species Brachynemurus nebulosus. The sequence goes on from JAPWDM010000003.1 coordinate 75,853,105, forward strand.
TCAATTATATTTTTTTTATTTATACCTTACTGCTAACAAGAAAGATTAAAAAAAAATTAGCAATTACGAAAAAAATCTAATTAATTTTTAATTTTATACGTTCGACTATTAAATAATTAATAGTTAGGTCCAGAATTAACGTTTTAAATCTTTATTTTTGTAATAAAGAAAAATACCCCCTTTACCCCAAAAACTTGGCGAACTGAGTTCAGCAGAAAGTTTGGTGAAGTGCAAGTTGGTCACACGTTAGAATGTGGAAAGTGCAAAACTATGAGGGATACTCAGAGGTCAAAATCTCTGAGTACCCCTAAAAACCCCTACGTTGGGCCAATTTTGATAGTATTAAAAAGGTCTGTACCAAAAATCTCCTGTAAATCGTTGCATTAAAATTTGAGATATCATGTCAACCGTATCGAAAAAAAAATTTGAATTTATCGCTGAAAAGATACACAGTACACACGGAAATAATTCGAATTTCCGTAAATCTTTTTAGATACTTATTCTTAAAAGTCTCAACGTTGAAAATATGCAAAAAAAAATCGATTTTTCCGAAATTCTAGAATAAAGTACTGCCTTAAGCGCAAAAACGTGACGTAAGGACAATAAATTTTCAGTGAGTGGGGGACATTTTTAAGAAAAATTGTCGGGGACAAAGTTATTGTAAATTGAAATTACTAAAATTTATATCTTATCTTTTCGTATGTCTATTGGTGTAGGTAGGTACTTTATAATGAACACGCTGTATATGTAAATAATCTTAATTATTTAAATAAATAATTTTAATATTAATATTATATTGTCTAATAAAATAATATATAACGTGTCAATTTTGACACGCCAAAGGCTTAGAAACTGTCAAAATATTTTATGTACAGACATTAATATTATAATTTTCTGTCTCAATTTTTTTTATCATTTAATTCAATTTACAATATATCGATTTACGTCAATCAAACGATACTTTTTGATTGGAATTTTTTATATTTAATTGTTCACTTTTTGAAAATTTCCGAATCAAAATCGTAGGCGTGTGGTCCAATATCTTTTAGCGAATTTCCAGAATGGAATTCAGCTATTACAGCCACTGTCATGACGCGACTTGAACCCGGGACCATAGCAGAAATTTGTTTCCTAGGAACCGAAAATAATATTCACTCAAATTTATATATATATATATATATATATATATATATATATATATATATATATATATATATATATATATATATATATATATGTGTGTGTCCACACGATAACTCTCGAACGAAATGTCCCACTATTACAAAATTTGGTGAAAATGTTGGAAGTCCTAAACTCTTGGATGAGTTCGTCAACCAGACACGTCGGATACCAGGAACATGGTTTTTGTTCTTGCAAAAAATTAGTTTTTTGCCAAAATTTCCACTTATTCAAAAATTTTTGCAAAATTTTTTTACACCATAAAAAATTACATAAAAAAGGTCTTTAAACTTTTTTTCTATGTCAACTAGTTTCCGAGAAAAACTAATTTTTATAAACGGGAATTCGCTATGTTATGCAGGATGCTGCGACAGGGGTATTTTTGGAATCAGGAAATGTTTTTTCTCCACCTTGTCTATTTCTATGGATTCTTTATTCTATATCAGTGAGGTGTCGTCATTCGATTTATCTCAATTCCAAGAGTGACAAACTTTGAGAAACCTACAGTCTCAACACTGAAAAAAAAAAAGTTTTTTAAAAACCGATTACGTAATAAACAAACTGAACGATTACAATTTTGAAATAGACCCGAAATTTAATTAAGATATAAACAGAAAATATTAAAAAAAATTTGAGAGATAAATTATATTCTTAATCAATTATTATTTAAATAAAAATTACCACAATTATTCATACTAAGGCCACAGTAAACATTATTACATACGCACGCATAGTATGCAAATTTATTTTTTTCATATTTCCTGCTTAATCGATTTCTTAAATAGCTATAATCAATTTTCTCTAATGAAATATACTTATAAAACTAAATATGGTATTTAAAAGAACACAATTTTTGATCTTATTTTCAATCTATTTAATTCAATTTATAATTTTTTTTTATTAATAAACTAATTTAAATAAAACAAAACTGCCTAAAAAGGTACATTCTCGAACAAAAAATAACATTTTAATTTCGACAAAGTGAAAAAAAATTGAATTGCGATATAAAACAAAAGATAGATATGCTATCAACACCTTTGTTAGTTGAATATTGAATTTTTGAATATTTTGTGAAGTGTTTATCAATTTTTGGGCGTTGTTGTACCGTGCAGTCTTGTTATTAAAATTATTTAAATCGCCTAAATATGATTTATAATTATAGAGTACTGTTATATGTTGGGGGGAAAAATGATTTATCATGTTATTAAAAAATTTTTGGGCCCTGTTTTGTATTTTTTTTCTACTATTATTGAAAACATTAAAATGATTTATATCGAGATTTAATTCAATATTATCATGTACGCATAAATCACTAATCAAGTCGATAAAGTAGGAATTTTAATTGATAACCATGCGCTATTGTGATTTCCTTAAAGGTGTGTTTTATTTTATTCAAAACTACAAAAGTTCCTGTGAATTATTAGTATTCGTGTAAATATTACTGTTAATTGTAGGCGTGTCTTTTCAATTTGCTACCAATGTAAGCGAGAGTATCACATTTCATACATGTAACGGTTTTATTTTTTTTTATATTTTACGGCGCATAATTCGGGAACAAAATATATATATATATATAAATCAATTCATAATAAACGTAATTACGTGCGTTTTATAGGAGAATGTAAATAGTATCTTTCATGATATCCTGCTGTTTTTTGCAGCTGTTTTGACTACTGTCATAGTCGCCTGATCAAGGCAAAATTACTTTTCCACCTACAATTTCTAGAATAAACAATAAGCTAAGTAAAAAAAATCCTTCTACCCACAAATATATATCTATATCTGCCGACAATTAAACAAAAACAATACAATATAATTAACAAAGTATCAGTTTGAAACGAACAAAAAAAAATGTTTTTAAAAATTGTTATCAGTCGCCATGTAATTTATTGTTTGACCCCACCTAAAACAAATATGCCATGTCCAATTTACTTACTTACCGTTGCTTGCACATACAACTTTACTTATAACAAAAACAATTCACCAAGTGCATGCCGGGCACGCATTAAGTGAGGGTTCCTCACTGGCTAGAATTCTTCGCATCTTTGTTACACTTTTTAACGATTGTAAAAAATAAACAGATATACTGAACAATATTACTTGCCAATATGTTATTGTGAGAGACAATTATGTGATAATTTAAAATTCAATTTTGTCGCAGCATCCTGCATAACATAGCGAATTTCCGTTTACAAAAATTAGTTTTTCTCGGAAACTAGTTGATATGGAATAATAATTTAAAGACCTTTTTTATGTGATTTTTTCTTCTTTCCAATGACGGTGTAAAAATATTTTGCAAAAATTTTTGAATAAGTGAACATTTTGGCAAAAAACTAATTTGTTTCACGAAAAATGCCCCAAAAACCATGTTCCGGGCATTGGACGTGCCTGGTTAACGAACTTGTTCAACAGTTTGGGACTTCCAATATTTTCACGAAATTTCGTAAAAGTAGGACATTTTGTTCGAGAGTTATCGTGCGGACACACACACACACACACACACACACACACACACACACATATATATATATATATATATATATATATATATATATATATATATATATATATATATATATATATATATATATATATATATAAATTTTAGTGAATATTATTTTCGGTTTCTAGGGACCTCAAAATAAATTTAGTTCCGGACTCAAGCCGTGTCATGACAATAGCCGTAATAGCTCAGTTTTCGGTTCGAAAATTCGCTAAAAGTGGTTCTGGAGTTACTTACGAAAATTTTCATCTATTTTCGAGCATTTTCTTACATAATTAAAATTAAAATTTTTTATTCTCTTTCGGAATTTTCTCCTAAATTTTTCAACACTACCTACCCGAAATAACTTCCATAAAAGTTTTTTTACAAATGTTAGTTTCCATAATATTTTTACGGGTTTTTGGAAACGGGGCTCGAAAATGATAAAAGGAACCACCACATCATTTTAGGAACCCTTTCCAACTTCATCCCACTTTCCAAGTATGTAAGTACCTCACGAAATTTAAAAAAAATTTTGCCATGGATTAATGTTTATCAGTCTACTCGAGTCGAGACCTTAAAGACTGCGAAATTTTTCTTCGGAACCCTACAAACATAAAAACAAAACAAAACTGTTGGTCAAGTTTATGATCGCTGCGCCAATTACAACGGTAACAAGAACTAATACACAGTCATATATAAATAAATATATGAAAATTTTTCCGTAATATAAAATAATAAGCACTTATTAATTATTAACAACAAGATTGTCTTAATTTCTATACATAATATAGTAAATGGACGCACAACAGTGGTGCGGTGGGGTGGGGTGTGCAGGGAGGTAATTATTCAATTAAAATCAGTTTATTTTTAATATTTCAGTTAAAATAATCGTTTTAACCTTGGCTGGAAATTTTTTTTTGGGTTTTTAAAGTGTGGGGGTTTGTATCTTGATTGTTCATTGAAGTCTCCATACGAATGAATTTTGAATGTACTTACATAAAATGCTGTCGTAGTCTTTTAAGTTTCTTGGAAACAAAAATATTGATACAGTAAAACTGGTTTCCGCTACATTGGACACCGAAAATGCTGGAATTTCAAATTACAATTCCATACGGAGTGTATACATTAGTAATTAGTAAAATACATAAAAAAACCCAACACAAGGGTACCACAGTGGTGCGATATGCTCTACTATACATTGTGTGTTGTGTAGCACCCCAAATACCCAAGGTACCTATTGTACCAGCTCGTTTATGTATCTTATAACAATAATTGGTATAATAATTGGGCGTTTTATCATAATTCCTCATAACCGTCAAAGTGTTAAGTAAATGATTGAAGTTGACCAAGTCACGAGAGATTGATTAAAAACTGTTTTAGGATCAATGACGTCACGATGGTTAAAAATACTTTGAAAACAAATTTTGAAACTTCTATTGCTTTACGCAATAAGCAAGAACAGACAAATTTTCAGTTATAATATCCAAGAAATTCAATTATATTCCTTAGTTCAAGAGCGTATACAACGGGGGAGGGGGATCAAGGGGTCATGAATTAAAAATATACACTAGATTTTTTTTAATTTTAAACACCGTATCGATAAATTTACCAGTTGACGTTTTTTTTTGCCTTTTTTGGTCGTCAACGGTATTGAAGAAGTTAATTTTGCCTCAGAAATTTTTTTTAGTCCTATTATTTTCCACATAAGCCTCCCCCCCCTTCCAAAGAAGCTCAACTGTATACGCCCCTGCCTTAGTTCCTAATTCTACCATTCGTATGTTCAGGACAATTTCGGCTTCAAATTTTCTTTCTTGTTGCTTTGCCTTCACGAAATCCCTTCTTAATTTTACCAAAAATGAACAGAATGCTTTCAACAAAAGTAGTAAGTCCCTTTTGTGCTTTTACTTTGATAAATTGTAAAAAAAGTGTATTTTTTGGACTGTCAAAAACACATTTAGAGGAGACCTCTTCTCCTTTTCTTAAATTTTAGTAATTTAAATAATTTTTGGTGTCTCAAACAGTAAGTCCCATTGAGAAACAACGACTTAATTCGTATGTTACCCTTTTTTTTTCAATGATAAAATATTGCCGTAACAGTTAAAGATTAAATTTGCAATCGTATTTACATAAAATTCTGATAAATCTTTTAATGAAACAACTTCTGTAAGAATCAATTTACACTATCTAAATACTTTAAATTTTTATTTATATTTATTTAATATTTTCAATAAAAATACACTTTGTATCACATATTTTTATAATCTTGTAGTAACGGGTTTCAGTTACAACCAAAAAAAAAAAAAAAAAAAAAAAAAAATAACCACAGAAACAAAAAATAAAATGACTCATAAAAAAATCCTAGTGTTTATTTTAAAAATAAATAAAATATTGACCCGGTCCGGACGCAACGCACCAGTTGGATCCACAAGTGCCAAGACCTCAAGTAAGTATTCAAATTACTTGCTTGTTGTTGTTAACACACAACGTAAAGTATCTTGTTCAACCAAAAAAAAAAAAATTAGTGTGGCCACGTTTACACCACACCTTAGAAGGTGCCTTTTTTGAAAAAAACTAAAATTTATAGCAAAACCAATAGTAAAATATACGACTAATTATTTGACATTAATGCGTATTTTATTGGGCCCTGCCAAAAAAAATATTGACATTTAATAGCAGCCTCAACGATTTTTTGGCAAAAATTATTATTGGATAATATTATGTTGGCTTGTGTGGTTACCATAAATTATAAATTTTGAATCGTAAATTTGTCAAGGAATTGAAAATATGTAAAAGTGTTTTTTTGGTTAACTGTGGGTCCGATTATTTCCAAATAGATTTCGACCAATAACTGCCACAAATCTCAAATTACGATTTCTGGGTAATTTGTTGAAAAGATTATAGAGGTTTGGCAACAGTCAAATTTGTCCAAAGTTTAATATACAAAGCCTACGATTAATTTTCAAGTTTATGTCCATATCATTACAATTTCACTTTCTAGAACTTTCAAAAGCCTTAACGGGATATTCTAGTCTAGAGACTCGATTTTGAGGTGATTTTACGGGCGTAATAAAAAAAAGGTAAACATTTTTAGTATCCATTTTTTTAACAGTTTTTATTGATATTTGAAAAGTATAAAAATGTATAAAAATTTTGAAAAAATTCAAAATTGAAATCGATACAGGCCGGCATCGATACGGTTGCTGAGATTTCAACCCTCCTGGTGATCTCAAACATAAAATTTTAGTTAATTCTTAACAAACAAGGATGCAGAATTAATTGGAGGTAGCCGATTTGAAAATATAAATTGTTTCACAAAATAACGTCCATAAAAAAGTGGCTTTTTCGCCTGCTTTTTTCAATTTTGAAAATTTTTTAAAAATAGTATAGAGAAAAAATTCAAAAAACCCCTCAAATTCAAAAAAGGTGTCTCCCGATTGATGAGATTCCAACCCTCCTGGTGATCCTGAAACATAAAATTTTAGTTGCTTCTTAATAAACAAGGAAGTAGAATTGGTCGAATGTAGTCGATTTCAAAAAATAAATTTTTTCACCAAATGACGACCATTTAAAAAAAAAAAAATAATAATTTTTTCGCCTCCTTTTTTTAACAAAAACCCAACAAATTCCAAAAACCCCTACGTCGGGCCAATTTTGATAGTATTAAGAAGATATTATGTACCAAATTTCAAGTAGATCGATGCATAAGAATTTGAGATATCATGTCAACTGTATCGAAAAAAGTAGTTACCAGTAATTTATATTAAAAATTTGAATTTAACACTTCGAAAATAATTCGAATTTCCGTAAATTATTTTAAAGGTTTATTCTTAAAAGTCTGAATTTTGAAAATACAAGAAAAAGTAAACGCTTTTTTCGAATTTCTAGACTAGAATCCCCCTAGACATATTTAAATATCATTTCTTTGAGCCATAAAACTTGAAAATCGTCAATATCCCTCCCCAGAAATGTCATTTACACTAAAAAAAAAAATTCGTATTTCTATTGATTTCACAAAATTATATCAAAAATTATTTCAAAACAATCAGCTTTAGAGTTTCTTCCTCAAGTAGCGTCAGTACTTGAAGGCGTCACATTCGACTTACACAGCGCCTCCACCATCGTCTACTCAAAAAGAAATCGTTTAAATTATTACATAGCTTTATGCAAGTGTGAATGTAACTTTACATATTATATACTTTTTTTTCGATCAAAAACTTCCAAAAAAAAAAAAAGTTCTTGATATTATTTCATGTATAATATCTGGCGACTGAACTCAACCACGCTTGCCCGAGATCACCCGCTGTATTACTTACAAAATGTTACTTAAGTCGGTGTACGTTATACACTCACGATGAAGGTCGTTCAATGCCGTTCAGTTGTTGGATTATAACAAAAGAATATCACACACACACACAAATTAATAATAAAACAAAATACAAACGAACCTTTTCTCGCGTCTTGGATATTTTATAAATCCATTCACAGCAGCAGCGCAGCGAGGAAATACCCAGTTTAATCATTTCATAGTACGTATAGTACGGTTCAAAAAGTAGAGCACCACACGTATACTTTTCATCACAAATTCCCAAAATGTAATTTTGATTATCGGTTTTGAGTTATACTGTTTCTGAAAAGAATCTCCCTATCGTACAAATTGGAATGTATACCCAACAAGAGACACCTACAATAACAGTACGGTGGCTGCGTAATGAACTACCGTAAAAAAACAGACAGTACTGCATATAACAGAAGTGAAAAATTGCATTAAAAGTTGTTTTTTTTTGTGAAACTAACCCACAATACCATAAACGTTCGATAATTGTTAAAACTCACGGCTGTCGAAAAAAGAGGGGTGGAGGGGGGAGGTAAATTACGCCCGTAACACAATTTTGAATTCAGTGTAGACAATATTTCTACACTTGTAGTAGCGATAAAAATATACTACTGCAGCTGAAAAAAAAAATTAAAAATTAGTATGAACTACAAATTGGTATGCTTATTCGTTATCTCAATAGTGCAAATTATTACGTTATAAAATATTCGTCAAGTGTGTGTTGGCACGCATTAAATCGGGGTTCTTCAGCGGCTTGATGTTCAATTATGTACATTTTTTACAGGTTATTGAAAAAAAACTTGCCTTTTGCTTGAAACTACCTTAAGGGAATTTAAAAATTTTTTTTTCCTTACATTAATTGAGAATTATATGTGTAAACTTGTAGGGACTAGGTGTTTTTTTTTCTTTGGAACCCTAACGAGTAGCAATTATTATTTATTAGTTGTAAGAATTTTTCGTTATCAATTCAAAATACCGTAATTATCCGGCGATTACTGATAGCAAGTCACTTTACCAGTTATAATAAAACAAGATAATTCATTGAACATATATTTTTAATCATTTAGATATTAAACTAATCGACTTACATTACAACTGACAATTATTTATAAAACTGGCTTCTAAATTATTATGTATGAGTTTAATATCTTACAGGAAATCCTTATAGGGCAAGAAATTATTTAAGATTTTTATAAAGTACCTACATTAAAAATTTCTATACGCAAAATTATGAAGTAGATACAGCTGAACTCTTTTTTACGATTTTTTTTATGCGGTTTTTAAAAAAATGCTCATTAAAATGAATAATATTAATCAAAATCAAGAGACAGTAAGAAACTTAAACATTTACTATAATAACTTTCTTTGATAAAAATACTTTTTAACGGCTTTTAAGCATTTAATCAATACAGTGTATAAGAACATAAGTTATTGACATCATTTAATTTTGTTGCAGATGTACCTATTTCTCAAAATTTTCATAATATTATAAAATTGAAATAAAATGTTTCTACGTGTAAATTAATGAACCACTTTACACTAAGTACTTAAAATTTTTATCTATATTTATTTAAAATTTTCCAATAAAAATACACTTTGTATCACATATTTTTATAATCTTGTAACGGGTTTCAGCTACAACCAAAAAAAAAAAAAAAAAATAAATAACCACAGAAACAAAAAATAAAATGATTTATAAAAAAAAAGCAGTGTGTTTATTTTAAAAATAAATAAAATATTGACCCGGTCGGAACTCAAATAAGAACTTACAGAAGCAACTTCTAAGGAAATTTCTAAGTTTTGAGCGTTTTGAGTTATGTTTTTTCGATGAAACTTTTTTTATGTGGTCCCAACTAACCGCACAAAAAAAGGTTCAACTGTACTACTCTTTTTTTGAATGTATAAAAAGAAAAAATTCAAAATTATATTTCATTTTCAATTTTTGTCAACCCTACTGATCGTCCCAATTCATCCTTTTACCGTCTCTTTTAGCCCCGATTTACCGTAGAGTAAAAATTATATAATTTCGATTATTTTTTCAAAAATTTTTGATTACGGGATACATTTACGAGCCGGTTCATGAAGTAAGTTGGAAGTAAGCAAGAAGTTGGTTCAAACGTAAAAGTAATACAAAAAAAAATACGACGTGCGAAGTTTGATGAATTCATATCGAATTCATCCCACTTTACGGTATTTGAAACTTTTAACAACGCTACAAATAATTTACTCTTTTGTTTTAATGAATACATAAAAGTATACTTATTCGTTAAATAAATTCAAACAGATAACCTTGGTCACTTTGTATCTATATAACAGTTTTAAATTTAATATAAGGTGCGCTGTTGTAAATTTGTAAATTATGTATGTTATGAACCTTTCTTCTCTGCGATCTCAAATTTATTGTTATATGATACGGCGTAAAATTATATGGCGCTATTTTTTTTTTTTAAATTTGCATTGTATTGCATTTTTAAAATTTCTTAATTTTTTGTTCTTTTTAAGATACGTACATTTTTTAAATGAGATAAAGATCTATAATAAATTTGGTGGTTTTATAAATTATCTAATATTAATTTTGCTTGGGGCAATTTATTTTCTTGCTACTTATGCGGATTATGCGGTCTTTTGTGTTTAAATATGAATATTTTATTTTTTTATAAACGCAGAATTTTTTTTGCATTTTTATTGCAATATAAATGCAAATTATTTTGTGGATTATTGCAATTCCAATGACCATTTTAAAATTGAAATATTTTTTTACGAGTTTAATGTTGTTTTACCGTGAAAATTATCGCCAATTTGTGTTGTAGATGGCTATGAATCCTTTTTGTTTATTAAAAAAAACTTTATTGTTTTTATGCTTTTTGAAGATTATTACAAGAAGAAAAAATAATAACAATAATAAAACTATATAACATAAATATATAAAAATAATAATTGAAGACATGAGTGGATGAAGGTGTTATGTAACATTTTTTCAAAAATTTATTTTTTGCCCAATTTTGAGCTATGCTGAAGTATCATATATTAAATTTTGGTATCATTAGGTCCAATAGTTTTGTAAAAATTCAATAATAAACATGTGCTATTGCATGGGAAGTATATGTAAATAAAAACTTTCAAATGCTTCTACTGTAAAATTATAAAATACGTTACATAACACCTTCATCCACTCATGTCTTCAATTATTCCATTTAAAGTATATGACTGCACTTTTAAGGAAGTTGCGTTGCTATGAAAAAAATTTACTAAAAGAGTGAGTTGGGCTCGTACAATTAGGGTTTCGTACAGTGAACAGTCGATAGATCCGATTAATTTTTTTACTTACTTCTGATGGCTAAAAATTACATGAATTTTCCCAAATTGTACTGAACGGATTAGTAAATCCGTTGTCTATTACTAGGTTTTCCCTTTTTTCCTAACAACTATCACGCTATCGAAAAAAGCCATAGTTTCCCGGTAATTTACAACTCCGTATCAACTAACCCTATTAAAACGAAAATCTTAGGTTTAGAAACCTAGGATATCAGGCGAGAATCGGCCATTTCTAGCAAATTTTGAGCTACATATCATTAAGAAAAATATTTTTAGAATCCTTAGAGATAGCTCTTTCAAATGATATATTACACGATATATTAATTAGAACTATTTTTTTCTTTGGGCCAAACTAACCCTCCATTTTAATCCAAAATAAGTTTTTACCCTAATCGTTGACTGCCTAGTATATGTGCACGTCATCAAGACCTAACATTCTCCCAATTTTCAAATTCCTACTCTACATAGATTACGAGAAAAACCTTTGTGACCAATGGACGGAACTAACTCATATGAGGATTTGGTTTTTTCGTTTAAAGTATGAAATCTTGAAAAATTGTTGATTAGGAAGTCTATTGTTGAAGGAAGCAAATTTTGGGTGGAAAGTTTATAAATAACATCGGAATTTTCAACTCGTTAAGATCCGAACATTTGTCAACTTAATAAATTGTTTATTTAATATATATCTTTAATTTCTTGTTTTGTCGCGAAGAGAACCTTTCGGTTACACACAGGTTGTAACCATGCAGAATTTATGACCGATCAGACACGTTAATTATGTATTATACTGAACAATTACTTAAAAAATTTATTACAAACATTGTTTTTTATTAATCAAACATATTTCATACGAAATTATCTGTAAACCCCTGAAGCTATATTCACAGTGTTTTATTGCAAGTAAAACTAAATACAGTCGACTCTCGTTAATTCAAACCTGCGATAATTCGAAACTCTCTATAATCTCTTTATATTTCGCATTAAAACAATACATTTTTATACACTTGGTAATTCGAACGAAAAAATCATTGCTACGTAACAAAACGACGCGTTAATTCGGCGAACTCATCGGCGTCAAACACTCGACAATTCAAAGTTGCAGAGAGAAAGAGACAGAAAGATTGTAAGTACATTTTGAGACAAGTTCAAAAGTTCATTCATCGCAAATGCTTAAAAAATTAAAAATTGTTACCTGCGATAATTCGAACCTCTCTATAATTCATAATATTTTAAGAGTCCCTCGAGTTTCGAATTAACGAGAGTCGACTGTATAAATTGAAACTATAAAATGTATACTTTACAGTATAATCACGACAAATTTACAAATAACATATAATATTTTTGTGTTATGTAATTAGCTATTACAAGCGAATTTTTTGCAGAATTCGTGCCTTAACCATCGCTAAATATGATTGATGTGATGTCTTATTTCGTCTGAAATAAATTTAGTTTATTCTAGTTATTGTAAATCTAACGACAAAGTCCGAAATCAGTAAATGTGTCAAAAGAAAGTCAAATTTAGATAAAATTCATATTGTCTTGCATTTAACACCAAAAGTAGACACAAGAACCAACTTTCAGAATTCAGTTAATATATTTAATTGTATTCAATGTTTTCCTTAAGCTGTCTGTCCAATTTCTGAAACGGTAATAACTCGTTTTCGTTCAAAGTATTGGGACAAGGTTCGAAATCGGTAAATGTTTAAAAAAAAAGTCAAATTTAGAGAAAATTTATCCAGCTTTGCATTTAATACCGAAAGTGAACACAAAACCCAACTTTCAAAATTCAATTAATATATTTAATCAAACGTTTTCCTTAAACTTTTTTTTTTTTTTTTGGTTTGTCCACTGTTCAATTTCTGAAACGGTAATAACTTTTTTTTTCAAAGAATTGGGCAAATATTTAAGCCATTCACTAAAATTAAATATTACTGTGTCATTACTTTTACATTTCACATAAAAAATGTTTTTTTTTTATCGTACAAATCGCAGTGGGTGGTGATACAATTTTTGTTCATTTTGAGGGTTCCGAACCACTAAAAAACAATTGAGATCAATCGAATCTAAAAGACTACAAAATATTTTTGGTAAATATTTTGACTGGGGATAAGTTCAGCTCTCTAAAAAAAGTTGGTTACCAGAGAAAAAATGTGCAAAAACTCTTGTTCCCCTTGATTTTCTAGGCTTCTAAAGTTAAAAATTTGACAATATTCGGTTTAGTACCTAACTCATAATTTATAAAATACAGGAAAACTACCAGAATTTTCATCAATTTAGAGCTAAGATTTGGTAAGTGTGCGTCTGTAGCCGACTTTTTTAACGGGAAACTACAAAAAATCTTCATGAGTACAGTCAGTCACGAGATTTGGACCCTCAACCTACCAATCGGGCAAGAACTAACGCCTAAGTCCACTCGGCTACTCCGTTGGTATTTTTTGACAACATTTTTGTACGGAATCCTGATTGCGCGAGTTTATTAAACAAGTTTGTGATTTGTCTGGACGCATAAGAGTCCAGATAAATAAGTGTTTTAAGGAAATTTGAATACACCAATACCTCGCTTTGCGGCGTCGTTTCGGTTTGCGTTTTTTCGAAGTTGCGTCGCTGCTGAATTAGTACTAATTTTCACTGTGCATCGTTAGATTTTCAAAGTTGTGTTGTTTTGGGTTCGAGTCTTTAATTTTTTTTTCCAAAATTTGCTATAGAAAATCATAATTCACTTTGGGTCGTTTTAATTCGCGTCGTGTTTTTTTTTGGAACGTAACCACAACGCAAATTGAGGTACTAGTGTACACAAAAAACTAAAAAAAAAAAAAACTCTATTTAATAATATTTATAAATAGTTAAATAATTATATAGTTTTAAAAAATGAAAGTTTTACTTAAAAAGCAAAAAAAAATTCATAATTGTAATTATTTATTATATCAGACCAACTGCAATGCCTTAAACAATTAGTGATTGTAAAATACATACTCACCTGGAAAAAAAATATGAATGTATACTCAATAACAATTAAATACTGCCGCCATTGACCTTGACTCGATACGAAATTGGTTACTATGTCTAACTATATACAAAATAATCACAAAATTATTTAACAAGTTATCAATCTAAAATAATCAAATTAACACGTAAATACTCCCGTTTAAAACCTACCGGATGTTCCAGCCATATCCATCGAGTGCCCACCTAAAAGTATACAGGACAAATATTCAAGGTAAAGCGTGATAATCACGTGATCAAGTTGTGATTGGTTTAATAATAGACGTTCTGTTTTGTTCAAGGTTGAAAGACGTTGATTTGATAAGAAAATAAAAATTTTATTTACCCTAGGAGAAACGACTAATTAATTTTGTCCTCTTTGAGAGAGTTTACACCAAAACAATAAGTAGTGAGTAAGGCGTTTAAGTAGTATGTGTATTATACTTACTAATTACAGGTTAGGTGTGAACCAGTTACATAACTAAATCTGTTTCCGTAATAAAAAATAATCACTTGATTAAGATCAGTTCCCAAAAGTGTTATAAAAAAATATTAATTAATTCCCCCCGTTTTCCTAAAAGTATGATTAAGTAGTCGGCGAATATTTGATTAGAAATTTTATTTAAGTTTATAACAACACATTTTGAGCCGTGCTCTAACCTATAATCACAAACAAATTAATATTACACCATAAAATCAGACAACTGCTCTAGAAGCACCAAACAACAGGCGACTTGATTTTTTTTTTTACAAGATAAAAATTAATAAAATAGTCAAATATTTACAACAGCAATTATGAATATTTATAATAATGACAAATTTTATGGCTCTAATAGGCTGGTTCAGTCAAATTGCTTAATACGA
This sequence comes from Brachynemurus nebulosus, assembly GCA_035578155.1. Taxonomy (NCBI): domain Eukaryota; kingdom Metazoa; phylum Arthropoda; class Insecta; order Neuroptera; family Myrmeleontidae; genus Brachynemurus; species Brachynemurus nebulosus. The sequence continues at coordinate 75,868,263 of JAPWDM010000003.1, forward strand.
ATTGACAGTTTTGGTGTTGAATTATTAAAGCACATAAACACGTTTTTGATAATTTATTTTAAGGGGAGATTCGCCAAAAAAAAACATCAAAAATCTTTTTTTATACAAACAAATATTTTATTAAAAAAACTGAGCTGAGTATACCTAAATAGCTTTGAAATCGACACTGCGATATTTTTCCACCTTGATGGTTCCTCGCGTTCTGAAATTACCAGTGAACCAAAATCAAATACAGTTATAGCACTAACTAGGATCTAAGAAAAAAAAAATAAAAAACCAGCGAGAAATCGCATTTTGAATATAAATTTTTTTTTAAATCACCGCTTTTTCTCGACTATAAACAGCCGCTATTTTGAAAATATATTACGGATCCAAAAGAGCCTAGCTCTTTCCAAAATGACGGTATCGAGGAATAATATGCACTTTGACTTATGACGATATCTCAAATATTGGTTGAGATACATGAGAAACCATGTCGAAAAAGCCCCTATACCGAGACACTATTTTTAGGTGTGTAATTAAACTGACTTATAAAAATTGACAAATAAATTAAACACCCATTTTTTTTTTCTTAATAAGCATGAAAGAAAGTTTTTTTTAATCCAATGAATATGTTTTTAAAAGAATGCAACCCGAAAATTTTTATTTATTAATGTTTTTCTTTTACAAAATGTCGACATCTATATCCAAACAAAGAAATATTAATGACACTAGGAGTTGAGAACCGATATACAAACAGACGTGTAATATGAGTAATATGACACACAGAGTGACATTTAGACGTCAAAGTAGGAAACACAGAATGGCTTAAATATCAGACGTAAATAAAGGATCAAAATACTTTTTATTTAAAATACAAAATTAAGTAAGGAAACATTAAATGCGAGGTGAATTTAAATTGAAAAATAATCATTCTATTAATAATAATTTTTGTTATCAGAGGTTTCTTTCAAAAATAATTTCATTAATATATAAATGTCAAAACTGTTCGGACATATGATCGCGTTCCGGCATAGGGGCTTTTACGTTAAAGTTTTCTATTTAAATTGAATTATAGTAAAGTGCGTGCACTAAAATGCCCATAACTTGTTGATTTTTCATTTTTTTTTAAATAAAATTTTAAGAGAATGTTTCTAACAACTTAAGAAACATAATTATAAAGAAAACAAAAATCAATTTAGCCAATTAATTTTTACATTGCAAATTGTTCGGCCCCATACGACGAAATTCCCTTCATAACGTGTTCCGTAACCGTATTCACTATCTCGTTCCCATTATACCCGCGTCCGGTACGTCGCCGAAAATCATTCCAATCGTGTTCGTTCGGGAATTTAACTTTATGGCGTAGTATCGACTTTACAATCAATGCAAATATATATATGATAAAGTATAGACTAAAGTACAGTGGAATGTACCAAAGTTTTCGACCCAAATAATAGTAGCTGTAGGGTTTCTTATTGACGCGCTGTTCGTTGTCCATCATAGGTTTGGGTGTTGTCGTGGTGGGATGTTCTACTTCGTGATACACGTGGTGATGATCTTCGTACGGGCCGAATTCAAAATGTGGGTAGGAATTTTTTGGGGGATAATCGTGATGCATATGATGCTGGTGTTCATTAGGATTGTAATCCAAATAATCGGGAAGTTTTGGCGGTTTCATTTGTGGATGATTGTCGCTGGCCGGCATCATTGGCGCGGGTTTTGTGTCTTCCATTTGGTGTGGATTATATATTAAATAATCCGGGAATTTCGATGGCTCCGGCATATTATGATGGTGATCGTCAGTTTCCTTTTGGGTCGTGTGATCCATAATAACCATTGATGGATAAAAATGGTCTGCATTTTGAGGAGGTTTTTCATCGATCATTTTCACCGGTTCCTTCATTGTTTCTGGCGTCGAAGGTGTTGAGGGTTTTTCGAGCGGGGGGTAATAGTATCCATCAAAGTCGGGTGGTAAATCTGAATTGACGGCCCGGAAGCTGGTGGACTGTACGAGTCAGGAAGGTACGATTGTTCTTCAGTTTTAGGTGCTTCCATTTCCGGAGGTTTATTGTCGTTGTTCATCTCTGATGATGGGGGTGGCGTGTACGAAATACTCGAATCTTCATTGGGGGGATCCCCCGGTGGTGAATTATAGATAGATTGGGGTTGTGGCGGTCCGGAATCGTATCCAACACTTGGAGTTTTCATGTTATCATCACCTGGGGGTGGCGGAGGGTCACGATTGTTTTGATTTGGGCCATATGGCCCAAAATATGGTCGTGGATTATATCGATCAATATTATCTTCCAGTACTTCACCTTCGTTATCGTCCAATGCTTCTTCCGGTATTGTGGAATAACTATTTTGATGCACATACGTTGGATAGTGAAAGTGACTTCCGGTACTTATTTTCCGGGCTTTTTGTACGAACGAATTTGGGTTTTGTGTTCGATTTATAGCAGCACTTGATCTAAAATAAAAGAACACAATTATAAAATCGTGTGTCAAAAATTGATGCAAAAGGATGCACACCTCTGTGTCCACAAAATTTGTCCTCCACCAGACGAAAAACTCCGTCCCACATTTGTGTCAGAGTCGACACTACCCATACGTGCCACTTTTGAATACGGTGTCACCAAAATTTTATCATCATGTTCGGCCAAATTAATCATTTCACCTACAACAAATTTTAACACGATTGAAAAAAGCCAAACTACTTTAAACATTATTTTTTTTGAAAAAAGCTAAATATTTCTCACTACAGCATTAAAATTAATTGTTGACTAACTTCAGTTTGTTACTCATTTTAAAATAAGTCAAACATTCAGACACTTATTTTACTTACTGCCCCAGTTTACCTAACGGAATCGTCAGAAATAAAAGAAATAAAACTGTTAAATATAATGGAATTATTCAATATTGACTTTTCTAATTAGACTACTTATGTTACTTTATAAATAATAATTGTACCATTTTTCTTGTTTACAGCGTCTAAGTGTAGTATAGTTTGTAAAGTACAAAATTAGAATTACGGTATCAGAAACATAAGAAGCAAGAGTTTAATTTTTGGTTGAAATTTTGTAAAAAATGTTAGTGAAACTTGAAGAAACCACCAGTCATACCAATATAATAAAAAAATAATGTTTGTGGACTTGTTAATTCAAAAAATTTTCACTGATAGAATGGTGATATCTGACGTTCTAACTAATATAAACTAGCATTTAAAGTTTAAAATTGTTCGCCAGGACTCTGCGGCTCCAAAAAGTGTCCAAAATTTATATTAACATCCTGGATAAAAATGAACATTAGATAACACTAGTGTCCTCTTGTGTCCTGAAACCTCAAAAAAGTCTAAAATTAAGATAGTCCTAAATCTGCGTTTTCTACGGAAAGATCTCAAGGTGTTGAAATTATATATGCTACTGAATTACAAATATAACTACTAATGGAACGGAGTATCTACCTTAAAAAAATTTGGACCCATAAATCAGAAAATTCGACACGTGTGAAACATCGGACTAGGTCCAACCAATTTAAATGTATTGGGTATGCGAGAAGCTGAAACGCACCTCATAGATTTACCGTTGTTTTCTTATGACGTACCAACAATATTTTTTTTTTTTATAATAAAAATAAAATTTGCATATCACTCTCATTAATCTAATCGATTTTAAATTAATTACAAACAAATATGTACTCTACTCAATCTAAACTGCATTCATTTAACTAAAAATACCATTAACAAAACTAGTTATTAATAATTTTAATGTTCAAATTGGATTGGTTCATTTTTATTGGAAACAAATTCAAAAAAAAAAAATCACACCAATTAGTTCTTGTATGATATTAATAACAGTATGTCCTCTGTACAGAGTCAAGAATTACCCATAAACCAATCACATCGAAGCAAAACCATGTCTGCAAATATCAACAAAAATTGCATGCATAACTATTGACATTGACTTCGTGATTTAATGTCGATATTTAATTGAAAAATTATGTAGATATTGATAACTATAATCAGAAGTGGATTAAAGAAATTTGGACCCCACACATCTAATGAAAACACCCCAAGGTTCCTCTCCCGTTCAAAAGTAATAATTTCACAAATATTTTAATTCGTAGGTCAAATATTTATCAGGCAATTTGACGAAACTTCTGTTTGTATTTCTTGAACGAATGCAAAAATTATATGTTAAAAAAAATTTTTTCAGGGCGGTCCAATATTCAACTAATTATAGTTTAATTGATTTACGACGGTAACGTATAATTATTTAAATAAATTTTTTCTCAATTAAAATAATATATAAATCAGTTTTTTGATTGGTCAGCCAGCTAGCGCAGTTTCAATTTATTAAATTAAATATGTAATTTAAAATTTCACGTTTGGTTAAAAACAGTTATTAAAATTATTAAACTGATAACTGGTGTTTATCAAAAACTTTGTTTTGCTTTGTATAGTTCTATCAGGGAAATAGTTTTCTTTGGAAAATTCTCGAATTTGGGTGTGGACTTTACATTTTTACTATCTTAAAGTACATACATTTATTTATGCATGTTCTCTCAAAATTTCAAATTGAAATTCGAATTATTACGGTCGCTACGATCACGGATCAATGGATTCACAGTCTAAATACAAAACTCTGTGAATCGATTGGCGCCTTTTGGCGGGATATTATACCACTTTTCATTCAATCTTTCCACAACCAGTGAACGTATATCGTCAATTGTTATCACCACAATATCACATTTTTGTTGAAACAAACTTTAAAGGCGTATCTCTCGAAATGCCCTTTTTAAAAATGGTACCCCCTCTCAGAGGGAAAGTTTCCAAGTTATAAGTTTGAAATTTTGACAGAATATTCTTTATTCCATTCTTCATGTACCTACGGAAGCTTTTTTTTTTGAAACCTTCCTACTTTTTCACACGGAAAACTGTTAAAAAAAGGCCTAAATTTTGTACTTTTTCTTGAAACTTGCCATTTTTTCAAATTTCAAAAAAAAGGAACAAACCTCCATAGGAACATATTAACATTTGATTTTTTTTCGGATGAAAACTGCGGTCGCTATCGTGGGCACCGATAGTGGCTCTTTTTTAAAAACACTTTTTTCAAAAAATTATAATAATTATAGAAAGTAAATAAAATTGAATAAAAAAAATATTTTTGTATTGTTAAAAAAGAATTCACCCCATTCCCCTATCCTATCCATCCGAAAAAAAATTGCGAAAATTAACCATTTTTTCGGCCGGTCACACTGTAATGGTACCTTAAACCTAATTTACCCCCCGCCCCCACTGTAGATACAGTTAAACCGCGGTAATACGTGCGTTAGATGAACAAATCTGTGAACACTTGAACAGGTGACATTTAATCTCGCGACGAAGGAATGTGGATAATTACCAAGGAAGGAAATGCATGTAATTAAACCAACGTAGTACCTCAAGTAATGTTTTTTTTATTCAGTCAAGAAGATAAATAAAGCAAGGCCACCCTTGATGCCGGAGCAGTTGTAAGAATTTTTCTCTTCGTATAAGTATCTGCTTACTTAGTAAGCATAATTAAATATATTTTACACAATAATGTTTTATATCTGTCTTTATAAGAATGAATAATGGCTTGACATTTTGCAAAATAATTTAATGCGTAAATTAATTAATTAATTTTACTTTTGTAACAAATTATTGTAAACTAGCTGTACCCGCGACCTCGTTCGCGCGACGCATTGTTATAAAATCAATGAGAAGTATATTATATAAGTGTAATAATTATACAGAACTTGCATAGAACAATAATATTTATGTAATCTATGCATATGTTTAAAACGGTTTTTCTAATTTCCTGTGGGAATGAGATGTTTCCAGGGAGTAAAAAGTATCTTGGATGTTGACCCAGGCAATAACTTATCACCATACCAAATTTCATCAAAATCCGTCCAATAGTTTTTGCCTAATGTGTGCACATGCTTAAAACAGTGATGAGCAAAGGCAAGACCAAGACCAAGACTTGACAGTCTTGGTCTTGGTCTTGTTCTTGCATTAAGAAGCTTGGTCTTGGTCTTGCTAGAGCAGTTTGAGTCTTGGTCTTGGTCTTGGTCTTGGTCTTGGTATTGTTAAAGAATCTTGCACTTTCTTGCATTTTTTTATTAGTGAATTTTTTCCTTCTAAAATCAGAATTTTCTCTCTTTACGGTATTAATTATACTTTTAAACTATTTAAATAATTTAGCAAGAGTTTTGCTTTTTTCTTGCTTTTGTCTTGGTCTTGCTCACTTGAGTCTTGGTATTGGTCTTGCAGCCATACTTATAGTCTTGGTCTTGGTCCTGCTCTTGGTATACATAGCCTTGGTCTTGGTCTTGGTCTTGCAAAAAATGCAAGACCAAGACAAGACTGCAAGACCAAGACTAATTTGGTTCATCACTAGCTTAGAATGATTTTTGTATTTTCCCGAGGGAGGCAAACATTTTCTCGTAATAAAAAGTATCCTAAGTGTTGATGTAGGTAAGATATGGTTATTACTACACCAAATTTCATCAAAATCCGTTCAATAGTTTTTGCGTAATGTGTGCACATGCTCAAAATGGTTTTTCTATATTCCCGTGGGAATGAGACACTTTCCCGGAGTAAAAAGTATCCTAGGTATTGACCCAGGATATATATATATAAGGACACAAAATTTCATTAAAATTCGTCCAAGAGTTTTTGCATGATGTATGAACAGACAGACAGACAGACAGACAAAAATTTTGAAAATCGCTGTTTTGATATCTACATCGATAACTATTTACAGTACCAGTACAATTTTCAAAAAATATCAATGTACAGAAATGGTCTCGTTATAGTTTTATTATATATAGATATAAATAAAATTATCAAGATTTTGATTCTGTTATTCTGGAAGTTTGGTTTACCAGTTTAAACCAACAAAACTGGACACGCAAGCTCTGGCCATGACGAAATCAGTGTGTTGAAAAATTTTCAAACTGGATCGGCTGGACTCGAACCCAGCAACTATTGGTAACTAGTCAAGCGTCTTACCTTTAGGCTACCGATTCTTGATCGAGAACCACTCCAGTTCGATAATCAGTCAATCACATGTTTAAAAATGACTATAAGATGCGTCGTTGAAAAAAATTTTTTTGAAGTAAATTTTTAAATCAGTATTAAATTGCACTTGTGTAAACATCACTATTAAAATTAATTACAGAAAAAAACGTTAACTGCTCCTGATATTTAAAAGTTAATTATTTTATAATGGAAATCAAATTGGTTAAACAAATACACATTTTACACCGTTAATAAAATGGCTAATAAAATCACAGTGGGAATCATTGGCTATAAAAAATAATATTTACTTTATAGCTGTCCAAGCAATTAATTTATTGAAATAAAATAATTAATATCCTAGCTGTAAGTATTCATTTCTGCTTTTTTTAGGGTTCCGAAGAAAGAAATTTCGGAACCCGTATAATAGTTTGGTCATGTCTTTTCATCTATCTTCATAATTTTTGAACTATTCATCCAAAAAACTTCCACAGTTGAAATTATTTCGGATCGTTGTTGTGTTTTATATACGTAAAATAGCCCGGTGGTAACATTCTGCACTAATAAACTGAGGTACCTGAGTCCAAATCCTGGTCACTCCAATTATTTTTTTTTTTTATATTTTGTAGTTATTTAGTTTAAATTTAGTTTCGTGGTAAAAATGCTTTTATCCCTTTATCTGTTAAAATATTTCGGAAACTACTTGTTTCAGTGAATTAAACCAGGATCGGGTTAACAAGAGGAGGCTACAGAAACGAAAATCCGTGTTAATATTGTTGTGAAATTACACAGGCGGTGAAAAAGGCCATCGCAATTCGGGACTTGTAATCGTCACTGCATTTATAATGTCACATCTAATTTCTACAGCTTATCCTAATCAATATGTATTAATTCTCTAATTATTCCAATTGTTACAAATGTCTGTCGGTATTCAATAATAAAAAAAAAAATGGCATAAAAAAAAATGGCCTTGCAGTCATATAAGTATTGTATTATTAACAACATTAAATTTTATTCTTTTTTATAAAAATAAATTTGCTTTAAATGTTGCAAAAGTAAATCAATTAAAATAGTTTATGTCACATTATTTTTAAACGTTTAGAAAAAAAAATTATTAACTGAATTATGAATCTAACATTTAAAAAATATATATTTTGAGACCTTTACAGAACCGTGAGAAATTATGTTCTCCTAATTAAACTAAATACCACCATTTCTACACACACGGCTTCTTTGTTTTTTGCCATCAACACTTTTCATGGTTAAAATATCACCGCGACCAGGGGCACATTTGCGCGCGGGGGGGGGGGGGATAAAGGCAACAACACTGTTGTAACCGTATTAATTTATGCGGTGTTTTTTCCAAATCATCTTCTATAATAAAGTTATCCAAACCCATACATGAGGAGATCGTAATATTATGTGCGTAATAAAGACAAAGAAGATTTTATTTATTGAAGCGATGAAGGTTGGCGACCATGACTTATGGGGCCAGAAACAATACCGATCGATAAATTAAGAAATTACGTTTTTACGACATTTTACTAAAGCACCTTATACGCAGAACATATTGAAATATTCTAAATGCCGCAGGTTCCGTAGGGTTCCGTATCATAAAAGGAAAAATAGAAACCTTATAAGATCACTCCCGAGTTTTTCTCGGTAATTTTGTAACGTAGGAATTTGAAATTTGACAAAATGTTGGGTCTTGATGACGCGCATATACATCACCTGTCGATGATTAGAATATAAGATTATTTTGGATCAACTTGGCGGGTGGAGGGGATCAATTTGGTCTAAAAAAAGTTTTTATTAAGAACTATCTTTAAGGATTGTGGTCTTAATGATATAGCTCTAAATTTGCTAGAAATAACCCCCTTATTTCCTTTGATTTTAATAGGGTTAGTAGATATTGAGTCATAATTTACCAGAAAACTATGGGTTTTTTCACCAGTGTAATAGTTATTACTAATCATGGACGCCCATATGATGAATTCCAGAGGGGGGCTCGAAGGGTAAAAAGTAAACTTCCGGAGAAAATTTCGGAAATTTTTTTTTAAATTTTTGTTCGTAAATTGTAAATTTTCCCCATTTTTGTTTTTTGCCTGTCGCATTCCTTCATTCGCTTCATTTCTTTTTTTCCCTTCTTTGCCAAAAGCACAGCTGTCGGCTAGAGGGGGGACCGCGATTCTGAAATACTAACCCACAAAAAATACCATTAACAATGCCGTTTTGCTCTCTTCGAACTCCCTTTTTCTAATTTCCTTCCAATCCTGGCTAGCTAGGGGGAGCCGTGGCCCCCCCTACCCATAAGGATGGGCGCCCATGTATACTAATAGGTACAATATGGGGTAATTTATGCATTTTTCAGTTATCACAAACAAATTTGGATAAAATTTTAAATATACACAAATAAGAAATAGTTTAATTTGATCAACTGATTGCTCAGTGTACGAAACCCTAATTGTTCGAACGCAATTCACGCTTGGCCGATACCCAAGAAAACCCGTAAAAGATGTTGATTAATTCAAAAAGTTGGTACCGAAAGACAATTTGTTTGTTAACTCTGAATCTTTTTGCCTAAATTAGAAGCAGTTACAAATTACCTTCCCCATTCTAGCTATTAATATTGTTTGGTTATTTAAAGGTAATTTTAAAATCTGAATAAAAATAATCATGACTAACCAACTACAAGAATTTTTTTCATCACCAACCAATATAAAAACATTAAAAAAATGCAAGCAGGCAGACAACTTAAACAAAAAAAAGTAATTATTAATTACCATCTTGTTTTTTGCGCACTACATATTCGAATTTGGCTGGCGAGAGATTGTGCATGCCAGATAATGCCAGTACATGCAATATAACGGCCACAAATTGAACTGTATCGAACGAAGCCATTAGCCAACACAACCAATAATATTTATTACCGGTACATCGGGTCACAAGGTCACTAAAACGAAAAAAAAAAACAAAATCCTGTGAATGCAAAGAATGCATGTCCAATATGCATCATCAGGTCACTTGTTGCTCTTTTGTTTTTTCTGCGCATTCGCAACAAAAGAAAAACGAGCAAAGCCGCCTACGCTTTTGCACACGTTGCGTGCCGTTAAGGTCATTTAAAGTGTATTTTTATAGCCATAATGATTATTATTGAGTGGTCAGTTACAGTGGTTACGACAATAAATAAGTATGGACGTCAATTTTGGTGCACTCAATAGTTTTATTTATCACATTTTAATCGCATAAAAAACGTATGTAAAAAAAAATACAAGACGACACCAATGTACACAAGTATGTAAAAGTGTAATTTCAACACTTGTAAATTAAAAACAAACACAAACGGTGCTGCGACCTGGCTGTAAATGAGTCAATTAATCTTGTTACTTATTAACATTTAGTAATTTGTTTTGTACAATAAAATTTAACGGAAAAAAAAAAGTTAAAAAGAAGATTGTATTATATTCTGTTCGTTCATTTTCTTTGAGTAACTTGATCGTTTAAAATTATGGCCACTGGTTTTGTTTTTGGAGAACGAAAAAAAAGGTTATTCAAATTTTGTATACAGCAAAAACTGTTTTGATGCGATTTTTAAAAATATTTTTTTTAAATGTCCATCAAAGTGCATAGTGAGAAAGTAAAGTTAGAAAAAAGAACAAATTAAAATATTTAATTTGCGATAATGTTAGTTATTGATTGTTTTTAAGCATTACATCATTAAGTTTATATAATATTTTTATCGCAATTTTTGTAATATTCTACGAATGAAATAAAATATTCTCATGTGTTCCATCTAAGCTAATGCTTCATCTTGTTTAGGAAAACAATTTCTAAGGAGATCATGAGGTTTTAACCGTTTTATGAAACTTTTTTTTACAATCTGAAGCAAACTATACTTTTTATAGCTATTTACAAAAGGTTTTTGTAGCCCAGAAAGAATTTTAGTGTACTTAATGACGTCACAAAGATAAAATATTATTTTATTTCAAGATTAATAATTGCTTTTTGTAAAATTTTTCATTTTTTAAAATCAAAGCTCCGTTTTTAAATACGACTGTCGTTTAATTTTTATCAAAAATGGGTGTCTTTTTATATAATAATATTTTTAACGTAATTGCTCAAGATAGCCAGGTACAAAAGTATAGCTCAGTGAAAAAATTTACTTTTATAAAAAATTATATAATGTATTAATATTCTTCAGTTATTATATTTGTATACCAATTGTTTTTTTAATTTCCGCGCGCTTTTGTTGTAGCAATATAAAAGCATTGTTGAAAAAGTGTTGTAAAATGATGTTTATAAATTATATTTCAAAAACGGCGTAGTGAATAATTTTATTTCTTAATAAATATGGTTTGTAACTTTGTATTTTATAACATATATTAAAATTTTATCAAATTCCTTTGACACGTTTTCAATGTACTCAAAAAAAAAAAAAAAAAAGAATAGAGTTTTCCCATAAGAGTCCGTGTTAAAATTACAAAACTTTGAAACCGTTTTTCTCAAAATTGAGGTAGTCAATTTTTTTTTCGGTAAGGGCTCGTATTGTTGGTACGAAATTAAATAAATATCTAGAGAAGTTTCGTTAAAATTCTTTTTGTCGACCACATTAAAGAAACCTTTACCGGAAATTTAGTTTCAATTTTTTTTTTTATTATTTTCGTTGGCAATGGTAAATAATTATTTAATTTCCGCGAATAAAACAAATGATTGATTATTATCAATTTATTAATATCCAATTTATAATTAACAATATTTATTTACTTGTGCAAACTGAAATTGCGCTAATTAAAATTTTTTTTCTAAATGGAAAAACAATATGAACAAAATTTAGTTGTTGAAGAACCTTGATTACAATTGACGGATGTTTTAACATTGGAATTTTTAGAAAATTTCCTTAAAATTCCAAAGTTTTATTGTGAAATTTTTCATGTTTTGAAAATTCACCGAGGGAAAACTGATACAAAAAAAAATTACTGGCGCCAATCACATTTTAAGCAAATGATATGCATGAATCGATTTCCTCTTTGAATAAAAATTATGATATAAATTATACAAATATATTCATAATTGAAGTATTCATGGCCGGGGGGGAAAAGGTGTTGGTCGCTTAATCGATTTTTTTTTTTAAATATAATTTTTTCAAAAAAAAAAAATTCCTCCATTTTCTCAATAAGTACATTACTTAAGTCGTATCGACAGTTATGTTTTAACACACTGAAATTATATTTAATATATAAAATTAAAATGAAGTTTTTTTTTTGAAAAATTATTATATAATGTTATAAAAGGTAAAATTTTAGTTCTTGTTCTTTTTTTTTTCAAAGGCTACCTAGATCCGTACATTTTAGCTTGACAAGATAACATGTCACTACTGAGAATTACCACTTTTTTTTAAATGAATTTTTTCGTAAATAATGACTCTCACTCAAAAGAGTAATATATTTGACTGACTTATCAAAATTGAAAGGCTCTTGAACGGGAATCGATGATCTAGTGATACTGCGCTTGATTGTAAGATCCTAGGTTCCAGTCCCAGCCGACGCAGTTTGATAATTTTTCAAACATTGTAGGTTTCTAATTAATTAATAATTTTGCCAAATACGCATACCCAATGCTAGTAGGTATTAGGGCGATTGGCAAGGTAATGTCGTTTGCCTAAATTGTAGGAGCAGGAGGTTGTCGTCAGATATGAAAACCGCAAACACATCCGGCCGCCGTTTTTCTTGTCGGACTGAAATGAAAACCGCTGCTACATCCGGCCGCCGGCTTATCAGTTAAAAATATTAATTTTTGAATTTCTGTTATCTATGAAATTATTTTCTGTTTGAAAACCACATTTTTTGTTATCGCCTAATTAAAAAATATATTTTAATTTTTGTATGAACTTTACGTTTCCGATCACGTTGCATATACGTGTGTTATAGAACATTCTCGATATTATTTTCCCGCCAAAAGGCTCTATATAAGCAGAGTCGAGAATCAATGAATTTATCAGTTAATACCAAGCTGTAGTAGAAACATCTTCTGAAGAAGTCAACAGTTTTGCGGGTAAGTTTTTATTAATTTTTATTATTAAATTTTCTATGATTGTAACTAATTGTTGTTAAATTTTTTGTAAGTTTTCTTCATAAATTTTTATTTAATTTTTTATTATTAGTTTTATTATTATTGTAACCAATTGTTGTTAAATTTTTGTAAGTGTTCTACATAGATTTTTCATTGTTACAGAATTTATCGAGAAAATGGAATCATACCGAAATAACATTACTATCGCTCAACAGGTTTGTGATCAAGATCAGCATACTACCGACCAATTGATAAGTGAACTTAATGAAATTGGGAAAGTAAAACCGTGGATGAAGGCGAAAGATATGATTGTAAACAAGGCCTACAGAATTTTGGGTGCCAAACAAATACAATCGAAATTCGACCCGGCAAGAATGCAGACGGTGTTGGAGTTGGAGGATGGATATCTTACACTCCCGGCTCGCTTCGATAACATGAGTATCGACCGACTAAACCTGTTAAAATACTCACCGCAACTAGGCGTTATCAACACCGGGGAGGTCGGAAAAACCAGCTCGATTGAATTCAAACAAATAACATTATTTGAATATTACAATTCTAATTCATATTGTAATGATAATAGTTAAAACTTATAATAAACGTAAACTGAAATTAATAAATGTTTTTTTATTTATGTTAACCCACTCCCTTTTAACCCCCAAAAAATAAAAACACCAGTAATTTTATTAAAAATAGATATTTATTTATAAAGAAGTATTTTTGTTAATACAATAATGTTTAAATAAAGAAATTGTATTTTGTAAAGCACAAAAACCATTTTGATGTTCGCCACAACGGCAGGTATTGTACATTGTTACGATGAATGCCAATCTGGGGCAACTGAAGAGTTCTTCCATATTCATAATTGATGCTGTTGGAATAAGTTGCTTGAGATGTCGGACTTTTTCCTCTCCCTTGACGTATATAATTTGCGTTGAATGTAATGTATTCATTAAAATATACTGTAATTGTCCATAATCAATATGGCCGTCCGTCCAGGAGAATCCATGATGTTTGGATCGAAGCCAGCGTGCAGTTCGTTGATCTTTTTCACACAGACCAGAAAACGGTATTGGTGATTTAAAAATGTAATGTTGTAACGTATAATCTTCGTTGTTATTTTCTTTCCACGAAGCAAACTTAAGTATGGCCAATTCTTTTATATAAAGGGATCCCTTTACTGTATTCGGGAAACCCTGAAAGTCAACAATGGCCACATCAGTCATTTTCACAAACGATGATCGATGTGTGTAGAAGGCGGTTTGTAAATGAATCGAACTGTAGATGAGTACTGTGTTTTATATAACTCTTGTAACGATGTTTGTCAGCGGGTTATATTGAATCACTCGATCATGCGCCAAAAGACAGAAAGCTGCTGTGTCAGACGGTACTTCCTTTGATGTTTTAAACTCGATTCGTATATCCACAGCTCCGCTTTTCAGAGTTTCGTTTTGATGAGAACAATCTATGAAGATGATGGGTGCTGTAGTTTTATACTGTTTTCGGTCGAGTAGTGGTTCATTCTTGCTTGAGTTGTAATATGCTTCTTGAAATTTTGAAAACATATGATACGCTAACGCAAACTTATCGCTGGTAAAATCCAAATTCAGATCCATGTACGGGTACTTTTCCGAGTTTAGATACACTTTAACGTCAGAAAGTTCACAATGATCAAAAACTGATGCGTCTTTATCTTTCTTATCGCGTCGATCTGTTTGTAATGCAAATATAACATAACGCGGTTTCTCCACTTGTGATGTTGTTTTTACCGTCCAAATGTTGTGTTTCGTTGTTGGAATCGATGGGTAAATGTGCATATCCCATGTACGAAAACCAATCGGTATATTTTGACTATTTTCCACATATTTTAACAATTGTAGTTTCACTTCATCAGACACCGATACATGTGGAACCATCCATTGTATTTTCTGTATACGAAATGTGACGTCATCAGTCGTTGACAATACTGCATCATAATCTGTTCTCGCACGAATCAAAACCAGTTGATGTTTTGCGTTGAGAATAATCCGCTTATAATGGTGGGTGAAGCCAAACACTCGATCCAATGGTAGACAGAAATTAAAGTACCCTTTGTCAGATACCTTTATAGTTTCACCAGGACACCATCCCGCATTATGTAGTTGCTGACTTTGATTTTCATTTAAAGATAAATAATTCATTAGCGTGGTGGTTGGCCCTACATATTTGCATTGATCAATCTCCACATCGTTCAGTTCGTAACGCATCTCGTCAAACAGGTACGCCATTGAATTATTGGTTAATACGGCGGTGGTCGATACCGTTCCATCACTTTTTAACAGTTGTCCTTCTATGCTTAAATAACTCTTACACGGTAGTAAATAGACGTCTTGGTTATTAATACAGATAATAATCTGGTCGTTGTTATTAAAGTTATTTAAGAATGGTGAGTACGCATGCTCCTCTAATTTCGTAATACTCTCATCGAGCTCACCTCCACCAGTACTAATTTGTAAAATATTATTCATTTCTTCGTTTCTTCAAAACTAATCCGTATCGCTGTATGTATTGCTGCAGAAATTTTGCGTTCGCTAACGTTAACGGCGGCTTCGTCGTCGTCGATCCACACTGGTTGGCGGTAAATTGTAAACTGTTTGACTGCGTCGGTTTATCGTCGTTAAATACCAACATAACTTATGCCGGTTTTAAATGTAATTTTATGGTTATTGTTTCGCCTCGAAAATTAACCGGGTTACCGTCTTGATCCACAACACGTAGCACTAGAGATGTTATCCGTTGAACGCTCACAGGCATATAAATGATTGTAGTTGGTGTCTCGCTTATTTTATACCCGGGCTCAACCTGGATTGAAAACGAATAAATATTATGGGCTCGGACGTTGTTCAAATAACTGTTTGTCGTAATATTCGTCTCAATTTGTACCAGATTGACTTTCATAATATTCGCTGGTTTATCTGAATAATGAGTACGACCCGCCTCCAGTTTTCGTTTATTAAAACCCAACAGTGAACCGATCGTTCGCTCTTTATCAAAATGTATTGTTTCCGTACACTTTATCGAACTTTTCAACGTGTTGTTATTTGCATGTAATATAAGTTGTGCATTAGCACCTGCCCCACTCGGTGTTAACATGTCATCTATGTAAGCTTCCAAATCTTCTAAATCATAATTGCCGGTAGGTATCTCGATGCAGTGTGGTTCATGAGTAGGATCAGTACTAAAATGAAACAAATTATTTGTTTCATCGACATTCGGCACCGAATTATAAGTTTCAAAATTTACCAGCCCACAGACGTATTCCCCCACTAATTCTATAGGTGGAAAATACTCAGCACTGAGTGTTGAAGTATCACCGCTTAATGTTAATGTGAATGACATGATGTCTACTACGTAAATGAAACAAAGTAGTACTCTACAACAATATTTATTTACATAAATAGATTTTTATTACATAAAAATTTTAAACAAAGGTGACCACAATTAAAATCATTATACTTTTGATAAACATTATACACCGATATTCCGTTAACCGTACGACAATACATACACGTGGTACCCTTAACGGAATCATATACAGGATCTTTCTCTAGACAATTTATTTTTTAATAAAAATTAAAATATTTTTATAAAAATAAATTTTTAAGTCATATTTTCTAGCTACATAATATTTATTTCTAATTGTAAGCTTAGAAATTATAATATATATGTGTATTAATAATTTTTATTATTACTATTATCATATATTTATGTTAACTTTCAAAATAATCGCCTGTATATGTTAAAAATTGAAGTTTTATTTACATAAAAATGTTTATTTACATTAAAAATTTTGTCACGTAGATTGTGTATGTATACACAAACACACACAAACGGTACGCATAATGGTAGTACGGATATCGGAAAACCGCGGTAATTATATCTAATGTCGTTTCCACGTAAATATCTTGTTACTTCAACAGGTGGCGGTAAATTTCCATAACTGTCGAAGTATTCCACATTCTTATTGTCTTTCACGTACGCCACCCAATGAGTTCCACGACCAGTTGAACTATCCAAATTAACAACAGCGCACTCTTTTCGCCACGGTCGTTTTGGCAATTCATCTCTCATGAATACACCGCGAAAATTTGGTAGATGTTCCTTTCCAAACTGATAGATGTCGTGATCAGTTAACGGTCTGTCACGAGGCAGCTTGTTCAGTAGTTTTTTGAATCGATATAAAGTCCCAAACCCTTTCTGTACGGTTTTAAATATAGACCAGCACCGGATTTTTTCGATCCAAGAGCGATTGCTTCCATCATTTTGTTATGTCGCTCGCTTTCATCTAGCTGCTTCTTAGCTGTTTTATAGGTATTTATTGCTTTCGCAACACCCGCAGCGCCACCAGCAAGTGATCCAACAGCTGATAGCCCGGCAAAAAGTGGAACTAAAAATGGTAAAATTCCACCAGTCTTGGGGATCGGTATAATTCTTGGCGATGTAAATTGTTTTTTATTTTTCTTCCGAAAAATCTTCCTAGCAGCTTTCAAGGCTATGTTGATCGTATCTTTAACAGTTTTCGGTTTATTTTTCTTCAGTATGTTTCTTATATCACGAATACCGGCACCAAATATCACCTTCTTTTTCTTTGAATGACCCATTCCTAATTTTACTTTTGATTTCATAGCGTTCGTTACGGCCCAAGCAGCGGCTCGTTCACCAAAACTTGCGTCTGACGATTTAACTCGCTCCCACGCTTTGTCGGCTAAAACT
Source organism: Brachynemurus nebulosus (assembly GCA_035578155.1). Lineage (NCBI taxonomy): Eukaryota > Metazoa > Arthropoda > Insecta > Neuroptera > Myrmeleontidae > Brachynemurus > Brachynemurus nebulosus. Next base: position 75,886,108 of record JAPWDM010000003.1, read on the forward strand.
AAATCGGCCTTGTGTCGATCGTTGATATCTTTGAACTGTGAATAGGCGATATCGTGTTCTTTACATGCAGCATCCAATTTATTGATACCTGGGTCGCCTCGTAATAATCGTTCACGTAGTCGTGTTCCAGGCCCACAATACTGATAACCAGGTATATGTAGTTCAAATGGTAACTTATTAATAGCAGAGTTTATTAATCCACGACCTGATGTGTTCGCTCCGCTAACCCGTCTGCAACTGACGCCTCGTTGTTTTCGCATAGACATTTTAAGGTGTACTGAAAACAAAAAATGTATGTTAACTATTTTATAGATATTATAAATATATTAAAATTCTATGTAGCTTGTTAGTATGCGATATAGTCTAATTCGGTCAACATCGGAAAGATGTCTTCGTTTATCAAACAACGAAAAACACTACCAATAGACAATTTTGAATTTTCATCCAATAACGACAACAAAAAGAAAAACGGCCCGTTGCTACCGAACAGCATCAGAGCAATCATTTGTGGCCCGAGTGGTTGTGGAAAGACTTCACTGCTTATTTCACTAATACAACACCCCGACGGTCTGACGTTTGAAAATGTATACATCTATTCCAAATCACTGCACCAGCCGAAATATGAATATCTAAAACAAAGTATTAAACTTGTTAAAGGTATGGGCTATTTTACATTCTCCAATAACGAGGACGTTATACCACCAATGGATGCTCTACCAAATTCATTGATAATATTCGATGATGTATCTGCGCGGGAGAAGAAGGCCATTATAGAAGAATATTTTTGTCACTCTCGACACTACAACGACGATTGCTTTTACCTAACACAAACGTATACAGCAACACCAAAACACAACGTACGGGATAATACAAATTTTATTGCTGTCTTCAAACAAGATGATCTGAATCTTAGACATATTTACGATGATCATATCAATTCCGATATGTCTTTCACAGAGTTCAAAAACCTATGTCAAGAGTGCTGGCGAGATAAATATGGATTTTTGACCATCTGTAAGGAGGATGATATCCACAACGGCAGATATCGAAACAAGCTTGATAGCTTTTGGAGAGGGCACAGATGAACTGGCTATTAACCAGAGCAGTAGCTGGTTTCAACAGGCAGTTAACCGCTATTAACCAGAGCAGTAGCTGGTTTCAACAGGTAGTTAACCGCTATTAACCAGAGCAGTAGCTGATTTTAACAGGCAGTTAACCGCTATTAACCAGAGCAGTAGCTGGTTTCAATGGGGCAGTAACTGACCTGTTGTATAAATAAACAGGTGTGTAAGATAAACATGCAGTTCTTGAGAGACTGTTGTATGAAACAGTTGTCAAGATGGATAAGAAGAAGGAGCTTGTTAAAAAGAGTATCATAAAAACGGCAAGTAATATACGAAAAAAATTTAAAGCCTTACGATCTGGGAAGGTGGAATCAGACATGTTGTTACAAACAACGTTCGAACCAGTAACCGCACCGCTCAAAGAAATAGCTACAAAATTAACTGAGAAGAACAACCAACCTATCAAAGTCGAAACGAAAGAAGAACAGACACAAGTAATGGATACATTTACACCTAAAATTAAAAAGAGAAAACAGGAGTATTGCTATTTACCAACAAAAGAGGAAGAGTTGGAGGATGAAATGGTGGAAGAGGAAGAACCTGATCTCATGGAAGATGTTTTTGAATCTTCTGCGATAGATGAACAAAATGCATTTGAAACACCAAAATTTCCCGGATCGGCACAAAGTGTTGCCAGAAAACTAATGACGACGACGACGACGTCTGAAGTGTTTGGACCGATAGCAAAAAAATACTTACAGCTGTACCTTCAACCAAATAGTGGTATTGATACAGTATATGGACCGTACAAAAAAGATGACGAATGGATGATTGGAAATCAGCCGTTTCAAATCGACGGTGATGATATAATAATCAATGGTATTACGTATAAAGGAACACCTGGTTTATATGAGCTGATTTTCATGAAAGTACCAAAACGAAGTGTATATCGTACCGAAGATTTAAATGAGTACAAACGAATTTTAAAGCAGACAAATGCCCATCGACGAAATCACAGCCCAAATCAACAAGTTAAAGGTAGCTCAAGTTATAAATATCGAAATATTATTAGTGAAATGGTACCAATTCCAAGATCAATTCCAAGATATAAAACACGAAGTCGTACGGCTAGTGCTCCAGTATTTGGGACTGGTTTGATGCGGTTCAACAATATGAAAAAGGAGCATATATACTGGGACAACCCGAACGAACTGGTCAGTAGACTACGATTGCTCGTAGGATCACAATTAGCGGGACACACGGGGCACGACGGGGAAATAATCTCGATCTTAGAGGAGTTGATGGAAGCAGGTTTTATTGAACATGGATAGATTTGGTCGTACGCGTAACAAAAATATAACCGTCGACAAGTTTGAACGTGTACATGACAAAAGCATTAAGAAAGAAGCTCTTAAATCCATTGGTTTAAAGATGACTAGCAGGGGAAATTACGATATTGGAAATAGACAGCTAACAAATGTAAAGGATCCGGCTGGTGATCGAGATGTGGTGAATCTGAAATTTTTAAAAAGTTTTGAATTGGAGAAATTTTCCGAATTAACACAAACAGTCGAAATGAACAAAGCAGAAATTGAAAATGCTGTGTACAAGTTGGTCCAGGCTGCGCAACTTTTTATATCGTATAAAACATCGATAGATCAAGAAATTTCCACATTTAATCTTCGAATATCGAAGATTGAAGAACGTCTTGATGAATTACTGAAACCCGTTAAGAAAAATGAGCAAACTACAGGTGGTACGTGAACTACACAGACCCGCACGGAAGAATTTCCCACGTAGGCGTGTCATTGTAAAAGGAATTGATGATCTATGGCAGAGTGATTTAATTGAAATGGGTGCTTACGCTTCGGTGAATAATAACTACAAATTCTTACTGACAACGATCGATGTTTTTTCCAAACGGGCGTGGGCGGTACCGGTTAAAAATAAAACCGCAAAAGAAGTGGCAGACGCATTTGAATCGATACTTAAACAAGACCGTGTTCCGCGATCAGTTCAAACAGACTTTGGAAAAGAATTTTATAATCACCTGTTTAAAGCACTCATGAAAAAGTACAATATTAACCATTATTCGACATTTTCAACGAAAAAAGCATCGGTTGTTGAGAGATTTAACAGAACACTGAAGACCGATATGTGGAAAATGTTTAGTTACAATGGATCGTATCGTTGGATTGATATGTTGGACAAGCTGGTGGATGATTACAATTCGCGTAAGCATAGAACAATTAAGATGCGACCGCGCGATGTAACACCAAGCAAGGAAGATAAGCTTCTCTCAACCGTCTACAATTATGTAAAAATTGCTACAAAACCAAAATATAAGGTTGGAGATATTGTTCGTATTAGCAAGTATAAATCACAATTTGACAAAGGATATCAACCATCATGGACGACTGAACTTTTTAAAATCAACAAGGTGCAGTTAACCAATCCGATTACATACCTACTAGAGGATTATCAAGGTAACCCTATTAAAGGTGGATTCTATCAAGAAGAGATCCAAAAAGTGAAATATCCGGACGTATATTTGGTGGAAAAGGTGTTGAAAAAGAAGAAGGATAGAGTGTATGTGAAGTGGCTCGGATTCCCAAAAGAACACAATTCATGGATTCCGACCACACAGCTATTATAAATACACTGAGCTATGGTGCTCACCAGTTAGTCATTCTTGGTGAAACAATGGAAACCATCCAGGACCAGATAACAATGGAAGAAACTCGTGCGCGACATCGATTGTTGAACAAAATGTTGGATAATGCCATTAGACAGCGTGATGTGGATACAATCAAGTGTATTGCAATGAAGGAGCGCCAACTTTTCTGTCCTGGAAAAATAACATTTGGAATTAGACACAATACATCGGTAGAAGTGTTGGATACATTATTCAATTATACCTTTGATACGGACGAAAACCATATATTTGGAGTTGAATCACTTAAAGATGTTATTACTAGCTGGTTACGGGCAGCTGTACTATATGCTCGACCAGAACTGTTGAAATATGTATTGGACATTATTGAAAAATATGATATTCGGGACGTGTGTTTGATTGATGAGGAACATGATGATAACTGTCTGGTATGCTGGATTTGGCAGAATATTGAAAAACGCGTCAACAATCCAACAGCTCCTCTTGGATTTGATTCAGGACCAGATTCGGGGCCGTGGGCGTCCACGAATTTACAAGATTATTTAGATGTGGAAAAATTATTACGAGATCACTTTTAATAATAATAAAAATTTTATGCATGTATTTATTTATTAATAATAATAAAAAATTCTTAACTAATAAAAATGGCCATTTTTATTTCTTATGTTTAACCTTTATCAACTAATGACTTATATCTAAACTTTTTGTTACAATATTTTACTTATGTCTAATAGTCATTTTTAAAATTTTACAAAAACTATTCAGTTCTTTGCCTCTTACTGTAGCCGAAGGGGAGAGAATCAAAGTCTTCTATACGACGCCTTTTACTAAAGGTTGGCCGGAAAATTTTTTGCTCAGTTTTCGTAATAATGTCGTGTTCTTCGGTGCGACGGATGTTTCTGGACGTAATGGTGACTGCTGGTGCATTTTGGAGGACCATCTCTTTAAGGGTGTTAAAATTAGCCAACTTGCCTGATTTATAATTAATGGTAATTCCCTTAATTTTACATGTAGGGGGTTTTACTTTTTCTTCTCGCGTTGAATAAACTGTATAGCCATACATCTTGGGACCGCCAGAGACAAACTCAGCGATGTAGCTGCCAACACCGTAGTCTTCCAGTTCATCGGTCATATCACCCAAGAAAGACCCTGTTGATGGTTCATATTCACCATCTCTCGATATATAAATAACGCTGTCCGTATCATAATACAGAACTCTTTCTTGTAGTTTCTCCAGATAACTGTACAGCTTCAGTCGGGCTTGTGTGGTTACGTAGGCGGCGATGACACAATTTACCGTAGACAAGAGATCAGCCGCCTCATCCTTGTGTTCCCAATTAACAACAATTGTTCGCTCGTTTACCTCCTGAATGTAATTTACGTCGATAGCAGGGTTGGTGAGCATGTCGTACAGGTCTTTTGGCTCGTGAATAATACTGGTTTTCGGTTGATTCTCTCGCTGACCAAACTTGCCCCAGAAACTATTCAACATCAATTTGGCCAACGATCGTAAGCCAGGGTTCTTCAAAATTTTCGCAGATTCCAATTGGACCCCTTCATTTTTGAAGTACTCTTCAATGTAATTATTTCGTTCATCCACCGTGTTGCAGTTTGATGGCCAACCAGACGCTTCTTGTTTCATTTTTAGAAATTTGTTTATGAAATCGGCAAACAGTCCACCAGTACCTGTTTCTCGATTGTACTGAGTAACATCGTACTGCCAAATTTCATAAACATCAATTAATTGGTAACCGAGTTCGATGGCTTTTTTCACTTCATCAGTTACCCAGGTACCAGTGAGTGCTCTTTCATCAACTGAATGTGTGCAGTCATCGTCCTGATTGCATTCGTTACCACACGTTCGACACAAAACAAACATAAGTTTGTTGTTCTGTTTCATCGGCAACACAGGATGATACAAATTCTGTGGCGGTAAAATTTTGCATTTAATTAAACCGTTAACATTAGCACCCAAGTTGTTGTCATCTTCAATTAGTTGTTTACAATCATCACCAACATAAATCCTCGGGTGGCGTAGCGGGAATTTTCCGTATTTGCATACCCATGGGTACAGAGAACAGACATCGACGTATTTAATTTTTTCACCATCTTTAACTTTATAATACAATTTTGTACAACCTGTACGGCCACCATAAAATGCATCTCGTGGGTTCAATGGAGTGGAGTTTATTAACGGATGATTTTCCAAATATTTCAAATCAGTTCTGGTCTTTATCATTTTTCGAAACTGGCACTCCCACATTTCGATGACGTCGTAACCAAATTCTTGCATTCGTCTTGTTTTTACCTTTGTTCGTTCGAATCGACTATTTAAGGTATCGTCTGGTGCTTCATGTAATGGTTCGTTGCGTCGAGTCTGCTGACAAACATCGTGCCCATGGAAGTAGCATCCGTGAAATTCAAATACTTGTTTCGTTTCTTCACAATAACCGTCAACTTTTAAACTGGTACCTGGTAAAATCACTTCTCTCTGTCTCCCGGCGTGTTTAATTAATATTTGTCGTTCATTTTCCTCATATATTAACCACTGGAGTGCAATTTTTGATTGAATATCCGCCAGTCGGTAACCGCCTCGAGGTAAAATTCCAATAGTGTTTGGCTGTAAAAACTTGCGCCGAAACACCAAATTACACGATGATGCGATTGTTATTGCCTCTGTAAACGGGCAAACGTTACACTCTTCCAGAAACACTCCTCTGAACTTTAAGCAGGCTCTTCTTAAAATATCCACATCGCTGGTACAGTATTCCACAATTTCTTTTTCCATGTTAAATACGTAACCGCTCTCTTTTGTTTCATTATACCATCTGATGAACTTTTTTCGTTCGTCATCTCCTTCAGCGTCATCTGTACCTTTCATTGTGTCTGGGCAGTAGTATGAAATGTCTGGAAGGGGTCCAACATAATTTTGATTTTCCTCCGTGTTGAATAGGTGAGGAAAATACCCCTTTTTCGATGATGGTGGTAAATCGAAAGCCTTGGGAAGTGCAGCCAGCGCCATCGGGAAATAATTGAGAGAGTCAATAAAACGTAAATTATCAATTTCCAGCATCAATATTTTCGACCCTCTCATAATGACGTCTGGTTGAAGTTGAGTGTTTTCAAAAACATATTTTAAAATAAATTGGTTATCAAAACTTTGCCCGTTGTGTGCGATACATATAACCTTTTTGAATTTTTTACGTGTATCCAACAACTCCTTCATAAATTTTTCAATTACATTTTCTTTTAAAACACCTTGTCGCACTCCACATTTTTCGCAATACATCCTTGTTTCATCCTCAATACATACGTCACAACATTTCATGTAAACACATAGGTTAGCTTCATGGATCATCGTATCGCTGTCTTCATTTAACGGTTTTTCTTGCCTTGTTTCAAGATCAAAGAAAATAAATAACGTGTTGTCTAATTTTGGTTGGTTTGTATCTTTCTTGATATAGCAGAAGTGGTTGGACGGAGCATAACAATCGCACATTTTACAAAAAATTTCGCCGCACACATGTTTTTGTTTTCGTAATTTCATATTGATTGTCTTAAAACATTTTTCACATCGTTTAACTACATTACAAACAGAATTTTTGCCCAACGATCCCTGTTTGCAATGATTATCAAAACATGTCTGACTACGAAAGTCGCGTTTACAATTGTCACATCCGATTTCTAGGTTTGTTTTTTCACATGGTGGGGCTTGCTGACAGCATGGACAGGTGGCACCGCATCGGTGTTCGTTTCTTCCATTAAAAGGTGTATGGCATGCCTCACAGTAATAACTACAGCAAAACGCCGCAGTCAGGCTAGTTATAACGTTATAGTGGTTTTCGTGTAGTAGTAAATTTATTTTGTAAATTGCGTCATCATTTTCACCCTCAAATATAATATCTCGACCTTTTGATTGATGCTTGTATACGGTAATTTTGTATTTTCGAAGATGGCGTTGTAAAACTTGTAATTCTTCAATACCACCACCTTGTTCCGGGATCACCAGCCCTGTTTTATGGAGTAATTTATTCACCTTTTCCGTCTGCATATTGTGATAGTTGCAGCGGATTCTTTCGAAATTCACATCTTTTTTAATGTGGGCCTTCGCAACAACAATCGCTCTCAGGAGGCATAATCTATCAGTATTATTAATTGAAATGATCCCCCGACGCTTCTTACATTCTTCTTCATATGTATTGTAGGTCGAGGTTCTTACTCTTTTTCCACTCCCTTTCGGCATTTTCACATAGGTTGCGGTCAAACGAAATTTATCTGTAGCTAAACCTTGTGAATTACTCTGGAAAATGGCCCCAAGTAATTTCCACACATCCTCGAAAGTAACATCTTTACCGTTGCGAAATGCCATCCACCCAGGCCCTCTTTCAAAATTTTCGCTACTGAACGTAAAACCGACTTTGTCCTCTGGTTCGATATCCGATGAAATTCTTTGTATTATTTCATTGACGCCAGTTTTAACCCAGTTCAATGCGTCCATTTTGTCGGGTACATCCCTTATTTTAAAGACTATTCGGCGACCATGCATATTATACCGTCGCACCTTTGTATTCGACTCGGATAGGATCTCGTATTTTTCCATTACGTGTTCATCATCGTCACCCTCATCTGGTTCCGTGTTGCGCCCTAATTCATTCAACTCCTCCAACGACTTCTTCCATGACTCTTCATCGGTGGCAAGATGAAGATTACGCCTCAACTCTTCCAATTCTCTTTCAAATTCTTCCATAACGTGCGGGTTTTCAGAGACGATGTTTGGTTGTGTTTCAACACTATCATCCACTGTTGTGTTTCGCCCTAATTCATTCAGTTCACCCTCCTCCGACAACCTCCCCCACGACTCTTCATCGGTGACGAGATGTAGATTACGTTCCAACCATTCCAACTCTCTTAAAAACTCTTCCATAGTGTTCGAGTCTTCAAAAAAGTTGTTTGAATTAGCTGCGTTAAACTCCATTTTAAAATCTACAACAATGAAAAATCTGTGTTACAAAAATAAAATTACAATACAATTAAAAACTTACCAGAAAAATTTAATTTTATCTGAAAAATAAAAAAAAAAAAAATTAAAAACACTTTTTAAAAAGCACTCACAAAGACTTCTTACGAAGATGTTTTCACCGTAAACTGATAAAAACTAGTAAATTTCTTGTTTACTCACCCGTTTATATAGAGCCTTTTGGCGGGGAAATAGTTTCGATTGTGTTCTAGAACATACGCGTATTCAACGTAACCGGAATCGTAAGTAACAATATTTTTTTGTTATCAGAATCACACAGGAACTGATCTTAACCACAAAACAAGTTTATACAAGTTAATTTTTTGCCGTTATCACTGAGTAACAATATTTTTTCAAGTAAAAATATATGGGAATTTTTCAAATATATAGATACATTACACAATATTATGTATTTATTTTTGAATATTTTCATTTTCAAGTGCGAGGAATCTATGTGACACACCTAATTTGTGACAACATTTTTAAAACAAAAATAATATGTATTGTAATAACATTTTTTAAAACAGAAAAGAATTTTGTTGATAACAAAAATACAAAATTAAAATATATATATATATTTTTAATTAGATGATAATAAAATGTGGTTTTCATTTATATTCAACTGATAAGAACTTCCTGAAGAGTGTACAAATTTAATTTCAGTAAGCGGCAGAATAAAAAATTAAAATATTTTTATTTAGGTGAAATACATATTTTGAAACAGAAAGGAATAGGGTATACATGCCAAATTTCAGTAAGTAACAAAAGACAAATATATTTTTTTTAAATTAAGCGTTAATAAAAATACGGTTTTCACGCAATTTCACAGGTAACAGAAATACAAAATTATTATATATTTTTAATTAAATGTTAAATAAAACTACGGTTTTCAATCAGAAAATAATTCCATAAATAACAGAAATACAAAATTTAACTGATAAGCCGGCGGCCGGATGTAGCAGCGGTTTTCATTTCAGACCGACAAGAAAAACGGCGGCCGGATGTGTTTGCGGTTTTCATATCTGACGACAACCTCCTGCTCCTACAATTTAGGCAAACGACATTACCTTGCCAATCGCCCTAATACCTACTAATGCTAAAATTAGAGTTTGTGCTGAGTTTTACAAAATTAAACAATCTACCTGAAGTGGTTAATAATTTTGACGTCACGATTTTTGAAATGGTTCATTGGATCTGTTTAATTAATAAAGTACGAAATAATCGGTTGCAGGTTATCTTAAATGTATGTAATGCAATAAATTTTGTGATGTAATACTTTAATTTAAAAAAATATAATATTTTTGCTATTGAAATTGCGGTTATAAATACGCGAATTATTAAAAATTTTTTACGTAAGAACAAATTTTTTTCTTACCTGTTTGAAGTTTATTATTCCAATCAAAAAAAATTAAATTTTTAATTTTAATTTCGCTTGTCGATTATTTAGACAAACCAAATTTATTAATTTCGACGTGAAAACAAATTTTTTGGAAATTTTTTTTGTATGTATGTAATTTGTTACTATTTGTTGTTTTTGAATTTAGAGTTTTCGACCTTTCGTCTTTAACCTTTTTCAAATTATTTATATTTTTGTATATGTAGGTATGTATATAGATCGTTGACTTCTAAGAATCCTGCAAAAATTTCGTTAAACTTCTATACACGTCAATACATGAATAATTTATTGACTTATAGCTAAATAATTTTATGTAATTTAATATTTCATAATAGAAGAAAAAAATTAATAAAAATTTTTTTAACAGTCATGAAAAACGCAGGTCATCAAATGGACAATGCTCCCTTCCAATCACTATTCCAAAACAAGCCAGAGAATCACAGTATCTACACGAATTGTTCCCAAAAAGTATTTCTATCAATTACTGTTAAGCAGTACACCCAGTCCCACAGGGTTATTCAAATGGATAATGCTCTTTCGAAGGGCTATTCTAAAACAAGCCAGAAAACCACAGTATCAATAAGTACTGATCCCAAAAAGTATTTCAATCAATTAATATAGTTAAGCAGTACACCCAATCGAAGGTCGCTCGTAGTACATGGTACCTTTCTTTTGTAGTTTTGTACTTCTATAAATAAGTTAATATTATTCAAAAAAAAAAATTCAGTTGCGCAGGTCTTAAATATATATTATTTATTACTAGGTAAATTAAAATAACATTTACTTTACATTAACTTCTGGCATCTTACACATAAATTGCAGTATATAATTCAGCCCGAAGTAACAAGCTGATATAACCGATACATAAATACCAATGTTGATTACAATTGAAATCTAGATAAATAATTCAGGTACAAAAGTAAGTAACTACCAAGGGTTGTGGCGGAAAACAATGATATAGGTATTTTAGAATAAATATTTTTAAAAATCAGAACCATATTCTTTGTTTCTCGGAGACGACTTTAGCAATTGTGATGAAATTTGCTACAGAAGAGTTTTTGAATCGTAAAAAGCAATTTAGGTAGGCTTCAACTCATTGGAATATCCATTAAAAGGATCAACTTGCGCCTCTGTAAGGCACCCAACCAAAAATCACATAACAGATTTCGGCAAGTAAGGAAGGGATGGCCTGACGGAGCCCAAATTTTGAAATTCGGTTTCGTTCCCAAGTTACGGAACTTTAAAGCTTAAAATCTAAGAATTATCATAGCAAAACAAAAAATCAAAAGTTACTCGTTTAACTTTAAAAAAAAAATCAAACATGTCAAGTCAAATAATTTAAAGAATTGAGCACATATTGAGGCTGCACCGGTAAGCCCCGATAAACTTTTTTTAGGAAAATGGCATTAGAAGTCAATTAAATTTTTTTCCCTATTATCAGTATTGAAAAATTTTTGAAATTTTCCAGCAAAGTAGGGCTACTTATATAATATTAATTTTTCGTCGTCACATACTTAAATGAAATATTACAGGGCAAAAACTGAGTCGTTCAAGTACTAATTTTATTTAGCTATAAAGGAAACTGATCCAAAAAATTCATAAATATATTTTTGTAATTACCACTTTTCGATTCAGTAAATGGTAGCTTTGAACAAATAATAAACGGATATAAATCAAAATTTCTGTCGCTTTAGGGTTCTAAACAAGTGCAACACGTTTAATTTAGTGTGTCTGGTCACGTTACAATGTAAACGATTCCTTGAGCACCCAATATTTTAAATCCAAAAAAAAAAGAAATAAAAGATACGAACAATCATCTAATTTATGGCCAGATAAAAGTTACAACCTTACAACGTGTAATATTGTAAATTTATAGCAATTTTGAGACAACGTTGTAAATTATCAAGTATTACAATTTTTTATTTCTCGTTTTGCTTCAGTTCACCTCTTTGTTATTATATACCATAAATTTTATAATTTTTAATTCGTATAAATTGTATTTAATCGCTTAATTCTACTGCGTCCAATTCTAACACGCTGTCTTCTCTTGATTCCAGCTTTACCACATAACTCTACACAATTGGAATGCCATGGGAGCACCGTATGGAAGTGAAGAATACCCCCCTCACCGTCGCTATTCCATTAAACACAAGCAACAACCCATCCAAGACTCCACCACGTCAGATATAATCGCTGGTAAGGACTTCTTATCGCTGGTTATATCTGCATCGGCCGTTGAGAGTCGACGCCAAGACACATCATTGCGCACCCGATCACGAACCCGCGCCCGAACAACTTCCACCACCAGCACCACCACAACCACAAGCACCACTTCTACACCAAGCCCAACCACTTCGACAACTGTCAATATTGTTGAACAGAAAACCACAACCACCACAGAAACGCCGGGGAAATTGTCTACGGTGGAAAACGATTTGATTACCGATGAAAGTGAACAACACCCGACAGTTATACGAGATTCTCGAAGTAGCGTCTTCTCCTATCAATTAGATTATGATAACGGTGGTGAAAAAGATCACCCCTACTATGCCTCTTTAAACGCCGCCTTTGATGAGGACAACAATGTAACAGACAACGCAAACGAGGGCAAAATACTAGCCATAAGTACTTCCACATCCGTTGGAATCAACGTCCAAAACGATACGGATGAATTGGAAACGGCAACAAACTATAAAATTGACGAAAATGAAGATAATAGTGCCCCGCTAATCAAAAGTTACGAACACACAAACGCTCGAGTGTCCCAGTCGAGTAAAACCGTACTAAATGTTGACGAAATTGAGCCAATCACGCTCGGAAATAACAATAATAATAATAATCCGCTCAAAATACTGCAAGACAGTCTCAAACAGGAAACCAGTCGACAGCAAGCGCAAATCCTAGGCGCAAATCCCGACTATTTGGAACAGCAACGCTACAAAGAACTTCAACAACAACAGCAACAGCGAAATCAACCCTACACCCCGCAACAACAGCAGCACCCCTATCACCAAACCATCGTATTCCACGGCCAATCGACAAAAGACGGCAACGGCCGCGGACGTAGCGTGTCGTACAGTTCCATAATACAAAATGTGGGTCCCCCTCCGGCGGCCAGCGAGTCCCAACCCCGACACAACTGGGAGCACGCATCCGAGTCCATCGAACGACCCCAATTTGTACAAAACACGCACGCAGCCTTTAACAAGGACGCATCGTACGAGAGCCATCTACCAGCGAGGCTTGAAAGTAGTACAACGACCGCTGAATTATCAACATCGCAGCAACAGCAGCAGCAGCAGCAGCAATCGGGGATACCCCGATGGCGACAGCAACCGCACTACTTGGAATACGAACACAACTACAACATCCACAACAGTCCAACGACGCCGAAATATTTACCGACAGTGTACGCCACGCCCGAACAAAACTACGAGGTGGACGAGTCCGTGAGCGTTATGACAAACGGTCGAACGTACGGTATTCAGCCCGCGCAGCAACCAGCGCAGCCACAACCACAGCCGCAGCCGCAACCACAGTCGCAACCGCTACCGCAGCAACCGCTCAACACGCAAGCAGCACCGGGTGATGACGGGCAACAACAAACAACAAAGACTGATGACCCAAACAACAATGCCAACAACAACCATAAAGTTGGCTACGTGGTTGAGGGTAGAAATTTCCGAAAATATCGGGTCGAGGAACGAACCTCGGACGGTTTTATCGTCGGCGAATATGGGGTGGTGAGTCATGACGATGGGAGTTTGCGGGGCGTGCGATATACGGCCGATGGCACAATTAATCCTAGATTAATATACGATGCGCTTATGAAATTTTTATCATTATGAAAAGTGTTTTAAGTCTGTTATTAATTGCCATATATGATAAAATGTTTTTAGATAGTTCAAAAGAATTAAATAAATTTTGAAAAGAAAAATAGAGAAGTGACGAGAGTCGGGTGGGAAAAGGGTGTAAGTTGAGTTTGCAAGTTGTCTCAATAGATTTTGTTTTCGAAATCTTTAGGGCAGGAGTTCCCAAAGAGTCGCTCGGGGGCTAAACTCGAATTTGTAAATAAAAAATGTCATTACATCGATTTTATATCTCAGTGGTGTCCCGTCTTTTGTTGCTACGTAAGTTACTGTTCCCAAACTCCTTTAGGAAATGTGAATTTCCGCAAGTAATTTCCCTATTATTCTTTTTTAAACCTTAAACCCAAAAAAGAATAATTGTTATAATTATACCCAAAAAACATATTATATTTTAATTTCCCTATTCTTTTTACGATTTCGATTTTGTGAAAAATGGACAAAGCAGTTTCAAGAACCTACGAGTAGCACCAAATTTTAAGTTTCTAACATCAAAATTATGCCTTTTAGGAACTTTTAAAAGTTTGATATATGTGATGACGTCATCCGGGTCAATTTTCCCAAGTTCAGTTAATAGCCACAAAAATTAAGTGAACTAGATCCGTTGATGAACTGAGTAATTTTCATTTTTTCTGTAAAAATAGCCAAGTTTCGCCAGAAAATGTGATTTACTTTTGGGACGTAATTTTTCTATAAGGATAACCCCCTATTTTTTTAATTTGTAAATTAAGCGATCAGCCCGTTTGAACACCACTGTTTCATAAAATTTATTCACCCAAATCCATTGATGTTTCTTTGGTGTCCTCCCTCATTTTAAAATTATATTCTTGCCCCACCAAATTTTTCCCGTATTTACCACCTTCGTATTACGTAATCAAACTTCCAAATACATTTCTTTCAAAACAGTATTTTTAGAATTACACCCTTTTTCCACCCAAGTCGTTTTAAACGTGAAATTTTCTATCATATTTACAACATTTATCAAAATCATAATATATGATCCAGGCTTGACGCTAAATAGGCCTTTCAGTCCCTTCGTATAGGCAATAGTTTTATACAAAATGTAGTATCAGTTGCCTATTTCGTTCAAAATATGTTTTAATATTACTGTTGTAAATAAGATGGTAAAAAATTGCGTGTGTAACTTCAAAGTATTTAAAAAATATTAATTATATTTTTGTATCAGACTGATTATATACTCTTAATTGAGCCCTTCTCATAGTCATGCAAATTTTTCACCCTTGTATAATGTCCAAAAGATATCAGAGAAATTTTGAAAAAGTCCCGTAATAGAAAAAAAAGTAGATAAGTCAATAAAAACTAACGCAAAGAAACAGGTTTCATCTTTTTTTAAAGATTACTCGACAGTTCCACCATCTACTTAAAATATATTTTAAAAAAATCGCTCTAATAAGCCTAGAAACAATTTAGAAATATGTAATTTTAAAATTGCATACCATTTAAGCCATAAAAAAACAAATTTGTAAATAAATTTGGTAAATATTCAAAATGTGCTAAAAGTATTTATCGAATTTCCTACTAAATATACTACCTAAATGTGAATAAAGAGCCCCAAGACTTAGTTCAATCGCTTGCAAATGATCAAAGCGCTGATATTATGTTCATATTAAAATTTTGACAAAAAATAAATAAAAATAAATAATTAAACAATTTGCTCATTTAAAATATAAATTTTAATATGTAAGGTTTATAGAGTAAAAAATATTACTTTTAATTTTTTTGCTCCTTTGACAATATAATTTACTCTAAAGTACTGGAATAATTTTGTAAATAATTGAAACAATTGAAGGTCCTCGAGTTTTGGACAACAAAATTGTCATTGGCGCGACAAAATTAAATTTTTCAAAATGATTTTTATGTCAGAATAAAAATTCAAAAACAGAAAAATGCCACTGTACTCATTAGTTGTACCGTCAAACTATCTAATTTTACCATAATTTAAATTTTTGAAATACCAATTAAAATTTGCACACAAATAATAGTTTGTTTAAAAATAGCTTTGTCACTAAATACAGAATGCTACAAACATTATAAGCTATGAAATTTTAATTTTTGCAAACATAATGCCTACTATGGTAAAGTTAAAGATGTTGACGGTACTCTTTTAAATTTAAAAAAAAAAAAAACAACTGATTAACTTGCTTACCTTCCGGTAATCGCTTCTCCCTGAAGCTTCAATTTTGTGCAACTGAAAAACCAGTTTTTTTGTTACCAATACGTAATTACCACGTAAACCTACGTAAATTTACCTATAATGACCATTATAAAAACCAATTGATTATAATTTAAGTGAATTTAAATTAAATTACCCAGATATGACTTAATCTGAGTCGAGTTTGGAATAATTTCAATGAGAAACCGATCGTATAATAATTTGTTTTTTTTTTTTTATTCTGATATAAAAACAAATATGTGTTTTTTTAGACTTAATTTTTTTTTTGTGTGTGTGTAATTTACGCCTTTTAGTAATATTATTTTGTATTGTTTTTTTTTTTTTTTAATTTTCTTTTGTCTTTTGTACCAGTCTTTTATCAGAAAAAAAAAGAAAATTTAAAAATTGTTAAAAAAAAAATCTAGGTCTAAATAAATATTTATATGAAAGCATTAAAAATTGTGTTTGTTATTATTTTCAAAAACATATTTCGTTGTCCAATATTTCTATCAAAATTAGGTACAGAATTTCATTTTTACGGGTCTTGGAAAATCTTAGAAATCAGAATCTATACCAACAGGTTTTAATTTTGAGATTAAAAAATCGAAACTCGTCAGCTTAGGATTCCGAAAGTAAAAAGGTCGAAATCCTTATAATTGCATTTTGTCTGTCTGTCACACCGCCCATAATTCTTTAAGATGTTTTCTCGTACTGGAAAGTGGGGTGAGATATCATCAAAAAAGGACAGAATTTCTGGTTTTTCTTACCATTTTTCATTTTTAAATCAACTCGTAATTTTTAAACTGTCAATTAAAAAAAGAATCCGAAAAAATTGCAGATCATGAACACTTGCTAAAAACTCCAGTTGTTTTGGGAACTTCCAGAAATTTGCGAAATTTCAAAAAAGAATTTACAGTTAAAAAAATGGTCCGAATTAGAAAATATATTCGAAGAATTCCACTCCAGTTTATTAAGGGAAATATTCGAAAAAAATTTGTGCTTTTCATAATTCTTTTAAAAGTAGGAAAAAATTTTTTTTAAGTGAAGTTGAAGCCCTTTTCATTTTTAAAACATTATTTGGAAAATAGTTTTAGTAGTGATGAGCAAAATTAGTCTTGGTCTTGCATTTTTTTGCAAGACCAAGACCAAGACTATGTATACGAAGAGCAAGACCAAGACCAAGACTATAAGTATGGCTGCAAGACCAATACCAAGACCCAAGTGAGCAAGACCAAGACAAAAGCAAGAAAAAAGCAAGACTCTTGCTAAACTATTTAAATAGTTTGAAAGTATAATTAATACCGTAAAGAGAGAAAATTCTGATTTTAGAAGGAAAAAATTCGGTAATAAAAAAATGCAAGAAAGTGCAAGATTTTTTAGCAATACCAAGACCAAGACCAAGATTCTTAATGCAAGAACAAGACCAAGATTCTTAATGCAAGAACAAGACCAACACTGCCAAGTCTTGGTCTTGGTCTTGCATTTGCTCATCACTAAGTTTTAGTTGAATTAAACTGAGTCTGAGTAAAGAAAATGTACTTATTTTTATTTCGAAAACTGTGGAAAAATCAAACTATGTATTGAGGAACTATGACTTATTGAAACAACGACTCCTTATAATAAATACATTAGGTAAGTATTTTTGCTAATTCGTGTCTTAAGGAATTACGACTTTCAAAAAGAAAAAATCCACGTCCTTTTTTTCTTTGAGACAAATTAGCTAATAATTTATAAGTTAGCGAAGGTTAACAAGTTACAAGTGAACTCACATCCTGTGTAGCCTAGCTACTCGCACGAAATAAAAGAATCTGAAATCAAATCTTTTTGAATAGAGCACACTGAAAATTGTCAGCCACCATTGAAATCGTGGGAAGCTTGCCGCATTGTTTGATTATGAACTCCAATATTTTTTAATCGTACATATATTCTTTGAATATTCTCGTCAAGTGTTTTATATAGCAAACACAAAAGGCACAACACACTTAAAAATTTCAATGCATAATCATCGTTTTAGATCAGTCGTATGTATACTTACGTAATTTACTGGAGCAGGGCAAGAGTGTCTTTGAAAAAATGGTTTAAGAAAATGTTTGTTTCCAATACAAAGTGCTTCAAAACAATCGCGGGTGAGTCTGACACTAGAATTCACACGCAAAGTTTGAGATCCACTCTTCAGTATTTCGCAAAAAAAGCGAAAAAACTGACCAAGAGCGAATCGGGTCACGGCATTTTAATTAAAAATTTTGTTGGGGTCAAACTGACCCCCCCCCCATTAAATTTTTTTCCTAGTCGTTGTCAAATGATATATCTGCGTGGTATCAATGTAAATTTCAAATTTCTACGTTTAAAAAAGTTTAAAATATAAATGTGCTGAAAAGTATTAATAAATAAACAGTTTAAGGGGAGATTCCCTAAAAAAAAAGAAAAGAAATCGATTTTATTTTCCTCATAATTATGTTCCTTAAGGTGTTAGAAATATTCAAAAATGAAAAATCAAAAAGTTATGGGCCTTTTAGTGCACACACTTTACTAGAATTCAATTTAAATAAAAAAAAACTTGAAAAACTTTTCTCTCGCAAGTACATTTTTTGACATGATTCCTCGTGTATCTCAAAAAGTATTTGAGATATCGACATAAATCAAAGTGCATATTACTCCTCGATACCGTCATTTTGGCAGGAACTAGGATTTTTTGATTCCGGAATATATTTTCAAAATGGCGGCTGTTTATAGTAGTGGAAAAGCGATGATTTTTGAAAATTTATTTTCAAAATGCGATTTCTCGCTGGTTTTTCATTTTTTTTTTCTTAGATCCTAGTTAGTGCCATAACTGTGTATATGTATATTTTCAGAAAATTCTTGATTTTTTGTTATTGGTTCACGGGAGATTTCAGAACGCGAGGAACCATCAAGGTGGAAAAATCTCACAGTGCCGACTTCAAAGCCATTTATACACAGCTCATTTCTGAATTTTTGTTTTAATTTTTTTTTTTTTTTTTTTTTTTTGTAATTATAAGACATGTAGAAACAATTTTGTATATTTAGTTTTTTAATAAAATTTTTATTCGTATAATGTTTTTTTAATGGTTTTTTAGCGAATCTCGCCCTTAACGAACAAGAAGCCCTACGCAGAAGAAACCCTCTAACTATAGTAGTACTAGAAATTTCTTACAATTTTACATCAGAAGCTCTCGAGTCTTCGTTCAGTACTGTAAAGAAATTCGAGTAAAAATTTGCCAATACCTTTCAAATTCGTTTATAAAATTGAATTGCACTTGGAACCAATCCAAATGAGTATTTATAGACAAAAAGCTTTCCAAATTAATTTAAATAATAATTTTTTAACATGTTGTGTTAAGAAATATTTATTAAAAAACCCGCAGAAAATAATATTTGAAAAAGATCGTATTCACTTTTTTCGAAGCCGAGCTATCACATTATGCTGGTCTTTATTATATGTAACTTTAGTCCAAAATAACTTCACAAAATGCCATAAAGACATATACATATTCATCCGTCTAAGCGTTCGTCCTCTTACAAAATTATTTCAGTCTTTTATTATTCAGAAAAAAAAATATCTCCCGTTGTGAATCACTTTTATAATATAATAAAATCGTATTTCAATAATACTTGTAGAAGCTTACAATGTCGTAATTGTTTGAGGTTTTTGCTGTGTATTATTTTTGTTCAAAAACAATCATACCTACATACATTCTATTTGATTATAATCAAGTGCTGCTACCTGCACCAATCTCATTGAACGTAATTCTTTTCAATAATTTCAATAGTTTTCAGTTTCTTTATTTTAGAAAATCATCAAGTCGACGAAATACAAGATGTTTTTATTATTTAAATTAAAAGAAAAAAAAAGATCCTTTTTTTAAAAAAAAAAAAACATAATTAGCATTTATTGGTAGTGACGTATTTACAAGGAGATTATAGCCTGAACGAAGCCTCGATAAGTCTTGAAGTCGTATAATAACATAACTTTAAATTTTTTTTAATGACATTCTAATTTAGACCTTGAACTCAAACGTAACTGTATGTACAGCAATTTCCTCGATAATTTTTACCGTATGCACTGTTTGAGCCACACCCGTTTGCTTGAAGTGGATTTTGAACTCAAATCTATACAAAACAATTACTAAATAGAACTGCAATACTTCAAACTGGATGTCAACATATTTTTGAAGCTATTATTGAACAATTATTTCGATATCTTTTGAGAATTCATTCAGTTTTGAAAAAACATGTTTTATCTGTTTGATATCTTTTGAATACAAAAAGACTATTTGAATAAAATATTAAAAATGACAACATAATTGTCCGAAGAAATGACATGAATTTTGGTTTTGGATTAATTTCGAAAAATATTCAAAAGAAATGAAGAATCAAGTAGTATCAATATTTTTATGAAAACCCAAAAATTTCTCTATTGATTAAAAAATATAATTTTTATTGTAAGTATTGACAATAAAATTGATTAATTTTTTTTTATTATTATTAAATATTCTTAATACCTGAACGTTTTGTAAGATTATTTATTGTACAAATTTACAGAACCGGATTAGGAAATTAACATACACGAAATATTTGTATATATTTACGACATGCTAGGTCCCTGAATTTTGCACTGTAAGTCGAATCAAGAACTTCGACGAACAAAATTTCGTCTTAAAGTAATAGAACGCAATTTTGCTCAAAAATATCAACACAAATTCAGTGTGACTACGAACGCACGAACTCGTTAGTGTAAAAATCGACCAAGAGCGAGACGGACTCGCACAGTTAGAGTTCCGTAGAGCGATTATTCAAAAGATCAAACTAAACTTATTTTTACTTATATGTACTGAAACATTAGTTGATACTTTTTTAATTACTGTCTTTTTTCTTGTTTCTTCTGCAACTATTGCTTTGTCAAAAAAATCCGTAGTTTTCCGACAATCTATGACTCAATCTCTATCAATCCTATTAAAATTAAAATTCTAGCAAAATCATTTCTAACAAATTTTGAGCTTTATCATCAAGATTACTGTACCAAAAATTAGAAAAAAATATTTTTTTTTTGAATCGTTTGAAGTAGTTCTCTTAAATGAAACCTCATACGATGTATTAATTAAAACTTTTTTTTCTAGACCAAACTGACCCTCCCTCCCCCTCCCCCCATCTTAATCCAAAACAATTTTTTTTCCTAATCGTTGACTTGTCGGTACTATATGTTGAATTTTTCAAATTTCAAAATCCTATGTTACATAGTTTTCCGATATCTTATTAAAGGTTCCATTTTTCCTTTTAGTGTAGGGAATCCTAAAGGGATTACTGATTGAATTCTTAATACGAGGTGATAAAGAGCCTTAATGTCCTTTTGTTGCGATCAAAGGACAATGTGAATTATTATTTAAACATATTATACTTACCTTGTCTATTCAGTAGTTAACTACTTGAATTTCTCACATTTGAAAAAAAATACATTTTTTGTTCTTGTTCTTCCTTTTTGGAACGAACGACAGAATCGCTGTATTCATTCGAAAAACTACAAAAATCACACCTCTCTGTGATCTCTATCGAATTACATTTAGAACCGGGTGACCCTCTTCATCCGCGCCATAGCCAATAATGTATTTCACAACATATCCTATACTCGTCAAAATAATTGTACATGGTGTCGTATTTAAAGGTACACTCGGTAATAAAAAAAATAAATAAATTTCAATACTTGTCTTTAATAGATAGGATACCTTAAACATCTTGAAGAACTTTACATGTATTGACAAAACCGTGAAAAGAAAACGTAATCTATTATTATGCAATAAAAGTTCAGCCTTATCCGGTACTTACAAAAATTTTGAAAAGGATATCGGATACTGACTTCATCGTTTTCAACTTACAAACTTCTTACAAAACGTTAATACGTTAGAAGAAACCCATTTTTACGTGGTGTAAAAAAAATCAAGCTTGGGAATAAATTTACATGAGAATTACAAAAAATCAAAAATTTTTAATATTTCGTAGTCACAAGTCACAACCATGAAACTTTTTACAATTTTGGTGTTGTCTATTGTCGCTTCGCGTGGCCACTTTTTGGGAATCTATGACGGTATTTACAAAATTTTTAAACACAACATTACCTATGCAGCTAAATCTTTTTTTATGCGGTTTTTAAAAAAAATGATCATTAAAATGCATAATGTAAATCAAAATCAAGAAAAAGTAAGAAACTTAAACATTAACTATAATAACTTTCTTTGATAAAAAATACTTTTTAATGGTTTTTAAGTATTTAATCAGTACATTGCATAAGAATATAAGTTATTGCATCATCATTTACTTCACAATTTTCATAATATTATAAAAATGAAATAAAACATTCCCACGTGTAAATTAATGCTTTATCTTGTTTAGAAAAGCAATTTCTTAGGAAATAGTGCGGTTTTGAGCGCTTTGAGTCATATATATTCGATAAAACTTTTTTTATGCGGTGAACTGGGACGTTTTTTTCCACAATCTGACCCGAACTAATGTATTTGTACTGCATAAAAATTGTTCAGTTATACATATAAAAAAATTACTTACTCTGGCTTAAAATTATAAAATCTGGCTACTGACTACGAAACACTAAATTAATGCGTGCCCGACACATACTTGGTAAATTTTTGTAATGTAAATTTCTGCTAGAACGAGTTTCTGCTAGAATAGTGGTGATCTATTAACAATTTTCTCGTGGAAAGTCGTAGAAAAATTTGCCTGTCGTATTAAAAAACCGTCAATTTTTTTCGCCCAAATTTTTTATTCAGCTAAATACGTAAATCAAAACGTAAAACCGCATCGTCTAAGAATTCTTAATTATGTGAAAACTTTTTTCTGACATCCTTAAAGTCCTTAAGATTACTTTTTTTTCTTTGACGAAACTTTGAAGAAACGTTATACATAAAAGGTGTAATTACTATGTAACTCGAAACTTAAAAAAAAATTTTTTTTTTTGGGGGGGGGGGGGAATAAAAGAGCATTGATGACAGTACATGAATATGTAGAGCACAGGTCATTATTTTGTTGTACGGAATGATGGGAAAAGACGCCATTTCCGGTAGGCGTTGAAGAAGTTATTGTTGAAGAAGTTTTTTTTTTAAAGTTATATAATAGCGCAGGGTGTTGTAATGGGTGCCCATACAGTTAGTGCTGATGATATGACATATTCATTCATTCATATTCAACGGAGACCTGTTTGTACAAGGCGCTCCGCCCCGCTGTCATCCGTACAACCAAGTGTAGACAGACTACTTGTTGCGTACGTTGATTTATTACTTTAATATAGAAAAGGAAACAGAATTAATTATTACCAAAAATTTCATAACGATATTTTTTTTTTATGAAAATTTACAACCAATACAGTAAAATCTCTATTGCCCGGACATTTAACATGTATACCTAAATTTTTTTAGAGTTCACTCCTTTTGTTTTAAAACTTGTTTCACGAAAAAATCACATTTGAAAAATAAGTCAAAATTAGTGATGAGTAAATGCAAGACCAAGGCCAAGACTTGGCAGTCTTGGCCTTGGTCTTGTTCTTGCATTAGGAATCTTGGTCTTGGTCTTGCTAGAGCAGTTTGAGTCTTGGTCTTGGTCTCGGTCTTGCAAAATGCAGTCTTTGTACTGGTCTTGGTCTTGATATTGCTAAAGAATCTTGCACTTTCTTGCATTTTTTTATTAGCCAAATTTTTCCTTCTAAAATCAGAATTTTCTCTCTTTACGGTATTAATTATACCTACTTTTAAACTATTTAAATAATTTAGCAAGTCTTGCTTTTTTCTTGCTATTGTCTTGGTCTTGCTCACTTGAGTCTTGGTATTGGCCTTGCAGTCATACTTATAGTCTTGGTCTTGGTCTTGCAAAAAATGCAAGACCGAGACTAATTTTGCTCATCACTAGTCAAAATACAGTTATTTTTACAGGAAATTTTTTTGGCTATTAATTGAACTTCATGCCGTCATAACGTAGGTATATCAAATTTTTTTTTGAAAGCTTCAAAAACCATAAATTTTATGGTTAGAAAGTTGGAATTTGAATTAAATCACCTTTCTTGAAGAAATCTGGGAAACTTGCGTAGTAAAAATGGTTCAACGGAAAAATTTTTAATTTACGAATTCGCGTGACATTTTTGGAATTCGCGAACCACACTTTAAGAACCTCTGATCCACATCATTAAAATATGATGTCAGTCCTGAGAGTAATTTTGCGCATTTAACACAATTCTTATTTTTACTTTTACTTAAATCAGTTTTGTAATTCGTTTAAAAACATTTTATGTTTTTAAATTGATTTAAAATTAAAAAAAAAAAAAACTATTAAGGTATAATTTACTACAACGGAAATTTATAGCCCAAAATAATTTCCAGGTAAATTTAACCAACAGTAAAGAATCATTAAGTGAATAAGTCTTAAGTGTGTCGGTAAAATCAAAAAAAAGGATCCTTGTAAGGATCTTGTCAATAATGGGTTGTTTTGCATATCCAATAATAATTTCATTAATGTTCTCTTTTAATTTATTCATTCATAAAAATTTTTAGGAAATCCCCACAATTAGGTAAAAATTAATTGTATTTACGTTTGTTTACGATTGATTTTACAACTTATTCATTCATAAAAATTCAAGAAGTTCAAGAAGCAAGAGGAAACAGACACAGCGGGGATACATCGCTTTATAACTTCCTTTCTTGACGTAATGATCGTTATTATTTCTCCTTTATCACCGAAGGTAAGTCAGGATAAAGTAAGTGATTAAACGGATATCAAGTGTTTAATGTGATGTAATGCTTTTTAGCAGTAGCACCTTTGATTACTTAGTTAAAATTTATAAAACTTTGGCAACACCTGATGATGCAGATTAACAATATATTTTTTTGAAAAATCCAAAATAATTTGTTTCCAATTTAAGATACCATCACAGTGTAGAATTTTAAAAAAATAATTGTTTTTTTGGTCTTACCTTAAAGTACATACAGTTATACATGTTCTCTCAAAATTTCAAATTGAAATTCGAATTATTACGGTCGCTATGACCACGGATCAATCATGGATTCGGTCTAAATACAAAACTCTGTGGATCGATTGGTGCCTTTTGCCTTTCTACAACAAATAAGATCAATTGTTATCACCACAGTATCACATTGTTGTTGAAACAATAATTTGAAACAATTTCGAGGCAAACTTTAAACGCGTATGTCTCGAAATGCCCTTTTTAAAAACAGTGCCCACTTGCAAGTTTGAAATTTTGACAGAATATTCTTTATTCCACTCTCCATGTTCCTATGGAAGCTTCTTTTTCTTAAAATCTCTCTATTTTTTCACACGAGAAAAACTTGAAAAAAAGGCCTAAATTTTGTACTTTTTATTCAAACCGCCGCCATCTTTTCAAATTTCAAAAAAAAAGAAAAATCCTCCATAGAACATAACGGTTTACCTACAGATTGATAATCTATTTGATTTTTTTTCTCAGATGAAAACTGCGGCCACAATGGTGGGCACCAATTAAGCGCCCTTTTTCAAAGACACTTTTTTCAAAAAATTATAATAATTATAAAAAATAAATAAAAATGAATAAAAAACATATTTTTGTATCTTTAAATAGTGGTATTAATCGTAAATAAAAAAATCATCCCCATTCCCCCAATGTATCCATCCAAAAGAGAATTACGAAAATTGACTATTTTTCGGTCGGTCACACTGTGATAGTACCTTAAGAAAATATTGCTATTTTTGTTCACTGTTGAATTTAATAATAATGTCCTTAATTACGCACAAAAAAGATAACAAAATCACATCAGGCCCGGATCTAAGGGGGGCAAACCGGGGCCCCTGCTCCGGGCGTCAGTTTCAAGGGACACCAAAATTATACTAGGTCGGTCTATGTCAAATGGTCTAAAAAAAAAGTTGGTTGCTCGACCATTTTAGAAAAAATTAATATTTTTCCAGTTGTTTCTATTATATTTGAAGTACTGAGAACAATTCTTAAAAAAAAATTATCTTGAACCGTTTAAGCGTGGTAGCCATTTTTGTTTTCCAATTTGCTCTGATTTTTGTGTTTGTAGCCATTTATGCCAATGCACATATTTCATAAACCGTTCGTCTTAGAAGTTTGAAATAAAAATCATTTTAAAGGTAATAAATTTCTCTTTATTTTAAGTGATGTTCATACTTAACCTATTTTCGTCGCTTCCATTAGAAAACAAAGGAATATATTAAATCGCGCTTAGTATTTTTTATAAGAATAGCTATACGGGTACAACTACCCATTATGAAACAAATACACACTATTTCAATTGTAAAACTTGTATCCTTTAATTTTTACAAACTTCCGAAAACCGACTTTTTTCCAAATTTTTGAATTTTGCGCCTCTGCAGCTCTGGTAGGGTTGGTGATTAAAATTTGAAATTTGCACAACTTGTAGTGCTTTCGGAGTAGGTAGATTTATTAAAATAAAAAATCAACTTGTACCTATATTGATCCTTTAAAAATCCTCAATTTTTATCATTGCCGCAACAGGAAAAATTGGAGTTTTATAAAGGACTTATATACTTATGAGTTTTTTTTTGACAGTTTATGTCAAACATTGGAGAGGGGCGCGCCCCGGTTCTAAAAAATCGTAGATCCGCGCCTGGATCATATTTCCTTAGATCCAAAAAAAGTGTATGAAATATTTCAACCATACTTAATGGTCAAATAATAAACAAATCACAATATAGGGCAATACAAAAGCGAATCAAGTAAATGGCTGCAGCAATCCTTAATATTATTCAACAAACAAAAAAAAAAGGGATATTTATTGGCAAAGGCATAAAGGCACTGACTTTCTGCTACAGTTCACACAAATTCAAAAAGATTTATCATGTACTCTAACGAAACATTAGGGTTAATTTTCTTTGAAACCTTTTTTTCAACAACGGATACGTTTTGGGTTTATATAAACATCACCTGGAGCAAAACAAAATTTTTTAAACGACTTACTTGATTTTAGAAATTTTTGATGACACTAAAATCTCTTCAGTCTTCGCTCGATCCCTCGATACATCGCTCCATTAATGAATGAGGGGTCAAAAAAAAAACAATGCGGAAAAAATTCTCACACATCGAATTTTCGATGACATATGGGATGAAACCTGTACACATTTAATTACTATATAATTCTATATTACATTGCGATGGTTGCTAAACCAATTACATAATGTCCAGCAAGCAACAGATGATTAGATATAATAAGAACGATTGATATATTTTGTAAATAATATTTATTCCCAAGCAAAAATATTTATTATTTTACAGGAACAATATATCAGGATACCATATGGTCACCTAAATACCAATACAATTGGAATAGTGAATCACACTGTTTTATATTTTTGATCAGTTAGGGTCAGTTTTGTCTACAGCAATAAATTGTTCATTTTATGTATACAGATGCTGTGAAACAATTCGTAATTTTAAAAAAAATAATTAACGTGAGAATTTTGAATTCTAATTAGTTTTACTATAATCAACCTGGAATACCCCAACAATTAAAAAATACCCCTATCGGAGTCCGTTTATGAAAGTTCGCTTTTCTCGGAAACCAGTTTATATATAGAGTAATTTTTCTTCCTCTTTCTAGTAAATGTCAAAAAAAAAAACTGTTGAACTTGAGAAAATCATGAAAAATGCCAAAAAAATCCATGTTTCGGGCATCGGATTGGGCACATCCAACATTTTCACCAAATTTCGTAAAAATTGGACATTTCGTTCGAGAGTTATCGTGCGGACACATTTATATGTACATACATAAATATAACACTATTCTAGACACCTTGAAGCAAATTTCTAACATATTCAATTCGAAAATTCGCTAAAAATAATATAAAAAAAAAAGTTAATAAAAAACTGGACAAATTTTGATGCTAAAAAACCTAAAATTTTGCATAGTAGATGATTAAAATTTCTAATGAGACTACAGGGTATGACCTTATCAGCAAATCGTTACAAAAATTAAACCACCTGTGTGTGGTTTCAAACAGCAAATTGATAAACTACTAATAATACCAACAATTTGAATATGTTATCAGTTAAAATTATAATGGGTAAAACTACAAACCAATCTTATTTACAAGATCAATTCTCATTGAAAACTACATTGTTATTAAAAATGACAAAGTACCCTACTGATAAGAATATATATACCGCGCGGGTGGTACAAACTTTTGAAGGGTACTACGTACTTACCTTTCTAAGCGCAAAGAGTAATTGCTTACCGTTAATTAATAAATAATCTTTATGGAAATAATTATAGACGCCTATTATTCATTTTTAATAAAATTACTTTTTTTCGAGCTTGTAAAAAAATCCCCGGTTTTCAGTCTCGGATACTCAAACTACATCCGAGAACACTATATACCTACGATTAATTTCAATATTTTTGCAATTATTTGACAGTCCGAAATGTCACATTTTAAAAAAAAGCTATTCTTCAAAAAAAGTGACATGCTATGCTATGCCATACTATGATTAGTTCGGAAACAAACACAAAAAAATATTAGCACATTTAAAGAATAGTTACCCTGCAGTAGTAATCACAAAACATTGGATCAAAGCAAATCACATTAAAGATTGGATAAAAGTCTGTTACGAGTACGAGGAAGCTATGTGCCCCTCTCTCCTTTGACGAAATTAGTGTAAGACTTAATTAAACGTTAAAACTTTTGTTTCCAAGACAGATTAAGATTCAATAAATCTACTAAATCTAAAAAATTATTATATAAATATGTATACTAATGTCCTCGATAGTTTGATATATTTTTTTTTTTTTTTTGATTAGGGTTCATGATAATAAGTGCATCAGATATATTCATTTAGACGGGGGGATATATTGTATAGTACCTACGCTTGATATGTAAAAGCAGATGACACCGTATAAAATTAACCCCCCTAGAACATGTTTATTATCTACCCTAATAGTACATTTTTATTTTTATAAATAATATCATTATACAACATTACCGACAGCGACAACAACTGATAGAGAAATTTTGATTTTCTGATTATTACTAAATGAAGACATGAGTGGATGAAGGTGTTATGTAGTGATGAGCAAAATTAGTCTTGGTCTTGCAGTCTTGTCTTGGTCTTGCATTTTTTGCAAGACCAAGACCAAGACCAAGACTATAAGTATGGCTGCAAGACCAATACCAAGACTCAAGTGAGCAAGACCAAGACTATAGCAAGAAAAAAGCAAGACTCTTGCTAAATTATTTAAATAGTTTAAAAGTATAATTAATACCGTAAAGAGAGAAAATTCTGATTTTAGAAGGAAAAAATTCGCTAATAAAAAAATGCAAGAAAGTGCAAGATTCTTTAGCAATACCAAGACCAAGACCAAGACCAAGACTGCATTTTGCAAGACCAAGACCAAGACTCAAACTGCTCTAGCAAAACCAAGACCAAGATCCTTAATGCAAGAACAAGACCAAGACCAAGACTGCCAAGTCTTGGTCTTGGTCTTGCATTTGCTCATCACTAGTGTTATGTAACATTTTTTTTTAAAATAATTTTACAGTAGAAGTGTTTGAAAGTTTTTTTTATTTTTGGTGTATTGGTTATTGAATTTTTACGAAACTATTGGACGTAATGAAACTAAAATTTAATGTTTGGCAAAAAAAAGAATTTTGGAAAAAAAATGTTACATAACACCTTTATCCACTCACTGCTGCACTACTGGTGTTGTTGTATTTTGCGAAGAGTTTAATAGTTGGTTAGGGATCAGTGCATGCTTGGAGTAAAAAAAAAAAAATTAACGGAAATTTTTTTTTTTAAACTTTAATAATGATGTCAATGCTTTCATTAACAACTTCCGTTAATGTCCGATTAAAATAGTATGGTACTTCTTATTTTCAAAAAAAAAATTTCTGTTTCTAAAAATTCTTATTTTTGACAAGTTCCCTAGAAAAGAATCTTGTCCACCATTACAAAATTCTAGTTTCCAGATCCAGAATGGAATTCAGCTATTATATGTGTCCGCGCGATAACTCTCGAACGAAGTATCCAATATTTATAAAATTTGGTGAAAACATTGGAAGCCCCAAACCCTTGGACGAGTTCCTCAGCCAGACACGTCGGATGCCAGGAACATGGTTTTTGTTTTTGCAAAAAATTGGTTTTTTGCCAAAATTTCAACTTATTCAAAAATTTTTGCCAAATTTTTTTACACCATTTAAAAGGTGAGGAAAAATTACATCAAAAAGCTCTTTAAACATTGGACAAAAATGTTTTTTTTTATTTCTCTCGAAAACCAAACCAGTTTACATAGAGCAATGGTTCATGTAATTTTTTGCTTCTTTACAATAGTGTAACAAAAGTTTGTAATATTGTCAATAATTTTTTGGTTTCGAACAAATACTCACTAAATTAAATGCTAAATAGTATCAAATCCTTTTTGATATTTTCTAAAAAAAAAAAATAAAATAAAATAAAATTGCTTTTATCTCCAAAAAATATTTGTTGACAATTTGACAGTCTTTTCAATAATTTTCAAAATTACATTTTAATTAACAAAAAATTTTTACCTCCAGAAAAAGAGGTAGGCAGGTAATTCCGATAAAAATATTAATTTAAAATTTATAAAAATAAAAAAAAATGTCACAAAAATATTTTTCCAATAAAAAAATAATTTGCTTAGGCGAAAAAAAAAATTGTTAACATTCAACAATTTAAATTAATAAATAAAAATTGTAAAAATTCCGTGAAGCGGACAAAAAATTGAGAAGCTAAATTAAAAATAACCTTAGGGATGATTCCTGAAATAATATTTTCAATAAACAATAAATATATTGTATAACTCTTATATAGAAAAAATTTTTTTATTATGAATAACAGTTCCCGAAGGCATCTCTGGAATATTATTTTCATAACATCATATATTAATATTAAACATCATCGTCTTTTTTTTCCGAAAAACATTCCACACTGACACAACGAACGCGCAAAGGGTGGGGGGATGGGTTTGAGGGCGTAATTTATTCGACCCTATGTCACCACCAAATTGGTATGTATGTACAGCAGCAATGTAGTATATTAATCGTGGACCGTTCCCCCTATTTTTGATAATTATACTTATATTGTATGTGATAATATTATTCCCACAGTGTCCTATAATATTTAATTGTTTCAAATTAAAAATGGGTATCTACTTAGGTGACGCAACATGATTAATTTGTTTTTTAATCTGGTAAAAGTGAAATTTTTATGGAAATATTTTTGGCTAAGGAATGAAAAGAACGGGTTTATGTGATATTATGTACTCATATCAAAAAAGAAAAGATTTTAAGAAAAATTATAATTAATTCATTAATTTTGCGACAAGTATTATTTTGTAATTTAATTTTGTTAACATAATTACATAACAAAATAAATTGTTATTAAAAAATAAAAAATTTAATAATCACTTGTATCGGGATTCGATCCCGGTACCCCACACTATCCTCACTTCGTCACTCTACCGCTGAGCTATAGCCAATTTGATGAAACGTTCTAAATAACTTGATTGTATATCTTACCTATATTTTTGACCAAATTTTAGATAAAAATAATTCCTGTGTTTTTGAGAGGTGGACGAAATTAGCAGACGAAATTTGATTGAAATCGGTAACGACCATACCTGAACCTCTCCTTGTTAATGGTTCTAGAAAATTTTAGCAATAGCTCCGAAAACCTACAACTCGCTTCCAATTTTACCATTCTATCATTTTGTGTTCGGATTTTTAATACATTGAAAAATTTTAATCAACTCAATGACGTCATTAGGTTAAAAAAATCCCCCCGCCCCAAAATTAAACTTTATAAAAGTGATTTGAATCAGAATTATTGGTTGAATTAGAATAATTTTGGTGTGGATTATTCATTTTTACCATCAAAAATCCAAAATTATTTTTAGAAGTATGACTTTTTCGACCGCAGTCCCTTTCCTAGTGACCTTGCATACTTAATTTTGATAAAAATAGAAAGAGCGGCTCCAAAAACCTAAAATCCATTTCCAATTTACGGTGCTTAAAGCACTGAAAAATTTTGGTAAACTTGATGAACTCAGGTCAAAAAGGTAGTCCCCCTCAGATAAGGCTTTATAGCAATAATTTGAATCGACGTGCTTGGTTGAATGTACTTGAGGTGTGAACTGGTTGAAATAATCAAGTTGGCAGAACCGCGTTTGGTTTCTGGATCAGACTGTATCTACCAAAATAAAATCACCGGTCAATCCCTAAATTTCCTAGTTTACCCACACATATTGTGAATTTGTTACGGCATAATTTAAAATTGTAGGTAGCAGGAGCATATGTTATTTTTCCTTACAAATCTCACAGATACAGTTTGTGCTATGTACACTACACTCATCCCATTTCATACTATCGTATGTCCTATAAACACGCCACTCCACATATTTAGAGGAAAGAGTCTGCATAATTTTAATAATATATCCGTGCTATGAAATCAAAATATTATTGTTTAATTAAGTCAGTGTTATAATAGGCATCATCATTATCAATTAGGTATAAAATAAAATAAAGGTTATGCGTTTTAAAATAAAGTTACAAAAGTTCACATTCCAGAAAAGCATAAAAGTTATTAAATTCGAAGGGAAACATTGTACAGGGTGTTCGACTGAGACTGCAAATGTGATTATTTAATATAAAATGTTCGCCAGAAATCTGTGGATATCATAGAGTCGTATTTTTTTTACACCTTTTCCAGACCAGTTCTACAGTTATCCAAAATATAGTGTTGGACAGGGCCGGCTCTAAGGGGGAGCAGGCCTTGGGGGCGGCAAAAAGTGATTTAAATGGGCGCCAAAATTAGGTATGTGAGGTTGTTTTTTGCTGGTCACTAGTTTTTTGGGAGGAAAAAAAGAAATATTTTTTTCTACAGGGGCGCCATTTTTTGACTTTATCCCGGGCGTCACTTAGGCTAGGTCCGGCCCTGGTATTGGGGACAACTTTTTTTATTTTAATTTTTTTTTTTTTGCTTGGCTGACAAAAATTTAGTTCCGAAATTTTAATTAAGTCTTCTTATCAAATGCTACTATCTATCGACTTCCGAAACTACTAAAGTAGTGGAAGCATTATGATCACTTTTGAAATATTTTGGTTTCCTGAAAAATGTTGGTTTCATGTATGTCTATTAGGCCGTCTGTCTGTCCGTCTCTGTATCTGAACATCCCACCAACTGATATAACTTCGGAACAATTGAATTGTTTTTGATGAAATTTTTAGAAATTGTGTTATTTGCTTCCTAAATGTTCCCTTACGAATTTCATCGTAATCGGAATAATGGGGTAGTCAACGCCGCTTCCTTACTGTTGAAATTTCGCTGAAATTTTGAGAATATTTGGAAATTGGGCCATTTATGGTCCCCGATAAATTTCAATAGAATCAAAGTAATAATAGTTACTGTGTTTGCACAAACTCGAAATATGTTAACGCTAAATGCATGGAATAGACTCCACGTTTTTCTTGTTACTATAAAAACAAACAAAACAATTCGAAATGTCTAATAATGTCTATTGGTCTCTTTAATTTTTTCCACAGATTGATGTGTCCTTTTGTCTTAGAGTGATTCTTACAATTCAAGCTACAGTTTAAACCCAAAATTAGTGATGAGCAAATGCAAGACCAAGACCAAGACTTGGCAGTCTTGGTCTTGTTCTTGCATTAAGAATCTTGGTCTTGGTCTTGCTAGGGCAGTTTAAGTCTTGGTCTTGGTCTTGGTATTGGTCTTGGTCTTGATATTGCTAAAAAATCTTGCACTTTCTTGAATTTTTTTATTACCGAATTTCTTCCTTCTAAAATCAGAATTTTCTCTCTTTACGGTATTAATTATACTTTCAAACTATTTAAATAGTTTAGCAAGAGTCTTGCTTTTTTCTTGCTTTTGTCTTGGTCTTGCTCTTGCTCTTGGTATACATAGTTTTGGTGTTGGTCTTGGTCTTGCAAGAAATGCAAGACCAAGACAAGACTGCAAGACCAAGACTAATTTTGCTCATCACTATCCAAAATCACTTTAAAGATTAGACCAAAGTCTATTACGGGCACAAGGAAGCTATGTGCCATCCACCATTGTCAATATATTTTATTCTTCTACCCTTGCGAACCACAAGCGTACTTACAGAGGCATCCACCCAAAGGTATGCGTTAAGGGTACATTCCAAATCACACCGATTCCAATATATACCCATCACGTGGACGACACAACTAAGGCAAAATGTGGTGGATATAGGTGTAAGCATGCATTTTTTCGAACAGGAATATTCACTATCGAGAATACAGCTAGTACATACATCTACCTGGGTAGCTTCATTGATGATCTACATAAAATACCACATCATACAAAAATATGACGACAACAAAAGAAGGCTCACTCACAGCCGACCCGACAATATCCCCCTCAGCCTGTTCCGTTCCCTCATGCGTATTCATTCAGTTAGGTAAGTAAAATTAATATACGCATATATCACACATATATTACGGTCGACAATACCTTTTTCGAGAGATCTCTACACTACAACGACTGAAATTGATGATGTGACACCCCTAAATAATGTGGAAGGGATGTGCCAACCCCAAATAATTAGAGAGGGGGCACAAAATTCACCAATCAGATGTGAAAATTGTTTTGAAAAACTTTAAGTAATAATTTTGTAGATGGATGAATTGCTGTAGTACAGTAGATCCCGATTTTAACGTAATTATCCAATTTTTTTTTTGCGGTGTCAATTAGAAAAGGATGTTCTCGCCTGTTCTCTGTTTGTTTTTTCCTGTCCCGAAATGACTAATGACCAAAAAACTTTTTTAAAAGTCTAACACGTTTGTCTTTAGTGATCATAATTCGATTACGTTTTAACTTGTGAAGGTGGGAATGAATTTTAATCCAAAAAATTTTATGGAAGTCGTGTTTTCGGATTTAGTTTTGAATTGAGTGTGTGCCGTTTTGTGTTTTGAATTTACTGGTTTTTGTTTTTGTTTGTTTTTTTTTTTTTTTTTTTGGAGAGAGGACTTAAAAGACAATTTTTTTTACTAATGATCATGTTAAATAGTGCTTCGGCGACTTCGTTACATGCTGGCCAAGATCATGGTGGTTTGATCCAAAATATGTCGGATCCACGGATGCAAGTGAAAGTGTCTTCGCCGTCGTCAAGTAAGCTTAGAGTTTTTCCGAGTTTTTCTTTTTGGAATTGTTTATAAATCTGACTTTTTCTTGAGAGAATACAATTTCTTGTACTGTTTTAAGATTTTCTTTTTTGAGATTCTTTTAAGACAGTTTAAAATTTTTCAAAATAGTACAAATTTCTAAGGTCTGAATGCTAAATGTTTATTCAGTTAAAGGAATTTTTAATTCGCATCTAAAATTTTAAGAAAAACTATTTCGAAAATATATTTTAGTCAAAAATTTTATTTACCTAACTATTTAAAATAATATTTAACCAACTTTAGAAAGTTTATCGCACGAAATGTACCCAGAATCCTGACTTTTTCTTGAGAGAATCTGTCTTATACTATTTTAAGATTTTTTAAGATTGTTTTTTCCAACTGGAAGCTCTAAAGTATTTCCAATAAATTCTTTCAAGACGGTTAAGAATTTTTCAAAATAGTACCAATTTCTAAGGTCTGAATGCTAAATGTTTATTCAGTTAAAGACATTTTTAATTCTCATCTAAAATTTTAAGAAAAACTATTTCGAAAATATTTTTAGTTAAAAATTTTATTTACCTAACTATTTAAAAATAAAATTTAATCAACTTAAAAAGTTTATCACGAAATGAATTAAGAGTAGGTATATCACTGAGCGTCGGAAAGGACTACTCCTTATTTTTATACAAATCTGTAGAAATATTTCGGTGAAAAAAATGTTATGGTTACGTTTAGGATGGGCGAGCAAAATGGCGGTTCCTCGAGAAGAGCAAAAAATTTTTGTCCCAAAGACTCGGGTTCTTACTAATGATTCCGGGCCTCCGCTCCTACAAGCATGACTACCCCTCTCCTGCCGGCCTTACTTACGTTTATAATAATCCTTAAAATGGTCTTTAATAATCTTTTAGAAGGCCTTTTTCGATTGCTGATTAAAAACAATCAGATGGTTACTATAATTATTTCGGATCAGTGGTATATTCTAAAAGACACAAAACTCTAAAATAAAGAATCGTATTTAGAATTTAACTTGCAAAACTTAAGTCATAGGTAGCCAAGACCTAATTCAAACCATCTAATGATTCAATACGAAGAAAAAAATATCGAATATTTCTTAGTCAACACATTAAAGTGGTCACAGACCGAATAATCCATGGCTTTTTTTTTTTTTTATTTACACAACATAATTTTTTTTTGCAATGCCGGGACTAAAAGGCATTCCGGAAGTAAAGTGCCACTTTTAGTCCCAAGGGACTAAAAAATTATTTTGTTCCCGCTTTTAAACCAATCAGCAAGTACAATTTACAGAAGTTTAACTTAAATTAAATAGCGTTGCTATAGGTAATTGCAAATAATAAACAAATTCAGCCTTGTAGATAAAGACAAACTTGATTTATCCAAAGTATACTTGATGCAATATTATTTTATTATATACAATTTGAATGATATTTAAGTAATTTTTTAAATTTTTATAATTTTAAATTATTCGAAATTGCAAAAAATAGTATACCTATACGCCACGTGATTTGTTGCCCTCGGGCCTCTACAGGCCCGAGGGCAACAAACATCACACTCATCGGGATTAAAACTCACACTTTTGTCCTTTGGTGTACAACATACTTACTATTTAGGACCACATTATTGTGTTACTCTAAATTCTGGATTTTTTACTTCGTGGACGTTCAAATTAATAACCCTTTCTCTCATAATTATTCCAAATATTAAATTCCCATCATTTGCTTGCTCACTAATTAAATAATTGTACAAATATTAGGGCCATATGTTACAAATATATAATACACGAGGTATCAGTTAACCTGTCTTTTCCATAGGGACGCAATTTCTCCCATATTTTGTAATAAAATGAACAATATCACAATTCGATGTAAACATTTGCTATTATAGGTGAGTAAATGATTTTTTTCGATCGAACATATGGTCAAAAATCTCAGTGAAATAGGGACAAAATTGTACATTTTCTCTTTTTTCTGTATTTAGAACCTTAATTGAGTGTATATTTCTGATTTAAGGCACATCTGAAAATAAAGAAACAGTTTTTTTTTTAAATAAAATTTTAAGAAGCTTTTTGTTAAGATTTTTTTGAATAAGAGTTTGAATGCAAAATTATTCAGAAATTGGATTAGTAAAGTACTTGAATCGCAAATTTGAGTATACATAGAAAGTAACTTGATGCGTAAACAAGATTTAACATTCTGATTTTCTGGTTATTTTATATAGTTACAAAAATTAGTCAGTAAATAGATTTTTCAAAGTCTACCTAATCATTTTTACTAAAATTACATTATCAGTAAACTTTTTATTCATCATTTTTTGATTTTTGTGGCCATGGAGACTTGAGAATCCCCAACGAAAAGCCTTGGATCCTCAAACGGTATCCGAGGTCCACAAAAATAACACTTACGGTCCTCGGTTTCCGTTAGACAAAATTTAATAAAAACATTTAAATAACGTTTTTAATAAAATTTTAACCATAAATTGCGTGTTTTCAAGTTGGGGGCAAAATATTATCTACGCATAATGATTATAATCATATCCGGTGTCGTGCAATACTTCCGCCGATGATAATATCAAATCAATTTTCGCTGATTGACCCCTCTCGAAAGTCTTTATATAATTATCATAATTATCTATATTGATGTCATATTCGAGGACTTCTATATAAATTCTTATGAGAGTAGAACAAATTTTGCAGTTTATCTAAACAAAAGTATAATTTCAAAAAAATTTTTTTCAAAAAAAAAGAACATCTTACACTAACTACTTCCGGTTACGTATTGTTCCAAATCATATTCAATTCATGTGACATTTAATCCAAACCCCACACTATAAATTCATACAATCTCTGGAACATATAATTAGGTATTGTGAATAAGAGGGCCACTTCACTACCAACTACTAAAAACTGTGGGCGTTTCCGTGAGATATCCCGGCGACTTGAAACCCTCACTTCAAACATGATATCCTGAAAATGGCTAACGGGAAATAGCAGGTTCCCTATAATACAATGTTGGATTTATTCATTAATTATATGCTTCCGTTTTTTCGATTACAGGTCGCATTTTATACGATATCCCGTGTAAAGTGTGTCAGGATCATTCGTCCGGGAAACATTACGGCATCTTTGCCTGTGACGGTTGTGCCGGGTTCTTTAAACGATCCATCCGACGAAATCGGCAGTACGTGTGCAAGGCGAAAGCGGAAGGAACGTGTATTGTGGACAAGACGCATCGGAATCAGTGTCGCGCCTGTCGATTGGCCAAATGTCAAGAAGCCGGTATGAATAAAGAAGGTAAGGTGAAATTTTTTTGGGTTAAAATTTGAATAAATTTTTTTAAAAAATTTTCTTTTTGGGATTTTGTAGCTGTACAACATGAGCGAGGACCACGTAATTCCACACTACGGCGACAGATGGCACTATTTTTCAAGGATCCAAACGATTTTGCAACTGCCGCGCCACATACCCGGATTCCGCCGGGTATGATACCGCCACTGGATTTGAGTATATCGCCTCAAACGTCACCACCGACGCCACTGATATCACCACACGCTTTTCTGATGAATCCTGCGCATGTCGCTCGGGTAAGTAACCGAAGTTAAGACTTTTTCGTGCGGCAATTACTAATTTTCCCAACTTTTTTTTTCGCAGTTTCCACTGGGATTACCTGTGGCCCCATCCACAACGTTAGCTCCAGTTGTCAGTCCCGAGGCCGTTTGTGAATCTGCCGCTCGTCTACTGTTTATGAATGTGAAATGGGCCAAAAGTGTCCCGGCGTTTACCACTTTACCCTTGGCCGATCAACTACTTTTACTCGAAGAAAGTTGGAGTGAACTGTTCGTGTTGGGTGCCGCCCAATTTCTAATACCCCTCGAACTTGGACAACTGGTACACGCGTGCGGGGCGTTGAGCGGTGAAACAGACCCTTCGAAAACGCTCACGCTACTGCACGAGGTGAAACTATTTCAGGAAACGCTGACGCGTTTCGCCGAGATGCGTGTGGACCCGCACGAATTTGCATGTTTACGTGCAATTGTTCTATTCAAAACGTCATTCGATGGACCTGGTGGTGGTGCAACCGCCACAACCACCTCCACCGTCACAAGTACAACAAGTTCGACAGCATCTTCAGCCGCCAGTTCAACATCGTCAGAACGGAAAACGCTGTCGAGTTTGCCGAATGTGATTGCGTTACAGGATCACACGCAATTTACATTGAACAAGTACATCCTCACAACACAACCGGGACAACCGCTCCGCTTTGGAAAACTTCTTCTGCTCTTACCAGCGTTGAGATCTGTCTCGAGTAAAACCATTGTCGAGTTGTTTTTCAAACGGACCATCGGTGAAATTCCCATTGAACGAATTATATGTGATATGTATAAAACAAATGACGTTTGAAAAAAATAATTACTGTTTAGTTGGTTGTGACGTCATAACCAACGTTCAGTTTGTGATATTTTGTAAATTATTTTGATAAATTTAACAAATCAGTATTACAGCAGTACCAAAATTAATTTTATTAATACAATTTCGTTTTAGAAATTTTCTATATTTATTTAAGTTCATTTTTTTGCTTGCAATACTTGTGGAGTGACCAATCAAAAAGCATTATGTCACAAAAATTGAAAACTGAGTTAGGCATATCTTCTGATTCGTCTTACTGCTCTCTATCAGACTAGACAATTCAATTTCCGTAAAAAAATTTTTACTCCATTAAAATTAAGAAAGAAAATAATAAATTTATTTAAACCGCCTTGTTTTTATACTCATGTTTGATTCAAACAGTGTTTTATCCATCATATAAAACCATTTTTCTTTTCATATAAAAACATATTAACGAAAATTCAATTTCAGTTGTACTTTAAATCATGTAAACATTTTGGTAATTGTGACAAAATACCTTTTGAAATGTCACTCCACACTTGTAAATAGGTTTAACTGTAACAGTAAGTTTCCTGTAAATAAAATATTATGATGTATATATATTTGAAATTTGAAAAATTATTGAAAATAAAAAATGATTATGATT
Source organism: Brachynemurus nebulosus (assembly GCA_035578155.1). Lineage (NCBI taxonomy): Eukaryota > Metazoa > Arthropoda > Insecta > Neuroptera > Myrmeleontidae > Brachynemurus > Brachynemurus nebulosus. The sequence goes on from JAPWDM010000003.1 coordinate 75,926,537, forward strand.
CAAAATTTTGACTGATTTTTAATCAACTTTTACGTCCAGAAATTTTGTTTGTTCCTTAGGTTAGAAAGAATACAGGTAAACAAAGGGGATTATCACAGTGTGTTCAAGATATGCCCGTTCACAACTGTACATTAATGATTGTTTTAATATAGTAATACTTGATTTTTAACACTGTGTATTTTAAGCCTAAAATAATTGTGTTCTTGTAAACTTTTTGATCCCATCCAAAAAGCCGGTCTCAATAAGAAGTCAAGGTACTTATTCTAGTTTTTAGATATTCTTCTTTTTGTAATTTTTTGAAATTATCAGCTAGTTAGTGAGATTATCTGTTTTATTTTTCAAATAACCAGAAGCTAAAAACTTCTGCTAATATCCTTTTCTTTCAATAGGTACATCTCTTACTTGTCTTCTTAGAATACAATTACCTTTATCTTTCAAACATATCTTCCGCTTTTTAACACACAAAAACATGAAAACTTTAGAAAATAAAGTTTTCTATACGAAGAAGCAGCTGTGTGCTGTGTCTATTATTTGTCAAAATATAAATTGACTGTCAGCAAAAAGTAACTTAATCACTTCACTCAACAAGAAATTCACATTTTTTTCAAAATTTAACGAAATATATCTTAATATTTTCATCAAAGTGAAAGCCGTTAATTTCACTGTTAACGAGAGATTCGCTAAAAAAAAAAGAAATCTATTTTTTTTCTTCATAATTATGTTCCTTAAGGTGTTAGAAATATTCTCCTAAATTTTTATTTAAAAAAAAATGAAAAATCAAAAGTTTATGGGCATTTTAGTGCACGCACTTTATTATAAATCAATTTAAAAAAAAAATTAAATGTTTTTTTCTCAAAAGTACATTTTCTGACATGGTGCCTCATGTATCTCAAAAAGTATTTGAGATATCGACGTAAATCAAAGTGCATATTATTTCTCGATACCGCCATTTTGGCCGGAAGTAGGATCTTTTGGTTCCGTAATACATTTTCAAAGTGGTGGCTGTTTATAGTCGAGAGAAGGCGGTGATTTTTGAAAATTTATTTTCAAAATGTAATTTCTCGCATTTTCAGGAAATTCTTTTTTTTTATTTTGGTTCATTGGAGATTTTAGAACGCGAAGAACCATCAAGGTGGAAAAATCTCGCAATGTCGACTTCAAAGCCATTTATATATACATACTCAGCTCATTATTGAAATTTTTTTTTTTTTGAAAATTTTTTTTTTGATCTCAAGACATGTAGAAACAATGTTGTAATTTGAAAGCGAATCTCCCCTTAATAAGGTTTATAAGTGTTGTAAAAATGTATCCTAGGATTACATCAAATCTTTTTTTTTAATTCAGTAGCAAAATTTGTTCTAAGTAGGTACTTATAAAGTGTTAAAGATCAGAAATTTTTGTCGGATTAAATATTAAAATTTTAATCTGGTCTACACAGAATAATATTCATTGAACAAAAGTAGCATTTGCATAATCTACTTGCAAAAATATTGTAAAATATGTAAAGGTATTTAAATGTAAAACAAAGCCATTTAAATTAATTTTTTTGAAAAATTTTTTCCCTGACAATAAAATCAATATAATTTCTATGCAATTGAAAAAAAAAATACATTTAATTCAAGTACACATTCAAAACAAATTTCACCCCCCGAAAAACCACTTATCCAAAAAAAAAAAAAAATTGCAACATTAAAAAATAAAAACTCATTATAATAACTTTTTTACGAGCCAATTGTTTTTTTTTATTTCTCTAAAATAACAAAATCGACTAAAACAAAGGAGTAACATTTTGATAAAACAAAAGATTGTTACTGTAAAAAGTGGTTGCAACATTTAATTGAAGTATACCCAATTTATTGTAGATGTAGGTTATGTTGGGCACTTGAGATAATATTGTCGCGGGAAACCCCCTATTTTATTTTTTAATTTAAACCGTTTTGATTGTTTAAAGGCAACAAACTATAAAGAATATATACATATGTAGTAGGAACAAATGAGTTGCTAATATATATAGGGGTCGTTACCGCCAAAATAAACTTGCAAATAAGTTGGAAACATTGAAGTATTTTTTGACGCTCTTCAAATTAAAAAATGTTCGAGAATTTAATGTTGGAAGGAGTTTAACTTTTAAAATCAAAATTATTTGTGAAGAAATTTTTTGAAATCCCAAAAAATTTCCTTAATACTGCTACTCTAAAATTCTTAACCAAGGCTGATTAAGATGCTTATTGTATGGTATTTAATAAAACGTAACGTAGCGAGAATGACGTCATCATAGTTTCAATTTATATTGCGACGTGTTAAAATACCATACGTATTCCGCAAGAAGATTATTGTGTTGTTAAACGATCAATTTTGCTTCCGAGACTACTAAAGTAGCGGAAGCATTTTACGTTTTAGAGCTTCCTGAACAATTTTGATTTGGTGTCTATCCGTCCGTCCGTCTGTCTGTTCGTCTGTGTGTCGCCAGTTTACACCAAGTGGCATAACTTCTGAACTATTCAATTATTTTTTATGAAATTGTTAGAAATTATGCGGTCTGGTTCCTAGATGGTCCCCTACAAATTTCATTGCATTCGGAGTAATAGAATCCACGGCGTTACCATGAAATCCCATTAAATGTCAATATTTTATTTACTGCTAGTCCCACCCACTTCGCTCAAATTTTTCAAGTATTTTGGGGGTTAGTTTCTAAAATGTTCTTGCTATTATTGTATAATTTAGCCTTTAAGTATTTTGAGTTACAAAAATTTTTTTTCAACTTTATTTAAGGCGAAAATATAATTTCACGCCATAATATATTTGGTACAATACTGTTTTAAAGTCCTTCTTTCGGATTTTGAAAATTTCTTCAGGGAAACCGGTATAAAAAAATTTTTAGATTGTAGCTGTATGGGACCTTCACAGATCTTCCAAAAATTATGTATTGACCAATTTGATCAGACTACTACAAAACTAATAAGTAACAGAAATTTCCTTAATCTGAACTTAATCTAAACTGAACTTGAACTGAGGAATTTTACAAAACATACGTGAGAGTTGATACATCTTTTTTTCACTAAATGCGCATTTTTAAATTCATAAGGGACATAAAGATATGAAAATATAAAACTTATTTGAACGATTCAAATGCTTTACTTGATGTTGGTTCAATTTTCTTTTGAGTCCAAAGAAACAAAAATGAATAAATATACATAAATATAAGCAATTGTTAATATTGTTTGTTTTAAAATTTTTTTTTGACTTGTTATATAAATCATAAAAATATTATTGTCTTTAATCCAACTAAAAATAACCCAATTTACAATTTTGTGATTCTGTAACAACACCAAATAGAATTCAACATATTTTTTTGTCGTTTTTTTCGAAATTTTAAGGGTTTCTACTACCCAGATGTGCAAATCTACAACACTTTCATCCAACCGACTACAATTTCCACGCCATATTGTTTCGCAAACAACTTTTTCAATTACACCAAATATATTTATTGAATATAAAAACCACTCTAAAACATTGATGACAATAAAATATAAAAAATGTAACAATATTCGCGACATAAATGATTGGAATTGAAAGAATTAAATTTTATTATTTATTTATTTCACTTTGACAGCTGGTTAGTTAATATATGAATGTACATATATTTATTTTAAATACTATTGGAATAATTCCCGTCTGTAAATTATTGTTCGGTCTCAAATATAAGTGTTATATTACAAGTTTACAATTTAGTATTTGAATATCGTATATTGGGAAAAAGGTGCGCAAATAATCCATTTCTCAAATTATTGATTTTGTGCTCGAAAACGTTTGCGCTGAGAAGTCGTGAAACGTTGAAAAACTGAATTTTTAAAGGAAAGTACTTAGCACAATTACTCCGGTGAAATTTCAGTATTTTGAAGGCAGGCATATATAAAATTCATAGAAACTGATTTTAAAAGAATAATTTTCGACTCTGTGACGCCATCAAGTGTTTGGTTTTTACGCCATAGCAGTTTAGTTTTTACAACTGATTATAGGTTTTCAGTTTTGTCAAAATTAATCTACTAGAGTTGACAAGAAAGCTTTTTAATGATACCTTTCAGGCATTCAAAAATTTTAGTAAATTTTCTGATATCAAGCTTTATGGAGGTGATTTGAATCACGGCGATGCGTTTAATTAAGGGGGTATTCTAGTCTAGAGGCTCGATTTTGAGGGGATTTTACGAGTGTAATTAAAAAAAAAAAAAGTAAACATTTTTAGTACTCATTTTTTTAAGTTTTTTATTGATTATAAAAACTTAAAAGTAATGCAAAATTGAAATCGGTATAGGCCAGCAAAGTGGGGACCCAAAAAAAAAGGTGTCTCCTGGTTGACGTCATTCCAACCCTCCTAGTGATCTGAAACATAAAATTTTAGTTAACTCGTAATAAACAAGGATATAGAATTAGTTGAACGTAGTCGATCTGAAAAAATAAATTTTTTCACAAAATGGCGTCCATTTAAAAAGAAAAATCATTTTTTCACCTCCTTTTTTCAACTTTGGAAATTTTTTAAAAATAGTAGAAAAAAATTCCAAAACCCCTACGGCGTCGGGCCAATTTTGATAGTATTAAGAAGGTCTGTACCAAATTTCAAGTAAATCGGTGCATTAGAACTTGAGGTATCATGTCAATCGTATCAGAAAAAGTAGTTTCGAGTAATTTACATTAAAAATTTGGAAAAAATCACCATAACTCCGAAAATAATTCGAATTTCCGTAAATCCTTTTAGAGGCTTATTCTTAAAGATCTGAACTTTAAAAATATGAAAATAAAATCGTTTTTTTCGAATTTCTAGACTAGAATATCCCCTCAAGATAATCTGGATTCGAACTTTCTATTTTTGCTAACAAAATGACTTTAGTTAGATCGCGGCTCCTTCACAGTTTTTGAATAGACAATCCAAAAACAGAATACCAAACATTTTTTTTTTTGTAATTTTTATAACATTTTTTTCTTCAGTGTTTCAAAAAAAACTACTTAAAATCACTCACTTACTTACTACCTACCTTCAGTGACAATATCAAACTGTTACATAAACTTGTTACATTTTAAACAAGTGGTTTATATATAAATTGATTCAAGTCCCACGGGAATGTTGACGCGGCCTACAGGATGCGGGTTTCTTACCGACCGATCAAAACTGAATCAGTCAGTTAATGTTATACGTACTCGTTTGTAACCAACCTCAAGTACTTAGGTAAAGTAGACATGGAAACAACAGTTGTTACTGTTTCAAATTCCGTTTCATTTGTTTCTTAAGTACTGTTAAGTGTAGATATTTTTACTTACCTGAAGTGGACACTAGAAGTATATTTATCGAAACGGTTTGAAGTGTTAATTTCTTTATTATCGACGACTTTTGAGACGCAGCGTGAACATTGTTTGGAGTGAATTAAAAAGATAATAAATTGTTTTACAGGGAAGTAAAGTGTGAATTATTTGTTGCTTTTCCAAAACTTTCCCATGCAGGAATGCTTAAATAATAATCTGCTTAAAAATGTTGATATTAAGGTACCATCACAGTGTGACCGGCCGAAAATTAGCCAATTTTCGTAAATTTTTTTCGGGGATGGATAGGATGAGGGAATGGGGATGAATTTTTTTTTACGATTAATACCAACCACTATTTAATAATACAAAAATATTTTTTTTATTCATTTTAGCGAATTTCCAGAATGGAATTCAACTATTACAGCCACTGTCATGACGCGACTTGAGCCCGGGACTATGGCGGAAATTTGTTTTAAGGTCCACACGATATGTGTCCGCACGATAACTCTCGAACGAAATGTCCTAGGTTTATGAAATTTGGTGAAAATGTTGGAAATGCCAAACCGTTGGACAAGTACGTTAACCAGACACGTCGGATGCCAAGAACATGCTTTTTGTTCTTGCAAAAAATTAGTTTTTTGCCAAAATTTCCACTTAATCAACAATTTTTGCGAAATTTTTTTACCCCATTTAAAAGAAGAAAAAAAATTACATAAAAAAGGTCTTTAAACTATTGTTCTATGTCAACTAGATGTTATGCAGGATGCTGCGACAGGGGATTTATTTATTTTTTATAATTATTATAATTTTTTGAAAAAAGTGTCTTTAAAAAAGGGCGGCTATTGGTGCCCCCGATTGCGACCGCAGTTTTCATCTGAGAAAAAGAAATCAAAAAATAGATTATAAATCTGTAGGTAAACCACTATGTATCTATGGAGGTTTTTTTTTTATTTAAAATTTCTAAAAATGGCGGCGGTTTTGATTAAAAAGTACAAAATTTAGGCCTTTTTTTCAATAGTTTTCCGTGTGAAAATAGAGGAAGATTTCAAAAAAAAAAGCTTCCATGTCAAAATTTCAAACTTAGAGCTTGGAAACTTTCCCTCTGAGAGTGGGTACCGTTTTTAAAAATGACATTTCGAGACAAACGCGTTTCAAATTTGCCTCGAAATTGTTTTAAATCATTCTTCTAACCACAATGTGATACTGTGGTGATAATAATTGATCTTATACGTTCACTGGTTGTGCAAAGACTGAATGTAAAGTGGTGTATAGCATCCCGCCAAAAGGCACCAATCGATCCACACAGAATTTTTTATTTAGACTGAATCCATTGGATCCGTGGTCGTAGCCACCGTAACAATTCGAATTTCAATTTGGAATTTTGAGAGAACATGCATAACTGTATGTACTTTAAGGTAAGATCAAAAAGAACTTATGTTTTCTTAAACTTATTAGAAATTTCCTCGATAATACTAGCTTCAACCACTGTAGTACTAGGCGTACTGCAACGCCATATTTAATCTTTTTCTGGAATCATATGAACGGGGTACAAACAAAATGCCACAATTTCAATTGGGGTTGCTAAAAAAAAAAAAATTTCTACATATGCATTTGATATATTATGCGATGAAGTGCTTACTTTACGGACCTTCTAAATGATGAGTGTATATAGCAGAGCGCTGCCAATGCCCTCAGGGTGTGATCTATAAACCAAAAACTTACTGACATCATATTTAACAGTGAAGAAGCCAAACGCTATTAATTGCATTTGAAACTATTGTCAATTTTCGACAACAATACAACGTTATATATAATTTAACCCCCTCAAAGCCGAATAAGTATTGGGAGATGTGATGTGCAATATGTCAGTTCAACGGTACCAATCCTATGTATGTAGACCAACTTTTTATTACAGGATTAAAATATATACAAATAATCAGCCAGGGTTGTACAAAACTCAATAAATTCATACATGTTCAAGCCTGTATTAAGAGTAAAGTGACGCTTGTTCATTAAAAATGAGTTGTTCCGAAAACTCGCAATGAATCAGTTTGAAATCAGTGGCGCATATTATATAGGGGGACTAAGTGGGCTCTCGGCTGAGGTGACACCCGATCCCCAATCACCCAATTTCAATTAACAACCCTAATTCAGGTCACTTCCGTAATGTTTGTTTTGGATGAAACGACGGTTTTTGATTTTTTGAATTAATGACATCACCAAGACTACCAAAATTTACCATATTGGTTCAGGACTCTAAATGTAATGACAGAATGATGGCATTGGAAGCCATACCAAAATTAAGCAAGAAGAGCCGCTAAAATATTGACTCCTATCGAATCAGTCGTATTTCTAGAAGATATTTCGTCATTTTAATAGCGTAAATGAATAGTTTACATCTAAATTACTTTAGTTTTACCAATCATTCGAATTGCTAAATCATTTCCATAAAGCCATTTTGAAGGGAAAATATTTTTATCTTAATGACGTCATCTAAGGGGAAGGGAAAGAGGATTATGGGTTTTTGAAGTTGTTCTTTTCTTTTTTACCAAAATTAAGCAGATATGACCACTAGAAAATAGACTTCATGTTTTCGAAAGGAGTTTTGTCATTTTTTTAACAAAAATTAAAAATTAAAATGTTAGATTTATATACACGATATTACGTAACCCTTATTTGTCATAAATCTAATGCAACTTAATACGGATCAGTAAGTTTTTCAGGAACAATACACAAATATCACTGAAAGGCATATTTAATACGGACAGTGACGTATTCAGTCCAAATTGATTTCTTTTTGTAAAAAAGGCAAATGAAAAAGTTATCTAAAACTAAATGTTGTTTAAATTTCTTAAAAATGTTTTTTCTAAATAATTTCGATAACAGAAACACTTTTCAAAAGTTTGTCCATTTTTAAAATTTTACCTCTATCGGTTTCGTAGCGAAATTTCTATTTGCCACTAAAGCCACCCCTGTTGTGATTTTAATTCACCCAAACAAAAAAGCAAAATAAAAGAACCAAATGCCAATTTATCAGTACATTTTTTCTTTTTTTTTTTTTTTTTTGAATTCACAATATTAAAATGTTGTACTGACAATCAGTATATATACCTACTATTTGCTGAATTGAGTACAAGCCAAAGATAATCCAGGACAATACACAGCTGTGAGTCTATTTTTAATATATTTACTCTAAATAAAAACTCGAAAAAGATCTAGTGCCGTATATGGTATTTTTTTCTTTTTCAAAAATAATATAATATATAAAGCCCTTACAACAATATTATATATAAATATATTATCAAAGCAACATACACTTTTCAAAAATTTACAATGTGTTTTAAACTTTTGAAAGTTTACCAGTCTAGAAATTCGAAAAAACCAATTTTTTGTTTTTTTCATATTTTTAAAGTTTAGACCTTTAAGAATAAGCCTCTAAAAGGATTTACGGAAATTCGAATTATTTTCGGAGTTATAGTTATTTTTTCCCTGTGTACTGTGTATCTTTTCAGTGTTAAATTCAAATTTTTAATATAAATTACTCGAAACTACTTTTTTCGATACGATTGACATGATATCTCAAGTTCTAATGCATCGATTTACTTGAAATTTGGTACAGACCTTCTTGATACTATCAAAATTGGTCCGACGCGACGCGACGTAGAGATTTTTGGAATTTTTTTTTTATTATTTTTAAAAAATTTCCAAAATTGAAAAAAGGAGGCGAAAAAATGATTTTTTTTAAATGGACGCCATTTTATGAAACAAATTATTTTTTCAAATCGGCTACGTCCAACTAATTCTACATCCTTGTTTATTTAGAATTAACTAAAATTTTATGTTTCAGATCACCAGGAGGGTTGGAATCACGTCAACCAAGAGACACCTTTTGTTTTGAGTCCCCACTTTGCCGGTCTGTACCGATTTCAATTTTGAATTTTTTTTAATTTTTACATTTTTATACTTTTCAAATATCAATAAAAAACTGGTAAAAAATGGATACTAAAAATGTTTATTGTTTTCTTTTTATTACGCCCGTAAAATCACCTCAAAATGGAGCCTCTAGACTAGACTACCCCCTTAAACATTTCAAAAAATACACTTTTTTTGAGTTTCGTAGAAGTTTTTTGGACTCTTGTCGTTCACCCTTTTGTATACCGTCCATAATTTGTAAGCCATTGACCCAAAAAATCTGAAAAAATTCTAAATAGTACCTACTCCTTCATCAAAACTTCAGAAGCTCAGAATATCGGTTTTACAATTTTTGTTACAAAAATAAAACTGAAACTGAATGAAATGATGTACTCTCTTTTGAGTCAGTAACAACATGTAGGTACAAATTCACACAACCGTAATTTTTGTACACCCGGTAAATTCTTAACAATAATAATAATTTGTTGTTATAATGTCAGTATTTGAAAAATGAATCGTTCAAAAAATTTTGCAAGAGGAGAATAGGATCAGAAGATAGAATTGACCTGCCTTTTCACTCACACACACTCTCAATCCGTTTGACTTGAAATATGATGTTTATAATTTTGTGACAAATTATTCCTTTTATACTTTTTTGTGGTTTAGAGCATAATGTATGTCACCATTGTCACCAAATTGTCACCAATATTCACTCATTCTATTGAGATTCTTCTCTATATAGAACTAATAGTTTATTATATTCCGATAAATTATCATTAATTTGACATTTATATAGTTTTCGTCAAGTTTTTATTTTTTTTTTAAATGTTTATTAATTTTCAATTTCCGGTGATGATTGTTGAGAAATATTTGGTTTAAAACGGGTTTAAGTACGTAATTGAGATTGGAAGGTAAATATTGACTTTGTGTTCGATGGAACTGGATGGGAATAATGAATGGAATGTTGTAGAAGAAGATTCGCGCAGGATTCTATTAGCGGGTAGGCCGGGTAGACGCTCGGGCCTACCCAAAAAATTTTCAAGAAATGAAAAAAGAAAGAAGATATTGTCTAGGGTCGCAAAATGGATTAATTCGCTCTCTATCGACACTTTATGTCAAATGTTTAAATACAATTATTCTTTAACCCTAAGTAGATTCTGTTAGCCTGGAATCATTCAATCACCGTTAGTGGTGTAATATCAAAAGTCGTTTTCCGACCACTTGGCCAATTATGTATTCCAGACAAATATTGAAACTTTTTTAAGTATTCGAGAAATGTTTAGAGGCAATTCTTTAACTCTGAATAGATTTCCTGTATAGCTTGGAATCATTTTCGCCATTATCTGGAATAATATATTGGGTCGTGTAATATGAAATGTCGTTTTCCGGCCACTTGGCCGACCATCCAATTCAGATAAATATAGACACTTTTTTAAACATCAGAGAAATGCTTAAAAGCAGTTTTTTAATTTTAAATATAAGTAGCCGGGAATCATTTCCATTATTATCTGTAATGTTATTATTAGGTCCAGGGTAGGGTCTACTGATGAGCAAAACTAGTCTTGGTGTTGCAGTCTTGTCTTGGTCTTGCAAAAAATGCAAGACCAAGACTATGTATACCAAGAGCAAGACCAAGACCAAGACCAAGACTATGTATACCAAGAGCAAGACCAAGACTATAAGTATGGCTGCAAGACCAATACCAAGACTCAAGTGAGCAAGATCAAGACAAAAGTAAGAAATTTAAATAGTTTGAAAGTATAATTAATACCGTAAAGAGAGAAAATTCTAATTTTAGAAGGAAAAAATTCGGTAATAGGAAAGTGCAAGACTTTTTAGCAATACCAAGACCAAGACCAAGACTGCATTTTGCAAGACCAAGACTCGAATTGCTCTAGCAAGACCAAGATCAAGATTCTTAATGCAAGAACAAGACCAAGACTGCCCAGTCTTGGTCTTGCATTAGCTCATCACTAAGGGTCCTCGCCTAGGCAAATTAGACAGATAACTACGATCCGATATTTTGAAGGGTCTGGTGAAACTATCTATTGTGAATATTTGAATCAATATTATATCTTGTAAGGGCGAGAGGGGGCCTGATAACAAGAAAATTTCTAGCGCCCCAAAGCGGATTAATCCGTCCTTGGTTCTCTTAAGTGGTATGTGATTTTTCCACCTGAAATGGCTTGTAAATGTTGCTAAGAACTACATTTTGTTCAGTTTAAAATTATGCAATAAAAAATGTTCGCACCTTCGGGAAAGATGATACACATAAGTTATATGTTTACAATACCTACCAAATAAAACCACCCAAAATAAAAATCCTAGAATCACCCCTGAATTCTATCCCGTTTCAAAATTTTGCTTCCACTATTACGCAGCTAATTCTACGACGAAACTAACATTGTGACTTCGAGTTTTCAGCGCTCCCACCGCTATTCAAATACTTAATTGTCGGGTTTAATTTTATGGAACATGACCTAATTACAGGGTACAAAATAATTGAACGACCCACAAGAAACAAGAATCGTTACCTTCTTCAAATTGTTACCATTTTGGACTTATATGTGTATGGCCTATTAAAAATTATCTTTTCTTCAAATTTTTGCATCACTGACTTCTTTTAACTTGTAGTATATTTACATTATAATACATAAATAGATTCATTGTAGCATATTTTTGAATTTCTTGGCTATTAAATTGTAACATTACATTATTGTATTGTACCGTACGTTTCCAAAAATATTCGTACATTTTAAACTTCCGTCAGATACAAAGCGAGTCGGTTTCAAAGTACTAAAAGGTAGGATAAGTACTATAACTTGTCTTGCCCAAGACTTCACAAAGACTGTATCAATATTTCTCTTTCTTTTAATAAATAATTAAATAAGTCAGACCATATTTTCTTCAAGTAGTGTACCCCCACAAAATATGGGGCCTATCATAATGTCGGCATAACACAAAAAACCCGAATTATCTATTATTTCCAAAATTATCGTAAATGTCCAAAAAAAAAATTGTATTCAGCCTAACAGAAAATATTGGATTACATGTAATAACTTATTGATTTTTCCCACAAATCAAAAGCAAAAATTTCATAATTTGTACAAACTTACATTTTTTACTCGGTAATAATGTTAAGAAACTTACCGACATGTCAAAAGTGATTATATTTCATTTAAATCGTAGATCAACTAGAGATTCCAAAACAGCTATGGAGTTGGGTATAATTCTGCCAATATAAGTCTGCCTTCTATCGACTAAAAACTCTCTCCCCGTTATAATACTTAATTATTTCGAACTAGGGTTCCATCTATTTTTGGCCGCCCGGGCGCTGGGAAACTTTTGTTGAAATACGTAAACGGTGGAACACTACTAAAACTCATTTTCAAGTAAAGGGTAATTTTATAGGGAACATGAATTTTCCAGCTTTTCCAGGTATTAGTACCTTTTCTCTAATGTCGAACATTTAAAAAAGAATAGGTGGAGCCCCAATCCTAAGTAATCACTCAAAATTTTTGTAAATATTTTGGTTCAGTACCATTAAATTTAAATTTAATTCCACTTATCAACCTTTGAATATTATCCACGAGAAAGATACCTTTTTACCTTTTTTTAATTCCTCTAAACATTTTTATTTATTTTTCCAGTTTTTAATAATTTTTAATCATAAAAATAAACAAAATTATTATATCTATTAAATCAAAATCTGAATGTCAATCGTTTCAGTTTTTGGCATAATGGCTGCCCTGTCTGCCTTTTACAAAAAATCTATGTCAATATTAGAGAATAAAAAAATAAAATAATAATTTGATAGAACCCTTATTTTACTTACACATATCATCAGAGGGGTTGTTTTTTTCAAACTGAAAGTGTAAATACTTTGGTTGATGTCACAGACATTAACACGATTAACTGCCCCAAAAAATATGATAAAAAGCACAGGGCTTTACGTAAAACCAACATGGCCGAATTGGTAACTAAAATTTGGCGAAATTTTCAACTTTCAGTTTAACTTAAAAAATATATTTAACACCTTATTAATAGCGTATTAAGTCACTAACAACCCAAAAAAGTATCTTTTCACGGTCGAATAAATTTACTTTTGCCAAATACTATGCTTTCAATTTGACATTTTGACAAATATCCTTACATTGTATTACAATTTTTAAACGAAAATTATTACCTTTAAATGATTATTTGGAGATTAAAAATGGAATATATATGTATGTACAAATCCAAAAAAGGACAGTTTAACAATTTTTTTTCTTTTTGCGGAGAAAATCAGCAGGTCACTAACGATATTCAATTCTTATAGCCTCTGGCTTTGTGTTTCAAAACACTAAATATAATAAGTAATTTTCCAAACAAAACTAACTTCAGGATCAAGGAGGCGGTCTGTTACAAATTTGCTTTCAATTATTGTTATTTTGTTACGGTAAATCTGTAGGTAAAGTAGGTGTTGAAAAAAAAATCGGCCAAAAGCGAGTCGGGCTAGCATAATTAGGGTTCTGGGCAGTGAGCAATCACACTGAGAAAAAATTACGGTAATTTTTACGGAGCTTTCTGGTAATGCGGGCATAAGTGACAGGCAACGGGAAAATTACGGAGCTGTACAGGAAAAATTCTTAAGCTGTACAGGAAAAATTACAGAAAAGCTTAAGAATTTTTCCTATACAGCTCCGTAATTTTCCCGTTGCCTGTCACTTATGCCCGCATTACCAGAAAGCTCCGTAAAAATTACCGTAATTTTTTCCCAGTGCAGTAAATCATAGATAAACGTGAGAGTAATCTTACAAGGAACCCTAAAAAGGTCTAATAAAATTTGGAGTGATCTGTAAGGTTATGTTTTGAGACTTAAATTAATCGAGTGTATGATTTAATTGAACTTTTTTACGAACTAAGGTTTCCGATTTACCGCAGCGGCAAAATTATATAATAAAACTCAAATTTCAATTTGTTAATTGGCGGTATTTTGGAGTGGCCACTTGAAAAATATGAAATTATTATATTTTTATGATATCTTTTATCATAGTTTCAATCGATATTATAGCAATTAATTGTTGCGGTATATATGAAATAATACGATAAAGAAATTTACGATTCAGTAATTACAAACAAATTACGGAAATTATTTACAATTATTTGTTGCAAAAATATAAAAAAAATGGTTTGCAATTGGTGTACAGATGGTTTCAATTACTATATAGGTATAAACATTTGTTGCTAATCAATAAATATTACATTTCGGAAAAGGATTTTCCTTATTTTTAAGTTGCTACATCCTCGCAACCCACAAATGGATCCAATCCATTGATCCAAAATAAAAGAAAGAGATACTACCTAAGTAGAAACAAACTTTGACCCGATTACAGTAAAAAAATTGGGGCTATTCTATTATATTTATTTAGCAAACTAGTGAAAGGAAGTTATTAGCGTATTTTACTTTTTGTGAAATGTGTTATTTTTAATTATTATTAGCTACCAAATATTAATTAATATTGTCTTAAAAGTCCCCGAACAGTTTGCTAGACAGAATTAATCAGTTTTTTTTTTTAAAAGTTATAAATAATCTTGTAAACAAATTATCACTGTCGTAAATATTGTTTATTTATAAGTAACAAATTTTTTAAATAATAACATACAATTAACCAATTATACGGCAATAATTGTATTTGTCTACGTTTAGTTTTGTAACCAAGGCAATCACCACAATTTGTCAGTTAAAAACACGAACGATATGTCCAATCAAACAGGTGTCAACATCCAATAAATAAAATTTTTAACACGTTGACGGACGGTGATGATCGCCACATATGACGTCAATTGAAGAGACCTGACTAACTGCGACACAATGACGCTGTATCACGTCAACAATGTATTAGTTGTGAAAAGAGGCTGTGTACCAGTTGGACGTTTCGTGTTGATTTAACATTTTTTTTTAAAAGCAATTGCTTGAAGCTATCTTTCACTTGCATTCATCAACCGATCTAAAACAAAGTAAATGATTTATTAAAAACAATAATTAACAATAAATAAATAATTTTGTTGATCATGATCCAACGAGATCGACCATACCATACCTCACTTTTTAAAGGAGTGTTACGATTCAACAATTTTTCAAATGTCAGTTTTGTGCAATTTTGGTTGGGCACCGCCCAGAAGCAGGATTTTAATGCAGAGCGAATACACTTTCAATAATATCTTGAAAAACTTGAGGCACTTTTATAAATGTTAACCTTCGTCTCCAGTTTAAGCGCGGGAAAAAATTGAATAATTCACCAGAGACAAGTTCCACTGACGTAATTATATTTATCAAGGGAAGTAAGTAATTCAGTATTAAGCATATATATTTAACAAAACCACTTTATTATATTAATCAGTCTAATTTAAATTACTTAATTAATAATCTCTGCACCCATTGTCAGAGAAGGTTATTAAAAAAATGGCTACGTGTTTAAACTAATAAAAGGAAATTAAAAAAATTTTTTTAAAAATCAGTAGGGTAAAAGCCCCCTTTGTGGAACGGTATCTAATTATGAACATTTACATATTAATGAAGTTATTTCTGAAAGAAACGTCTGATAACAAAAATTATTATTAATAGAATGATTGTTTTTCAATTTAAATTCACCTCGCATTTAAAGTTTCCTTACTTAATTAAAGAAATAAATATGCAAATGTCAAAACTGTTCCAGTATTAGATACCGTTCCACAAAGGGGGCTTTTACCCTACTAGGTATTTATTTTTAAAATTTAAATACACGCAGTAATTTTAACGGAAATAAAAAAAAAATTATTATAATTATGAAAAAAAAAATCTTATATCATTATTATAGCGTCAAACACTATGGCTTAAAACCCAAGTTTACCCTTTTCAACCTTACATTCCAAAAAAATTTGTTTAGTTTAGTATTGTTTACGAAAAAGTCCAAAAAAAATTGACTCTGTGACGTCATCAGCTCTCCTAAATGGTTTTTTATCACCAAAACTAGTAATCGAAAGAAATATAAACCAAAAATCGCAAGTTAAGTTCGAATCACATTTCTCGAACGAATTTCAACAATTTTCTATTATATAAAATAAAGAATTTACACAGAAAACAATCACTTAAATAACGATTCATCTTGGTGACGTCAACAGTTTTTTTAATATTTTAATATTGAATAAATTTGCAATACATATAGAGAAATTCAATGACAATCATACAGGTACATTGCATATTGCACAGCTTTTGTGCAATATATATAATAAAAGAAATTTTAATTTTAATTTTATGCAAATATTAGTTATTATAATTCTTAATTATGGATTGCGCATTATTAAAAACAAAAACACCTAATTAAAATTTGAAATTGATCATTTGAGATTACCCTGATGGTAGACAGGTTTGTAAATCAGTACAAATTTATAACAATTCTTAAAATTACAAAATCTTAAGGGGTACCACTAGCCTGAAAAAGGTGGCAAAATACCACTTTTATGTTTGAAACAATATTGTCACAGTTTCAAAAATAAAAGTGATATTTTGCAACATAAAGTATTTGTTTATTATTTACAAATATGGAATACCATAAAGTAACGCTCAAATCTATTAATATGATATATTCGTTGATATATAATAAATTCATGATAAAATTTTCGGATCAAAAAAAGTTCCCCCACTGCTAGCGACCTTCACAGTGCCTGAAAATAAAAAAACCAAAAAGCCTATTACATTAAAAGGTATTTCCCGTACCACGAACCTCAATCGAAAAAAAAGTTGAAATTAAAAAAATGGCGAAGTTTTTTTAAAAAAAGTTTCAAAATTTGATAATTTTGGCCTACAAAAATTACATTTTTTATTCGATCGGAAAATTGGAGGTTCATGGCACGAAGAAACATATATAAAAGAAGCTGCAATAAGAATCAACTCGGTCGGATGATTTGTCTTCGAATTATAACTGCAGCAAATTTGAAAAATGTAGTTTTCCTTTACTTTACCTTTTAATTTTAATCATTGAGAATATTAACTAAAATTATTTACGATGTACCCACTATAACGGTCCTAATAAAACTAGATGAGTCGTTTGAATGTGCCAGGGTCTAGCTTCTCCACAACATGTGACTGGCAACCACGTCCAGAAACTCCCGGACTATCAACCCTCATACATTTCTCAATACCACAAAGTTAACAATGAAAATCAGAATCCACTTTTCGGATGGCTGTAACTCAAAAACTATTTGTGATATGTACTTGAAATTTTACACGCAAAAAAATTCCTCCAATTTTTTCAAAATATCACACTAGTGGTCCCCCTTAAGACTTCACAGGCTTAAAGAAGAAAGAATTGCAGTTGAAAATTTCATATGCAACCTGTTACAATTTCATATAATTTATTAATTATTTAAACAAATATATATACACAATGTGGAATTTCAGTGTCTGAATTGTTAACTATTTATATTTATATTATTATTATTAATGCATATAATGTAATGTTTTGTTACACATATTAATTAATTTTTAACATAAATATTTTTGTGTTAATTATCTACACGCATCACTTAATATAAATATTGTTTTATTGCATTTCGATAATATTAAAATGCAATAAAGGAATAATTACAAAACATTTCATACTTTTCTCATTTATCACAAAATATACGTAAAAAAAAAAAATTTAATATGGTCTTCTAGTGATTGCTCACTATCCGGAACCCTAATTATGGGAGCCCGAATCGCTCTTGGTCGATTTTTTAATTACAATTAGATCATTTATAATTTTATTCAAATACAAATGTTCACTTTTCAAAAATAACAATTAAATAAATTTATAAGTTAATTCAGAACAGGAACTTCAATAAATTTTTGTTAATTTATGCAAAAAAAAAATCAGTACACATATTATTATGTAAATTAAATATCGATTATGGAGTTATTGACAAAAAGTCAGTCCAAATATCTATGGTCAAAGTATACATATAAGTATAGTATGTCAAGAAATAAATAGAATAACTTTTTGAGAGAGTGCACTCTATGCAGTAATCATTCATCTCTAGCCGTTCTATACCCACTACAATTAAAACAACGGTCGAATGATGACCCAGAATGTCGTCCAATAAGTGAACTTGTTGACCTCGTCACACCCAAACTAATATACTGTACTACAAGAAAACATAATCTTCTAGTTTAAACAATAAACTTTTTTTTTATATGCAACATAAATATTTATTGGAAATGAAACTGTACATACGCAAATAAAATTTTAGGATAACAGTTTGAAATTATCTAAAAAATCTGGAGGAAATTTGTTTCGACACCAACGACCCGCTTGAAAATGAAAAAGGATTTTTTTATCAAAATTCAAAAGTACACTAATTTTAAAAAGATGATGTTAATGTAAAAAGAACAGCATCTTATATCACGTAGCCCTTAATTTCTTACTAAAGTGTACCTCTTTTTTATTAATAATTCTTTTTGGACATTATTAATTTTTTTTTTTACTAAAAATTTAACAATGTATATTGTAAATTTACTTTTGATAGATTACATGACTTTTTTTGTAAATAGCTATAAAATTTGTAAACATTGGGACCTTGAAATTGAACAACAAGAGAAACAGTTAGGCAAAGATTAATTACCTCAGTTTTTCATTTCAAGATTTTCAAATTGTGAAAAATAATAAATTTTTGTTTTTTCGAGTCACAAATGAATCACGTGAAATACTTCCTTAAGGTAGTTTGGTCGATAAAACGATTTTTTCAAAGGATTTTAAGGAAACTTCTCTAGATATTTATTTAATTCAATATCAATAATACGAGACCTTAAAAAGGTTTAACAGAAAAATCTTTAATTTACGAATCCGAACGACATTTTTGGAGTTCGCGAGCCACACTTTGGGAGCCCCTGATCCACATCATCAAAATATGACATCAGTCCTAAGAGTAATTTTGTACATTTAACACAATTTTTATAAATTTTACTTAAGGCAGTTGGTCGATAAAACGATTTTTTCAAAGGACTTTAAGGAAGCTTCTCTAGGTATTTATTTAATTCAATATCAATAATACGGGCCTTTACCGAATAAAAATTGACCACCCCAATTTTGAGAAAAACGATCTCAAAATTTTGTAATTTTAACACTGGCTCTTATGGGAAATTCGCATTTTCATACGATTTTTTTGAATAAAATGAAAACGTGTCAAAGGAATTTGAAATATAATTTAAAAATATCATTTTACAACGTTTTTACAACGCTTTTTCAACAATGCTTTTATATTGCTACAACATAAGCGCGCGGAAATTAAAAAAAAGTGGTATACAAATATAAAAACTGAAGAATATTAATACATTATTTAAGTTTTGATAAAAGAAAATTTTTTCGCTGAGATATACTTTTGTACCTGACTATGACGGAGCAACTACGTTAATTATTGATTTATATAATCAAAATATTGAATAATATTTTGATTTGTAATATTTCACCAAATATGTTACCATATAAACAATTGCAACTTTCATTAAAAGAAATTTAAACATTTCGTGATTGTAAATACAAATTAAAATAATTAATAAAAACTAAATTGATTAAATAATTTTTTAATAATTTGACACGTGACTCTTGTTAAATTGTTGATAATTAATAAATTTATTAACTATTAATGAGTCGATGAAGGCCGACATTTGTTGAATTGACACTTTTGATATGTATATACATATAGAGGTGCAAACTGTTCCAAACATATTAAGTATAGGCATGGTTGAGACAGTTAAACACTTTCTACGTAATTTAAAAGCAGTCGCCACTATTAAATTTGGAAAAGAATTACATGTTATCCTATCAACGAAAGCTACTTGAAATGTTTAATTTTCAATGTTCCTACTAAATTCCTCCTCACCTTTCTGACTAATTAATGGAGACGTTTAAGGGGATCCTAATGGTAGAAACTTAAAATTTGGTACGAGTGTAGTGTAAGTTTTGACCTAAAAGATTTTTAAGGAAATCTTAACTAAAATACCATCTAATAGATTTGTGCGTTACTTTATGGTATTCCATATTTTATATTGGTAAATAAAAACACTTTAATTCACAAAATACCATTTTTATTGGATATAAAAACTCTTATAACATGTTTCAGTCAATATGATCAATCTCAAACGTTTGAGAATGGTCATATTGACCAAAACATGTCATAAGAGTTTTTATATCCAATAAAAGTGGTATTTTGTGAAGTAAAGTATTTTTATTTACCAATATAAAAACCATCATTATTTGTGTCTGCAATTTCCTAAAAATAAAAAATAAAAACAAAGAA
Organism: Brachynemurus nebulosus; assembly: GCA_035578155.1. Taxonomy (NCBI): domain Eukaryota; kingdom Metazoa; phylum Arthropoda; class Insecta; order Neuroptera; family Myrmeleontidae; genus Brachynemurus; species Brachynemurus nebulosus. The sequence goes on from JAPWDM010000003.1 coordinate 75,947,042, forward strand.
AATACGACAGTTTGAAGAGAAGTGTTTATTTTAAAAATTTTTTAAAGTTAAATTTCAATTTATTTTTTAAATTGTCGGTTTTAAAATACGAAAAACTGAACACAAAAACTGAATTCATACCAATTTCATTCAAAACTGATACCGTAAGTATTTTACGTTAAACAGCTTTGATTACTAATTTGCTGCGTAATTTTGCATCAGAAACGAAAAACCAAATTGAGAAAAACTGAAATTATTTAATCTGATGGTTGCATTGATATAAGACTGAATTGTAATTTCGTATACCAAACCGCATATATTCGGTTTTGATTATCGGATTAAAGACTCGGGCATCCAACCCAATTCTTTTCAATATTCGCTGTTTCCAATTCATTTTTGGACTGTACATGTACATGTCGAAACAAAATGAGGTGTTGAATTCACTTGTATATAAAAAAATAAATTGCATAATATAATTTTATAAATACCTAATTGATAATAATATATTTGAATCACCTGTGGGCTAACAATGATTTATTTCTAATAAATTACTAAATTAGGTATAATTTTCACTTTACTTTGAATGTTACTACCCGCTCAGATAAAGCAAATTAGATATATGTAACATACCTACATAAAACAACAAACAAAACCAAACACATACAAACTCCCTTCACCCTGAAAATAAAATTTTTAAATGTCAAAATACACAGTGCTTAGTTACGGTGACACTGTATTTAACCAACAACATTCTTTTAGCGGCAAAAACATAATAGATATTTCACTTCAATATTGATGTAATTACTAATTCTATTTGAAAGGACTATATTTGATGCAGTGGGATTCGAATTAGGACCTTCTACACGGTAAGCTGTAACGTTTTCGAAAAAAAAAAATATAATAGCAATTAAATTGTACTTATGGAGTTATTGAACTATTTTAAACAAGCGATTATTTCATGAACAAAAAAATTCAGTTATTCCTGTTATCACTTTCTAATTTTGTTAACAAAAGATAATCGATTTTTGATAACGTCAACATGTTTTACAACATATTTCAAAAATTTTTTGCTTGCAGTAAGAAATTAAGGAATTTGTATAAATTCGTTTTAACAGTGGAGTTTGTTGAGTCCTGCCACCAAACAAATGGATAGAAGCGTAATGCTTCCACACGGAGAGAAAATTCCTATAAAAATTATTGTGCTCATACTACAATCGACGTGTAACAGGCGAACATATCAAATTTTTGTACGGTCAAATTATAAAAATTGTAGTTATATTATTGTAATTTTTATAATTTTACCGTACAAAAATTGGATATGTTCGCCTGTTACACGTCGATTGTAGTATGAACATAGTAACTTTTATAGGAATTTTCTCTCCGTGCAAGATGGTTCATTTTCAAACGGTTTGTTTGAAAATGAACTAACGGTTCGAAACAATATTGTCACAGTTTCAAAAATAAAAGTGGTATTTTGCAAAGTATTTGTTTATTATTTATATTCATACGTATTGGAATTTTACGCTTGATAGATCACATTGATATTATTTTTTTTACCCAAACATATTATATCATACTATGCTACAGTAGTAAAACAGTATTATATAACTCTCATATTTGCACGATATATAAAAATATTTTACTTACATAAAATAAAAATACGTTTGTATCGTCATCGGGCATTGAAGTCACCAAAATTTCAATGCGTGGCTAGAACACAAACCCCCCCGACAAAAATTTTGATGACCTTGAATATACTTGAACATTATTGGTACTACGGTTAGGTCGTAAAGGTTAATATTAAAATTCCGCAGGCAAATATTTTAAACAGGAAATACTTTAAAAAGGAAATACAAACCAGAGCAACTTTATTTAAACCAATAAAATTTTAAATAAGTAATTAGAAGAAACGGACGGAGTGACATTTGATCTTGTACGTCGAAATCTTTTAGACTACCTAGATGATGAAATAATTCCAAAATGAGACAGTTATTAGCTTATAATAATCATAAAACGTCTGTATAATCATAACAAACCGTCAATTAGTGCTTATATGTACTTTATCTATTGCATATATTAATATTAAACAAAACTCAGGTCAATAAGTCAATGACTGCAAAAAATGACAATTTTATTCAGTTAGTCAGAACCACAACCAATGAACATATTATATATTATATTATATAGACTAATTATATGAACGTATAATTGAGGTAGGCAGCTACGACCAAGTTCCGACCGGATAGTATTCTGTAATATAGTAATCAATGCAATAACCCATTGTATCCGTAGTAACGTTTTCAAATAATTATTGTCAAAATAGAATACTGGCAATAAATTTTTTTTTTAGAAGAAACTGCAAACTTTTGAAAGAAAGAAAGTGATATTCGGTTTATTTTTATGTCCTGCAAAAATTATAGTCGCATTTGCTCAAAAACTGACAATAGATTATATTCCTTAAATCTCACCCGCCTCACCCTATTACCTGCTTCAAGAAAAATGCCTACAAACTGCCTTTACGCTTAGTTTAATAGTACCTATTATATAATAGTGTTCATTGGTCTGTGATCAGAACATTTTACTTTCATTTGAGTCCTAAACTGAACGTATTAATATCTAAAACATCTAAATTACTACTAAGGCTTTTCGGAAAGTATACTTCAAGAGCAGGAGACTCTACGATTTACGACTTTAGTCCGAGAGCACATGTCAGGAACCGAAATTTTCGATCTCCTAAGCTAGTTGATTAGTATCGGTCCTATCATAAAAACTGTCATTCTTGGAGTAATATCACTTTGATTAGATACTAAATCGGATATATTGAAAATCCATTATTACTTTTAATTAAAAATACCGTTAGAAATTCACCTTACAAATAAAAAATTAATACAATTAACACTACAAAACAAATAAATTAGCAATTAACAATTTATTGAAGTCAACAATCCATTCTCTATGTTTACACATATAATATTATATGCATACATTAATTTAGTTATTATTCAATATTACAATTCAAATACACTTCATTATGTACACACATACATACGTCATCACACTGGGTGTAGCCGGTTAGGTGGGGTGGTTAAATTAACTGTTTTTATTACACATTAGACCATATACGTGGTGGTAACTCCACATCTTCAGGGTCATCGTCAACAACCCCAAGGTTGTGCCGCTTCGTATAAAAGTTCGTTCTATATGTCAATTGGTAATCAGTTCGTTGTTTGCCTTAAAATTGGGTAGACTGAATTAGACCGTGGATTCTACATAACAGTAAACAAATTTTTATATTATGAATTCCTTTGTGAGTACTTTCACATCATTCTTATTTATTTAATTAAATTTTAATTTGAAATATTTTGATTTATTGTTGAAAAGTGTTTGAAATTTTTACAATGGAAATGGTTTTTTGTTGCTTGCAATTTCCGTCCAAACGTATGGTTTGAAAAATTTTTGTAGTGAAAATAGTGAAAATCGAAAGTGAATGTGTTCGAAACTTGTGCACTTCTTACAAGGGGAAACCATTTCCATATTTATTTACCATAATAATATGTTTCTTTACCAAAATTTTTTTTGTCCCCAGGTCATCCTGTTGGCTGTAGCCGTCGCTACATGCCACGGTCAATTCAACCGTGATCCAAAGACGGCCGCCATCCTCCAGGAACAACGTTACCTGAGCGTAAACGGAGCGTTCGGTGCCGCGTACAACCAAGAGGACGGTGTCCAGTTCAAAGAAGAGAGTGACCCGGACGGTAATCGTCGCGGTAGCTACAGTTATGTAGATCCAACCGGTCAACGCCGAACAATCTCCTACGTCGCCGGCAAAAATGGGTTCCAAGCCACCGGCGATCACTTGCCACAAGCGCCAGCGGCACCGCCCCAGGTGGCACCAACACCCGGTTACCAACCACTGCCACAGTATCAACCCCCAGTGGCGGCACAACCGCAGAGCAGTGGCCAATTTGACGACGGTTCCTACAACCCCTCGTTGTACGAAAACAACTACAACGCAGCCCCAGCAGCGCAACCTACCTTCCAACCACCACCCGCCTTCCAACCCTCATTCCAATCGCAACCAATTCCACAATACAACCCACCACAACCCGCATACAATCCGGCACCACAACCCCAATACCAACCCGCGGCACCACAACCACAATACAACGCTGTGCCACAATTCCCAACCACACCATCACCCCATAGATTTTATCCACCGGGTAAACTGTCGTTGAACCGAAGTCCCGACGGTTTCACATACACCTTCAACAAAGCCTAAACACGTAGACCTTAATAAATTATTGTGATCTTAACCCAATATTGTTACTTATTAGGAATTTTTTCTTTGTTAATTAATTCTTTTTTTCAAATTTTAAACGATGGAACGCCACACGCAAACCAAACGAACACAATATTTCATTTGTTTTAAAATGAATCTTCCAATCATTACAAAAACAAAAACCCAATTGTGTTTCAAATTGTCCTCTTCCTTCTTCTTGTCAAATTTATTTTGTAAAAAAAAAATGTATTGAGACGCATTCGATACATTTAAGTTACTTTATTTATTTTTTAATTGTAGTCAAAATATTTTGTACGAGAAAAAAAAATTGTAAAATAAATTTGTTTTTTTAAAAAAAACTGTTTTTATTTTCATTTAAATCTCATCAAAAAAGAATTTCAGGAAATCACCTTTTTAGTGTTTGAAACAAATTATTTTTAGCAACATTCTCAAACAATGTGATCAATGAAAAAAATTATTACTTTCAAACAAGGCGGAATTTAATTAAAAAAATTTAATATTTTCCTATATATACGAAAAACGACAAAAATATAACACCACCTCTACAGCTTTTATTATTACCCAACAGTGTATACACCAAACAGTTAATTGTGGGTGACTGGGTGTCATATTTTTGTCAAGTAGTGTAATATGAGATAATTTTTTCAATTCATTATCAACTGATCACGTTTTTAAAAACCGGGTGACCTTACCTTTCCTATTTTTAATATTAAACATACACATAATAATTTATTTTAGATTATATTATAACGGAAATGTAACAGTACAGATGAATTATTGATTCAAGAATGAGAAATAATATATATAATAAATATATTAAGAAAAAAAACTCACTTTTTCCTTGTATCACTGTTGTAAATAGAATTTTCATACCTACTACACAACTTATGCAATTGTTAATACATAACTTTATGCGGTATGCCTAAGTGAACTGAACTCTCTTACAACCTTGACTTTTAAATAATAATGGTACACCAAATCTAATATGTTACTAATTTGATTTGATTGATAATAAGAAATGTCAGAAACGACATCCGGTTTTTGAAACACTATTGCAAAATATATAATTTTTTTGATAGCATCTTTTAATATTTAAATTATTTTGATCTTTAATATTAAATTTTTTTTCGGTTATATAAATGAGGTGTGATTTATTTAAAAAAATTAAAATAAATCGTTTGTATAACTGACACACACCCACGATTGGAATGAGTCACCAAAATTATAATATTTTTAATGTCAAAATATCTATTTTGGTTTTAAGATTTATTATGGGAAAACTACATTATTGGTAAACTAATTTTAACTTAATCGTTTAAATCTTTCCTTAAAGCCGATTTAGTTTATTAATGGTTACAAATTTATACAAAACAAAATTTTAATAATTTTTAGAAGCGAAAGAAAAAAATATTATGGTCGAATTAGGATTTTCTTTTTTTGTATTTTCAGTCATCACTTAAATTTATACAAATTGTACTCCATTAGTGCAATGATACTTGCATAAAAACTAATCTTAAAAAAGTTTCATGGCAAATCTGAAGCATGCTCCAAAATTATTGCAGCTAATCAAACTCTGTCAGACTTTTAAGATGAATTTTAAATATTTCTGTTGCTATTTGTACTCATATTTGATAAATCTAAACCATAGTGTTGATTTAAAACCAACTTTTAAGTTATAAATCAAATTTCTAAATTGAATTTCGATATTTTGTTGGCAAAAATATTAAGTTTGCCCCCAATTTACTAAGGATACACAAATCAATAAGAAGTCATTTAAATAATATTTAAGGTGAATTGATCACAAGAAATTTTCCAAGTTTAGAATTTGAAATTTTAGTATATTATAGAGAAAGATATAATGCATTCACTGACACCATTTGAATAATTTCTAAAGTCTAGTTTAGAAGAAATAAATTTTCAAAGTTAGAATTTTTAACGTACGGGTAAATGGAAAAGTATGATTAGAGGTGAATTAGAGGTGTATATTTAAGTAAAATGTGTCATTAAAAACCAACTTTAAGATTTAAAAAACTGAAAATTATTATCTTTTATGTTTTCGAATCATTAAAAAACTATTTTATTTAATACTGGACTTTTAGTTATTGTAATAAATAGAAAAAAACTATAAAAATGTCATTTTATACTAATACACCCATAATATATTTGTGTATGTATTAGTTATTACGTGTGTGTATACGCCAACTACCAGAGTCAAATTCATTACTTTTAAAATTATTAAAATTAGAAAATTGAATAATAATCAAATATTAATACTATTACGTGACTGCATTATGAAATTTAACTTATTTTTTTACACATAAATTATATTTATTTATAGACAAAAAGATAGACTTTGTAATTCATTTGTCAGTAGTAATCGATTCATTTTAACTTTATGAAGAACACAATGTACCTTTGTGACGTCATAAAGAAAAATTTTTTATACCAATTTTTTGATACCAATTTGATATCTATATTAAAATTAAAAAAAAAAAAAAAAGTATGTGTTAAATAGACATTAAGCCAAGATTTCGTAGTTCAGTAGCTTAAATTCTGAGAAAAAAATATTTTCCTACCTTTATTTAATATTAAAATTAACCGTTAGTTTGTTAATAGTATGATTTTATACAAACCTTTTAGTTTCTATGTGTTAAAAAAAATTTAAATAATAGCTTTTAAAAAACGACACTGTCTCTTAAATTGTGTCGACACTAACTATTACGAAGTGGTCAAGTATACAAATTTATAAGGATTTCATGATTAAAAGCACAAAATCCTACAAGCACTATTTATGTGCGTCGACGTAATATACGTATCTTTTCATATCTATGCAAACTACACTACATAAACGTATTACCTCTTACATAAACTACTTACCAAACACTATTTTTGCTTAGAAAGAGCTGTAAACAAAATACGTACTTATTGATATCTAGGCAAACTACGCTACACAAACGTTTTATCTCTTACATAAATAACTTACTAAATACGATTTGTTTAAAAAAAGTAAACAAAATATGAAAAATTTTGATATTTTAATTAATAATATCAATCCAGCGTAGGTTTAACTATTCCAAAACGATTTCGACTGTTATCTTGATATTACAAATTGAAAATACTCAACAAATTATGATTTAAATTAAATATTTATGTAAATCCATGACTTTTTTTTGTTATTTTATATTCCGATATTGTGCAATCACAGATACACACAAGAATAATAATTTCTTAAAAATTCTTATAATATATGATTATTGATTTGAAAAGTGAAAGATATAAAATGTAAACTTTTTTCCGTAGATTTGAAGTAATGCATCAAAAATGCAGTGTTATTTGCTAGTGTGTGGCTGGCTGTAGGGAGCAATTGCGGTGAACTGGATAACAATTCATGCGTATTATTGTAATAACAACAACAACGGTAATAATTATAATAATTCCGAGCGAACAAATACATACACAGACGCATGCATTTAATAAAAATGATTTACATTGTATGTGAATGGGCAGCAATGGGCAGCAATTGACATGTGTAGGTGGTGAGCGATTATCGGATAAAATAATTTTTTTGTTAAATTTTAATTTTATTATATAAATAAAATGACTCTTTGTGTTGTAGTAAGATAATATATTTTAATAAAGTAAAGAACACCCAAATGTTAGGAAAAGCTAGGATGAAGAACTTAGGCAATGTAAGTTTGGTGTATGCTTCTGCGCTCCCACCATAACTATTTAAAAAAAAATTATCATACATTTGTGTCATCCAAAGTGTCATACATTTATCAAATTGGGAGGTAACAATTTTTTTAATAGTTTCATAAGACATTTTTCAACAATTGCCTAAATGAAATTTTTTGATAGTCTGTCCTAGATACCTAATTTTAATAAAAATGAAAAGAATGATTTTGAAAACCGATAATTCACTACCAATTTCATCCTTCAGTCGTTTTATTTACGACTTTCAAGGAATTGAAAATTTTTCGTAAACGTCATCAAATTAAGAAGTCTCTTTTTTCTCAAATTAAGTTTAGTGGAAGTGATTTGAATCTGCGTGATTGGTTGAACTAAGGTAATTTAAGCGTGAATTTTTCATTTTTACAATCAAGATAACGAAATTCGCTTTAGAAAGGTGACTTATTCGACAGAAGTCTCTTTTCTAGCGACCCGACAAGTTTAATTTTGATAAAATTGAAACGGATTTTAAAGCATTGCAAAATTTTTGTAAACTCTATGACGTCATCAGGTAAAAAATTAATTTTCCCTCAGATTAAGGTTTACGAAAGCAATCTGACTGTGAACTTTCCATGGTTTGCAATCAAAATAGCCGAAACTCCTATTAGAAATATTGGAATAGTAACTAGCTTGACGGAAGTCTTCTATGTAGTAATCCTACATCACATCAAAGCAATTAATGGGTCAAACATTGCCCCCAGACAATCGTATGACAACTCAAATTCGTAACAACACAATAATAATTAATAAAATAATTAATCAGAATTAAACAATAGGAACTGAAAAGGTTAACTAATTCTTATCATAACAGGAAATATCAACGAACCCAACAAATTCGATTAAGATTTCAAACAATATTTGAAAATGGGTAATCAAAATAGATCTGTATCGATCATGGATCTATAATTAAAATAACATATATAGGTAGTTATTTTGGTATCGATTATTTTATTCACGGTCGATTTAATAATATTCTGATAATGATCTCTGATTTAGTTCTACATCAAAATCCAATATACACTATCCATTTACTTGTTTAATGAACTGATCAAAGACCATTGTGATCATGTATGTGTATGTATATACGCGAAATACGTGCAACGGTGAAAATTTGCTGGGCACACCTTTACAGTGCAAAACAGAGGTACAAATACACGGACTAATCTGTTGTTGTTTAGTATATCTAGTAAATATTTAAATAGACAATTTTTGTATTGTTTTCGTTTTGAATAATAAATAGAAATAAGTTTAGTATAGTTTGTTTGAATAAAATTGTCTTCGTGTACACTTTTGACATGCTCAAATTGGTTAGACGCCGATTAAAAAATTTACAGAGAGTTGTGAATGGTTTACTCAAGCATTCAGTCTCAGAAATGGAATAGAATTATGGTGGAAGCACTGAGTACAGTGTTGTATGCTAGAAGGCCCAAGCATGAGTGCTATAATTCAGAGAACTTCAAAAAACGAGCTTTTTTTCTACCGTTAACTGGATTTTTCTCTTCGATTTCCTTCAAAACTAGATACTAGAAGGATTTGAATCATTTTTTTTTTTTACTGCAAAGCTTGTATTTTTATCTCAAAAGCGAATTGAGCGGATTGGAAACGGATTGGAATGTAATCTTTTTTTTTTTTTAAATAATATAGCTAAACTCTTTTTTATTCGATCCTTTTTTGTGCGATTTTTTTTATGCGGTCCCTATCCACCGCACAAAAAAAGGATCAACTGTATAATCTAATTATATTTCAAAAATGAATTGGAATTGAACTTTTAATTAGGTATTTAAATTTTATAATGGCTGCATTTTTGGAAATGCTTGTGTGTCATCAGAATGTTTCTATATAGATTATGTGATCTAAATCATAAATAGCGAATCCAAGAGCCAAGAGCCAAGTATGCAAGTAATTTTTTAAAGGTGCAGCAAGAACTAAAAAAAATGTGAAATAAATAAAAAGTAATTAACAAAATTAAAATGCGACCTCTAAATCTCTAAGAGATTGAAAATAATTTTTTTTTTGAAGTCGCGGTTCTTCGACTATTGACTGTAGTCTTCGGCTTGGATTTTTTAATTGATAAATCTCTAGGAAATTGAAATTTTTTTTAAACCGCTGTTCATATACTTTTTTACACTATCGATTGTAGTCTTCGGCTTAAATTTTTTAACTGAAAACTTTTTGACGATCTAATATTAATATTTTGGTTTAGTCGATCATTTAGGCCGAGCGCAACTTTTTAGAGATTTTTAAGTCATATTTAAATTAATTTTTTTCCCAGTATATAATGAATGATGTCTGCGTTAGTTTTGATTAAACAAACTATAATTTTATTTATAATATCATATTTAAAGTACCAACAATTATTTACTGTGATTGGTAAGTTCAAGTACGCACCGATAGTATTTTCAAGGCAAATTTCCTGTTCTTTCTGTGTCTGATTTAATTAAATACTATGATTATACTTATCAATCGTGATAATATAACTATCGGGTTCGTTTCCATATTTACATACATGTAGGGCATTTCATTTTTGACACTAATTTGATAATAGTATGCTACAGCAGTATTTCTACAATTGCACCACTAAATATTATTAATTAAAATAAGATTATTTCATTTTAAATTGTAAAATTTTTTTGTATTAGGTAGGTACTATAATATACGGTAATAATTATCTCAATATAACTGTCTAGTGTAAGGCGGCGGCCTAACTTGTAAACGATCAGTAATACTGTCAGTATTTACTGACAAAAATATTACGTCACTATAGTAACACCAGAATCTTAAGTACGTGTAAATATCTATACATATATAATAAAACTGTAACGAGACCATTTCTGTACATTAAATATTTTTTGCAAATTGTACTGATACTTTTTACTTCCCGTGGGAAAATGTCTCATTCCCACGGGAAACCAGAAAAATCATTTTGAGTATGTACACACATTACGCAAAGACTATTGAAAGGATTTTGATGAAATTTGGTGTGGTGATAGCTTATTACCTGCGTCAACACTTAAGATACTTTCTATTATGAAAAAATGTTTTTTCCTTCGGGAAAATGTAAAAACTATTGAACGGATTTTGATGAAATTTCGTATGGTGATAAGTTACTGCTTGGGTCAACATCCAAGATACTGTTTACTCCGGGAAAATGTGTCATTCTCACGGGAAAATAGAAAAACCATTTTGAACATGTGCATGCATTACGTAAAAATTATTGTTCTATACAAGTTCAGTATAATTATTACACTTATATACTTCTCATTGATTTTATAACAATGCGTCGCGCGAACGACGTCGCGAGTACAGCTAGTATTTACATACTTTTCCTGTTTTCGCTCATACTTGTTAATTTAGTCCATTAAGTCCAAAATTGATTCTGTGGTTATAATTTGCTTAACATCGTTACAATTACTTCTTTGGTTTTGTAAAGACCAATTTAAAATTACAATTTTGTAATTAAAATGTCACTTTTTTAACCAAAATGACGTCCCTGACCTGGAAAACGTTCAAAATTTTCTTTACTATAGTCAAATCTTACAATTTCAAGATTACCATATTGTTTTTAACGGTGCATATAATGAAGTTTTACTGTAATCAAATTGAAAAAAACTACCCCGACAACTTTTTTATTGAAATATCCCGTATGAATTGGAGCTTGAAAATTCTTTTAAAAAAAATGTATAATTTAAACATTTATTTCATAAACAACCTTGGTTTAGCAAACAAACAGACATGTTTTACAGTACAGAAATACAAATATCAGAATAATTGACACTCAGCAGGCGCTAAATATGTGATCAGTTGATTACTCAGCCAGGGAGACGGCAAAGTAACTGGCGAAAGAGTTAAGACATAGTTTTTTGTAACGAGACAGTCACGAACGTAAGATAGCAAAGACATAAATAAATTGTACAATTAATTATTTATATTAGGTGGTGTCTTTTTGATGGTGGCCGGAATAAATGTACCCCAGGTACAGACACAGGTGCGCAATGACCATCAGTTATGTAAACAAGTGTAAATGACAATTTAACTCATGTATATCAAGTCCCATAAGAATACTTTTTTCACTTTTACCATGGAAAAAGAAGTTAGGACAGATTTTTACAGCAAAAAAAAAATGGTACAAAACATTTCATTGGTCATTTCATTGTAGGTAAACACGATAAAAACGAAACAAAAATTCATATCAGGTAAATTTAACTGATTTTAGAACCATAGTAACAATGTATTAAATAATAATATGAATTATACTAATTTATTTTATTCGTTAAATTGTCTTACCGTATTACCGTATTACACTTCTGAATAAATTTGTGTTTTCTGCAACTCAAATTTCTTGCCTAAAAGCAATTTAACTCGAAGTTAAGCCGTCGCGTTTTTATTAGTTGACTTGCTAAATTGCTAGGCAACAAATTTTCGTTAAACAAACGCAAAAGTATTCGAAAAAATATGAGCTGGTTGGCTCAGTGTACAAGCCCAAAGAGATCTACAATCTCTTTTATGGTAATTTTGGAATATTTGTTTTGGGGTTCCGAAGAAAAAAATCTCAAAGCCCGTATAATTTCGACATTTTCCTATGCAACTTTCGGTCTATATAAATATCGACTTCAATTATAACATATAACAAGAGAATTTTTTCCTTAATTTCTTGAGGTTCTTTCTTGTATTGGAAAGTAAGGTAACCAAAGTGAGGTTTTTTGTCCCATTTCAACATTGGGACCAAAAAATTAAAAAGAAAATTACTGATATTAACATTTGAAAAGAAGATTCAATTGAAATTATTTATAATATAATAAATAAGTTGTGTTGATAATTTTCAAAAATATACCAAATTTTCGCCAGTCAAGAAGTGGTTCCCAACAGTAGTGAAATTTTGGAGATATATATCTTATAGTATTAGAAAAATCCCTTACAAAATCAAGTTCATTCGCCAAGATCATTATTAGGCATTTTAGTTTCGCTATCGGTTTTGTTACAAAAGACAAAATTATTCATGTAAACGAGTCTGTTTTTAACGTGTTTCTAAAAAAATACCTTCCCGACATTTTTTTTGTAAATAGTATATATAGGATACAAAGAGACCAATTTAATATATGATTATTATGTATGTATCACACTGGAGATTAATTAAAAAGTTTAATTATGTAATAATTATTATTGCAAACGGTAAGTGTAATGGAATCGTGTAACCTTGACCAACAATATCTGTACTTAAGCTATTACTTAAGCGACTTACCGTAAGTCCATTATGTGCATGCAATCCGTTTACTTATACTCGGCTACTTTGAAAAAAATCGTAAATCAACGAAATGAATTAAATAATAATATAATAATTGACTTTTTATCTTAACATATATGAACGTAATTAATAATGAATACAGTCGACTCTCGTTAATTCAAACCTGCGATAATTCGAACCTCTCTATAATTCAAAGTTATCACGAGTTCCCTACAAAATCTTTTTATATTACAAACTAAATCAGTACATTTTTATACGCTTGGTAATTCGAACGAAAAAATCATTGCTTCGAACTCATCGGCGTCAAACACTCGACAATTCAAAGTTGCAGAGACAGAAAGAGACAGAAAGCAGAGAAAGAGTACACGAGCCCTTGTTTTGAACCATTTGATCAAACACTCGATAATTCGTAATATTTTAAGAGTCCCTCGAGTTTCGAATTAACGAGAGTCGGCTATACCAGTAAATACCCGGCGTCACAAAGGTATGTATAGAACGAAACAATATAATTAGGAATCAACTATCTCCAGTGGCGGATTTACCCTAAGTGCCGCCCCTGCCTCATCCCAAAAAGCAAAAATTGCATAACTTTTTAACACTTCTTCCTGAAAAAAGTAAGCCGCCCGTTTAGCCCAAATTTGTCGCCCCTAAAGTCTGCCGCCCTAAGCTCTAGCCTACTCAGCCTGCTGGTAAATCCGCACCACTAACTATCCCAACTAAAACCTACAAAATTTTCCCATTTTTCTGCCACTTCCACGACTCTTCTTTCAAGAGTGTGGATGTTGTTTCTTACAGACGTACTTTTTGAGGTAATAACCGATTCTTCGCACTTTATTTTTAATTTTACTTTAAGCAATCCGCTTTTATATCCTTGAAAATGTCATAAAACTCAGCAATCTTACCTACTACAATTCCAAACGATTAACTTTCCGCTGAAATTTCAAACTTTTTCAAATCACTATCCTCTACAGAAATTCAGTGTGTGACCTTAATTGATAATTAAATTAAAATAAAAACAAATTTTTCAAAAAATTTCTTAACAGCGTGAAAGAATGTATCTAATCACACGCAACCTCCCAAAATGGTAAACAGTTAATAAATAATCTAATTTATCAAAAACAAAATAATTAAAAATATATTTAAAGGATTTGAAATAAACAATATAATTAAAAAATAATTATGAAATAAATACATTTATTTAAAAATATCATATTTACAAATTATTACAATTTATTTATAAAAATTTTCAATTAATAAATACAATAGGCTTATTCTAATTTCAATAATACCTTCAGGTAATCATCCACTTACCCTTTAATTATCGAAAAAATTAAAACTAAATAAAAAAATATTTATGTAATAAATTAAGAATTCTTTTTTTTTTAATTAAATATTTCGAAAGTAATTTTTCACAAAATAGATAAACAGATCTAAACATATTTTTAATCGGTTCCTATTAAAAAAAATATGTCTACATAATAATCGATTTAAAACTATCTCCTACAAAACTAAAAACTTAATAAAAAAAATTCAATTGATATGTAATTTTTCCATTATGTAAAACAGTTTTTTACAAAATTTTTTTGACCAAGAGAAAGGTAGGTAACTGGTTAAAATTCGATAACAACTCTTGTGGCACATAGCTTCCTCGTAGTCCCATATAATTTAATGGATTCACGGGGATCATGTTGTCTGAAAGTTGCATCAAAATTGTTCAAGAAGTGATGACTCGAAAGTAGCAAGAACGGGAAATATGACATTATCACATTTAATTACAAAGATTAAGGTTATTTGACGCAAATTTTAGATTCCACAATTTATATAAATAATTATTTTAATTATTAAAGTACAAAAATTAATTGTCCTTCAAATACTTGACAATTAGCAAAGAAAAAAGTCATGTTTTTACACATATTGCAAAATTACTAATAATTCTGTTCTTTTATATACGACAGCGCTTAAATATTTACAAAAAAATTTATGTTTTATTGCAAAATGTTAAAACAAAATACGGCTACTGTTATTTTTCTATTGTTTCTTGTACTTTTTGTTGTTGTTAAAACAAAAGAATGATTAATTGTCAGAATCTCTGTGTTGACAACAATTGAAAAAACATTGAAATTTACTTAAGTGATACCTATAAAACCATTTTAATCATATTGTTTTTGATTGAATTTTTCTTTAAAGAAAATATGAAACTAGGCCACCTTGAGATATACAGATGGGAAAAGGATTATTAATAATTGATGAATTTTTGAAAATAAATATAGTTTTTCTTAAAATTGTTGTTGATATAAATATTTATTTGTACATTATTTTGGCAGTCAGAAAAAAAAAGTATTTGGACAAAAAATAAATCAAAATTGATGCAAATAGTCGGACTAGCAACTATGTTGTTCCTACTCTTAACAAACCCTTAAAATTTGTTCACGGTCAGTAATACTGTCAGTATTTCAAAATACTGATGGTATTACTGATCGTGTACTGATAGTAACTGAAGTACCTAAATACATAACTTATATTCAAGACTAATTCAAAATAAGTCTTATAGCGAATTTCCGAATTGGAAATTCAGCTATTACAGCCACTTTCATAACGCAACCTGAGTCCAGGAATATGGCAGAAATTTGTATTAAGGTGTCTAGAAACCGAAAATGGCATTCACTAAAATTTATATGTATATATGTGTCCGCACGATAACTCTGGAACGAAATATCCTGTTTTTACGAAATTTGGTGAAAATGTTAGAAGTCCCAAACCCTTGGATGAGTTTTTCAGTCAGACACGTTCGACGCACAAATCATGGCTTTTTGGACAATTTTCGTGAAAAAAATTAGTTTTTTACCAAAATTTTCCCAAGTTCAAAAGTTTTTCCGACATTTTTTTAAATCATTTGAAAAAGGAGAAATAGTCACATAAAAAAGGTTATTGAATCATTATTCTATGTCAACTTCTTTCCGAAAAAAACAAATTTTTATAAACGGAAATTCGCTATGTTATGCAGGATGCTGTGACAGTGGTATTTTCCAATCTAATGGTGCTCTTACATATCTGATTTTCGTATTAAAACTGAAAAAAACGACTTATATTTCGCATCCAATTTCATCAATCTATTATTTTATTTAAGGAAATAAAGAATTTTGATGAACCTGATGACGTCACCAAAATAAAAAAATTCTTTTTACCCAAATCAAAATTTTTGAGGGCGATTTGGGTCAGAGTGTCTGATTGAATTCCAGTAACTTAATTTTTGTTATCGAAGTGAGGAAATTTCTTCTTGAAGTATTTACCATACCTAGAATTGGTCGCTTCGAGACATAGCACACTTAGTCTCCCCCCTCTCTGCAAATTCGCTACTAATTCTAATTTATCTAGGTGCAAAACTTTTTGTCCAAATACGTTATGAAATAAAAATTGATATTGGATGATCCATAAAAATTAATACTGAGAAATATTAAGGCAGTGAAAATAAAAATGTTATAAAATAAATAAACCTAATAAATAAAGGAGGACAAATATAAAAAAAAAATTGGACTAAAAATTGTTTAAACTGTGTAAAAATCAGTCAATAAAGTGAGTATCAGTTATATGCTCTGTACTGGTATGAATTCTGGCAAACATTGAGCAATATTCCCAAAAAATTTTGGCCAATATCAAAAAATTACTCATATTCCACAACAGTGAATGTCCGAACAAAATTTCCAATCTCAAACCAAAAAAAAAAACTATTACGACATTTTTTATTGAAATCGGAAATTTAGGAAACCATTATTATTATTGTTGATGGCATTTTCGGGCGGGATATCATCTTGATCCTCCATAATTGGTGTGGCTTCACGTGGAATTTGACGGAGTTGTATCGCGTAACGATACTCGGGCGGTACCGGATTCTGGGCAATCACTCGCAGGTCCGGGCGACTCGTTTCAAATTCCGGACTCAAATTATATTGAATTGACGGTTCGTCCGGATCAGCGAGTGTGGATGGTGTCGCCGCGGTGACACTGTTTGTCTCGTAGACCAGCTGTGCGGATTGTTGTTGCTGCGGGACGAAGCCAAGGTTTTGTTGTTGAAACAACGCGGCGGCGGGGCCAGGGTCCTGTGACGGAAACTGTGCGGGAGTTGTGAGATCCAACTGTTGCAATTGATCCACTTGATTCCTGAGTGCATTTTGATACGCTTCCAGTTGTCGGGATGACGCGGGTGACACTGAACTGATGGCAGCCGGACGGAATAGAATTTGTCCCTGATATTTTGGACGGGTCAATTGTAGACCGCGATAGATAATTTCTGGTTTGATGACTGTCGCCGTTGGGGGCTGCGGTTGCGGTTGCGGTTGTGGTTGCGTCTGTGGGAATAACTGCGGCTGTCCTTCTTGTCTTACCGGGGGGAATAACTGAGGTTGTCGTGACAGTGTGGATGCAGTGGGGGTTGTTACAATAAACGGTTGATTATTTTCCACTTGGAAACCATTTTTACCGGCTGTATAGCGTACAATCACCGTTTTACCGCTGGGATCCACATAACTGTATTGGCCACGAATGTTGCCGTTGGCATCGACAACCTCTTGACGACTTTGATCGGCGAGATTGTAGTTGGTGCCGAGTTGTTGCTGATACTGCGCCCGGATTCCGTAGAACAGTGCGCAGCAACACGTTAAGGACAGCAGGTTCTGTAAAAGAAAACAAATTATTTTAAATTTTGGTCTTGCCAAGTGCATAATATAAAAACTTCAAAAATATTAGCGTTATTCAAACAATAAATTATAAACTTCACAAAATCAAAAAATGGCCTTAAGTTACAACTAAACTTTTTTTTTTATATATAAATAATTATTTTGTAATCACAACAATAATAGGCTCTAACAATAATTTTAACAATTTTTTTTTTTTTTTTTTTGTTCGTAAACATAAATTTTATTAAACCAAATATTTATTTATAAATATTTTACGCTTCATAAAATTGTTTAAAATTTCATCACCACGCCAATAAAATTATGGCCAACAAAGACAAATTACCCATTTAAAATTTTATATTGAGAAAAAAACATTTACTAATATGTTTTTGGCCGAAGGTTATAACGAGTTATCACGTACAAAAAAGTTGAATTAATTTTTTGAAAATTATTAATCATATTAAAAATTCGCCAAGTACGTGCCGGACACGCATTATCAAAGTTCCTTGGTCAATAGCTAATTTTTCACAATTTTTAGGATCAAATGTAGGAAATTTAATAGTACATATTACGCGTTCTTTGTCTCAACCTCAAAAGCTACATGTTTTAGGACACACAAAAAACATATTAAATACTGTATTTATATATATACTTATCTATATATATTTATATATATAGGTAGCCAACATCAAAGGATGTAATTAGCATAACTCTTAAGTTCATAATGATGAAAACACAGATTTGAATACGTTTTTTTTTTGTGTGTCCAAAAATTGGGACTTTTCAGATACGACGTTGAGACAGAGAACGCGCCCATATGTAACTGAGATTATGAGAAGAATTCAAATTTTTTTAAAAATAATCATATTGAAACCAATTAATTGTCCCAGTTAAATATAGAAAAATAAAAACATCAATGAGTAGTTAGAAAACTTCACAAGGTTTCATCCAACGTCACTAGATTCCAACATTCCTTACGTCTTCAATCTGACACGTGCTGCTATCTATTCAAAAAAATGATGGCTCGAGACTAAACTAATAAAGAAACCAAACAAACTGAACGTACAAATACAGTAGAAAAACGAACGTAGAAAAAGTTTAAATGGTAAAGAGGAGATACTTATATAAACGAAAAATATATCACTGCCTAACTTTTTTAACTTCAGTGGAAAGCGCCACCGATTAATCTAGAAACTTAATGATCACTTATGAAGAATAACAACTGGAATGAATGAATGCATTAAAGTTACATGATGGTGACCACGTAACTTTAACCCTAGAATCATACGTACACGTCAAAACGACGAACGAACTTCTCTACCTGCTCCAATACTACAACTTGTCGGTACCTGCTTGCTGTAAGATTTCTGTCATCTAATTTATTTGTTGTTATAACACATAAGACGTATTTATTTTGTTTATAGTCATTGTCGTTTTGTTTGTATTAAAATAGTGTCCGTCAAAAGGACGTCGATGTATGATTACGTGATGTTCTTTTTTAAAGATTTTGTACTTCACATATAAAAGTTTTCCTAATTTTTCTAAAATTTATTAAAGATATGCATGTTATAATTAATTTATTCAATGATGATGATAATGTGAAAGATGATTACAGCTGTTTGACTTATAGAGACGACATAATACTGAAGTTTTAATATATTGAATCGAAAACTAAAGAATGCGTTTCAAGTGACTTAATAAAAGATTAACAATTTATTTTGTGGAAAATATTTTAATTTTTATTATTTTTTGAGATCTTATTCGAAGAATTACTAACAAATTTTAGAAAATTTATAAATGTGCATAATGGGGAAATAACTACATATCTATAGGAATATTTATGACTGAGAAATTTCACATTCTGTAAAGTCACACATGTCCACTGACTCATAATAGTTCATAAATTAATTATTTGAAACACATGTTTTATGATACAATTGATGTATTTATCTATTTTTTTATTTTAATTTTTATAATGAAAATATGCTTAATATAATGAAAAACGACATCGATGTATGATTAACGTTTCTCGTAGACCAACGTATGATTCTATGGTTAAAAATAGTCAGACGGGTTCGATATTACGCTAACGAAAAATGAATAAAAAAATTTCCAAATAACAACAATAGTTATGAAAAATTCTATAATTATCAATTATATTCTCAGCGAACACAAAAGGTGTTATAATTGGCCAACAAAGACCGCGTTACAATTAACCGACAATTTTTAAAATAAATTAACAGCTGATTAATTAATTAATATATACTGAAATGGTTAGTAGTATTTTACTCGTAATTGTTCTATTTAACTATAACAAGCTTATATACTTTTCCAGCAAATTGGAAAAAAAATCACATATGGAAATCCGGTTAATAAATTTTCATTTCAATAATACCCGTGTATGTGGGGTAATTGAGGGGATATGGAATTTTTTTTTTTGTTGAATGTCATTATAGATAATAAAGTAATTTAAACTTAAAACTAGTTTTTTTTTTTTAATCATATATTATTATGTCAGTTACTGCTATTTATATTACAACTCAATGCAGTTGTAAAAGTTCATGGGTAAAACTGTTTAGCAGTAGTTTATGTCGCTTACTTACAATTTGTTAAAATTTTTGCATATTTTAATAAAAATTTAATTTAATATAGGGGAAAGGTGGTATGATAAAGCCAAATTGCGAGCTACTACAAATCCTGCCGAAGAAAGAAAAGTCAAACATACTCAGTCGTTCTGATTTCAAGCTTTTGAATCTTCTCAAGAAAAGATTTAAAATTTTATTTTAAAGAAATGAAAAATCAAAAATTTGTACACATTTTAGTGCACGCACTTCACTATAATTCAATTTTTATGTCACCGAAGGATGACATATTAATCTCGTTGTGTGATTATAGTGGGGGAAAAATTAATAATAATAATAATAATAATATATAATATAATAATTATAGAGTTGTACATGCATATATTGAATAAACGCAAGAGGGCTGTCATTCTCACTGTACTTAAAAAAGGAGCCAAAAAATCATAAATTAACACTTTCACTGAGGTGACATTACTTAATGCGTGTCAAAAACACGCACTTGACGAATTTTTAAAAAAAATTTAAATGCTATTTTCTCGAAAGTACCTTTTTCGACATGGTTCCTCGTGTATCTCAAAAAGTATCTGAGATATCGACATAAATCAAAGTGCACATTATTCCTCGATACCGTCATTTTGGCCGGAAGTAGGATCTTTTGGTTAGCTGTAATATATTTTTAAAGTGGCGACTGTTTATAGTCAAGAAAAAGTGGTGATTTTTGAAAATTTATTTTCAAAATACGATTTCTCGCTGGTTTTTTATATTATTTTATTTTTTTTCTTAGATCCTAGTTAGTGCCATAACTACATAATTATGTATATTTTCAATAAATTCTTGATTTTTTAATTTTGGTTCACTGGGGATTCCAGAACGCGAGGAGCCATCAAGGTGGAAATATTTCGCAGTGTCAACTTCAAAGCTATTTTTACTTGGCTCATTTATAAATTTTTTTAAAAAAAAATTTTTTTTGTAATCTCAAGACATGTAGAAACAATGTTGTAGGTATATTTAGTTTTTAAAAGAAATATTTATTTGTATAAAAAATAAATAATAAAAAATGTCGATTCTTGATGTTTTTTTGGCGAATTTCCCCTTAACAGTTAGCTTATATCGGCTACCATTCATTAAAATTTTTGCATATTTTAATAAAACTTTAATTTAATACAGGAAAAAGGTGGCGGGATAGAGTCAAATTAGATGCTAACTACAAATCCTGCCCAAAAAATAAAACTCAAGTACACTCAGTCGCGCCTGACTTCAAGTTGATGTCATTTCAAATATGGCGGTAGTTACTATAAGAATCCTCAGAACAAAAATGTCCATTTTATGTCACCTTTACCCTAAACTTAATTTAAATTCAAATTAATATTTAATTTTTTTTTATGAATTAATATTTTATATTAATAATAACTATTATTAATTAATGTATATAATCGTCTGAATTTGTTTTGATTAGACTAATAAATTTTAAATTAAATTACAATATTCAAATCAATAAAAATAACTGAAATAACTCCATAAAGAAAACCAAGTCCCACGAATGAAAAACACAACAAAATGTACACTTTCTCAAATTTCAACAGACAGTTTTCAAGTGTCGAAATTTATTCTCATATATTTCTCACTTAACGTAAAAACCCCCATTATGGAACGGTATCTAATACTGGCACAGTTTTGACATTTAAGTAAGGAAACATGAAATGCGAGGTGAATTTAAATTGAAAAACAATCATTCTATTAATAATAATTTTTGTTATCAGACGTTTCTTTCAGAAATAACTTCATTAATATGTAAATGTCAAAACTGTTCCAGTATTAGATACCGTTTCATAATGGGGGCTTTTACCAGGGGCGTAGCTACCGCCGTATCAGCCGTATCAATGATACGGGGCCCCGGGCTACAGAGGCCCCTAACGTTTGTAAGCAAAAATTAGTAAAATGTTATCCACAATGTCACTTAATCTCGTCTTTCCGGGAAAAAAAAAACATACAAAAAAACTGTCATACGAAAGAATTTTAGACCTGGAATCATTATTTCAAAGTCAATGTATACTATTGCTGTTTAGATATATTAATTTCTCAAACTAAACAGATTTCAGAGCCTTTGTGACCTGGGTAATATGTTCGAAGTATTCAAATGAAGTGATAAAAAACGCTTCCGGAAAACTGTCGGCTAAATACAGTAAAGACATCTCAGTTAATCTTTATGAACAATCAATTGCTCCGAAAACATGCTTAAAATCTGAAATTCAAAAAATTCATTCCATTAAGGAGCTCATGGAATTATTGCTGATAAAATTCAATAGCCCTTCATCCAGTTTTCTGGAGGTAATAACAGCATGCTTCCTATTCTTGACTCTTCCAGTTACAACCGCAACAGCTGAAGGAAGTTTTTGAAAATTAAAACTGATAAAAAATTACCTAAGGACTTCGATGGGGCAGGAACAGCTATCAAACTTGTCACTATTGTTTATGGAGGCAGAAATTTTAAAAAAACTGACACCGTCTTCAACTATAGATGATTTAATAAATCAATTTGCCGAAAAAGGCAAGAAAAGTGTATATTTAATTTGTATTGTTTGGCTAGCTTAATTTTTAGGAGGACGCGATAACTTATAATCAATAAATATTTATTTTAATTTAATGCAAGCATTTTTGTTTCTTTTGTGAGAAATATTTACCCTTCATCTGAACCCCCCAACTAATTTTGATACAGGGCCCCGTCAAGGCACGCTACGCCACTGGCTTTTACGTTATAGTAAAAAAAAATTAGGACCAAAAGTATGCAAATGATGGAAACGCTGGAGAATATAAAGTTCCTGAAAGAATTTTTTGATAGAATAAGTCTAAAAAATATCTACATTTTCAGTAATATTAATGTAATAATCGAAAAACTACGATAAAATTCGAATTCATCGTCGCTTCGGGAAAGATCATGACCCATAATATGACCACAATTTTGGCTTCCAGATTTATCATTCTATCATTTTATCTACGACTTTTAAGGCACTAAAAAATTTAATTAAACTTCATGACGTCATAAAATTAAAAATTTCCTTTTTTGTAAATTAAGCTTTATGAAAGGGATTTGAATTAGGGTAATTTTCGGGTAAACTTTTAATTTTTATCATCATAATTTAGTTTATTACAATTTAACAACAGAACCTTCCATCTATAAACAACACATTCACGAAAACTTGACATTTTTCCCTTCCAAGGTGTCCCAAATTTTGATCAATTTCGCACCCACAATATACAATACAAAGGTTAATCTAATTT
The DNA here is from genome assembly GCA_035578155.1 of Brachynemurus nebulosus. Lineage (NCBI taxonomy): Eukaryota > Metazoa > Arthropoda > Insecta > Neuroptera > Myrmeleontidae > Brachynemurus > Brachynemurus nebulosus. Next base: position 75,970,826 of record JAPWDM010000003.1, read on the forward strand.
AATTTTTAATAATAGCTACATAAAATCATGATTGACAATTTTTTGTTTTTAATTTGAATATTATGATTTTACAAAATTACAAAATAATTACCAGCCCAAAAAAGGAATTCAAGGCAATAAAATTTTCATAATATTAGGACCTCAAATATGTGTAACAGGTGGTCACACATATATTGTCAATATATCTAAAAAAAAACAAAAAACAATTAATTAAAAGGAATATTATTGATGGTTTAAAAACATATATTTCAATTAATTTATTACAATAAACAAATAACCTTGCATTATTAATTGATACTATACCTAAATAGAAAATTTCTCCAGAGATATTTATGTCTGTCTGTCTGTGTGTCAGTGGATTACGTGATATATGCAATTTTTTTTTGCAGAATATTGTTAATAATAATGGAAGAATTCATATAAGTGCTTAGATAATATAATTCGTATGTGAATATAAGAAATATGTATTTATAATATAATAATATCTATTGTATGTGTTTTATTACAAGTATTACATAATTTTTATAATATATTTGTATATAATTGTGTTTATTCATTAATTTTTCTGTAATTTTATCTGTTTCGTGTAAAAAAAGAATATTTTTACACTTTTTTTATCACTATATACGTGTTGGTAAATGAAGACATGAATGGATGAAGGTGTTATGTAACATTTTTTTCAAAAAGTCATTTTTTGCCAAATTTTAAAATATCCTAATCTGAAGTATCATATATAAAAATTTGGTTTCAATACGTCCAATAGTTTTATAGAAATTCAATAATAAACATGACCTATTGCCTGGGAAGAATATAATATGTGAACAAAAACTTTCAAACGCTTCTATTGTAAAATTATCAAAAAAAAAGTTACATAACACCTTCATTTACTCATGTCTTCAAATGTATAAGCAAAACTTAACTTATAGACATATTCTTGAGTTAAATGCGCTATAGTGATGAGCAAAATTAGTCTTGCTCTTGCAGTCTTGGTCTTGGTCTTGCATTTTTTGCAAGACCAAGAATATGTATACCAAGAGCAAGATCAAGACCAAAACTGTAAGTATGGCTGCAAGACCAATACCAAGACTCAAGTGAGCAAGACCAAGACAGAAGCAAGAAAAAAGCAAGACTCTTGCTAAACTATTTAAATAGTTTGAAAGTATAATTAATACGTAAAGATAATAAAAATTCTGATTTTAGAAGGAAAAAATTCGCTAATAAAAAAAAATGCAAAATGTGCAAGATTTTTTAGCAATAACAAGACCAAGACCTAGACCAAGACTCAAACTGCTCTAGCAAGACCAATACCAAGACTCTTAATGCAAGAACAAGACCAAGACCAAGACTTGGTCTTGGTCTTGTTCTTGACTTGGCAGTCTTGGTATTGGTCAAAATATCCCTCTCTTGGTATTGGTCAAAACATCCAGTCTTGGTATTGGTCAAAACATCAGACATCCTTCAAAAATGCAAGAAAGTGCAAAATTTTTTAGCAATAACAAGATCAAGACCAAGACCAAGACCAAGACTGCATTTTGCAATACCAAGACCAAGACCAGGACTCAAACTGCTTTAGCAAGACCAATACCAAGACTCTTAATGCAAGAACAAGACCAAGAGCAAGACTTGGCAGTCTTGGTCTTGGTCTTGCATTTGCTCATCACTAATGCGTTACTCATAGCCAAACTCAAGTTATAGTAAAATCTTAGCGAAGTCTTTATTTTTTGCTTCCAAGACTACTAAAATAGCCGAAGCGTTATGAAGTATAAAAAACTTTTGAAGTATACAAATTTTTCCCCTCCAAAATGGAAATTTTACGCGTTTTCGTGACTTCATATCTGTCTGTCGTTCCGTCTGTATGTTCAAGGATCTCACCACGTAGTATAACTTAGAACTATTTCATATTTGGTAGTTTTCAATATAGTCTCCCCCCGAATTTCATCACAATCGGGGTTATGATAGCCACGGTGCCATTAGATGTCGATATCTTACTTACTACTAGTCCCATTTTGCTTAAATTTTGAGATTATTTGGAGGTTAGACCACATAAATATGTTCCTAACAAAATTTCAAAGCAATCAGAGTAAGGACTGTTACAGTGCATGCGCAAACATAAAATATGCTATTCCTGAATGCATGGAATGAACTCCTTGTTTTTCTTGTTACTATGATAATAAAAAACTTTTAAATTTAATTTTATTGGACGCAAAATTTAAAATAAGGTACAGTTTAAGCACAAAATCACTATAATGATTGAAGAAAAGTCTATTATGAGTACGAGGAAGCCACGTGCCATCACCCATTAGCAGTATACCTATTTAAAAATCTAATTTAAAAATTTACACTGTAAGCTGTCAACTTTTTGAATTTTAAAGGGGTGAATTAGAACAACAGTACTCTACCCAAAACTCCCACCATAATATTTTCAAGTGTAAAAAATTAAGTAGCTTCAAATATAATAATTATTTTTTCGTTAGTGAATATTTTCATCATTTTCTACGGGAAAATTTTGTTGTGTTTAAAGTAGAGAAAAGTCAAAAGATTTGTATGAGGGAAATCCTTATGTATTTGTCATTTCTGTCATCGCATTAGACGGTCTACTCGTACTTGACCAGTTTATAATAATAGTCAGTGTCGGATCTTCGACAATTTAAGAGACAGTGTCGTTTTTTAAAAACTATTTTATCCCGAGAATTGTAAAAAACTCTTAGTTACTGAACTACTTAATGCATATCTAACACTTCCGATAGTTTGCATAAATTTTTGTCACTAATTTAATTTCCAATTCATCTACTTCCGGCATAGAAACATAAATCGTTTTATTTCAAAAAACCCAAAAAAAAAAAATTGGTTTTTGTCTCAAATCTAAAAAAAAAAGCGCCAAAACCATTCTCTGTCAAACGGCAAGGACAAGTTTACACACAATTCAAAAAAAAAAAAAATGTTGTTGACACATTCACTTATTAACATAAATTTTTCAAAACCAGATTCAATTTACTGATAATAAGATTAACTAACACTGATAAAACTGTGATATAAATCAAATCAATCATGACAACCATTGATTTAACTCGCCAGATAATTCTTACTCACCATTGCACTAAACATCACTACAATTTAATGATCCAAAAAAAAAAAAAATTAGATCCACAACCACACTTGTACAAGCTGGCCAAACACCGCAACAGCTTCTCTTTTGTCTGTATATGTAGAGTGATTACAAATACACTACCCAATTGATAACTTATACAATTTCTTTTATAACAGTCGGTGAAGTGTTTGGTTTGTGTGTGTGTGTGTATGTGTTAGTTGCGGTGGTGACAGACAAAAGCGCGTAACACCCCGCAATCAAACGCAGCGACTGCGGGGAGTCACCGTGCAGCGCCGCGCAACCAAGTGGTGAACGCATTCTTTTTTTTTTCGTACATAATAATCGTTCTACTCATTGGGAGGTACTCGATCGATTCGTTCAATTGTAATCGTATCAGAGTATTCTTTGTTTATCTCAAAAACAAAAAAATTACTATTATTGTCATTGTTTTTCTCAATTTTGACGAGAATAATTGGAGTTCTGTGAAGATTTGATGTACGCAGTGACCATCTTTCGAAATTGCTGTATACGAGGACGTTTTTCAACTTATTCAAGTCTAAATTTAGGCAAATCGATAGTGGTGTAGAGCATTTTTAGGGTGCCGAAGTAAAAATTTCGGAACCCTTACAATTACCCCCCTAAATTCTTGCATCTGTGGATGTATAAACATGAAATTTTGTACGTAAATGCTACAAGTAGCAATCTCAATTAATTCGTAGCAAAGAAATTTTTTCATAATTTCTTTAGAGGCACTTTTCTCTATTGGAAAATGAGGGGGTGCAAGGGGTACTATCATGACTCGGGCGCCACTTTGAGAGGAGCGCCAAAAATTAATAAGAGGAGAGTCTCAGAGTCAAAAGCTAATAGGAGCCGCGCTATTACTTTAAATTTTTTTTGTGTTTGTCATGAGAATTTTGTTATGTGAAAGTGTAGGAAAATTACGAAATTACTCCCAGGTTATGACTTCAAATATATATCTATACACAAACAAAGCACTGGTGAGAAGAATTTTTTCCGAAATTTTAAATACACCGTTCTACTACCTAAAATTTTGAAAATTTTAGAAGTTAAGGGGGGCGTAAATAAAGTGTCACGATGCGCCGGGCGCCAGTTATGCTCGCTACGCCTCTGTCGTAAATTTAAGTTGAGGTTCCTTTCACCACTTTTCATTTTCAAATCTGGTTTACGAAATATTGAGCTTCAAAGTGACGTATAGCTTCCTCCCCCCTCCTACGTAATTCTTAAACTGTTAGCCCAAAGAATTTGAAAAAATTACCGATCAGATACTAGCATTTGCTAAAAACACTCAATTAAAATTATTTCGACTAAAAATAGACAACCAATTTCTTGAAAATTTTAAAAGTAATTTAAAATTAAAACAGTAACCCTCCACGTAAATGATATTTTTCATTTAGGTATGCATCGGTTTTAGAAAACATCCTTCAAAAATTCAAAAATGCACAAAATTTTCAATTTTAGGGATACGGGTACGTTTCAATTTTAGGGATAATTGTTTGTAGTAACAAAGGCAAAGTTATTCTTATATATTTTTCATCAAATTAATAATATATTTCTTCTATACTTATTGATCAATGAGTTACGTCGGATTAGATAACTTACTTATGATTTTATTGTAATTTATTACACATTGTATGTTAAATTAAATCATATACAACTTGTTTTTACCTTTAGAAGAGATTTTTAGATAACTCAAAATATTGAATAAAAGGCAGCGTTGTTTGTAAATTTTGTACTACAATTAAATTTTGCCAAAAATTTTCTTATCTTTACCGATCAAATACAAAAATATCGCTTCCAGCCAACTGCCTTTTTTTAACTGTACTCTTTTATTTCGACTTTCTCATCGAGAGAAAGGATTATTTCTGATCCAAATTAACACAAATGCAACTTATACCAAGCCTGCTCGATTTGAAGTCATATATACATAGTAGGTGCACGCATTATTTTTGTAAAACACAAAAAAAAATCTAGTTCTATTTATTTTTTTTATTTAATATTTTATATTTCAACGAAAATGTCCGCCTACTAAGCACGTTTATTTAAATTTGATACCCCAATAAACAAGTTGAATTAAAAATACTTAATTTATAAATTACAAAACGATATATTTTAGATATTGTAGGTATCTATCTAACCATATATCTAAAACAAAAGTAATAATAGAGAATTAAAGATTACAAGATTTTGTAACTGATATCTTAGCGAAAAGACACGTATTTTAATAAAACAAAAAATTGGAGTGACCTAGTTTAAAATAAAATTAATAAAATTGATGCTGACGTCTGTCTGAAGAAAAATGAACTCGAAGTAAGAAAATTTCTGGGCTTCAATCAATATACTAATCTCTCAACGAACTTGTACGACTGTACAAAACCATGGGAAAAATCTCGGACCTCAGGGTAAAACTGCATAAAACACCAAAAAAAAAAAAAAATTCCCTCCCAAAATTTAGTTGACGAACTGACACCAGGTCCCCTTTTCCGACCCGATCTCCAAGACTGTTACCCGAAATCCCGAAAAACATTTGCATTCGAAGACAATGATTTTGGATAAGAAATCGTATAAACTATTGCTTTAACACTCGATTTTTGAAGTGACTTGAAATTCCGATGTATCAAAAAATATTTTGAACTTAAAATCGTGTTAAAACAATTACTCCAACGTAATTTTTGAAGATGAATCGACCTTCTGAAGGTTACAATTACTATAACAATTAAAAAACAGATCAAAAAGATTCAAAAATGTGTCACTTTTAACAAAAATCAGATGAAAATATTAAACTCCTAATTTGTACAAAGATCAATCTGGTTAGATAAAATATAATTTGTATAAATTATTGTAAATATGTTACTTAATTCAAACAGTACACCTATAAACCCACATAAAAATCGATAACAAAACTGCACAAAATAAGTGAAAGGTTATGTAAATAATAAATAAATTAATCAAGCGACGAAAAAAATTTAAGATAAATAAATGAATTTTTAACATAAAAAAACATAAAAACCTTGAATTGGAAAAAACTTTGACAATGACTTTTAATATAAGATCATTATTATCAAAATGTGTATCGTTTGAACGAAGCACTAGCTTTTTTGGAGAAATTGTAAAGCGCTGCCACCATGAGTTTTAAGTAACATGATGATTGCGTCAAGACTTCATTGTCATATTAGCAATTATTTTTTGTTGTTAAATAATATTCGATTGTTCAATTTCAATATTTTAAATGAATATATGTAGTAGCCCTGATATTTCGCATATTCGTACGTATATCATAAACCAAATTCACCGATATTGTTTTAAATAATTAATGGAAAAGAATTCTCAATTTAATTGTAATTAATTTATTGCTAATAATAAAATAATTAATTAAAAAAATTGTTTATAAAAAAAAATTCGTTAATTACGATACGAGTAAAAACATACGTACTTTTATATGAATTGTATAACTTCCTTATTATTTAAAATAATTGAAAAAAATACAATCAAAAAGAATTAAAATATTTTTAAAATTGTAATTATTTTTTTTAAATGTATAATACTGTCAATTGTAACCGAAACCTTCAGATAGAAAATTTGTGATAATTCTTCACGCTTTAACAAGACAAGTTGTTAGTTTAGATTCCTCCCTCCAAAAAATTCTTTCTGATGGTGTTGACATCGAAAATTTTCAGAAAAAGAGCTTTCATACTTGAAAGAAATATTAAGCTACTTTCAGTACTTAAGGAGGTATTCTAGTCTAGAAATCCGAAAAAATCGATTTTTCTTTTTTTCATATTTTCAAAGTTCAGACCTTTAAGAATAAGCCTCTAAAATGATTTACGGAAATTCGAATTATTTTCGGAGTTATGGTGATTCTTTCCCTGAGTGCTGTTACTCGAATTACTCGAAACTATTTTTTTCGATACGGTTGACATGATATCTCAAGTTCTAATGCACCGATTTACTTGAAATTTTTTACAAACTTTCTAAATACTATCAAAAATGGTTCGACGTAGGGGTTTTTTGAATTTTTTTTTAATATTTTTAAAAAATTTCCCAAGTTTGAGAAAAGGAGGCGAAAAAATTATTTTTTCTTTAAATGGACGCCAATTTGTGAAAAAATTTATTTTTTCAAATCGGCTACGTCCAACTAATTCTACATCCTTGTTTATTAAGAATTAACTAAAATTTTATGTTTCAAATCACCAGGAGGGTTGGAATCACGTCAACCAGGAGACACCTTTGAGTCCCCACTTTGCCGGCCTGTCACCGATTTCAATTTTGAATTTTTTTTTTAAATTTTTATACATTTTTATACTTTTTAAATATCACTAATAAACTGTTAAAAAAATGGATACTAAAAATGTTTACTGTTTTTTTTTTATTCGCCTGTAAAATTACCTTAAAATCGAGCCTCTAGACTAAAATACCCTCTTAAGAAACTTTATATTTTTCCTTAAATTTGCCTATATTAATCCTTCAAGATAATTGAAATTTAAATCTACTATGTAGAACGACCTTTCCCAATTTTACTTATGTTAATAACACGGAAAAAAAGCCGGACTTTTTTGCAAATACAAAAAAAAAAATAAAATTACAAATAATAACTTTGCTGCAAGTTGCTTACGTGCTACAAACTGAGTAATAATGAAACATTTCACATTCTTGTTTTCCCTTTTTTTTATGACTCTACACCACGATAAACTATTTTTAAATACTATAACGGATATTAAGAAAAACCATGCAACTGAAGGTCGTTCGTTCATATTATATGCAGTAAATCATAAAAACTGAATTAAAACACAAGTAAAGTTAAACCGCCTACAATTTTACCGACATTTTATTAATAAATATGCATTTAAAAATTTTGAATTAACCACTATTATTTTGAATAATTGAACAACAAATACTGCAGCTATTGTTTGATTAAATACCCATAATAATAGTAAAATTTAACGATTTTTTTTGAGTTAATAATTTAACACTACATTAAATTTTTAATGGAATTCGTTAAAGATTTGTAATAAGTTTGGGTGTGGTGATTTTTTTCTCTTATTGTCATAGAGATTATTTACTACTTTTGTTATTAAAATTTTCTTTCATTAAACTGAAGCTATTAAATTAATGAAGTTATCATACATAGGTTTTTTTTAAACCATATTTGACGGAAAATTTTTAGTTTATACTTGTTTCTTTTTTTTCTGGAAAATAAGAGAATGTTGAGGGAGTAAATAATATTTGAAGGTTACCACAGTTTCATAAATACCAACCTCGTACCTTACTGTTTTGGAACCCATGTGTAATTTAATATATCTCACACACAGACACCCCCCCCCAATTTTTACGTGGTCCTATAGACCAAGTCGATGTCGGATTTTTAGCGGAAATATACGTTTTGAAATCCCCTGAGTCCAATTTAGTCATTTACCAAAAAACCACCTAAGGGGATTTGATAAAATTTGGTATGTGCGATGAAGTTTTTGGGTCAATACACCCAAAAATTTTTGTAGGTGGGGCCCAGTTGCCCTTGAATTTTGAAAATACTCCGAAAGTGGACAGATCGGCCGTTTGAAGAAGAACTGCTCTAACAATTTTGATTAAATTTTAACCACATAAAATAGAACACATTTATGACCTAACAAAACAATATGTGTGTCTGGGAAATATCTGATAGCTGAGATATAGGGCGTCGAAAAAGGGTCTTACTGTGTTTTTCGCAGAAGAGGGGTTAATTGTCTACTGCTAAAGCTTATTTTAAGTACAACATTTGAGCCCTTTATTTGGACTTCACTATTTGTGACCACTGCCTATAACACTACATAATTAAAATTGTATTTAGTTCAAAATAAAAGTTGTTTACATTGCTAATTTATGCAAAATTTCCACACGTTTTAAAATCCGTCGTTGTTGGTGACAAAATGTCGAGAAATATCCGTCAATAAATTAAAAAATAAAAATTTTCTGTATCGCACCGAGCAATTAGTGAAAGGTAATTAATAACATAGGAATTAAGAACAAAATGTGTATTGTCCGTGTTGATTATTAGCTAAATTTGGTGTTATACCGGAATCCACGTATTACAAATCAATTAAGTAAGAATTTTTTTTTTATAATTACCGTAAAAATTTGATTCATTTGAAACATTTGAATAATTTTTATTTTTAAGTCAATGTCAATCTATCGAAGAGTAACAATAATCTATACATATAATAAAACTGTAACGAGACCATTTCTGTACATGGCATATTTTTTGTCATCGAAGGATGACATATTAATATCGTTGTGTGGCATAGAGTTGTACATCCAAATTGAATAAACGCAAGAGGACTGTAGAGTTAACAACTATAGAGTTAACAAAAAATCATAAATTAACACTTTCACTGAGGTGACATTACTTAGTGCGTGTCAAAAACACGCACTTGACGAATTTTTGAAAATTGTACTGATACTGTAAATATTTATCGATGTAGTTATCGATGTAGATATGAAAACAACGATTTTTAAAATTTTTGTCTGTCTGTCTATCTGTTCGCGTATTACGCAAAAACTATTGAACGGATTTTAATGATAACTTATTACCTGGGTCAACCTCTAAGATACTTTTTACGTCGAGAAAATTTTTCATTCCCACGGTAAAATGGAAAAACCATTCTGAGCATGTGCACACATTACTCAAAAACTATTGAATGGATTTTGATAGAATTTGGTATGGTGATCAAGATAATCTTTACTCCGGGACAATGTGTCATTCCTACGGGAAAATAGAAAAACCATTTTGAGCATGTGCATACATTACACAAAAATTATTGTTCTATACAAGTTCTGTATAATTATTACACTTATATACTTCTCATTGAGTTTAAAACAATGCATTGCGCGAACGACGTCGCGGGTGCAGCTAATTTATGTCTAAATTTATTTTAAAATATTAGAATTTTAATCCAATGTGTAGCTAATATTCGTTTCTAACGATAGCAAAAATCTATTACTAATCACAAATTTTATCTCTGTATTCGTAAATTTCCTATTCCTTCGGGTATTCTAGCTTCTTTCAACAAAAATTTTTTTTTATCAAAGTTTAAAAATTTTTCAAAATTTTTATTAAAGCACATAAATTTTTAAAAAATGAAACATTTTCCTATGAAAACTGGTCTTGGAGAAACATGATGTAATTTCTAATGTTATTCTTATGACAAAATGGTTTACATATTTTACTATCTCTAACTTACTATCCAGTATTCTAGTATTCTGAAAACTTAATTTTTTGGACTGAAATTAATTTCAATAATTCATTAGGTTATGCAGAATATTGAGACAGCAATTTTACTATAGTTGATGACGTCATTGCGGTTAATTTTTTATTTTTCTTAATAGACAAAAAAATCACTCTTCTTGCCTTTTCTTTATTTAAAAAAAAAATTGAATCTAGATAATTTTTTCATCAAAATGATGAAATCTTTTCAAGAAATAAAACTTCTAGAACGAAATTCTAATATTTTTTAATTCTGCGGCTTTAATTTGACCGAAAAAAATCGAAATTACAACGATACCCGGTACCTCCACCACCACTAATACTACCATTTTTTTAAATAATTAATATTAGATAGGTTTACTTTGTGAAAATCCATATTAAAACATGGGATCGTTGCTTTGATACTTTTCACAACAAAATCGTAGAAAAAACACGAGTCGACTTTCGGCTTTTACACCATCGTCAGGTGAAAAACATAACCGGTTTAAAATAATATTCGTTGTAAGTACCTTTGCAAATAATACAAAAAATTTTAGTTTTATCAAAAATTGGTCAACTTGGGAGTTCCCCTTACATCTGTTTTGATGTGATTATATCTGCCTCTATCTCTAATATCCCCCACCAATACATTATTTACTTCAATTTATATTATAAATAGTTTTCGCCTAAAAGAACAATTTTTAGTTATGTTTTTCACCTGACGATGGTGTAAAAGCCGAAAGTCGATTCGTGTTTTTTCTACGATTTTGTTGTGAAAAGTAACAAAGCAACGATCCCATGTTTTACCATTTTTTTTTAAATAAACAAGGATTAATAAGATGTGTAAAAAAAAACTCAAAATTATGAATCAGAGGCATACATTCATATTTTTTTTTTATAGACATAATAACAGTTATATGCATAAACATTATACAATAAAAATTATACAATCATTAGTAATATAAATAATAAAATAAGATAAATGTACCTAATCGTACATAAATATGTCGACAACTCAAAAATCAAAACCAATTAATATTTTTGTTTTATGGAGCTAATTAATAGTTACGTTATGATTAATCGATTAATGATATTAAATACAGCCGTCTTAAATACAATAATAATTAGTTTAAGATACCAATAATATGTATATTTTGTGATTTGCAATAATAATAATTTATAAACTAACGTACAAAGTGTGGTCGACCATTTCCTGCCAAGAATAACCAATACACGTATGCCTAGAAAAATTATTCTTGCCCGGAACCCGTAATAAATACAAATTTATTTTTATTGTAATAAAAACTACCATATTTAAAAAGTACACTTAAAAATAAAGCTATGATTAAATAATAGGGGTATGGTTTTTTTTTTTGCTTTTTAATTTTTTTTTAATTAAATACATTCTAATTTGTACATTCACGAACTAAATATTGTTAATCAATTTTTTTCTCTTTTTGTGTTCTATATTTATTTTATAATTGGATAAACTCTAATTTTTACATCAAAGTTAAAAACTGAATTTGTTTTTTTTGTTTTTTTTGATTTTGTTGCAAATCAGTGGAATGGAACCATCTTTTTTAGCAAATAAAGCTTGTCGTAAGTTTTACGCTAGAACGGATAAAATATACTGTGACGTTCAATATAAATTAATATATTATTTTGAAAACGTTTTAAAACTTTCATTACTTTTACTTTTAAAACGTGCTTTAAATGACAATTTTTTTTTGTATTTATACATCTCAAACTGATTTTATAAAAAATGATCCATATTTTAATCAATGAACCGAGAAATTTTAAATCATTTTTGAACGTGTTATACCAAAAAAAAAATTAGTAATTAAAAACTGTTATATTTTTTTTTTTTTTATCGTGGACAATAAATCACAATAAGTAAATACTATTTTAAGTGTTTTGACACTGAATCATGCTTAAATTAAAGGTTACGTTACAGCTACAACTGAATCATTTTTCACTAACGCTAATAAAATGATTCAAATTATCGAACCATTCACTGAAAAAAAATTAATTTTTTAATTTTAACACTTTTACTATCAGTGAGTTTTAATTTTGTGGTTTCTTCAAGGATTTGTGGTACATTGTTATGCTTAGTTTAATTTCATACAAATTCGAAACGATTCCACGTCCCAATTTCCACTGATTTAAACAATATCTTTGGTCTGATAAATTTTTTTTGGCCATTACATCAACAATTATTAACATTAATGTCCATTTACAGAATGTTCTCTTTCTAAATATTTGTATGTCTTTGTTTTTAGAACCGTTTTGGAATTTAAATTTAGGAACGTTCATATTATATTTCAACACTGAAATTGTACTTATTCAAAAATATTGCAAAAAATGTATTTTTTTGTAATTTTTTTTATCATTTTTATTTAAAAATCCTACAGAATAATCCTGAGTTTCCTAGATACTTTATTTAGTTTCACTTACATTACCAACAACAAAATGATTTTTTAAGGTTATGTAAATGTCATAAATATATAGAGGAATAATCGAATCCAGTTTTTTTCAAAAAGTGGATTTAAAAAGTAATCGGGTAATAATAGTAATTATATAAAATGTTTTTCCTTCGATTATTCCACTAATTAATAATATGTAATTACATACATGAAATGGTGTATTAATTATTTTTTACATCCTAATGAAAAATATTGATAAATCTACAAAAAAAAAATGTCCCATAAAATGTGTTAATAAATTAATTGCTAGGATATTTAAAACTCCATTTCCCAATATGAATTAAATCAAAAAAAAAAAATTGAGGCAAACTTTATAAATTATTAAAAAATTTAAATTAAAAAAAAAATAAAGTACTACAATTCTGCCAACAGTAAGAAACTTCTTCCTTTTTTTACTCATCCGTATTCCTAACTGCGCAATACGATTAATAATCAATGTTGGCAAAACTGTTAAGTTCCTTTTTTTGAATTTTCAAACGCATCAATCAAATCAAACAATAACTATTTTACAGAATACCAATCGATTAAAAAAAAAATAATTAAATTACATAATTTTAAAGATTTCGAACTTCTCATTCAATTTTTGTAACTTTATGTTACTTTAAATTGATTTTTAATCAACCTTGGATATAATAATTATTTTATTTCATTCCATATAATTAATATAATTTTCTTTTTTATCAAATAGACACTTGAATAGTGACAGTTCGAAATCTTATTTTATTAAATATAATGAACGATATTAAATATATTAATAATTATATTGTATAAAAAAATACTTTTTAAGTTAAGAAATATATTTATGGTTATGTATATATTTTATATTAATTACGATTATTTGTTTTAAAAAAATGTAAAATTCAATCTATGTATATTTTAAATGCGAATTGCAACTAATGACTAGAGCTAAATAACAAAAAAAAAATTTAATAATTGTATTTAAATAACAAAAACTAGGAAAAGTATGATTACCCACACATTTTTAACAAAAAATTCACTAAAAGTAACAATAAAAATTTTATTCCGAGTATTAGACAAGCTTTTAATGTAGATTTATTGAAATCCGGAAAACTCGGTTTTTACATGATGTGTTATATAGGCAAACACGGTACATATCTATTTGATATATTGCATAAATATTTAACAAACTTAATTTTCATATTATGTCCAATACTTGAATAAATGGTAAATTCACAATATTTTTTATTTGCTAAACGAGGAAATATTGACAATTATTTATTTTTAATAAATTATTAATGAAAAATAATCAACAAATAAAACTAATAAACAAAAAAATTTCTAACAAAATAACATGTAAACGATAACTCTTCGTCTTATATTTAGTTTTCTTATAAATATTTACAAAAAACGAAAAAATAAAAAAGAAACGTAAATTCGATTTTTCAAAAAAATAAAATAATTGAAAAAACATTTATAAAAATTTTGATTGCACATTTTGATTTTTTTTAATTCTTACGAACTAACGGATTTGGTTTTTTGTGTTTTTCTATTAACATCAAAAACATAAATTTTTTTTCTACCATCAATACCGAATAATTACCCTTAAATATTAGGCCTTTTATGTGTAAATTTCTACCTACATTCAAATGAATTACCCTTCCATTCCGATTTCATACATTCTTCCTAATCGACTTAATTATTTAAGTAAACTTAATTACCTTAAATTCTATCTTCTTACATTATTTTGAAACTTGCGGTGCCTTTTTGTATTTAGTTTTGAATTTATTTTTCATTAAATGCCAATTATAATATTTTGATAGCCAATTAATATGTTTTACAAAAATAACAAAAATATAAAATTAAAAAAATAATTTAAAAAATTTATTTAAAAAACAATAACTTTTATTTTACATTTACGTACAAACGCCCGACGAATCGATTAAGCTGCGCGCAATGATATCGGCCGCCAATTCGGGTTTCCCCTCAAAATGGCTGCGCACATGAAACATCAGTTCGGTTTTACTCGTGAACTCCTGTCGACACACAAAACATGCTTGTCGTTCGCCGGTGTACTGGGGCATCGCCTGTGGCGTGAAACATGGCGCCACAGTGGGACACAACTGTTGCCCCAGCAACACTTTACTGTCCAAATGGCTACGCGCATGCGTGCTCCATTCTTCGCGATTCATGAAAATTCGACCACACAATTCACACGTCCAATTTACCGGGGGTATGTTCTAGAATAAAAAAAAAAGTTGATAAATTGCAACAAAATTTTAAAAGTTGAAGCATTTTTACGGTCAGTTTTGTAAAATTTCCCCCAAAACTGTAGCATTTGTCAAAAAAGTGTTTTTCTCCTAATTCTATGCTACTTGTTTCATCAAAAAATTAAAAATTTGTCAACTGTATGTTATAAGTCACAATTTCTCACATACAATAGGTATAAAAATTCTAATATAGTTAGTGACGTCACCACGGTCAATATATTTTTTTTATTTTAACGGTCTAACGATAACTCTCGAACCAAACGTCCTACTTTTACCAAATTTGGTGAAATTATTGGAAGTCCCAAACCGTTGGACACGTCCGATGCCCAGAACATGGTTTTTAGGACATTTTTCGTGAAAAAAATTAGTTTTTTGCCAAAATTTTTACTTATTCAAAAATTTTTGCAAAATATTTTTACACTATTGAAACGGGAAGAAAAAATCACATAAAAAAGGTCTTTAAACTATTATTCTATGTCAATTAGTTTCCGAGAAAAACTAATTTTTATAAACGGAAATTCGCTACGTTATGCAGGATGCTGCGACAGGGGTATTCTTTTCTATAGTCGTACACGCCTCTCTAGTGATTAAAAATGAAAAGAATAATTTATTTCACTTCTAGACAGTAATTGAATGTCTTGCCAGCGCTGACACCATTTGAAACGTTATGTTTATACATGTTATTATGTTTATTCAGCGCTCCCGCCATATGTAATTATTATATAAGTTGGACTTACTGTTTTGTAGATATCTTGTGCCGATGTGGCGGAAGTTTGTGCTGACGGTATAAGTCCTTGTTGTGTGGTGTGCGCCGATGCAATTTCCACTTCACATTTGGTACGTTTCTCGTCACTTGGCTTGTCCGTGTTGTTTACCGTGTTGGTGGTGGTTGTGGAGGATGACGATGACGTGGTGGCGGCAGCCGCCGCAGCTGCCGCAGCCGCTGCTATCGCCGTTCGTTTTCCTAGTGGTGCAATATTCGTTGGTGTTAAGTGTTTCTGTTTGTTCATGTGTATCACCTTTTTTTAAATAGAAAAAAGTGGGAATATTAACCCTTGTTAAGATTGGAAAATTTTGAAGAGAATTTTACTTACTAGTTTGTCCCTTCGTGCAAACGCTTTCAGACATACTTCACAAACGTAAGGCTTTTCACCTGTGTGTATCCTTAAATGGATAGTTAATTTGTCTTTTCTTGCTAGCCCTTTTCCGCACACAGGACACGAAAACGCTTTTGGCGTGTCTGAATTATCTGTTTGACAATTAACATAAAAATTATAAAATTACGTCTTAGCCTACAGTTAGACATACAATTTTAATAGAATGTTAATCGAATCGACCGAAAACCATATAACAATGGGATGTGTATGTAAACCGGTGATCGAATTGTGATCGAATTGTCTTCGATTTTGAAACGATTGTTATAAAAATAGATTGTATTCCTATTTTAGTTCGATTTTTTGAAAATCAAAATGGCGACAACTGAAAATGTTAAGAAAAATCATGTGCATATTTTATTATTTTAAAGATTAGTATGCATGTAATTTTTTTTTTCATTGACATTTCAATTTTTAAATTTTTATTAAGATTAAAAAAATAATGAAAAATGCAACTATATGATTGACATTTTATAATATTTCATATATTTATGTATATTTTATAATTGTCATTTAGGTCTAATAATTTATAATATAGATATAATAATTAGAAGCTAATATGCTACACAGTAAAAAAATTTGTGTTTTGCGTACAAAAAAACTAGTGGTTAAAATTTTTGTGTTAAATAAGTAACACAACCCTGTGTTAATGTAACATTTAGTTTTTTTGTTAAATTAAAATATTAACACAAATTTCGATTTAACAGAATAAAAATGTTAATTTATTTTGAACAACAAAAAATTAACACAATGTTTGTGTAAAGGAAAATAATGTTATAAGTACGCTGTATTTTGTGTATTTCAACATAAAAATTGTGTCATAGGTACGCAAAACTAGTGTTCTTTATTTTGAATGTATATTATATAATACAATCTCAAGTAAGCTTACATGATTTTTTGTAACTGAATCTGTAACAAAATAACCTTAAAATGTAAGAAAATTGTTTCATTTTTAAACGTTTAGTAGTGGAAGTAAGTGGAAGTAAAATATTGAATAAAAAAGTTTAACAACTAACTCTGATAAATCTGAAAAATTAACACAAAATGTACGTCCTCTTGTGTGTTAAATCATTGACACAAATCTTGTGTAAAGATTTGACACATATGCTTTGTGTTAAAATAACACAAAAAATTGAGTGGACCGTTCTGGACATGTGAAATGTGTTAATTTTAACACAAATTTTTTGACTGTGTATGTAAGCGTCATTATCTTTTTTTAAAATCGAAAGAAGAAATCGTATATTTATAAGCCCACAAGTATCATTAAATGATTTTTATTTCGATTTTCATCCAATCAAAATCGTTTGTATAAACGCTGTCATAAATAAACAGCGCGTCTAAAATCATTGCAGGGGATTCCCCGTAACCTTTCAAACGTGCTATATGAATGAAATATACAAACTTGAATTATTTGACTTGTTTGAATTCTTCTTGGCCGGTGGATTTGGTTTAATGCCAGACAGTGAACCACCCGGCGCATACGGTTCAGTAAATGGAATCACTCCAGGCTTCGGAATGTTACACGGAATTTCGGCCGATGACGACGCGACAGACGTGGGCGTCCACGAGCCACCAATTGACTGTAACACACGAACACCTCCATCATATCCCATGCCATCGTCAGGAACAGTGAATGTGGAATCGGATGTTACATTTTGTGAATTGATTTTGTTCTGTTCTCTACGACTCTGTTGCTGTTGTTGTTGTTGTTGCTGTTGTTGCTGTTGCTGCTGTTGCTGCTGTTGCTGTTGTTGTTGTTGTTGATGTTGCTGAAGCGCTGCCACTGCAGCAACTTGCTGTTGCAACGCGACTGATTGCGCTTGAAGGTAAGCAACGCGTTGCTGCTCCTCCTGGACTTTATCCATTTTCGAATGTGTCTACGTGTAAAAAGGATGAAAATTAAATTTTTGAAGGGCTAGTCCATGCCGAAATATAATTTCATTTCTCAAAACAAAATCAGAAATATAATAAATTTGTTTGGAACTTAAAAACGTGAACCAGAAAAAACAATAATATTCCAGTTAAGTCAAATTTATAAATAAATATAAAAATAATTTGCGTTGTCAAGTTTGCACTATATTTAATTGTTTAAATTACGAACTGGTTTTCGAGCGTTTAGCTCATCATCAGGTATCAAACAATCATTGTTTGATACCTGATGATGAGCTAATCGCTCGAAACCGGTTCGTAATTTAAACAATTAAATATAGTGAAAAGTTGACAACGCAAATTATTTTCATATTTATTTATAAATTTCATATTTATTTATAATATGGATTTTCACAAAGTAAATCTTTCCAGTGTTAATCAGTCAAATTTATCAATTTTCATAATTTTGTTTTATTTGAACGAAAAAAAAAAAAATCAAAAATAATTTTGATTACTCTTGCCTTAATAAAGAAAATTTCGTTTAAGCCTTTATCCATATTGTTTTCTCCGTCAATTGTCAGATATTTCCATGAATGCATCAGATCAAAAAAAAATCGTCAGGTCCCAAACAACGCAATCTATTCGGCCATCAGCTTCACGGTAATCCTGTGTTTATATTTCATATTGAGACTAAATTTTGAATTCAAAATAAATAAATATAATTGTAAGACGAAACAGAAATTAATTTTTATGATTTTTATAAATAAAAATAATTAAATAAACAATTTTTATTGATAAAATTCGATCGGGAACATTTCCTTTTTTAGTACCGTTATTATAGGTACTATTAAATTCGTTCTATAATACATATTAAACTAATTATATGTTTTTTTATTCAATTAAAATTTCTTATTCAATCTAACAATAACATAAAAAACATAATTACAAGTTGTTATACTTACATCAAATGAATCAAGAGCAAACGAAAGTAAAACTAAATTCTAAAACTAACACACAATGCCAAGGTCTGTGCTCGTTTTCACTTTCAGCTTTCACTATTTTCCATATTGTATCGACTATATATATAATTTTAAATATACATTTATATAATATAAGATTACATACACGAAAATATTAATTGAATTTGACGAAATTGTTGCGTTATGATTTATTAAAAATACATTTAATTCAATTGATTTGTTTCATTTCAACGAAAAAAACGGAAATAAATAAAAAAAAATAGTGATTAATAGTAATGGTAGGAACTAAAACAATATTTTAACATAAACCCCCGGTTCTGTCCGTTCGACAAATACGACAGACGAATTCGTAACCTGCAGGAAAATCGGATTTGCACATTTTTCACGCATAAATATATACAGTTCGGCAATTTTCGTTTTTCACTCACCACAAACAATTAAATCAACAATAAACTATTTGATTTTCCCAGTAAAATTATTCAAAATAACATTTTAAATTATTTAAATCCGAAATAATTTTAAGAATAATGTTTACGTATTGAGAAAAAATGTTTTCGGATGGTTTTCCATCGCACGACAAAGTTCAATCACACCGTGAACTGTTTGTAAAAGCACCCGCCTTTCTCGCTAAAGGAAGATCAATAAGCCAGCGATTTGTGCTTTAAAGCGGGGATATTCCGTTGCTTATAGCTGAACAATGATAGCAATATATTTAATAGATTAGCAAGCATTACGGTTCAATACATTTTCATATATTCATAAAAAATTTGATATTTACTAACAGTTTTCTCATTACGCAATTGTAATAATATTCAAAACGGTTCGTATTACTATCGAATTGCGTGTATATATACAATGCCCATTTATATGTATATTATTCACGTTTCCCCTAATTTGATTTTTAAAAATATAAATAATCTTTTCAATACACGTTTTGAAACGATATATTCCATTATTCCTATATTTAAAATTTCAAAATTTTACTGATTTTAAATTTCTCAATAATTAAAATATAAAATTAATACCTTTTTTTTATTTTTACAAAATACCTAAACCTCATGTTAGGGTGGAAATCAAAATATTTATTAACAGGGCCGGATCTAGAGGGGACCAGGCGGGGCACATACCCCGAGCGGCAGGTTTTGGGGGCGCCAATATTAGGTATGTGACTTTTTTTACTCGTCACTTGTTCTTTGGGAGAGAAAAAGGAAATTTTTCTCTACAAAGGCGCCATTTTTTTACCTTGCCCCGGGCTCCACTAAGTCTAAGTCCGGCCCTCTTTATTAATCTCAGAAAAATAAAATACCCCTGTCGCAGCATCCTGCATAACATAGCGAATTTCCGTTTTTTTCGGAAACCAGTTTACACAGAATAAAAGTTCAAAAACTATTTTATTATAAGGAATATTTTTGAAATAAATGATCACCAAGTTACATCAAAAAGTTTTCTTTGTTTTTTATTGGCTACGTACGTTATCGAGAATAAATCTCTTCTTCAGGCCATAATCTTAAAATACTAGAAACAAACATATTAAAATACTAAATGGTAATACAATAAATCAAATTCTTACAATTTTTTTCAAAAATCAAATCAAAATAAAAATTATTATAGTTATTAAGATAAAAATTTTTTAAAAATACACAAATTTACAGTCAAAAAATAAAAATTTAAATTAAGACAAATAATTTTTAAAAAAATAAAAAAAAAGTTAAAAAATTATATTGTTGAAAAACTAATAAAATACCTTTTAAAAAAAAAACTATTTTATGTAATTTTTTATCCTCTTTCCAAAGGTGTAAAAAAATGCCACAAAGAGTTTTGGATTTAGGGAAATTTTGGAAAGACTAATTTGTTTCACAATTAATCCACAAAAACGATGTTCCGAGCATCGGACGTATCTGGCTGAAGAACTTATCCAAGATTTTTGGAATTTCTTTACATCAAATTAAATTCACAGATTGGTTCTGACCATTCAAAGTCCAATTATATTTGTTATGTGTCCTTTTTTATTGTATTAGTACAATACCAATACAACATAGTGTAGTAAAGATAGGAAACATGTTTGATGGGCCAAAACTAATCTGTTGTACTATATAAGTATATATAAATTTTAGTGAATATCATTTTCGGTTTCTAGGGACGTCAAAACAAATTTGTGTCATAGTCCCAGACTGAAGTTGCGTCATGAGAGTGGCTGTAATAACTGAATTTTCGATTCGAAAATTCGCTAAAAAAAAGTCAAATTTTAAAATTAGTACACTTTAGGATAAAATTTATGAAATTTTGTCAAAAAATTGTGTAAATTTCCTTTTTGATGCTACACAAAAATTTGGTTAATCTATTCTTTTAAACTGGATCAGAATTTTACCAAAAACCCTATTTTTATAACTGATTTAACTGACTGGACAATATTAATTCCTTATAGGGATTAATTTCTTTATTTAAGGCTCAACACATTACAATTAAAAGAAAAAATGATAAAATATCAAAATTATTTATTAAATTACTCTTACAATAAAATTTTATAATTACAAACTAGATATGATACTTTATTTAAAGAAGTCCTTGACGTTTAAGATCCTCGTACGTTTTTCGATTGACAACATTCCCTAAAGAATCTTCATACTCCTCTTCCTGTTCCGGCTGCCAACGTTCCGCTTGTTTTTGAGTTTTTAATTTTTCCCACACTGTAAAAAAAATCATAAATATATGCGTCAATAACATATATGTCAATTCGATTGCCTATATTACTTACAAGCTAACGCATCCTCAATTTGTGTGACATTTGCAAAATGGGCGGTGTTTGGGATTCCCAAACAGCGCATTCCGTGTGCGTGTCGCCATTCGGCGAAATGTTTTTGAAACGCTTTCGGGCCTTTATAGATGTAATTGCCGCAAATTTCGCAATTGTAACTAATATTGAGCCCGTGTAACTTGTACAACCAGTACGGTATCGGTTTGCCGTCCCAACCGAGTGGTAAATTTTTCGGATTGTGCGGAATATCGTCGGCGTCGTCGTCGATGCTCTCCTCGCCGCTACTCTCGGCGTCACTCTCGTCACGTTCACCCTCGGTGCGCGCTTGTTTACGTTGTACGTTCTCCTTGGTGGCGGCTCTCTGTACCGATATGAGTTCGGTGAGTCGGTAGACTTGCGCCTCAAGTGACGCGATGTCTCGCTGACGTTCCAGTTCTTTACTTTTGCCAGCTTTTCCCGGCTTGGTTTTGGCCATCAACGATGGGTCGAGGGTTTTTAAACCTTTTGTGGAGAATAGTCTTTGTGCGCGTTCTTCCAGTGTTCCGCCACATTTTAATCCCAACGCCATTAGAGCCGATTTTAAACGATCCAAGCCGAGTGAAGCCAACTCTTCCCAACTAGAAAATGCCGATAGTTCTAAATGCGCTCCAACGTGGGTCAATGCAGATCCTGCTTCTTTCTGTAACCGAAAAATACCTTTTTATTACTCATGCGGGAGAAATACTAACTTGGCGCACATGTTTTTGTACGCAAAAGAGCTGTTTGACCACTCTACTCTTCCCGCATGCTTTTTGCGTGCGGAAAGTATACTTTCCGCACGCAAATTGGCAATAAAACACGCAAAGCCGCCTGTTGGTTTTTCATTTAATAAATATTTCATAATTATTTCTTTAGAAACCACCAACAAAGTAATTTAAAAAATATTTAATTCAAAAACAAAGACAAACACTCAAAAATATTATTTTAAAAAGTAATAAAAAATGATAATAATAACAGAAAAAAAAAAGTATGTTGCAACTCGTGCGAGATTATCGATTGTCCACTCGAACTAATGAGCGCACTCACTACGATCGTGCGCTCAACTTTGCTCTCGTGGGCAATTAACAATTTCCCGCCCTTATTGCAAATTCAAATTAAAAATTTACGTGTTTTTCATACCGGCCATCCAGGGAAAGTCCCATTTTCCCACTGAGTATTGAAATTTTCCAGCGTTGTGTTGATTTCATGGTCCAAATCCAGTAGCGGTCGAACTCTTGCGATATAATTCGTCAAATAGTCTAATAGAGCACACAGATATCGCCGATATTCCCCATTTTTACGCTCTTTCGGAATATCGTAGAGCTGATCAAAGGTACTTAAGTATGTTATATAATCCACTTTCTCAATCCCTTTCAAATTAATGTATTTCTCATAACATTCGTGAAGATCCAAATATTTTCCGTAGCCTTCCTCATCGGTAAACTCCACGAAATCTGCAATAAAACCCATAAAATTAACTCAAAATTTCAATAACAGGCCAAAAAAAAAAAAAATGAAATAGTTACTTGACATTTCCTCCGTAGGATTTTCTCGCATTTTCGCGATTTCCTCAAACTCGACGGACATTGGCACGCAAATCTCGTTCGGGTGTCGACGATGAAAATCTTTAATTTGCCGTAATCGGCCATAGAATTCATGAAATTCATTTGGGCCCGTCAAAGAAGCCACTTCCTGTTTACGTAAACCATCCTTGTCTTCATATAGCTCTCGGAGGCTAGCCGTGCTCGTCATATATTGTTCTACGAGCATTTTTAATCTATGATCAGAATTGATTGCGTCTCGATACTGAAAATTTTTGTGAAAATAAAGTTTTTTTGGAAATGAACATAACCTTAATTTGTAAACTTACGCTCGTTTTTTTGTGAAGCATTTCTTTAACCATGGCATCCATAAGACGTTCACGCTCTTCATGATAACGTCGTTGCTGTTCTAAAATTGTTTCCATTTTAATTGATTTTAAATGATTTTATTTATTTAGATATGTCTTTTTAGTTTTTTTGTGTCAAAACTGTCAAACTAAAATCAACATCAAAACGAAAATGACCATGGAGGTATGTAGTGAATATTCCATATACACATGTTGATATACACATGTAATATACTCCATGATAAATAACAAACACTATGCCATCTAGCATTAATATCTTAAAACCTTCAGTTTTTTTATAATTTATTATCCTATCTTCATAGATGGGATAATTATAAAAGAACTGAAAATTTTAAAAAACTGAATATTGGGCTAATTCCCAAATTTTGGGCCAACTTATAAAGCTGTCAAATTTTCTCTTTATTTTGACTGATTTAGTATTAAAACAAATAAAAATAAGGATAAAAGTTTATGGACATATTTAATTTTCATTAAAAAATATTAAAAACTTAATTTTTTATTTATAGGAAAGCCTTTTATGTGAAGGCACTTTTTAGTATTCCTCTTAGAAATTATATTATTTAGTAATAAATAAATATGGCAATTAAATTAAATTGTTTGTTTTTCTTTCTAGTATTTCTCTTTGCCCAAATTTAAAAAAAAAAGGAAAATAGATTATTGACTTACTAAACGCAATCCTTAATATACCTACTAAATTTTAATATTATATTTTTTAACGAAAATTAAACGTGTCCGAAAATTTTTATCTACTTTTTTACTTGTTTTACTTGCAAATCAACCATGAAAGACAGAAAGTTTGTGAAATTGACGATAATTTTTTTACCCAATTTAAAAATATTATTTAGGTAATAATTTAAAAAATACATCATTTAATAAGTTAAGAAATTTATTTACACTATCATAATACATAATAAGTACAAATAACAAAATCTGTCATAATTAAAATTTAAAAAATTTAAGCTTTATTTTAAAATTAGTGTGCACTAAAATTTAGTTTCCGGTTTCAAATAAAAAATTCAATTTTTTACAGCATTAATAAATAAAAAAAATTTATATGGTTTATTTCCAAAAAAAAAAATAACAATTAATTTATTAAAAAAATTTTATTTATAAACTAGACGATTTTTGTTTAACAATATTTTTTATATGACTTTCTAAATACTGAACCCGTCTGATTAATTTATCCCTAGGATTAAATTCCGAAAATGGAACGGTGATAATATTATATCCTTTCTTCTCTAATAATCTTTCGGCTAGTGCATTCATACCAATCGGGGATAAACGATTTCCACGACATATATCGTGATAATCGTACGCCATGAAAGCAATTCTAAATATTAAAAAAAAAAAAAAAAATTAAATAATTTTCCTTCCATAAATATTTTTTTTAAAAAAAAAAACTTACTTAATTCCTTCACTAGTTTGTTCATTTTCTGGTACGGGTAATGGATTCCCTTTTTTATCTAGAAAACACTCACCATCTAAAACAAAAAATTTCCCGCCAATTTTTTAGTTTTTCGAATTTTTAAATTGTATTATTAATATTTTACCTATTAAAAATCCCATTCCCGTGTCAATATTACTTTTCAGGTATGTTGCGGACTGTAGTAAATTTCCTAGCGTATCCAACATGGCTGCCACCAAACTTTGTTTTTCCTTCGACCGGACAATAGTGACAGTTTTAATATCGGAATTTTCCGGGAGGAATGGCCCCGAATAATTACTTAATAGTAATTCGGCGGCTGCCTGTATATTTAATAGTTTAATTTTAGTTGCAACTGTTAAACTGTTTTCGTCCTTTAATCGAGCAATAAATTCGGGTTTTAGCGCACTGCGCACGTGATTCACATCGGCAATATTTAACACAATTAATGACCAAACTAGATCAATCCACGACGATGATTTTGGCGAATCGAGTATGTTGAGCTGAGGTACAACCACCTAAAATTGAAACGGATTTTTCAAATGGAATTTCATAGAAAAATTTTGAAAAAAAAAATTACTTTTTGTAAATTGTCTATGTTGTTTGGGCGATAATTAACGACAGCTAGCGTTATCAACAACGCAAAAATATCTTGCGGTCGACAAATCTCGTGGTGTTTTACAATCCATTCGGACAGTATGTCGAGTACTTCTGAAATTTTTAGAGAAGCTTAAAGTTATTTTGGAAATACAACAATACCCCTATCGCAGCATCCTGCATAACATAGCGAATTTCCGTTTATAAAAATTCGTTTTTCTGTAATTTTTCACCCTTTTAAATGATTTTTCCTCCTCCCTTCTAATAGTGTAAATAAATGTCACAAAAATTTTTAAATTTTGGGAAAATTTTGGCAAAAAAACTAATTTTTTTCATGAAAACTGACGAAAAAATCCATGTTCCAGGCTGGCTAACGAACTTGGCCAACGGTGTGGGCATTTTCACCAAATTTCGTAAAAACAGGACATTTCGTGAAAATGTTGGAAGTCCCACACCGTTGGCCAATATAAACGTAGTAAAAATCATCTGACCCCAGTTTTCATTTATAAAAAATAATTTTTCTCGGAAACCAGTTGACATAGAATAATGATTCAAAAACCTTTCTTAAGTGATTTTCTCTCGTGTTTTTAATGCTGTAAAAAAAGCCGCAAAAACTTTTGAACTTAGAAAAATTTTAGCAGAAAACTTATAAAAATTAGTTTTTCTCAAAAACTAATTCACATCGAACAATGGTTCAAAAACCTTTTTTATGTGATTTTTTTCTCCTTTTTCCAATTGTGTAAAAAAATGTCGCAAAAACTTTTAAATTGAGCAAATTTTGACTAAAAACTCAATTCATTTTCACGAAAAATGCTCAAAAAACCATGTTCCTGGCATCGGACGTGTCTGGCTGAAGAACTAATCCAAGATTTTTGAACTTCCAATGTTTTCACCAAATTTCATAAAAGTAGAAGTTTTTGTTCGAAAGTTATCGTGCTGATACATAAATACATATATACATATATATATGAATACATTTCGGGTTCTAGAGACCTCAAAACAAATTTCTGCAGTAGTCCCGCGCTCACGTTGCATCATGAGGAAGACTGTAATAGCTGAATTGTCCATTCTGCTAAAATTCGCTAAAAAGAGTTTAATAACTAACCTGTATTTTTGTATCGTAACATGCCAATACTTGTCAAAATTGAGCCGACAACAGCACTCCTGTCGGTATTTTGTGGCAATTTAACAATTAAATCGGTACATGCTCGTTCCAGTAACGGTATTTCGGGAAATGTAAGCACCGCCGCGGCATACAAAACATCGGCACTCTGTTTTAAATCCAATTTTTCCGACGATTTTGTTATATTGTACGCTAACGATCGTAACAGGGGGGTGGAGCGGCGACCTTTTTGTGCTAGCGCCGATAAAATTTTCACCATTTGCGACACGGAAATACTAGCGACCAATTTAGCGGCTTCATCATCGCCGGTGACTCCTAGCACTGTGGATAAATCATCTCCAACACTTGTACTATTGTTATTTTGTGTTCGGGCACTGCGCAAGGATCCAGTTCGACCCAATATTCGGCACAGTTTTTGAAAACGGCTATCCGTTTCGAAATCAGTGAGTTTTATTCGTCCCTCCGATGACCAACTGGCCAATATTGACACCACCTAAAAATAATAAATTTTCAAGTGACTGATTTAAATCGACCGAAAATTATTCGGGACCTTGAGAGCATGTTTACGCGACACAATTGGAGTTTCAGCAATTGTTAGCAGCTCGTTAACTGTCGTCGCTTTTTCGATAAAATCATCAGTTGGTGACTTTTTTGACTTCTTCGGAACATTTTTAACAGGTGTAGTGGCGTCTGATTTTAACGAGGCAAATGCCGCTTTTACTAAATTATTCGGTTTCGCTAATACATTATTGGCCGGGTTAGTTTCTAACGTGGCTTTTACGGTAACTTTATCTGCAATTTGTTGTGGCGATTCTTCGATTATGTCAGTTTTTTCGACGTTATTTTTAAAAATTATACTTGAAACTGATGAATATCGATAGAAATATGATGAGACTACTTTTTGTCCTACGTTTCGTGTTGATAATAAGCAAAATTGTAGCATTTTGTTAAATAAATCGGATATTTAGCTAACAAAATTATGGACTAAACCTGTTGAGAAAAGTATTCGATATAGGTACTTTATGTAATTTGTGACTACATAATAATTATTATTTTTTCGTATAGTTATAATACCTTGTTTAATCTAATTTCTAAATTAGAAAGAAAATTAAATTTTAAATGACATTCCGATTTAGGTTATAATGTAACACCCTGTAATATCTTCGTTGACGATTATGCAACATTCATATCGGATCAATAACAAAATTCCCTACATTTTAATTTAATTTAATTTTTATGTGATAAAACTTTTGATGAGGAAATTTTAATAAAGTTTTCACGATTATCTGTTTGAAAACACACAAATGTGCTAGTTTTTTTTTTTTTTTTTATTTTGATGAAAAACACAAATGTTGAGATACCGTAGATGGGAATCAATCGGGACAGCCGGGTGAATAGGTACGAAACGAAAGATATTATTCTTAAGTTTAGTTTAAAAATACTAGACATAAATGCGAACATATATCTTCCTTAATATAATAGTAAAATAATATTATTCTTTCGGGTAACAATAGTGACTAAGCTTGAAGTTGCATAAAAAATATTAAAAATTGAGTTTAGATTGACGTCTTCAAGCAGTGCTATTTTTTGTTTCTTAAGACTTTATCTAAAAATGATTTATTTTGGTGCTCTTATGAATAAATTGTTGTTTAATCCAAAATTTAGTTATTTTGAAACATATCTGAAAAAAGAAGATTGTAAACTTTTAGTTGTTTTTATTTTTTTAAGAGGAAATAATGAGGACTTGATATTTGGGCTACGTTGGAAGTTAATAGGAACGGAAAAGGTGTGAATAGGGACAGTATATAGGTTAATAGGGACATTATATAAAAGTATAAAGGGACGAATGTGGGGTGATTAAGGACGAATAAAAAGTGTATTGGAACCTAGAATAGAGTACTTTCAAGGTTATCAAGTCATTCGATATTTTTATAAAAACATTTAGCATAACAATTCTATACCTTATAAACTTTACTTTAAACGTTTATTTCTACAGAAAATCATCAAGTATTATTTCATTTTTGAATGTATAAATACAGAAAATTCGAAATTACCTTATATTTGAATTTGAATTTTGGTTGGCCCTACGAGTCGTCCCCATTCACCCTTTTACATCTCTTTTGACCCCAATTTTTCATAGAGAAGAATAATTTTTGTTATTTTTTCAGAAACCACCGACATTTTTAAAATTTTTTGGATACTGTGATAAGGATTTAAACTCTTAAAGAACACCCCCTATTAAAGACGCATTAACGTTATAAATACGTTCATAAATCAAACAGATATAAGAGTTTAAACCTTTTTTTTTGTTTTTTTCAAATAGCCCACCTATTTCAAATAGTGCCGTTTGACGGTACAAAAAATACGGTGTAAAGTCTAAATTCGTGCCTATGCATGCCTATCTACGGTACAATCGGAATTATTTATGGTGACCATTATGTATTTATTTTTCATCATTGCAATCTTTCCATTTCGATTTTAAAACTAAATCTAAAGTATATAAAAAATAAGCAATACTATAATTATATATTAATTCCCTTTTAAGTCTTTTATGTATAAAAATTTTAGTAACTAGATTAACCCCATCAACCCACAAGTTTTTTTTTATGGCCATTACCCCACGTTTACCCAATTCTATTTATGTTTACGTGTTTTACGTATACGATAAAAGCAGATAAAGGGAAATTATAACCTTACTATTAATCCTGATTATAAATATAATAAATATTTTCATAATTATATTTATCTGAATTTTGAATTACCTAATGATTTTGAAAAAAAATTATCAATAACGTCAATAACACTACTGTAATTTAATTTAAATATTGCAAATTCATATGTTTGTGTTATTGTATTTATCTGTTGTAATAATTTATTGTAAATTCATAATTCAAATCGTGGATTGTTGAAAAGATATGAATTTTCAATACAATTGGCTACCCCACTAATGCGGAATACTTTCCCACCTCCAATACAAAGTGCAAGAACTTGTAAAAAAAAATTGTACACATAAGTAAATAGTTTAAATAACTCGATGACAAAGTTTAGTGAAATAGAAAGTAAATTTCATGTTTAAGTACAATTACTTAATTAACAAATTCGTAGTATACAATGAATTATAAAATATTTTTAGACGAAGTATCGGATATTTTGGCAACATATAGCGGCCGAGATAAGGTAATTTCATTGCATTTTTTTTTTTTTAAATTAAAATTTGCTGAGTAACAATTAAGTATTTGGTTTTCCTTAGGTCATCCGAACATTATGCTATTCGACAAAATTAATCGGAGGATTGACAAAGGATCCAGTCCTGGCAGATCGGTTCAATCGCTTCAGCAAACAAATGTCAAGTACACGGGCGGTTCTCAGACTTTTAGATGATTTACCAATGTTAAACACACTAATATCATATGGGCTTGGAAGCAAAGTAAGATAATTTTTATTTATTGTTTGGTTGCCACTGATTCCTATGGGCATTAGTTTACTACCACAACCAGGGCTGGGAAAAATGGTTCATAGAAACTATTTAAAATAGAAAATGGTTTTCAAAAATGCATTTAAAATACAAAATGGAAAATGGTTTTGCTGAACATATTTAAAATTAAAAATGGAAAATAGTTATTTAAAATGAATTTTAAAATGCAAAATGCTTTTTTTACTTTAAATTTATTCTATAAATTTTTTATCATTATTTATATTAACACTATGAGGCCCGAGCACTTTTATAGGAAACTTCCCCGGAAGCCGACAATATTTAAAAAAATAAGAAACTATATAAACAAATACATAAAATACAATGATTTAAACACTGAATAGATTCAACACAGTTCAGCATGTATGTGTAAAACTGTAAAAATACGTACATACTACATATACACTCACATTCAAATCAATTTTATTTAAAAATATAAATAATTTTTTTATGTATTTTTTGTTTATCTTAAAATTTTTTTACATAGAAACCAAAAGAGTAATGTGAGTAGAAACGCATCCGTGTGATGAATGATGGTAAACATCGCACACATAATGCGTAACCAACTAATGAATATTAATCATTGATCGCGGTCGGCCTCTGGGGAAGTTTTGTTTGGTTTCGGATGCCGAAGCCATGGGACTGAAAGTGTTAATTAAAAAAAAAAAAAAAAAAAAGTTAAGAAATTATCAAACGTACTAAATTAAATAAAACCAGTCTTGAGAAAATTTTGTAAAGTTTGCATGATATGAAAACGAAACTTAACTCTTCAAATATTGTTACTTAAAAATATTGTAAAATTTTATTCGGCCTTGACATGTTCAAACCTTGACTACGCTACGACTTCTAAATAAAATTATGAAAATCATCTACTCGAAATACAAAAAAGCATTTCTTTTCGACGTGTCTTAAAGATAGTAGCACAGAACTTGAGTCAGAAAAGTTTGATTTAAGAGAACTGCAACTCTAGTAACAAATTTAACTCAAGTGACATTGCAACTCGAGTTATAAAAAATTTGAGTCAATTAAATCAACTTACATTTAACTTACAATTTGTTAGACTTCAAGTCGTTCAGTTCAAATTCTATAATTAATATTGTATACACATAAATTTGAATATACATGCATTTTCATTTTAAATGTAAAATGGATTCAAATTTCCATTTTAAATACAAAATGGAAAATGGTTTGACCGAAATTATTTAGAATAGAAAATGCAAAATGCCATTTTGTATTTTACATACATATTTAAAATGAAATCATTTTAAATACTTCCCAGCCTTGACCACAACAATAAAAATAAAATTCAATTGTTGCAGGAACCGGACAATTTTATGGCATCCCTGGGTGTGGTGACAAATGTGATCGATCAAATCTATTATCCGATTGAAAAAGTGGCGTGGCTAGCGGAACACGATTTAATATCAGTAAAAAATCCAGGCGCGTGGGACACCGCCAGTTCCATGTGTTGGGTCGCGTCAATTTATTTAAACTTAATGAGGTAAGACAGAGATGGAGATACGAAAATGTCAAGAACATATATTGGCAATAAAGTTAAGAATTTTTGAAAACCGGTATTCGTGACCTTAACAATACAAATAATGAACTTGATTCATTTTGTTGATATAAATTTAAATGATACCGTAGATAGGGATGAATAGGCACGAATTCAGACCACATCGTATTTTTTTTTGTATTTCTTTTATGAGTACCTAATCTTTAATATTATAAAAATTAATGCGAGAAAGGTCACTTTATCACAGTATCCAAAAAATTTTGAACATATTGGTGATTTTTGAGAAAATAACAAAAATTATATAATTTCTTCTCTATGAAAAATTGGGGTCAAAAGAGACGATAAAAGGTGAATAGGGACAACCTGTAGGGCTAACCAAAATCGAAATTCAAATATAACATAATTTCGAATTTTTTGTATTTATACATTCAAAGAAGAAATAATACTTGATAATTTTCTGTAGAAATAAACGTAAAATCTAAAGTAAAGTTTATAAAGTATAGAAATGTTATGCTGAATGTGTTTATAAAAATATCGAATGATCTGTTCCTAATCACCCCACATTCGTCCCTGTATACTTTTATATAACGTCCCTATTAACCTATATACTGTCTCTATTCACACCTTTTCCGTCCCTATTAACTTCCAACTTAGCCCAAATGTCAAGTCCTCATTATTTTCTTTTAAAAAAATAAAAACAACTAAAAGTTTGCAGTCTTCTTTTTTTAGATATGTTTCAAAATAACTAAATTTTCGATTAAACAACAATTTATTCATAAGAGCACCAAAATAAATAGTTTTTAGATAAAGTTTAAACTGATTTTTTAATATTTTTTATCCAACTTCAAGTTTAGTCACTATTGTTACTCGATTGAATAATTATTTTACTATAGTTCAAGGAAGAGATATATGTTCGAATTTACCTCTAGTATTTTTAAACCAAGTTCGTGAATTAACATTTTTCGTTTCGCCCCTATTCACCCGACTGTCCCGATTCAATCCTACCTACGGTATTTTAATTACATAGTTTTTGTACACTATTGCCCTCTATTATAGTACATATACAATAGAATATTCTCTACAGTCTTGAAACTTAACAAAATTAAAAATTTCTTTTTCTAGGTCATTACGGTTCATCAGTATCTTACAAAGTCATAAGAATTGCATGAAATCCGATGCTCATACAAGCGGTGATCTGTTAAAAGTGCGTCAACAGCTAGAAATTTTAGCCTGCGTTCGATATTGTTTCGATTTAATTCACGCCGTAAATACACTGCCGCCCGGATATTTATGGTCCAGTAAATTGAAACCGTGGCAAGTGGGTTTGATCGGTACAATTTCATCATTGTTGGGTGTTTATCAATTATTGTGGAAACGGTCACTTGCCAAGAGTAAATCTAGTTAATTGAATTCATATTTGTAATTCGACAATAATGGTGATTTTGAAGGTTGTTTGAATTGTGTGTTGTTATCAAATTTATATAGAAATTGTACATAATTTTATGGCAAGGGTATTTTTGATAAGAAAATAATTTTTAATAATAGTTACTAGAAAATGTTTTTTAAAATATTTCTTACAGTAAGGTCTCGACTATTATGTTTTTTAAATTGAAAGTTTTTTTTTTTTTAATTTACAGTATTATTTCCCGCCGTTTTTTTAAGGTGGTAGTAAAATGACGAAAGATTTTAGTAGCCGCCATATTGGTGAGCCATTTTCTAAGTCGAGATTTTACCAAAACTGTGTGGATGTTCCTTTATTGTTTTTGACTCGTTTTGTAATTATAAAAAAATTAAATGATTGATTTTGTTTTTACACAGCCAATTGAATGAAACTGTAAAAAATAAAATTTAGAATTCTAACCTAGAAGTCAATTTGACATATTTTGTACTTTTTTTTAAACTACCTATAATTTATAATATATGGCTGTGATATCAATAAAATCTTGAAATAATATATAAAATTATATTATTGTAAATTGTAAAGTTGATGAAAAATAAATGTCAAATTCCATAATTTTCTGTTTTTCTAAATTTATTAACCCATTGCTTACAGCGTATTTTCTAGCATTGTAAGGATTCATTTGTTTTGAAAAGGTTAAATGAAAATAATACATAACCAAGAAAAAACGTTTATTCAAAGATAAAAAACATACAAACAAAAGAATATCTGAGTTATAATTTTATTTCACTGAAAATACAACTGTTTCATAACATTTTTTTATTCAAAAATTCTCTATTAGGCAAAATGAGTATTGTCAAAGTCATGGCTTGGTGTTTTTTTTAATAAATTTTTAGCCTAAAATTTTATTTAATATACTGAATAATAAAAATTGAACTGCTATTTAGCAAATTTTTCACTTTACGAACACAAAAATGACTAATTTTCACACTCTGATCCCAAAAACAAACTTTTTAAATATTAAATATATGTAGTTATTTATTTAAATATTAGAACTAAATTAGTGTTTTTTAATCATTAAATAATTGAAAAACCACTAATTTTCTATTTTATAACCCATAAAATGGTTATTTTATTCAATATTTGCTAATTTATTCTATTTAGATATAGCTAATATTTGGCATTCACTAAGAAATATTTAATATTGCCAAGTTTCCCAACTACTTTAAAAGGGTTAAGAGGATATATTTTAATAAAAGTGAGTATTTTAAAATTTTTGTTATAATTGTTAACAGAATAAAGGTTATATTAAATGTTAAAAGCCGTTATTTTTACTGCAAAGTGTTTTTCAATTTATTGTCACTGGTTAATAATTAAATTTGACGTTAAAAGTTTTAATATAAAAACACTAAAAATAATGCTTTTTTAGTACATTAAAGCATGTTTAAAATGATGCTAAATTTTTTACAAAATTCACATATAACTATTTTTCCTTTTTTTTTTAAAAAAAAAAGGCGCGCAAATTGGAATTACATCTAAAATTAAAAGCAAAAAAATGTGCGGTATTTTTGAAAAGGATAAAATCTTACCTACATGTAAATTTTACATTAACTTTAGCATCTGATTAAACACTATTGGTTAAAATTTCACTGGGATTTTTGATCCACTTTAAAAGAATATGTATATTTTTTCGAAGAAAACACTATGCAGTAAAATATTAAAAATACTTGATGGTATTGGTTATAGCAATATTGTTTTAATTTGACTAATTAAAACAAGCGATAAGTGAATAAAATTTCTTTGTTATACGTATACGTTGGTTTAAAAATTATGTCAGCCTTATATTAATTGAAATATTTGTAAGAAAATAGGCAATAATAAAATGTAATAATGATATTCATTTATTAATTGACTGAAAATTTCAAAATAAAATCCATTATCACAGAATATTATTACTTATGATCTTCAAAATATTATGTTAACACATAAAACAGTTGTACAATGTATTAGTGCACGAAAAATTCTATCAAGCTACCAAAACAAAACAAAATCAATCATTATACAAAGTGTTTACTGTAAATTTATCTTGTTCATAGATAAAATATACTTAAATTTTTTAAAGAAGTTGGTAAAATGTTATTTCGTAATCACTTTGTATAAATTTTAAATCGTATTCTTTCCGTTAATTACATATAACATTTTTATTGATAAAATCTACAAAATACTTTAAAAAAAGAAGACAAAATAAAATCAAAATCAATGGATAAAATTAAAAATCTATTTATTTATTTATTTCAGATCATTTAAAGCACATTTTTTAAATTATTACATATTAATTAAATTTAAAATTAAAACTTGATTCATAAGTTACAAAAACTGATTAAAAATTTATCAATGGAAACGAATAATTTTTATTATTAAAATAATTATTGGTCCCAGTGAAAGTTTATATCAAATTTTCAAATTAATTTTTATCTTGTCGGAAAATTTAAAAAATATAATTCTAAAACTGATTTTTAATTATAAATAATGTTATTTAAAAAAAAAACTAAAATATGTTTAAAAAAAGTAGTGATTATTTCTTCATAATTAACAAAATTAAGTACATTTTTTAAAATAAACTACTTTAAATTTTAAAAACTTTTTAAGTTTAATTGCATTTTATTTGGAATTCTGATAAAGCGTCAAAACTAATACTAAAATAAATAATTCAAAAAGTCATAAATAGCTCAATTAATTATTTATCAGTCTAATAAAAAAAAGCTGGATTTATACAAAAATTCATTTTGAAGAGGCGAAACAACTTTTTTCATGAATCTTTGTAAAAATCTAAAGTTTTATTCTAAACATAGTAAAAAAAAAAAAAAAATAATGAGCTATCTCTATTAATACTAAAGTGTTTTAACGGTTTTAACCATTAAGGAATCTTATAAGGTAATAAGGAAAATAATCAGTGCGCGCGCAACACATTGGACAACCTATGCAACAATTTTTAAAAGAGTTAACCTCATATCACAGAAATTAATATTCCACACATATTATTTCGTGATTGAGGTTTTGTGTGTTTGCTAAAAACTATCCACAGGTAATCACAATCAAAAAGGAACATTTAGATATTTTTAAAATTATCACCCATCACCTTGGGTTACAGGTAAAATACATACTAATAACAAATAATTTAAAAATGACGTTATGAGAAGTCAGTACGTATAAAAAAAGACAAAACTAGAAAGCCTCTTTGGTACCATAAAAAATTTAAAACAAAATACCTTCTTGAAATAATTGAACTTAATTTAAAACAGCATTTTTGCGTAATGTAAATATTTTGCGCAATGTGTTGTTTTAAATTCAAATTTTGATACTATTTCCCCATTTGACATCTTACTCTGTACCATAGATATACAACCAAATTCCCCAAAGGGTCAATCACGTTAGAATAACCCATACACATTATAAAATGGCAGAATAATATGTCAACGATGATATTTGACAAAAACTAACTGTAAAATTTCGATCCACTCGTTATAATGGTCGGTTTTTATGAAAATTTTAATGAAAATATTCACACTACACAATTTAAAATTTAAAATCAAATTTAAAAACAACTATGGCAAGAAAAATATGTAAAAAATTTTCTTATTTTAAAAAACAAAATTAAAAAAAATAGAACTACTGATCAATTATTTCAAGGACTCAATTAAAACGATTATAAAAATGTACCACCACCATAGTTTAGGAAATTTTGATAATAATAAAAAAAACTGATTTTACTGTAATTTAATTCAACAAAAATAAATAATTCTTAAAAAAATATTTTAAATATTACATAATTTAATTTTTTTCATTAACTGATTGCAATTATAATTTCGGATGCATAAACCGAAATCGAAAAAAATAACATTTAAATAAAAATTTATAAATTCTTTATAAAAAATTATTGTTATCCGTTAAATCGTTAAACCTTATTCGTTGCGAAATCCGTCAACCTAATATCAAAAATTAATACACAACAGCAGTGTGTGAACCCCAGACAATTAATACAGTATATGGATATTTTTAATAATTTTTGAAAAATCATCATTTTAAAACATAAAGCTCCATATAATTATTTTTTGTCTGAAGTATGAAAATCATTGATATGATTCTTTTTTACAAACACTGAAATAAAAAAAATATATATATATATCAGAAAGCCTAAAACTAAAAATATCCTTAAGAGTAACCTAAAGCATCATGAAATTTGAAATAAACAAAAAAGTATATTTAGTTGTATCGTTGTAAAATATTTTCCTTCATTCTTTTTAAACATCATTCAAATTTTAAAAAATTTGAAAAAAAGAAATATTTTAACGTCGGCATTACAACTACAACTAAATATTTTTTTGGCTTTCTGAAAAAAACTGAATTAGTTTAAAATTAAAAAGGAAAATCTCAAAGTAAAAGTATATTTTCCACATTTCATAAACGGAACAGCAGCCACCAACAACAAATAAAATTTATGGAATGTCAAAGTGATTAGAAGCAAAATTAAAATTTTTGTTAGTTAGTGATTTAAAACATGATAGATACCTTTTTAACTGAATAAAAAATAATTAGTTTCCTGTTTTTAAAATTTTTTCACTTTTAGACCCATAATCTTTCAAATTAAAAAATTAATTTTTTTTAAAAAAAAAAAGAAAAAACTAAAAATTTCACCAGAAATCGGAATTTTATTAATTTTTAAAAATGTATTTTTTGGTTTTAATAAAATATGTGGAAAATATATTAAAATAGCGGTTAATTTTATTTGAAGTAGTAAGATTTAACTGATTCACAACTGCTTGAAATATATTAAATCATCTGTTTTAAATCTAATACTACACAAAAAATAATTAAATTAAAAAGAAAATAAATATTATCAAAATGCCATTTAAACTTGGCGACATTTTAACTTAGGAACTTTTAAGTTACATATTATATTTCTTTTATTACTAATTAACATAATAATTTAAAGGTATTTTATATTAAACCAATGATTCATTGGTATCTTATCATAATTAACGATACAAAATTACTAATTAATCTTAAATTAAGTTATTAAGAAAAAAAAAATTAATTAAACCGCCAAGATTTTTGATGCAAGCGGGAATTTATAAATATTATTTTCCTTAAGTTGGTATAAATATAATTTTTTTTTATATTAATAGTTTTTGGCATGGTGATCAAAATTATTGAAACATTTTAATGAAAGTGAGTTATTTTGGTTTTTTAAAAGTTTATTAAATCGAATGCTTTTTTTAAATAAAATGATGAAATTATTAGTTTTAAAATTAATATTTTATGATACCTTTTAGCATAAAAAAATATTTTTCAAAATAACATCACATTCTTATTAATCTGGCAAGAATTATTGCCAACATTATAATTAAAAAATAATTTAATAAAATTATTAAAATTAAATGAAAAATTATACCAACTATTTTAAAATATTATCAGCATAATTTATAATAATTTTTTTTATCATTTAGTTATTACTAGGTGGTGGTGAATTTGGGGAACCATTATTATTGGTAGTGTTGGTAGTATTCGTTTTTGTTCCATTATTTGCCACGTTGGCATTCTTTGAGTTGCGCATAAGTGGTTTGTGATTGCGCATTTGTGAATCTTGTGAATGTTGCCATTGCCAACATGAACGACAGAAATAACGGAAACAATTCAATTCCCGACAAAAGTATGGTCCTTGTTGTATACAACAAGCTGAACAAAATGAATCTTCCAAATAAGGATCCACTTGCACCTTTATAAATATATATAAATAAATAAAATATTCACTTCCATTTTGATTTAAAATTAAATTAGTTCAGACTTACCTTTTTTGTAAATTTTGTCGTTTTTATTTCAATAAAA
Source organism: Brachynemurus nebulosus (assembly GCA_035578155.1). Lineage (NCBI taxonomy): Eukaryota > Metazoa > Arthropoda > Insecta > Neuroptera > Myrmeleontidae > Brachynemurus > Brachynemurus nebulosus. The sequence goes on from JAPWDM010000003.1 coordinate 76,009,960, forward strand.
GCAGCAGAGACAGCCTTCATGTACGAACGTGGATTATTAAACGTCACTCGTCCAGATCCAATTGGATATTTGTATTTGTCAGTATCAATTCCTGCGAAAATTTTTGTAATAGGGTATTTGATTACATAAATTATAAGTACGTATCGGACATTTTTCGAATCAAACAACATCGTGTTTTGTATGTGCAGGCAGATAGACAGATAATATGTGTGAGTTGTATATATATGTACGTTTTATCAAAATATTCGTTTTTATTCACATGAATCACATCAAGTGCGATACACCTGCATACACAAAACACGAATAATGTTTGATTTAAAAAATGTCCGATACCTGATTTGAAGAATACTAAATAATGTTGGAATAGGGTACTTGATTGAAGTTACAAAAATATTCTAAAGCATTGTTTTTCCATATCAGTTAAGTGATTTTTTTATTTTCGACAGATTCTGTAAAAAATCATCAAAAAAAAGTAACCCTTCAATTTTAAATGAGAAAAAGGCGGGAAAAACACCTCGCTATAATGACTTCACAGTTTGAAGGAACTAAACGTCAGTGTCAATATTTATAACCTCAAAACTTTGATTATATTCATAAAATGTCAAAGTAAAAGCAAGTATTTATTAGAATTCTGGTCGATTATTATTACTATATATATAAGCTAATAGAAATATTCAAAAGAAAACACAATTTCACCTCACCGATGAAAATTATCAAAATCCACATATCTAGCTACAAAATGTTACGTCATATTCAAGAAATGACGCGTTTTCACTAATTTGATTATTTGTTGAAAAATGGCGATTTTCAAAATAAAATTTCTAAACAGTTATCAAATTTTTTTATGTTTCATCATTAAAATTGGACATATGTAATGATAATGCATAGAATTATTTAACACTTGACACAAATTTTAAATACAGTCAAGTACCGTATTATAAAAATTTTAATAAAATAAAATTGAAGTGGCTGACATCACGGCTCAGTATTGTCAAAATTTAATGAAACTACAGTAGCGAGGTATTCCAACTTTTGAAGAATGTTTTTTTACCATTTTAATTTAAATTTTAGTTACTGAAAATTTTATGCATCAAGCCTATTTTTTGGTCAATATTGAGTCGTGACGTCAAACAATATTTTAACGGTGTAATTTAGAACTAACCTGCATAAACGACCCCTTCAAAAAGATCATTCATAATTTTTGCTAAACCTTCCGCGTTTAGCATACCATGTAGAGCGCCTACAAACACGGTCTTAGTCGGATCCAATTTTTGTGAACTTGATTTGACGTAGTTTGAATCATTTAAAAACCATGGGATAACTTGCGCCTCCTTGGCTTTCATACGTTTCGACGAAATTTTGTAGTACCAGCCATTATTGAAATCGTGAGTACAAGCTTGTAATAGAGCTTTTACATGCTTCTCCGATTCAAAAATGATGTAAACATATCCCTTCGGTTGACTGGCTTGCTTGTCTTTACCCGGCCATTCAACGCGGATATTTCCAAATGGTTTAAATGTCTGGATTAGAGATTGTTCCGTGATATCCCACGGGACTCCACCAAGAAATACCTAAATAAAAATATGGTAAATTCAAACAATATTGTTTTCTCGTATTAAGAAGGCTATAATAATAATTACCTTTGACGAATAGCCAGAGATTTTTTGAGATCGTGGCGGAAGAACTCCACTCCAAGTACAGGTAGCGTCATATAAGGCTACAAAACACATTGAGACATTGTTAGTGAAAAAATTTTCACATTTTCTAATCAAGGATTTTCACAAAATAACTCGTTCAAATGTATGTTATATACTTACAAGCTGAGCTTCTATGAAAACGGGCGGCTCTGTCTAAAGAAGCACCTTCCAATTGTGAGGCTTGTGTACTATTTGTAAGTAAAGAACTTATCGATGTGTTCAATGTCTGTAAAGTCATCTTAAAGTTAGAAAAACAAAATGGCGACAATAGAAGATGCAAAAAAAAACTTACGTTATTCAAGGGCGTTGAAGTTGACGGCGAACAAGAAATATTGGTGGCCGTCGAATTTGGATAGTGCAGCAAAGAATTTAAAACTGACGTTGGTGGCTGCTGTAAATATTTTAACGCGTGAATTGCTTGTAAATTTTGTAAATTTGTTAGCTCCAATTCAGTAGTCGGCATATATCCACTGTTTCCAGTGATGGCTTGATTCAAAGAAAGACAATTCTAAAAATCAAAATACAAATTACTTATTGAACTCGAAAAAATATTTCGCTTAGACGTACCATCAACTCATTTAAACTACCATCCAAACTGGAAACACCGGACACGTCAGAATCGGCCGGCGAATTCGAACGTGAATTTTGTGTTCCTAATAGGAGTGCGGCATGTTGTTCCAATCCAAGTCCGGTTGGGCTTCCTCCACTGCTACTACTTTCACTGTACGAAGAGTTTCGAAACGATCTGTCCGGGAAAAATTGTGGCGACGACGGAGTTGAACTACTGAATGAACTATCCAAACTGCGTCGCATCATTCGATTCAAATCAATGTTCAAGCCCGACGATGGCGTGTTAAAATTTGGTTCATCAAACTGAAATTGATTAAGTTCATTTTTAGAGATTAAACAGATTTTTGGTAATAGCTCCAGTTAATCAAGTTTTTTCAATGATAGCGGGGGTATGGTGATACTTGAGTCTGGGATTGTGATAGAGATCTATTTTGAAGTTTTTAGAAGGCTAATATAACCTTCGCTAAAATTTATTTGTATGTACTAGAGATGTCGATTTTAAATCGATTAATCGAAGCTTAAAAATTCGATTCTTTTTTCGATTTTTTTCATTTGAATTGATTCATGAATCGATTATTAAAAGTAAGAGATCGATAACCGATTTTTTCAAAAATAACTTCATTTTAATAGTAATTCCACAAAGAAACATGTGTTAAAATGAAACACCAAAAACTCTATTGTTAATTGTCACTTTTTACTCGTTATATCAACGAACCCCTCCTATGGCTCTATATAAGTCAGACTATTAATACAAAAGGAAGGAAGAGACCACCTATCTGTGCAAACGACGATCCCTTTCCCACAAAAGCGACTTATTTAGAAAACATTTTTTTGTCAATTTGTTTGAAATTTTTGAATAAACTTGGTTCAATTCATGGTATTCGTCCTACATATTCAATTGCCTTATTTTCTATAATTATAATTGAAAAGTTAACTCATTCATCGCCTTTACAAATATAATGTAAGGCGTTTTTACACTATATTACCGATATTACCTATGTACTATCAAGTAAGTCCTTCAAACAAAAATTATCAGCTAATTTTATTAAGCTTTTCAAAATTTCGATTTTTTAGATCGATCTCACAGAATCGATCTTTTTTTGGCCGATTTTTTTTTGAGTCGATTTTTTTGATTTCGATTTAAATCGATCCAAAAATCGATCTTTTCTTTGGAGAATCGACATCTCTAGTATGTACGCACAAAAGTGTCAGCACGATAACTCTGGGACGAAACTAATTCCTTAAGACGAGATGCTGTATCCTTAATGAGTTTTTTTTTTTTTACCGATACTGGTACAAATGTGATAATTTTATTCAAATTGATTTGTCTATTACGGAAAATTTGAAATTAGATTTTCCGTAATATATGACATATTACCATACAATACAAAGAAATATATAAACAATGTTTATGAAAAAATGTCAAAACAAATTTAGAACAATCCAAATTGGGAAATAGTCAAATTGTCCTATAAATTGATATGAATTATTATTGGTGAAACAGCACGGTAAAGTCTGCCAATAGCTATAATAATCAATGGAGCGATTCATGAGATCTCTTGCCTTCCGCTCGAGTACTACGAGTAGCGTACGAATATTGGGAAGAGACTATAGAGTCGTGTCAAGCTCATACAGCTCGCACTGCCTACACCAACAACAGTTGGCAAATTTCCTAATTCATTTTATCTTCGCCATCGAAAATCACAACAAAAAAAAAAACCATCATCATTCCATCCCGCTCTTTTGTATACAAATCTTCATTTCACAATAACAAACAATATGGTCTACGACAAGGACTAGAGCTAATTTCAGTTTAAATATCCTTCCTTCTTCCTATTTACTGGCGTACGGGAGTTACTCTTTATTCAATTGAAATTTACATTTTACAAAAGTATTTTGTACAGCTACTTATTTATTTTAATTTCAATATTGTGCCAATTTCTCCTATTTAATGGAATCATTTTAATGGCCTCTATGTATGTGCATAGTTTGTGTGTTTTATCATCGTCTAATTATTGTCACATTACAAAAGGACTAGTTATTCAATATTTAAAATAATAAATGCATCTACCCCCCCCCCCCTCCACCTTAAAACTTGACAGAACAATGATTTTTATAGCGACCGACGCCATTTGATATTAATAATGAATTGAATCGGGTCACACCAAGACAAAATTTAAATAGTACTTTTTAAGGATAGGCTGCTACGAAAAAATTGAAGAGGTGGATTCCAAAAGGCGCTAAGTCATTTTTTGTCTAATGTGAGATTTTTGTTGATGCAGAATGTTCAAGTCCAGCTCTACACGATTTCCGTAGTACCACCCTTCAAAATGAGCTTAGTCTACTGTAAAATGAATGATGAAAAATGGAATGTTTTCCAAAAAAACGCTAAGTCAGTGACAGTTTTATTTCAAAACGCTCTAAGTCAAATTTACTCGTAAACCATTGCATTTTTTTTTCCAATAATAGCTGCTATTTTTTTCCAAATTTGCTTGTAGACAGATTTTCTGTTATGTCAAACACATGAAATAGCTAATAATGCACTGTTTAAAATGTTTCTTGAATAAAATATATCTGTATTTAAACAAACTAAGTTTATTTTAACCAACTCAACCCAACTTTTTAAAGGTTTTTTTTTCAATATAATCTATTGAAAATTATATGTACAAATAAGAACAAATAAATAACATCAATAATAATTATTATCTAAGAACTTGAAAATAATTTAAACAGATTACTACATTTGCCTACCTAGATAGTTTTTTACATTTCCTGAAAAATTGCAAAAAGTGACTTAGCGCGTTTTGGAATCCACCTCTTCAATTATGAAAACCAATAATTGGAACCAACAAAATTGGACTGATTTTGGAATAAAAAAAATTCCATTGAAGTTTTATGATGTTTAAGAAGAAGATTGTTGAGAAACATGCATTATAATTTGGCGGGAAAACTTAGAAAATTACAATTCAGCACAAAAAAAAATTTCCAATATTTTAATGAATATTTTCAGACTGTACACAAAAGTTAGACCCAATTTTTTTTATTAGACAATGAGGGCATAAAACTGACAGTTGACTAAGACTGTGGCACACTGCGCACACTTTCAAAATTTGAACGAAATCGGATAATTATAAGATATCAGAATTTAATGGTTTCACATTTGCATTCGTGCAATGGCTATCATTTCTCTGATTGCAATGAAATTCAATGGGGACTATCGACGAATCAATCTGCGTTATTTCTGAAAATTTCATCAAAACTGATCGAATAATTCCGGAGTTATGTTCGTTGGAAGATTTTTTGGATAAAAGGTGGAAAATGCGAGTAGAAATTGTTAATTAGGAGTACAATGCTTCCGCTACCTTGGCGTACCCGGAAGTAAATACTTTTACTAATAATTTAGAAGTTATTGAGAAATATAAAAACTAAAACTGCTTTCAATCGTTTCCATGTAAATATATAACATAATAATCTATTATTTACCCACACTGTATATAAGCGCTTAATTCGCATTTGCAAATATTTTAATACGTAATTTAATTCATTTCGACAAAAAATTGTCAAGTTTCGATTATTTTGATCTTACTTTTTTTTAAAATAAATATAAAATAAGGCCCCAATATAGAATTTTGAACATTTTTTATGCAAATGTACACAGTGTTCCAGAAACAAAAACGTTCATATAAAAAATATGTCAATTTAATTATATTTTAAAATTTTGAATAAAAACTTGATGAAAATTATTGTCAAATTAAAAAAATTTACCTGATAATTTGGGAGAGGCGATGAACTAAATGGATATGATGAATTACCAAGAAGTGTCCCTCTTGGTGCATTTAATCCAAATAAATCTGATATGGACATTATTGGTTCTGAAACAAAAAGACGAATTATATTAAAACATTATCAAATTATATTTTTATTTAAAATAAAGCAATCGGAAACCTTTATTACGATCTTTTTTATTAACAAAATTAAATTAAAAATGCTGAGATGGTATTCTCAAATATATTTAAGAATACTAACAATGTCAACTGTTTAATTGCGTAGCAATAATTTAATTGAGAATTTTTCTTTTATTTTTTATTAATAAAATTCTGTTAGTTTTCACAAAACCTACTAATTTCATATAATTAAAATTTGGAATTGGAAAATTAATAGTATCTTTTCGCAATAGGTGTCACTAATGTTGTAAAAACGATAGAGATGATAGAGATCGTTATTTTTATTCGTTAAAAAAAGAATTTCAAAATGAATCGCTTATGTAATCTGTATGCAAATAGTCCAAAACACATTTTTATGGGTAAAATAAATAAAAAAGAGATATTTGCATTATTATTGCATCGCAAACGATACGTGTGTATTAGTCGACAATATAAAATTCAAATGCATAATAAAAATATGTATAATACTAATAAATTATGAATATACATATAAAATGCCTTTTTTTGTCAAATAATATTATGTATAAAGATAGTACATAGTAAGAATATGGAGTAACATAAGTCGAAGAGGTTTAGTTTGCCGAAACGATTTGTTTGTATTTCTGCAATGCAGGATCATAAACCAACAATCTAGTGTGTATGTGAATGAAATGTTGACGATGTAAGTCGGTTTTGCACAGAGTCAACAATGATGATTCAAGTAGTTTTAAAAAAAGACATCCTCTTTTGATTTTGCAATTGCTAGCAACATAAACCATAACCCGAAAACGAAAAAAATTATGACAATGACTTGTTGTATTCGTCTTTTTTTGTGGTGATCTTGTCGACTCTTTTATTTGCCCATAACAATATTATACGCCCCTTTAACCAATTTCAAAAGGAAATAATGTAGACATTTTGGCAATCGAAAAAATCAACCTTTTAACGGTTGAACTCCTCGGTTCAACTTGTTAACGTTTGAAAGACTTTACGTTAAATATTTGTTTCGATATTTTCTAGAATTCGATTATTTTCCAAGATGATATTATAAATTGATTGTTCCCATTCCATCACGCGTTAAAAAGCCATTAGATTTAGTTGGAATGTGTGCACGACAGGGGAGGGCGGAACAGGCTGGAAAGGGTATTATTTGCAATAAAGTGCAGTATCTTAGTGTGAGATATAGTTATGTTGACTTCCTCTTAGGCTCAACATAGAATCAACAATGAAATAATAAAGTTATTAGGGCACTCCTTTAAGTTGCGATCGGAATTGCTAACGGAAAACGATACAAAACGCTTCTGATGAAAAATTTTCAATTTATTATTACTAGCTGTACCCGCGACGTCGTTCACGAATAAAATCAGTGAGAAGTATATAAGTATAATAATTATAAAGCATTTGTATAGAACAATAATTTTGCGTAATGCATGCACATACATGCTCGAAATGTTTTTTCTATTTTCTCGTGGGAATGAGACATTTTCCCGGAGTAAAAAGTACCTTAAATGTTGACCTAGGTAATAGGTTATCGCCACACCAAATTTCATAAAAATCCGTTCAATAGTTTTTGCGTAATGTGTGCACAAGCTCAAAATGGTTTTTCTATTTTCCCGTGGAAATGAGACATTTTCCCGGAGTAAAAAGTATCTTAAATGTTAACGCAGGTAATAAGTTGTCGTCACACCAAATTTCATTAAAATCCGTCCAATAGTTTTAGCGTGATGCGTGAACAGACAGATAAAAATTTTAAAAATCGCTCTACATCGATAACTATTTACAGTACCAATACAATTTTCAAAAAATATTCCATGTATAGAAACGGTCTCGTTACAGTTTTATTATATGTATAGATAAACGGATTTCAAAATTATGAAAGAACTGAACTGCTACGAATTTCTAAATTTTGACTGTAGAATAAAATGGCGTGTAAGACCTGAATATGAATGTTACCAAGAAATAAGAGAAGTCTCTCTAATAAGGATAAGTTTTACTGTATTAATATCCATATGTGTACATATATACGTATGATGATAGGGACGGACAACCCCCATTACGAAATTTATTTTCCTAGACAACATTATTTTACAGAATTGCATCGTGGATTATGATTACATGAAAATGAAGAGTGGGGGGAAACTGAGGATGGGAAAAAGAATATACTATTCTTCTCCATAGTATTATAGAATACTTTTGAATGAATTACGCGTACTAGATGCGATTCCAGACAAAATAAAAACACAACTTTTTTTCTGCTATATTCATACATATTTATTGCCAACTTTGACAATTTTTAATTAATTTTTGTATATGAAATTGTTACAGACAAATAAATATATTTTTATTTTATTACTATTATACACTGTACACATATTTATAGTCAAATTGTTTATTTGATTTTAAATTTATGGATTTACTTGAAAATAGTTCATGCGAATAATTTTTGTTCAAATTTTGTTTTGTTTCTATTTTTCTGAAACTGTCAAACTAAAAAAAAATATAAATAATTTATTGATACAAACCAATTTATTTCGAAAACTGCACAATTAAATTCAAAATATTTAAATTTTAAACAAATTTATTATTTATTTTATTCTGGATTGTTGTTATGTTGTAACCGTGGTAGTATATAACTGACAATCTTTTTTGAATATGATTTGTAGATGTCACTACTTTTCTAAGTATTTATCATGGAAGAAGGAGAGGTATATAATATTGTAAAGGAAGGAGCATTTGCCAAAATACTGATCAACATATTATGAATATTAAACGTGCGTATTATGAATGACGTCATTTTGTCAACAAACAGTAGCGGTGTTAATTTAATTAAAACATTGCCATTGCTTTTAAAACAATATATTTAGTATATTTTTATTATAATTGTGATTTTTATATAAAAACAAAAAAATTAATTAATTATTTTTAATATCTTTTCTATTTAATTCAATAATCAACTCCTTAAGAATGCTGTTCGACTATTTTATCAATTAATTTTTCGAATTCTTACTTGTCTACTAAATTATTGCATTTTTTAACGCTGCTTAAAGAATATTATAAATTACTATAAACTCAAAACAAAAATTGCTCAAATTAATCGATTATTTACAATTTATAACTATTTCTTTAAAAAGATTACGTTTTGGTTTATAATTTTCCATCACTAATAAGACATATCTTTTTGATAAAAGTAGACACAAACATAAATAAAACTATATGTTTATTAAATTATCATTTTATTAATAAATAAATAAATACAAACAAAATACATAATCTTGAAGTTAAATTTTTATATGCTCATTAATTTTACATATAAGACGCTACTGAAATGAAGGGTCCAACTAACCTATATTTTGATTTTTACATAATTTTATTTTTTACAATATTTTTAAAATTTTTGTCGTTATTATCACATATTTTAACTAAAAAACGAATTCCTTATTTATGTAGAATGATTCCTTTTTCGATCTTTCCTTTACTTTGTGTAATGTCAAAATTGGTATTTTTACGCTTATTATAAACCTGTTTTTTTAAATGAAAAATTTAGAAAAATTAACAAATTTTCGCTAGAAATGGTTGCATTTATTGATAAATACAATATTTACTTACCCAAATATTATATTTACGATGTATTGCGTTATCTAATATTTTTTTAAATTTAATTTTTTGTAGGACTGGATGTTTAGTGCTTATTTGCACGTGTTATCGTGTATATTTACTCTTTTGTTTTTATTTTTTGTGGTACATTCAAAGGAATATACGTATTCATTCTAACATATCATATTATATTATATCTTGTCTCTCTCTTAAGAAATGGTCTCCATCCATATTCTTCTATATCAATGGTATTTATACATTCAAAGAAATCTGCAGGTAAAACGATGTAGTTTTTTCAGTGGCGTAACATTTTTTTTTTTTTTTTCAGAGAAAAAAACAGGAAAGTATAAAATTTTTATCTTTTAGCTATTTTTATTTTATTTGAAAATAAATTATCCGAAAAGACAAATTTTTTCAAATAAATTTGCGTTGTCTCGACTACCTAAACAACACGAAAATGATAATATTATTACATAAGCTTGTAATTTAAAAGGTCATTAATTAAAAGTTGTTTGTACTAGTGGTTTTGTTATTACAAAAGACTGGATAAAGCTGATTTTACAGTGGAGAGTTTAGTGGTTTATTCTATAACTATATTTAAATGGGGGATAACACTGGCCGTAGTTAACAACATATACAACGGGGGTAGTACATTGTTGGAGGTTATTATCTACAGAACATATAACAACACTATCTATGAAAACATTTGGCACCAAAATACGTGGTGGTATATGTATCAAAATAATAATATTCATATTATAAATGTGTAGAATGGCCTATGATTATTATATCAAGAGCCTACTGTACAGAATGTTTGAAATTTAGAACGCGGAACAAACGTTTTAAAGGCAAAAAATGAAAATGTTACACCAATATTTTTTAATTGACGACGCAAAGATAACTTCTAATTTTATCACCGAAGTGCGAGTAGGAATCTGCGTCGCCAAATAATTTTAAAATCAACAGAAAAGTTTTAAAAAATACATTATGTTGGTCTAAGATTTTCTTAAGTATCATGGTGTATAGGCAAATAGCATTACATATCCGTTTCGTCAGTTGTATGCTTCAAACTCTTGTAACTTGCCAGTGGCGGTTCCTAAATGTACATTTTAGTTACTTATATTATATGTATGTATTTATATTATTCAACTTGAGTTATGTTATAGTTTATAGCTCGTTTTGGTACACTCTGTGATTGTAATGTATAGTTATGAGCTTAAATATTAATACAACAGTATTAGTCCACAGTGTTTTATATGCTGTTTGCTCTTTGTCGTAGGCTTTGTCGTATTTAGTTACATATAGACTAAATTGCATTATTATTGGGTCATCTGCATAACAATCACTATAAAGTTGAATTATAAAAGACCTTGTAAAATATTTTGTACATAATATTTTATAAATAAATAATAAAATTACAGTGAAACACCTTTAATTAATTATTATTACTGAACGCCTATACTTTGAGCCACAAAAAAATTTTCCAAATTTCGGGCCTTACCCAATTTAATAGACACTGTCGTTTTTTAAAAACTGTTCTTGATTTTTTTAACTCATACAGAAAATAAAATCATACGTACACGTTAAAACGACGAACGAACTTCTCTACCTGCTCCAATACTACAACTTGTCGGTACCTGCTTGCTGTGAGATTTCTGTTATCTAATTTATTTGTTGTTATAACACATAAGACGTAATTATTTTGTTTATAGTCATTGTCGTTTTGTTTGTATTGAAATAGTGTCCGTTAAAAGGACATCGATGTATGATTACGCGATGTTTTTTTTTTAAAGATTTTGTACTTCACATATAAAAGTTTTCCTAATTTTTCTAAAATTTATTAAAGATATGCATGTTATAATTGATTTATTCAATGATTATGATAATGTGAAAGATGATTACAGCTGTTTGACTTGAGACGACATAATACTGAAGTTTTAATATATTGAATCGAAAACTAAAGAATGCGTTTCGAATGACTTAATAAAAGATTAACAATTTATTTTGTGGAAATAAATTGTTAATCAGGAAATAACTACATATCTATAGGAATATTTATGACTGAGAAATTTCACATTCTGTAAAGTCACACATGTCCACTGACTCATAATAGTTCATAAATTAATTATTTGAAACACATGTTTTATGATACAATTGATGTATTTATCTATTTTTTAATTTTTATAACGAAAATATGCTTTGATAAAAAGATTAAAAAAATTAATAAATATTTACATTAAAAAATTTTTCCAAATCCAATTTTTTTAAATATTTTGTTCGCTTTTGTAGTATTGTTATGTAAAAAAAATGTTTTTTGCAAATAAACTAAAACTCTCCATAAAAAAGTCCATCCGTCAAAACGACGTCGATGTATGATTAACGTTTCTCGTAGACCAACATATGATTCTAGGGTTAACAAATTAAGAATTAATTTTAACTAAAAGCAAAAAATATTTTATACTGAAAAATTCTAGCTATTGACTACACCAAATCTTGATTTAATGCGTGTTTAACACACACTTGGCGATTTTTTTTTTATTTACATAAACGCAAAAATGACATACTTTTCACACTTAATGAAATAGAAGGTCAAAATTTCCATGATTTTTTCTTTTAATTTAATATACACATATATTAATTATTATATAACTTTACACAAAATAAAAAAAAATTACCAATATCATCTATCGTTTAGATAATACACAGTTTATTTTAACACACTAGCATACTAGAGACGCCTATAATATTACGATGACTGCGTAACGAATTATTTAAGGAACAAAGAATATTGCATACAGTAGAGCTGTTTTGAGTTGTTTCGATTCCAATTATTTGAGAAATTAACATAGTACACACCTGTCTGTCATACGTCAAAAATTCAGTTAAACATTAAAATTCATTAATTCGAATTGCTGAGAGTAGAATTTGACCCTCATAGTCAGGATTTACACTAGGCACAGGCGGCAAAATTTGGAACACGTCAATTCGTCACTTATTTTTTGATAGGAAAAAGCAAAAAAGTGGACAAGTTAACAAGAAATTTTTTTTTTAAATTTTTATCGGGGCGGCATTTTTCACAGTGCCCCGGGTGGCACTTAGGGTAAATTCGGCCCTGCTCATAGTACATTTTTAGTAACGTTTTTTTCATTTTTCATAAAATTAAAAAAAATTTAAATTTTTGAAGGTATTTGGCGCGAAAAAAAAAAAACAGTTCTAATTCTTATCAAACATTAAATTTTTGGTTTGAATATTTTTCAATAATTACCTACATGAAAAATTAATTTTATGAACACGAAAAAATGAACAAAAATTTTCTAAAATTTTTCCGGGTCAATTGAAATTGTTTTAAGTAGTTGTTACATTCATTAGAATTACAAAAATGTTATAAAATATATAAAAATATAATTGACCCAATCTCGCCAGTGAAAAATTATAAGTTCAAAACACTGTATGTATACATATGTATAAGTAAATGTAAAAAAAAGAGTTAATCTATAGCTAAAGCCAAGTTAGCTGTATCCATGCTATTGCTATCATAATAATAAGCAACCAATATAATTCATTTACGCTTCAAAGTGTTAGCATTAATTAGATAGCTCGTGCGCGATTAAATATAACATATGAATATCGTATCAGAATTTAATTCAATAACTAAACAAGTACGAAACGATTTTTATTATACAGTAGAGCACCAGTTTTGTCAAGAAAAAGTAGTCTCCAAAAGTGGTGCTTGACAAAAGTGATGCTTTTTGACCTGGGGCGATTCACAAATGTCGTAGGATTATGTTTTGAATTAAAATTATGTTTTTTTAAATATTAATAAAAGAAAAAAAGAAGTGAAGAATTAAAAATTATTTAGGTAGGGTAAAAGCCCCGATTGTGGAACACTATTTTTAGGTATTTCATCAAACTTGCTTACAAAAATTAATAAATGAATTAAACACCCATTTTTTTTTCTTAATAAGCATGAAACCAAGTTTTTTTAATCCAATGAATATGTTTTTAAGAAAATATAACCCAAAAATTTTGATTTATTAATGTTTTGTTTTATAATTTGTTGACATCTATAAAAAAACAGACAGAATATATTAACACCCTTTAAAAAATCAGCACATTGACACCTAAAAAAGAACACGTATGTACGAACATGAGATACATTACATACCATTCACATACATATTTTGCCATCTTTTCACTCTATGACATAGAGTGACATCTAGTAGTAAATAGAATGTCAAATTAAAAAATATAGAATGGTTTAAATATTCGATAAAATAAACGACCAAAATCACAGAATATACCAAAATACTATATTTTGTTTCGCCATCTATGTATTTTGGTAAAGTTCTAATCAATTCTAGACTAACTTATCAAAATGGCGACAATTTTTCATTATTAATAAAATTTTGCAACTTTAAATCAATATTTTTTTATTTATCAATTGACGATACGCTCCGAAATAAAAAAAATATTAAAAATTTTACGATTTTAAAGCAGTAAGGAAATATTTTAGACTCAAAAAGAAATTAAAACTATTTATAATATAAATTTTTAGTTACTTTACGTACATGATTTTAGTTAAATACAGAGGTTATATTGTGTACTGAAAGAAATACACATATATATAAATTACATTTAAACCGAATAAAAAGATGATTTAGCTCTTATAATCTCTTAACTGGACTAATAAAAATTATTTGTATAGTTTTATTGCGCTAACTTCGAAAATTAACTGGAAAATGTTGAAATTTATAAGGCATGTGTTTCGATAAATAAGCATTGATCAAACGCAAAAGAGACACATTCAGCAAAAATTGTTTAATATATATATGTATTTCTTTAATTAAGTAAAGAAACATTAAATGTGAGATGAATTTAAATTGAAAAACAATCATTCTATTAATAATAATTTTTATTATCAGACGTTTCTTTCAGAAATAACTTCATTAAGATATAAATGTCAAAACTGTTTTTCTATTGGATCGCGTTCCACAAACGGGGCTTTTACCCTATCTCAGAAAATATTTTTTCATTTGTCGTTTTATTAATTTGCTTTGATATAATTTAGTTTACATTTTACGTACGATAAAAACCGCCTCAGAACAGAATACATATAGATAAACATTCTATGTACAATAACTAAAATCTACATTCCCACGCTTTGAGGTCTGTTGTTGTTTGTCACTACTATTATCGGTATATTTATTTGTTTCTTTTGATAAAATCATGCGTCATGGTCTGTTGCACATGGATTTAATATTTATGTACTTGACATTTTTGATGCAACTTTCCAAAAGTGATATTGACTAATTTGATGCCCTCAAAAATTGTAATCGTCGTGCTTTTAATTTGAACACCACTGTACGAATGTAATTGGAAGTTCTTATTTTAAATCAACAAGCAGAACCGGATCTAGGGGGTGGGGGTTGGCAGGGGCACGTGCCCCCTGCAAGTGTTAGGGGGCGGAAAAGTGCAAGTTCGGGGGCGCCAAAATGTTGAATTTGAGGTTTTTTTGCTCATTACTTGTTTTTTGCAAGGATTTTTGAATTCTGAAATTTGAATTTTTCTCGGGAAGGGCGCCAACAATAAAGTTCCCCCCCTCATAATAATTGTAGGACCGGCCTTGTCAACAGGCCAAAAGTTACAGGAAGAGGGAAGGACAAAATGCCTCATTTTGATAAAACAAGATATCCTCTTTGCAAAAAGCTACATTAAAAATTGATTTCTTGAGAAATTATCCACAATACAATAAATTTTACTAGTAAAACTCGCATGGTTGACGTATTTGTCGATAAACGAGCCCACACACCAGCGGGGTGCGCAATTTAGCTTGCAATTATTCACTTATTGAAATAAATAACTGGCATATCAGCAAATTATTGTAATTTTTAACTAAAAATACAAAACAACCATGAACGTTTCTTCTTCAGTACGGTATTTAAAATCAGAATACGTAGATATTAATGGTCAAGTAAAGTACGTCCATCTGCTGTCTATCCGTCCGACTATTGCCTACTACTGTTCACCTTTTATTAAATAATACATTTTTTTTAATATTATGTATATATAATAAAGAAGTACATAAGCATAATATGAAACACATACCGGAAATAGCTAAATAAGTTTTTGTATTTTAATAATATATATTATTTTATTAATTGATATGCTATTAAGATGGGTAAGCTTCGATTCAAAAACTACTAGTTTTGGTCTACTGCCGCCACTGAAATGGAACAAGCAGTTTGAAGTTTATCTAAAGACCTCTTACGGTTGAACACTAAAAAATCTTTTTGTTTTTTATATGGTTAAAATTGCTCCCAAAGTGCTCCTTTGAAATCAATAATTACCCGTTATTTAAGTTATCGGAATCTCCCAAAATAATACTTTTTTATATAACTCCTTGACGTCAATAAATTGCTCCCAATTTGCTCTATTTAATTTAAAAGCTAAACATTAATTTTTTTGAACAATTCTGGTCCATTTCAGTTAAGTTTCAGTTTTCTTGATTTTATCTCTTTCGTTATTGCATTTACGTAAATTTTAAATTTGCAGTTTGTTTTTAGAAAAGAATAGAAGATTGATTTGTTTCGAATATAAGAATTATTTAATTTTTTAACGAAAACTCATGATCAATTGTATCTGAAATGAGGTATACTAAAATGTTTTGTTTTTTTTATAATGTTATTTAACTGCCGAAATTCAATTATCCTTAAATATATGCAAACGTTTTAAAGAGTATGTTAGATTGCCTATACGTTTTAATAAGACATAACCTAATTCTAGATATTTTTTATTTCAATATATTTTAATTATTATTCAGAAAAATTAATATTTAACTTTTAAATTAGATGGAGCAAATTGGGAGCAAATTTTTGATATAAAGTAATTATATAAAAATGCATTAAATATTTGACAAGATTTTGATAATTTAAATAGTAAAAACAAAAACGTTTTTCTGTTTGTAAATAACTAATTAAATAATTAGGTTTCAGATGGAGCAATTACTGATTCCAAAGGAGCAATTTGGGAGCAATTCAGCCATATTAACAAACAAAAAATTGTTAACAAACAAAAAAATTATGTCAACCTGTTACGATATGAATTGTTAAGGTGCTTTTTTAGACAACTGTACAGATGATTTTATTACATACATATTTTTAGTACAGTTATATTAAATTAATAATTAATAAATGATTTTATTATAAACTAATTAATAAATTAATTGTAAATAAAAAAAAAATTTACCATAAAGGTCTATGAACTTGAATTAATTCTTTCGGATTGTCTTTTAAAATATAATATACATCAAAAATCGGTAAAGTGTAAAATATAAATTCTTAAATAAGTAATTTATAATTCCCCTTGTTGTAGTTGATATTAAAAATTAATATATTATTTAAATAATAAATGTTTCAGAAAATGATTTTAAAAATATTAAAATACATAGTAGTACTAATTTTTTTTATACTTTTTTTTTATAATTACAATTAATCATAATAATAAATAATTAAAAATATACCAAATTATAAATACTTATACCAGATTTTAATTGCTGAATTAATGATACATTTGCACATATGTATCGAAACAGTGGCGGTGCATGAAATAAAACATTTATTCTTACCTTCTTGTCTGTGATTTCTGTTTGATCCTCTGAATGACATAATATCGGGCGTTTCGGTTAGTAGGGAATTTATGGAATGGTGCTGCAATATGTCTGTACATGTACTATCAACGCTATCTGGTGTATTGCAATCCACTTTTGGATTGGGTAATGTAATCTGAAAGAAAACAAAAATTAATTTTTTTTATGAATATTAGTCGAAAAAAATGATTGTGGGAAGATATTTTTGAATACTTTAGATTTGTGTCTGTTTATACAAGAAATATTTTTTTACGGCTGCATCTTGAATTCTTTCCCGGATTCGCTAAATGATTTTATATTAAAATAGTCTGTATCTTACTATCATCTTGCTATGAAACATAAAATCAAGAAAGAAGGAAGATAAGATAAAAATGACTTAAGGTCCCTCTTACTGTAGTTAAGAATCAAATACCTTTACTTAATTATAAAGGGATCAATATGATATTTGATACATACATATAACCAGGGCTGGATTAACCCTGAGTCCGCCCCTAGGCACCTTGAAAAATGCCGTCCCTACCTTTTGTTTGAAAAAAAGGAAATCTTGAAATAAACGTCAATCACAAATTTTTCTGCCGTGTTTTAAAAATTTGCCGCCCCTTTTACTACCTTTTTTACAAACTTTCTCTTAAAAAAATAAGTGGCGAGCAAAAAAAAAATATTAATTACTCATTTTTCGCCCTGTTTTAAAAATTTACCGCCTCTAAAAATCTCCCGCCCCTAGGCCATGACCTAGGGTGGCCTATTGGTTAAGCTGGCCCTGCATATAACATGTTTTTGACAATTTAACAAATATAATTTTTGTCCGGTTATTTAGATCGATTGAATAGTTGTTATAGCCCGTTCACATTATTCCAGTAGTATTCCAGTCCAGTGATCGAAAACAGCGCTGGAATGTTACGGTAATATGGTGGCCACAGATTTTTAAAGATCAAATTCCCTAACTTTTACAGGTCTTTTATTAAAAAATTCCCTGACTATTTTGTGAAAAATGCCGCCCCTACTTTATCAAAAAGCTAAAAAAAAAATTCTTTATAATTTTTTAATCCTTTTTCTTTCTTAAAAAAAAAGTAAATGACGAGAAAAAAAGAGAAATTCGCGCCTATTTTTAAATCTAATCTCAAAACAAATTAAAAATTGATTGAAGTTTTATACCTAAATAAACAAAATTATGAAAATCAATTTTTTCCAATCTTCTGGTAAAATTCCCAGACTTTTCCCTGACTTTTCTAGAAAGTTTGGAATTCCCTAACATTTCCAGGTTTTTCAGTAATGTGGCCATCATGTGGAATAATGTTGACCGGCACTGGAATGCACTGGAATGTATCCATTCCAGTAAGCAATTCAGTCCAGTGACTGGATTGACGGTCTACTTTTCATTCCAGTTAGCCCATTCCAGCGCCACTGGAATAGTGTAGACGGCCAATCCAGTGCTGGATTAAACGTTGAACAGTGAACAAGCATCGTAAGTTTTTTTGTAATGTAATTGAATGACTGGAATGGAGCATTGAATGACTGGAATAATGTAGACAATATAATGATTCAGTCCAGCACTGGACTGGATTAGCTTACTGGATTACTGGACTGGAATAATGTGAACAGGCTGTTAAGGGGAGGTTTACTTGAGCGTCGTTAAAAAAAATCGATTTTTTTTTTTGCAGAAATTGGTAGCTAATTTTGTGTAGAATATGTTCCCAAAGTGATTTTGCTGAAAGTAATTTAAGGGAAGGTTTATACTTGAGATTTGATCAAAAAATCGATTTTTTTTTTGCCGAAATTGATAGCAAATTATGTGTAGAATATGTTCCCAAAATGATTTTGCTGAAAATAATTTTAAAAAAAAGATTTTTGCACATTAACCGAATCCAGCTTTCTATAAAAGAAAAACTCAAAAAACGTAGTTCACGCAATAATGAGTATTAAATATAAAATTTTGAAAATACGTTTCTTTATATATATTTTATAATATCTTGGAACCACATTTTTGGAACTGGTGGACACGATAACTCAAAAACTAGTCGATCGATCCTGTTTTTTAATTTTTCATTTTAAGATAATTCAATTCTTCGGCACCTCTACCTAAAGTCCGATACACTTTCAATGTTTTTTTTATTTTTAAATTTACTTTAAAAGAGCGAAAAATAAGACAAAAATCGTAATCAAAATTTCACACATCCGCCATTTTTTTTCTTTCAGCAATTTATTTTGATATTATAGGTATAGATGCCGATACTGTTCATATATTTTATAAATCTCTTTTGTTTTTTGATTTCAGTGATTTATTACCGGCGCTAGGATGTCCACCAACAAGGCATCGGATTTTCGGATCGTCACACTGCGCTATCTACAAAATGGACAATTTTTTATATTTTCCCTTGAAAAATTTTTTTTTTGTATAGCTTAATACTTAATATGTGTACAAAATTTGAAATTGATATTTGCTTCCGTTTTTGAGAAAAAAATTCCAGAAAAATACATAGTTTTTGGTCCATCTCAAGTAAACCTCCCCTTAAGTTGCCGTGCACGCCAATTACAAAAATGTTGCTTTGAGAAGTTCAAAATTTTGACAAAGTGTATAAAATTATCCATTACAATATTTGGCGCTATAATCGTCTAATAACTTCGAAAGTATTTGAAATTTTTCGTGGAAATTTTCAGAGAATATTATTGAAATATAATACTTTACAACAGGGAATTTTTTCTAAGGAAATACAGTTGAACGAGCGTTTCGGATAAGTTAAAACTTTTTATTTCGAAATGTTATGATTTTCGTAAAAACGAAAATAGCTTGTATCATTTTAACTGAATCTTATCAAAAAGCTATACCTGCATAGTTTCTAATTTTCTTAGTAGAAGAATATTAAAATTTGAAAACAACGCGGAAAAAGTTATTCAGGAAGAAGAGAACAAAAAACAAAAAGTAAAATAATCAAAACAACTTTCGTTGCTCTGTGACCGACTCATTTCACCGGAGTATCAACCCGTATCATTGACTCCAGCATCAGTACTATCAACTATACTTACATACAACAGCAGAACCGTTGTAATTTCGTTACAATTGACATGGAGACAGTCGCCGACGAGCGTGGACGCTACGCTTAGCGCCTAACTAGTAGACGCGGATCTATCCGTTTGTCGTGGAGCAAACGAACGAAGGTGGTGAACCATTCTGATAGGCCATAGCGAACGTGGCGAACGTAAACATTCATCTGATGTTTAAACACAAACAGTAACACGTGACAACAAACAAACAGAAGGGCGCTCACTCTATTCTATTATTCTCTATAACACACAAACCTGTTGCATGTGAAACCCCCCGTGACGAATAGACGTATACATACGTTTTACAAGAGTGTTGTCAAAGGAAGCATACCATCCGTAGAGAGCCACCAATTTATAAAATACACGGGTATGTACATCGGTACTCATCGACGGACTGACGGGTGCGATATTAACATAATTTAGGTGTACGGGGTGTTTTCAAAAATTTGTACGAATTAAGGACCCGCTCAAACCACGATGGCCATCTTACAGTTTGAATAGAAGTCCTAAAATTTTATTGTACTACTTAATCTCTTAGTCCAGTCCCAAACATTCAATCAAGTAGGTACATAATTTCTGAGCAATTCAAGTCGATTACGTGCTTTGAGAGCGTGTGTCGACACAGCGCAAATAAATACGGTGTTTTAAGAGCGCATAAGAGTCATAAAATTATACACAATAAAATAAACTGACCAGGTACTGTATGGTACTGTATGGAATCAGGTACTATACAGTGCCGTGCCAAAAATGATAATTATTGTCATTCTGTAACTTTCAATTTGTTAACAAAATTTAAATTTTGAATGAAAATTCTAGTTTGTTATTTTACTAACTGAATAAGTAATAATTTACTTATATTTAATAGCTTTATACTGACCACGTAAATCTTAGTTGTATTTTAACGTCTAATTTTCAATATTAGCTCTCAGGTTTTTTGCACGAATAAATTTTTAACGAAAAGATCCAAGTTGCATCCTGTCCGTGTAATTAAAACAAATTATATACCATTAGACAAGTTTTCTCAAGAGTTTCCTCTTAGTATTTTTGACGTATTTATCCTCAAAAAATGCTTTTTTTAAATTATGGTGAAATGTTTGAATTTTGGTTACGTACCGGAGAATAATCAAAATCATACTTAGTTGAGGGGTAGCGGAAAGTCCTTTTCCTGTTAATACCCTTTTGCCTTTACTAATTTCAACCACTGGAACCAATCACTTTTGCTGATATTTTTAATTTCAAATATTATCGAGTGCCTGTGAAACAGTATTAATGTATGGCGGACTTTTGTCCGTATTTAAACATACACCAATATTCATATGTTCCCTTAATGTCCAGCTTTAGCTGATACTTGAACACTCGATATACTTTTGGCAAATGACCAATTCATTATGTTTATTAAAATTCACATAGTGTTTGAAAAATTATGAAATTGGATCGACTGGGACTTGAACCCGGATCTCTTGGTTACCAGTTAAGCGCCTTACCAATTAGACTAATTGGTAAAGCGCTTGGCTGGTAACTAAGAGATCCTGGTTCGAGTCCCAGTCGATCCAATTTCATAATTTTTCAAACACTATGTGAATTTTAATTAATTTTCATTGATATTCATTGCTACACATTTAATACACTACCCGGCGTTTTAACCACTCTACATACTTTTAGAAATGTACATTGTACATCTTTTTGGAAACACTCTGTACTATATAATAAATATTATTATGGACGCGCACGGATAGTTGGGCGCCCGACGTGTGCTCTGGTTAGTACTTATAATAGTACAAGTAGTAGCTATCTATGATTTCTTCACCTTCATCGTCAAAGTCTGTCTGGCTGAGGCGGCTACTCGCTTGTGCTACCATCAAGTAAGTAGTAAATGCTCGCGTTCTCCCCTTCGTTTTACATACATTTATATTAAAATGATGGACGGACGGATGGACAGACAGACGGACACACGCACAATCGGGTCATATTCACAAATTTACAAGAGATTTAATTGTTGAAATATTGTTATAAATGACAATACAAATGTAGTAATGTTCTTTGAAACACTATTTTTGACACAATTTTGAAAATATTATTATAAAAGTTTACTAAAATCTTTCAATGCCTTAAAAACTGGAAGCCGATTATAGGTTTTCAATGTCGGCCTTCTCATTTTTGTTAAAATTAAGCATAACGAACCACTAGAAAAAAAATACCCCTGTCGCAGCATCCTGCGTAACATAGCGAATTTCCGTTTATAAAAATGTTTTTCTCGGAAACCAGTTAGATAGAACGAAGATTTAAACACCTTTCTATGTGATTTTTCCTCCTCTCTCTAATGGTGTAACAAAATGTCACAAAAACTAAATTTTTTTCATGAAAAATGACCAAAATACCATGTTCCAGGCATGGAACATGGCTGGCTAACGAACTAGTCCAACGGTTTGGGACTTTCAATATTTTCACCAAATTTCGTAAAAATAGGACATTTCGTTCGAGAGTTATCGTACGGACACATATATACATACATACAATACATACATATATATATAAATATATATAAATTTTAGTGAATATTATTTTCGGTTTCTAGGGACCTCAAAACAAATTTCTATCATAGTCCCGGATTCAAGTCGTGCCATGACAGTGGCTGTAATAACTGAATTTCCGATTCGAAAATTCGCTAAGACGTTTGAAAAATTATCAAAACTGGATCGGCTGGGACTCGAACCGGGATCTCTTGGTTCCAGCCGATATGTTTTAACCCCTTTAGGACTAATGACGAGCTCAGCTCGTCATACTAATTTTTAGAAAAAATTCAACTGATGAGTGTGCATTGTCGTATATCGATAACTGGAGCCTGTATAGTAAAGAGCGGTCATACTGTAAATAAATTAAACAAAATGTACCAAACTTGCAATGATACTTATAGAGATATTAAATATTTTATCTAAAAAATTGGAATATATGGCAGTACTAAACGGGTTAATGAACATAATGAATTAGTCATACATACCAAAAAAAATCGAGTGTTCAAGTATCAGCTAAAGTTGGACATCAAGTGAACAATGAATATTGGTGTGTGTGTAAATACGGACAAAAGTCCGCCATACATTAATAATGTTTCACAGGCACTCGATAACATTTGAAATTAAAAAAGGGCATTTCGAGACAAACGCGTTTCAAGTTTGTCTCGAAGTTGTTTCAAATCATTATTTCAACAACAATGTGATACTGTGGTGATAATTGATGTGATACGTTCACTGGTTGTGAAAAGACTGAATGTAAAGTGGTATAACATCCCGCCAAAAGGCGCCAATCGATCCACAGAATTTTGTATTTAGACTGAATCCATTGATCCATGGTCGTAGCGACCGAAATATGTAATTCGAATTTCAATTTGAAATTTTGAGAGAACATGCATAACTGTATGTACTTTAAGATAAGACCAAAAAAAAATTGATTTTTTTCAAAATTCTACACTGTGATGGTACCTTAAAAATTAATCTTTGATATCAAGTAAACGGCAATCCCCTGAATATAAATGCTGAGGTGTACAGACAGGAGATTTCTTTCATTTCCTCACTGAGAAGCGATAAATCGTTGCTGCAATATTCAAGCTATCCCCGATTGGTTTAATGATAGAAAACTCTAAAAGTTTTAGTGCCTACTAAACAAATTCTGTGACCCAAATATTTTACTAATTACACTAAATCAAAATACATAATAATATGAATCGATTAGATAAAAATTAATCACAAAAGGAGTAATAAATGTTGGTTGAAAAAAACCGGGGAAATCGAATCCATATAAAACGAGGGTCTACTGTATTAATAAGTTTATCAGTTAATATCAGAATTGGCATCCTCTCAGACATATCCATAAATATTACTTACATTTTTTCGGAACCTTTGCCTTATAAGTATATGATACATATTTTAATTGAATGGTGCTCAGTCAATGGTCACTTCGATTGCACTGATAAAATCCACAAAAATTAAAATTACAGATTTAAAATTAAAAGCCTCTTTAGAATAACCATAAATTATAAAATCATAAAACTCTTTTTATAGGCTAATTAAGATTGCAATAAGTAAATAGAAAAAAAATTGATATTTACTCGAATATTTTATAGACACTACTGTACGTTTTTTTTGTGAATAATTAAAACAAAACTGATAACGAAAAAGTGAATATGAAAATGTGAAAACGACGTTATGGTGACTTATTTACATACTGAAGTTAAGGATTTTAATATGCAAATTTGTTTACATATATTATAAACATAAATAATAGTTCGCGCATGAAATGGTTAAAAAAAATATTGTTTAAATTTTATTATAATTATATATTATAGAATATGTTTGATGGTAAACATAAAAGGGTTGCTTTCAGTAACCTGTTTTTTTATGTAATTTAAATATCCGTACGGTGTACAGCCAGAAGGGCATAATCAAGAAAAAGTGATTTTAAATATTACCATTTCGAAGCAGTATTATTATCAAAAGTTTTACTTTAAACATAGTAGGGTAAAAGCCCTCTTTGTGGAACGGTATCTAATACTGGAACAGTTTTGACATTTACATATTTATTTCTTTAATTAAGTAAGGAAACTTTAAATGCGAGGTGAATTTAAATTGAAAAACAATCATTCTATTAATAATAATTATGGTTATCAGACGTTTCTTTCAGAAATAACTTCATTAATATGCAAATGTTCATAATTAGATACCGTTCCACAAAGGGGGCTTTTACCCTAAATATTATTAATTTTTAATTTTGTTTTTTTATATTGGGAAAAGTATTTTTGTGTGTAGGTACCTCAAATCACGTATAATATAGGTACTCTAAAAAGTTTTATACTGATTTAGCAATATTTGTTATGGGAAAAAAATTCCCCAATAAAACCTTTTCTGGTAGTTCAAACTGATGTAACACCATACTAAAATGGTATTTTATAAATTTTGAAAGAAAAGTATTTTTTTTCAGCTTCTTTTACATTGAAAATATCAGAAACGATTAAGGCGAGACTCGCCAAAAAAACATCAAAAATCGACCATTTTTATTATTATTTTTTTTCATACAAATAAATATTTTATTAAAAAACTAAATATACAACATTGTTTCTACATGTCTTGAGATAACAATTTCAAAAATGAGTTGAGTATAAACGGCTTTGAAGTTGACACTATGAGATTTTTCCACCTTGATGGTTCCTCAGGTTCCGAAATCCCCAGTGAATCAAAATAAAAAAGAATCAAGAATTTTCTGAAAATATACGTAATTATATCGTTATGGCACTAACTAGGATCTAAGAAAAAAATAAATAAAAAATCAGCGACAAATCGCATTTTGAAAATAAATTTTCAAAAATCACCGCTTTTTCTCGACTATAAACAGCCGCCGGTTTTGAAAATATATTACGGAACCAAAAGATTTTAGTTTCTGCCAAAATGACGATATTGAGGAAATAATATGCACTTTGATTTTGTGGCGATATACATGAGGAACCATCTTAAAAAATGTACTTTCAAGAAAATAGCATTTAAAGTTTTTTAGTTAATTTGAATTATAGTAAAGTGTGTGCACTAAAATGCCCATAACTTTTTGATTTTTCATTTTTTTTAAATAAAATTTTACGAGAATATTTCTAAAACCTTAAGGAATATAATTATGAAGAAAAAAAATCGATTTATTTTTTTTAGCGCATCTCCGCTTAAAAGATGACTAAAAGTGAATTTTTAAAACTTCGTCTATCCAATTTTAGAGAAATATTTATGACATCAATTGCAATATTTTTGTGTCATATATCATTTTAAATGTTCTCTCCCCACCCCCAATCCTGTCTATAATATAAATTTTCAGTTAATGACATTTTAGTGGGCGTTCATTGTTTTAGTATTATCAAATTACAATCCACTACGATGATAATGGTTTAACTGTAAAATTATTATCCCAAACATGCACACAAAAACGATTTTTTTTTTAAAAGAAACTGCCCGAATAATCTCGAGTTGACTGTGTTTATAAAGAAATTTGTAAACTACTTGCTTATTAAATTAAAAATACATACATTAATTACGTATGGAAAGAAATATAATATATTATCACGAAGAGAAATTTTTAAATAAGAAATTGAAAAAATAAATAATTTTTTTTTTTTTTTTAAATATTTATATTCATATAACACAATTAAAATTATTAATTTTAATTTTTTAATTATTACTAAATAAGTACATAAATAAAATATCCTATTTTTAAAAATTTTAATTCATAACATTATTGGTATTAGAGAAATTTTAAAAGTTTTCAAAAATGAAATTTAAAAAGCAAGAGGTGAGTTTGACAGATCGACTTCTCAGTATTCAGAGAAGAAAATGGGGTAGCACTAAAAATTAAAATTTTTTTTAAAATTATTTATTTATTTATTTATTTATTTTTTTTTTTTTTTGACCATACAATCCATAATTTACCCCAGAGAGACTTAATGTATATTTCTTTTTGTTTTTAATAGAATTAAAATCATAGGAGTGACCCAAACGAGAATTTTCACGGACTCGCCGCCATCTTTGTAAAGGTAATTTCGAATATACAGAGCAATTTTTAACATTCTCATGAACATTTAAAGTTCCATGAAAAAAAGAAAACATTCTCCATGTCCGATAATGTGTACCTATATGCAAACTGAAATTTCTAATTTATTTTACGGCTAATGAAAATATGCATTGTATTTTTTTAATGGCGAATATCGTGATTTTATAGCATTAAAAAAAAGCCTATTACATACTGTATAAAATATAACAGTAAAGAATATTATTAAACACTCACTTGCAGAAAAGTTGAAAAGAACAGAATTTTTTTATATGACTTACGCAACAAGTTTATAGGTAGGTAGTAAAATTTTTCAAATTCTTTCAGACAATCTATAAATAAAATGTTTCTAATTTCAATTTTAATTTTTCATTTAAAAACTATCTTTGATATCAAGTAAACGGCAACCCCTTCTGAGACTTCTTTCATTTTTCAATTTTGTTAACATAATAAATAAATTAATTATTAAAAAAAAAAAAAAAAAAAAAAAAAATTGAATAAAATCACCTGTACCGGGATTCGATTCCGGTACCCCCACTATCCGCACTCCGATGCTCTGCCGCTGAGTTATACCCATTTTGATGAAACATCATAAATAACTTGATTATATCGTACCTATATTTTTGTCCAAATTTTGGTGGACGACCTTAATATTGTAAGTTTTTAATATTGATATTATATGCTCTACTAGCAGACGAAATTTGATTGAAATCGGTGACGACCATACCGGAACCTCTCCTCGTGAGAAGCGATAAATCGTTGCACTAATTTTCAAGCTATTCCCGATTGGCTTCACGATAGAAAATTCTAACAGTTCTAGTACCTACTGAACAAATTCTGTGACCCAAATATTTTGCAAATTAAACTAAATCAAAATACATAATAATATGGAATCGATTAGATAAAAATTAACCAAATTTGAATGCAAACAATAATACAGACATTATTGTATGTGTATGTAATAATTTGATAAGTTATTACACGATGCAATTGTAAAGCCATAGCATTATGGGTACTGTCTGCGTACTAATATGCATTTAAGTATTCTATATACATAATAATATGATAAGGCATTAATATTTACAGTCCATGACAAAAATATATGAACATTTTAACTTTTTATTAAAAAAAAAAAAAAAAATCAGCGCGAATTATTTTCATCTTTCTACTCTGAGGATGACCGAAAGGTTGAAAACGCGTTCAGTAAAAATAACTTTTAATTCGTGAAATAGACAAAGTAATCGAACTTTAAATATTTTTCAATATTTAAAAACCATTTTGTGCATGTGCACGTATTACGCAAAAACTATTGGACGGATTTTGATGAAATTTGGTGTGGCGATAACCTATTACTTGGGTCAACATTTAAGATACTTTTTACTCCGGGAAAATTCCTCATTCCCACGGGAAAATAGAAAAACCATTTTGAGCATGTGCATGCATTACACAAAAATTATTATTCTTTGCAAGTTCTGTTGAGTTTATAACAATTCTTTGCGCGAACAACGTCGCGGGTACAGCTAATACATTTATACAATTAGTCTCTATAATATAATACATAATATGTTCATTGGCCTGTGATTTTAAATAACAAATAACAAACTGAAAACAAAATTATTGGTAAAATGAAAAGTGGACACCCCGTACGTTGTTTTAATTTAAAATTTACCAACCAATCCATACGTAGAGCTTTTGGCTAATTTTTTACCTACCAAAGAACAGACACAGCACCTTGTTTTTCAAAATATTTTTTAAAAAGTGAAAAATGCTATCAAGATTTAATAGTAAACTTCATTCAACGTTAACTTCGGGTGAAATCACCCGCAATACGGATAACATTTACCGTTAAAATTCGAACACCAAATTTTTATTTGAAAAATATTTTTGTCATGGACGATAATTTTACACATGTCAACTGTCTATACAACATAACATAACACTGTCGGTAAAAAATAGGAGAGGTAGTGAGTGTTTTGTTTTCCGGACAAACAATTGAATATTTTATAAAATCACGTACGTGTATTGTCTTTACAGTTATATGGGCATTTTCACGTCAATTCGACCAGTCTTAAAAGTAAAGTTCTCAGATTTCTTTCATATTCACTATAATTTATCTACCAGTAGAGCTATGTCCAATTTTGATATTCATTTCTTAAAATTATTATCTAGGCTCGAGATATTTTGCTTCGAAAATGGCGGTAATTATCACGTTTTTTTGCATCTCTTTTATAAAAAATTCTATATTTTCCAAACGAGAGATTTGAATTGGATGATGTTTTGTGGGTAAATTCATGAAGCTCCATAGTACATTGCAACATAATAAAACTTGTTCTATATTGTACGGTTTTGTATATCTATGCACTCAAATTAGGTCAAATTTGGACAGCCCTGGCCAAAATCTCTAATGACTTAAATAGATGATTTTGGGTTCATTGTGTTCAGAATTTTATGCTCTTTCAAATTTTGCAAAGAAACTGATGGACTTTTACTGGTATCAATGTAAAAATTAAAAAAAACAAACTATGTGTAATTATAGACATATAACATTATACAGTAAATATTTAACCAAAATAGTCTAACTAAATTACACATAGAGAAAAAGAAAATTGCTACGTACACTTTTATAAGTGTAAATGGTAAAGAGGCTTATATTAAACGTAAAAAAAAATAAATGCGTGAGCAGGGGCGGTGGAGAGTTAATTTGGGGGGTCCCAAAAGACTGAAAAATTGTATTATTGCAATTTCCGGCGAAAGTCGAAGTCAAAGAAAAAAATTATCCTTTACAAAAGTTATAGATCATGCAAAAATCTACAACTTTTGTAAAGGTCACTTTTTAACATAACCTCAAAGTTTCGGAGAAAAATGCGAATTTTTTTTGTTTTTTTTCTTTATTTCGTTTTATATTTCTCATTTCCACAAAAATAATTTAATTTTTACGAAACTTGGTGAAATTATGCCTTTCTGGGTCTTAAATAACCACAAGTTTTTCTGAGTAAAAAAAATTTAGAAGTTTTCGTGATATTGATTTTTTTTCAGTTCGGAAAACTTTTTTTTCATGAAAAGATTCTACTTAAAAAAATTATCGCACTGAGTTCTGCCAGTGCTCATTTTTTTCGGTTTGACAAGTACTTTTTTGGTAAAATAAACAAAATTAGTAGTTGTATTTAAGAACAAAATTTTTTTCAGTAGAATCTTTTCTGGAAAAAAAGTTTTCCGGACTGAAAAAAATCAATATCACGGAATCTTCTGAATTTTTTTTATCCAGAAAAACTTGTGGTTATTTAAGATCCAGAAAGGCATACTTTCATCAAGTTCCGTAAAAATTAAATTATTTTTGTTGAAATGAGAAATATGAAACGAAATAAAGAAAAAAAAACAACAAAATTCGCATTTTTTCTCCGAAATTTTGAGGTTATGTTAAAAAAATGTTCTTTACAAAAGTTGTAGATGTTTGCATGATCTACAACTTTTATAATGGATAATTTTTTTCTTCGACTTCGACTTTCGCCGGAAATTGCAATAATACAATTTTTCAGTCTTTTGGGACCCCCCAAATTAAACTCTCCACCGCCCCTGCTCACGCATTTATTTTTTTTACGTTTAATATAAGCCTCTTTACCATTTACACTTATAAAAGTGTACGTAGCAATTTTCTTTTTCTCTATGTGTAATTTAGTTAGACTATTTTGGTTAAATATTTACTGTATAATGTTATATGTAGTATATGAACCCTCTATAATTACACATAGTTTTTGTTTTTTTTAATTTTTACATTGATACCAGTAAAAGTCCATCAGTTTCTTTGCAAAATTTAAAAGAGCATAAAATTCTGGACACAATGAACCCAAAATCATCTACTTAAGTCATTAGAGATTTTGGCCAGGGCTGTCCAAATTTGACCTAATTTGAGTGCATAGATATACAAAACCGTACAATATAGAACAAGTTTTATTATGTTGCAATGTACTATGGAGCTTCATGAATTTACCCACAAAACATCATCCAATTCAAATCTCTCGTTTGGAAAATATAGAATTTTTTATAAAAGAGATGCAAAAAAACGTGATAATTGCCGCCATTTTCGAAGCAAAATATCTCGAGCCTAAATAATAATTTTGAGAAATGAATATCAAAATTGGACATAGCACCACTGGTAGATAAATTAGAGTGAATATGAAAAAAATCCGAGAACTTTACTTTTAAGACTGGTCGAATTGACGTGAAAATGCCCATATATATTCTTCTTTCAGATCTTATGGTTGCAATTACAACAATGCAAGTGCATCGACAACGACCAAGCAGTAGCTGCAACTATTGTTATTTGTTTATTTATTTATTTAAATAGTATATTATGTACATAGATATGTGCAATGCACCGCTATTATTCATACATATGATGATTATCATAACACATTTACTTAAATAATAATATAAAATAACGCGAGACAAGCACGCAATATAACGCACGAGGCTCGAACTGGTCGCTTACAACTAGCCTAAGTAAGTGAAAAACAAATTAAAACGTATATGTGTAATCATATAGTACAGGTATTTTTAGCTAGCTAGCTAATTATCAATATTAACACATTGTAAACTGTTAAATAAGTGCAACCACAACAGCAGCTGTATGTATGCGGCACTTATATCAATCGGTAGCTAAACAGCAGCACCGAGCAATAACTGTGATTTGTTGTATGTAGTGATCGTTAAGATTACGTCGATTGATAATTTTCATAATATTTTAAATAAAAATTTTGAATTTATGGTTGTGCATTGTACAGTATTTCAAAAAAAAAAAAAAAATTGGAACCATATAAACCAATAAAAATACGCTACCAGTGGGGTGTGGGACACAGCTTCCTCGTACTCGTAAAATACTTTAAAACAGTATTCTACCAAACATATAGGTACCATGAAATTATATTTTCGCCGTAAAGTTCATAAAAAATTGTTGTAACTCAAAATATTTAAAGGCTCAATTATAAAATAATAGTAAAAATATTTTAGAAACTAACCCCCAAAGTACTTTAAAAATTTGAGCGAAGTGAGACTAGCAGTAAACAAGATATTGGTATTTAATGGGATTTTATGGTAACGCCGTGGATACTATTACTCCGAATGCAATGAAATTTGTAGGGGACCATCTAGGAACCAGACCGCATAATTTCCGACAATTTCATAAAAAAGAATTGAATAGTTCAGAAGTTATGCCACTTGGTGCAAACTGGCGACACACAGACGGACAGACAGATGGACGGACGGACAGATACCAAACTAAAATTGTTCAGGAAGCTCTAAAACGTAAAATATGCGTAAAAAATTTTACTTTGGAGGGAGAAATTTTTTTATTTTTCAAAAGTAATCACAATGCTTCCGCTACATTAGTAGACTCGGAAGCAAAATTAACAATCCAGTCCCAGTTGTAAGACTTTCCCGTCCCGTTTTTATTTTTTGAAACTGGCTGACAGGATTTGGGGTCCGTAACTGATAAGGAATTACTCAATGAAAAAAACCATTTTGTTCAAAGGTGACAATTTTAAGGAAAGTGTCGGAAATAAAATTGTTGCAAATTGAATTTTCTACAAATTATATCCTATAAAATTTACTGAAATTTTCCCACCGCACCCCTTAGAAGGGAGAGTCACCCCCACCCACTGTGATTTAAAAAATTGTTCATTTCTGGTAAGGAAAATTAGGCTTTTTGTAAAAAATTTTAATTTTATGATGAAATTTATAACTATAGGTTTTCAAAGTCGTTTTTTTCCATTTTTTTTAGCAAAATTAGTCATGTTGGACCATCAGAAAAGTGACTGTAGCCACTGTTTATAACAATTTTTGGCAAATTTGAAATTTTCTTTACAGTCGAATCAAAAAATACAAAATTCTATGTAATTTAATTTAATATGTATAGAAATATTCATCGGCCAAGTATCATCAGTATATTATTATTAAAAATAATTCATCTTTTATTTAAGTATATATTTTATTAATTATAATAAAACATCTAAACAAATTCATTTGCATAACAATAATAAAAGTAATGATACAAATTCTTATCTATTTTTTTTTTTTACTGTACAGAAAATTATTTAATTAAAAACAGTGGCGTCTTCTGTTTCTTTTACATACATACAAGAATAGTTTCACCTATAAGTTATGTAACTGAAACTGAGAAAAAAAAATGATTACTTGTATTTTGACGAATGGTTACTGAGCATTTTATTTGGAAAGTCACATGATTATTCTTGTCTAATTTGAATGTTAACAATGTAGCAAAGCAGGGATTCTCCAAGTGCGGCCCCCAAACTCTAAAAATGTTTTTTCAAATCAATTTCAAATATCTGAATTTTCGTTGAAAAATATTAAATTTTATATGGTGTTCAACCTTTTTTTACTATGCTAACTTACAAAATTGCAGTTACAAAAAGTAGACCTATACAAACCCAAATTATCTATACCAGGGCTACTTGAACTATGGGTCGCGACCCCATTTGGGGTCGATTAGCGAAATCTTGGGGTCATAGCGAAAAATATTTTATATGTATATATATATACATATACATATATATATATATATATATATATATATATATATATATATATATATATATATATATATATATGTATATATATATATATATATATATATATATATATATATATATATATATATATATATATATATATATATATATATTGTTACCTAATCAATAAATCCTTACAAAATACTTATATATCTCTATTTGGGTTCGCGAATGAAATAGTTTAAGAAGTTCTGATCTATACATATAATAAAACTATAACGAGACCGTTTCTGTAGATGGAATATTTTTTTAAAAATTGTTCTGGTACTGTAAATAGTTATCGATGTACTTAGATATCAAAACAACAATTTTTAAAATTTTTTTCTGTCTGTCTGTCTGTTCACGCATCACGCAAAAACTATTGAACGGATTTTTATGAAATTTGGTGTGACGATAACCTATTACCTGGGTCAACATCTAAGATACTTCTTATCCTGTGAAAATTTCTCTTTCCCACGGGACAATAGTAAAACCATTTTGAGCATGTGCACACATTACGCAAAAACTATTTAACGGATTTTTATGAAATTTGGTGTGATAATTGGTAATGGCTTATTACCTGCATCAACACACTATTACGGGTAAATGTTTCCTTCCCTCCAGAAAATACAAAATCCATTTTGAGTATGTGCATGCATTACGCAGAACTATTGTTTTATGCAAATGCTTTGTAATTATTATATTTACATACCTTTCATTGATTTTATGTGCGAACGACGTCGCGAGTACAGCTAGTTTAACAATATGTCTAATAACTTCACTTTTAACAAATACTACCGACTTTTCTGACCCACACTATATACATATACATGTACGAAAAAAATTTACACCACTGATTTTACATCACAATAAAAAAAATTCAAAGAATCCTGCTGCTATGCTAGTATATGGTATAATATAGTAATTTCCTAACCAGTACGGCGAACGCAATCTTTATTTTATTGGGACCTTGGCACATTTTAAACAAATTTTTATAGAGTTACAAAAATTGTTATAAAAATGATTAATAATATCTACCAAATATTATTTAATACTCATTGCTATTATCAACTTAAATTTACATTTTTCCAATTATTGGCACAATAGGACTTCTATTTTGAAAATCCTTGGCTAAAAATTGATAAAAGTAAGGATTAATTTTAACTATCATGGAAGTACACATATTATCAAGCCATTTCGATTTTTCAAAATACTCATTTGCACGAAGCACACATGCGTGTAATATGACAATTGGCGTACAGCGCATCATCCACTTTACAAGCACCACCGTACGTAAATCTTCAATAATTCACAATAATTAATACATAATTACTTTATTAAAATGTATAATATACAGTTATTAGTAATTATATAATAATAATATTTCTTCTATTTTTGTTTTGCATAATTAATTTTTTATATCAGCACAAATATTCCATATTTCTTCGTGTTTTTTTTTTTTTGCAATTCGTCATAAAAATAAACTAGATTATTAACGT
Organism: Brachynemurus nebulosus; assembly: GCA_035578155.1. Classification (NCBI taxonomy): domain Eukaryota; kingdom Metazoa; phylum Arthropoda; class Insecta; order Neuroptera; family Myrmeleontidae; genus Brachynemurus; species Brachynemurus nebulosus. The sequence goes on from JAPWDM010000003.1 coordinate 76,045,066, forward strand.
ACATTGGTATACGTATATACGCCGTATAAATATCTACTTGCGTCTTAACAACAACAAATATGCGCTATGGTACAGTGTAATATGTTGATTTAGATCCATATCCGCAGTTTTATTCTAATATCCGGTTAAAAAGAATCAAACAATTCCATTTTATTATTCATTTAATATAAATTTATTAATATTTTATTCGTCAGGGTTGACCACTAACTTCTAACGGATTTTTTTTTTATATCTTTGGAAGACCATCAAGAAATTGGCGTACGTACGGTCATGTGATGCCATATTTTTAAAGAAAAAAAAGGCACGCAAATGATTTTTTTCAATTCGGAAATGTTTTTTCAAGTGTCCTGTAAGTTGTTGACAAAAATGACCTCTTAGTATTTTGTCACTCATGTAGCCGTTTTCAAGAAAAAAAATAATTTCTAGTTACTGTTTCTACCAGAAAAGTGATATGGGCTATTTAGTAGCCCATCTACCCTGCCCTGTATTTTGGAAACTAAGCGTTTTCGGACCTGGGTTTATACATATGAACATTTTTACATAAAAGAACCTCAGCCAACAATCACCTGTTAAAATTTTTCGCACTTATTCACTAACATCCTGTATATAGAAAACTGTGTATACAAACTTTTGATTGTACTTGTGGCCTTCTAATCTCGCCTAAGTGTCGGCCCAAAGTCCAAAATTCGTATGGCGGAAGCGCTGATAACTTTCGTTTGTTTAATGAAAAACATTGGACACCAATTGTTACGTAAGATATTATACATATAAAAGACAAACAAGTATGTACAGACTTCAACAATACCAACTTATACCCTGTCGCTCATCAAAACATTTCAGATCCAGGTGCTATGAAACGAACGAAGAACTTATGAGAAAGTAGTGCGCTGAATAATGCGCTGAATAATGTGCACGTGCTTAATTGTTTATTATTTTAACTTGAGGAGAGGCTATAGTTTTGTTCTCTGTTCTGTTGCATTAAAACTGAATCCGAAATGTTTTGCTGTGCCGCACTGTATATATATATTATGTATGATAGTAGTATAAATATTATTACCTAAATAAAAATACATATTGATAAAAAAGTATTTGATTGTTTTATTATTTTCATAAATATGAGAGAAATGGAAATATTATGATGATTTGATGAGATATATGATGTATGTCGTCTTCGTAATATCCAAACACGAATAACAGTACATTTAAAAAACTTAATGCGCAATGACCATCAATTAAAATATTAAGCTAGTTGCTCCGGAAAACGATTTTTCAAACGATTTTAACGAAACTTCTCTAGATATTTATTTAATTCAATACCAATAATACGAGCCCTTACAGAAAAAAAAAAATGACTACTCCAATTTTGAGAAAAACCATTTCAAAGTTTTGTAATTTTAACACGGGCACTTTACGGGAAAACTCTGTTTTTTTTGAATGAAATGAAAACGTGTCAAAGGAATTTGATAAAAATTTAATATATGTTTTAAAATACAAAGTTACAAACCATATTTAATAAAAAATAAAAATTATTCACTACGCCGTTTTTGAAATATAAATTTATAAACATCATTTTACAACGTTTTTACAAGGCTTTTTCAATAGTGTTTTCATACTGCTGCAACATATGCGCGCGGAAATTAAAAAAAACAAAAAACAAGTGGAATACAAATATAATAACTGAAGAATATTAATATATTATTTTTAATTTTTGATAAAAGAAAATTTTTTCGCTAAGATATACCTTTGTACCTGACGGTTTCGGAGTAACTACATTAAATCGCGGTAAGTCCTAGAATTTTCATTCTTTTTGTATGAAATTTTTTTTGTTATTAAACCTATCAGTAAACATATAAAAATTTTTTTTATTAAAGCCGAAATTTTTGGGAATAACTCCGAAAGGCTGGAATACCTCCTTAAAAAATTCTACAGATTTTGTTTTTTTCGCTATAATCAAATATTTTCAAGCTATAAGTAAGTATTTCGGAGGTACATTTATTTTTGTCAAAGGAGTGCATTTTTCTGTGGATAGAAAGAAAAGGTATATTTTCAATTTTTTTTTTCAAAAAATTCCTCCATATTTCTTTTTCTATTTCTGAACTGATAAGAGTGAATATATATATGTGTGTGTATTACTAGAACATGCATGAATATTATTACATATTCTTCATGCAATACTTATTCCAAGAATAAGCAACTGCGGGTACTTTTAAAAAGTCAGTCAATGGAAGTATTAAAATATTTAGTATGCTTAGAATTATAAACCATAAGTATAAATATCAATTCACATTATTAAACTGTTGTTGGTTATATATGTACATATATTTAGAAAAGATATAGAGTATGTTTAGAATATCCTATTAATAGGGAACTGTAGTAGAAATTTCTAGGATTCGCAGCAAAAATATGGAATGTAATGACCCCCCCCCCACCTCGGGGACACATTACATGAGTTATACTTAAGGGAAGACGCGCTAACAAAAGAAAAAAAAATCGATTTTGTTTTTCTTCCTAATTATGTCCCTTAAGATGTTAGAAATATTCTCCTAAAATTTTATTTTAAAAAAATGAAAAATCAAAAAGTTATGGGTATTTTAGTGCACGCACTTTACTATAATTCAATTTAAAAAAAAAAATAAAAAAAAAAACAATTCTTTTTTTTTGGAAATACGTTTTTCGACATGGTTCCTCATGTATCTCAAAAAGTATTTGAGATATCGACATAAATCAAAGTGCATGTTATTCCTCAATACCGGCATTTTGGCTGGAACTAGGATCTTTAGGTTCCGTAATATATTTTCAAAATGGCGGCTGTTTATAGCCAAGAAAAAGCGGTGATTTTTGAAAATTTATTTTCAAAATACGATTTCTCGCTGGTTTTTTACTTTTTTTCTTAGATCCTAGTTAAGGCGATAACCGTATATGTATATTTTCAAAAAATTCTTAATCTTTTGATTTTGGTTCACTGGGGATTTCAGAACGCGAGGAACCATCAAGGTGTAAAAATCTGGCAGTGTCGATTTCAAAGCCATTTATACTCAGGTCATTTTGGAATTTTTTAAAATAGATTTCTTATCTAAACTCAAGATATTATGTAGATACAATGTTGTATATTTAGTTTTTTAATAAAATATTTATTTGTATAAAAAAAAAAAAAAAAAACGCCGTGAGCAGCGGGGCTCCATCACGGAAGTCGAATTTTTCCCTTCATCTTCGGTATTGAATGTCTACAAGCGAAATGTGATTGAAAGTCTACAAGCAATTTGTCATTTTGGTGGTTTCAAAACTGATAATGAGTGTCCGACTGATCGGGGCTTTAAAAAAAGGTTTTAAGTTTTTAAGGGCTGAATCTCAGTAAATTTCAATTTGTGCCGATAGCGGTTAGCAGGAAAAAAGCCAACACGATTCGTACGAGGGCATTCCTACCCATGCTTATTCGCGAATTGCCTTTGATAGTATTGTTGTGCATCGGAATGAGCCCCACTTACCAAATTACAGCTCTTAACTTCTACATATAGGGGGGCCTTACACATATTAGAAGGTAGCGGGAATATATATATATATATATATATATATATATATATATATATATATATATATATATATATATAAATACATATATATATATATACATATATATATATATATATATACAGGGTGTAAAGTAAATAAGTTTCATCCTTTTGAGAGATGGTTTATCTCGGTGTAAAATTGCCGAAGACATAAAAATTTTTTCGGAATTCGCTATCTGAGAAAATCGCATCCCAGCCAGCTCATCGTTTAATATGAATTTCTCTGAATACGCCTCTGACCAAACTAAAATTATTCGCACCCTGTATAATAAAAATTTTTTAAAAATAAAAATAAATTTTTTTTTATTTTACGACAATATGTAAACATCTGCCGACTTTTGAATTGATAGGTACTGTATAGTAAAAAAAAAACCGAACACTGCTTTTCATAAATTTTGGTTAAAATATGTTTGAAATATTTTTGTATGTTTTTATTTCACAGGACGTTATGAATATTGCAAGAACCGTAACTCTGGTATTGTTGCATTTCTTTAATTACAAATATTTAGTTGCATTACTTTAATTACAAGTATTAATTTAATTAAAAATTACATTAAAAATTACACTTGAATTTTTAAACAAACCAAAATAAACACTTTCCTTTAACTGTCATAAAACATTGTTGTTAATATTGTTGGTACACAACACAGATTAAAAAGTGAATTTTTATTCATAAGTGAGTAACTTTAGCGGAAAACTGTAACAGAGAATTCCAAACTTCGGCATTAATTATCATTATTGTACAATTATTTTACCAAATTTGTTCTATTATACCAACAAGCTGATACAAAACACATTTAAAAATTTACGTACTATAAACATACATAGTAGTCCGTCTATTGTGTAAGCAAATATACAGTAAGGTAAATGTCCCAAATTCCGACACTTTAAGGAAGAACCAAACATATTTTCCTAAAATAATTTAAAATTCGTTGGAAAGGCTGAAAGTCTTTTGTCAACAACCAGACCAAAATTTTTACTTTAGATAAATTATCACTTAAGAAAAATAGAAAGATAAAATACAAAAAATAAGAATTTTTGTACTACTGCAATGGCACATAATTTCGACATCTACCATAAGAACTTAGCTCTAAATTCAATACCTTTGTGAACTTATTTTCGTGTTTTTAAATTCAACAGTGTCCATAATTTTGACTATAAACGCTTTAGCTCAAATAAAAAAGAAAAAAAAATGATAAAGATGCATTTAAGTATAATTTATTGAAAAATTGCTTTATTTATTACACGTACATATTAGTTAATAATGTACTTTTCCAATTTCTGCTAATATGAAAATTAATACTGTTTTGTGGTATATTTCGCAAAATAACTAATTGATCATTAATTTTAGTACAATATTTGTTAAAAATAAATCGAAATATACAAAACGAACGTTTTAAAAGCAGAATTTTTTTAAATTCTTTAAAATAATATAAACGTTTGATTTTAAGACACTGTCTGATTTTGGGTCATTTACCTTATCTATTGATTCATTCAAATTGATAAATATTCCTTTTCATTTCCCAGTGTGTCAAAATCGTCAAAACATTTTTTTTAAATAAACAATTACAGACATGCTCACATACATATGTACTTGGGGATTCACAGACAATCATGATGATATCATCACATCAACCATTGATAATTAGTGATCGAAGAGGTTGCGGGGCTGACAGTATTGTCTTTATTTTTTTAAGGTATTAAAAATTGTTTATTTATTTTAGATAAAACATTTTGATGCGATTTTAAATATATACAACAGGTAATTATGGATGCCTATATACGGACAATATCCTCTTATATTGATATGTTTTGAATATATTTTAGATATGCGTGTATACATTTATTGTCACAACTTGCTTGGTCCGATTTTAATTTTATGTATTGTGTTAGGGTATGTTTTGATGTAACCAGTGAATGATTTATGTGTATCAATTGTCTTTTTTCTCCCAGTAAAATGTGAGAGAGACAACACATTATTATGTTTTCCAAAAAATATTTTTTTAAATGACAGCTTATTTTTTTATTAACAAGTTTTAAGTTACAGTCAGTCAGTCAAATTTTCAACAATTTTAATTTAAAAAAAGTTAAAATTTTTGTACTTTTTTAAAATAACGCTTTTTTGTAACTTGAAACTAATTTTTATTAACAGCTGATGGTTAATAGAGAATATACCGATACAATTTGTGAAAAAAAAATGTATTTAGCCCGATTTTTTAACGTTTTAAGTTTTGAAAATATAAGTACGGTCCTGTCAGCACCGCAAGATTTCGAACACTATTGATAATCAAGGAGTTGGCCAAGTGCGTATTTAACACACATTAAGCCGAGTTCCTGAGTTATTTGCGTTTTTGTATTTTTGGAGATAAAATACATCGCATAGCATATTTTTTTACGGTTTACTGTGAAAATAAATAAATATATTTGTACTTGTGTTACTTAAGGGTCAATTAAGTGGTAATTGGATTCCTTACAAACCACATGGACTTCGACATACAATATTTCTGAAACAAGGTGTAAAGATTAGAAGTTGTTAAAAGAACCTTAACTTGATTTTAAAAGATTTTTTTAATGATATGCTGCAAACAATTATTTTTGAAGGAACTTACGAAAAAAAATTTTCGTAAGTTCTCTTCTCTTCTAAATTTCTCTTAATAATTTTGATTTGAATTTTTGGAAATGTTATCTAATATCAGCATATACTTTGACGTAAAATTTCACTTACTGAGTGTACTAAAAGTGTTTATGCCCAGCTTTAAATACGGAAGATGGGTACCATAAGAAATTAAGAAAGAAATTGTTTTACTGACGGTTAATTGAGATATCTATCTGTAGCATGTATTGTATTTACAAAATTTCGTTTTCATACATGCAAAAGCGTGGAAATTCTGAAAATGTTACAATCAAAAAATTATAAGAACTTCCAGAGTTCTTCGGAACCCTAATTTTTGAAAATTATTTTTTAAAGACATACATAAACATAATATTTTATTACCTGTCAAACTGAATATATTTATGTGTTTTGGAAACACCAGTAACCTATTTATTTTATAAGTATGTATATGCATTTGTAGTTGAATGTGTATGTGTGATTATGTGAATATGTGATCCAGAATAAAGATGGAACAATGTGATTGTTGCATGAATTAACTGTGTGAAAATAAATTAGCGATTTATAATTTTTTTAAATCAAAGTATTAAAATTAAAAGTATGTGTATGTGCGTGAATAATAATTAATAAACCAATTGTATATTTTAGAAATGTTTTAAAATTTAATTGTTGTGTCATAAAAATACTTCAACTTAACGTACTTGCTCTGAGATAGTCAGGTACAAAAGTTTATCTCAGCAAAAAAACTTTATCAAAAATTAAATAATGTATTGATATTCTTCAGTTATTATATTTGTATACCACTTGTTTTTTGTATTTCCGCGCACTTATGTTGTAGCAATTTAAAAGAATTGTTGAAAAAATGTTGTAAAAACGTAGCAAAATGATGTTTTTAAATTATATTTCAAAATCGGCGTGGTCAATAATTTTTATTTCTTATTAAATATGGTTTGTAACTTTGTATTAAATAACATTCAATTTTTATCAAATTCCTTTGACACGTTTTCATTTTATTCTAAAAAAATAGAATTTTCCCATAAGAACCCGTGTTAAAATAACAAAACTTTGAAATCGTTTTTCTCAAAATTGGGGTGGTCAATTTTTTTTTCGGTAAGGGCTCGTATTATTGGTATTGGAGAAAATAAATATCTAGTGAACTTTGTTAAATTTCCAAATAATTTAATGAGATTTGACGAAATCGATCTATTTGATATGTGACGTAAATTGTCTCATTAAAAATTATGTTTAAATTTTTATGGACACTACTGTATAACTATTTTCAAAAGATTCCGTAAACAAGCAGGTAAAAATATTTTGTTGACAAAAAAATTTACATTCAAAAAAGCAAAGGAAAAAAATGATAAGTAATCAGAGCCTGATTAAGTTTTTTTTTCTAGGGGCCATTTTTTAACACGTTTTTGACAATCGAAAATTTCTGAAACGAAACTTGATCGGTAAAATTTAACTAGCAATACTTAATTAGTAGACTGAGACCTTTCTCTCCTGCAAATTATGAAACTTATTTACTTTACACCCTGTATATATATATATATATATATATATATATATGACATTTTTTTTACACAATCGTGTTCTACGAGTCCGAAAACGGATAGCGCCCCTACTCTCGCCTCTCGCCGTTCTTAACGTATAGGCTGCATAAGTCTAATTTTTTCAGTTGAAAAATTCGACTAAAAAAGTTGATTTTTAATGTTTTTTTGGCGAATCTCCCCTTAAGTTATGTTACGTTCTCTCATCTCTACCAAAATTTTCGAATACGATCGCGAAAATATTTTCAGATCAAAGTACAAAGTCAACAAAATTGTAGTTTTGCGGCGCCACTATACATAAAAGGAAAGGCTATATTCATGCGTTTCATGCGGCCATTATCATCATTAATCAATGTTTAATTTTTACTCTCATACAAATGAACTAATTATATTTATATAAAATATTAATAGTGTAAAGTACAAGATGAAAAAAAATTAATATGAATTTTTATAAATACAATAATTTCTATCGTAATAAATAATCCACAGAGACCACCCGTCAAAGAATTAACTTATTCGGTCTGGTAATTACGACGCGGCACTTACCACTTGTTTGACTGTTGTTGGTAAGCGCAAAGCGCAAACAACCACAAATAGATATCAACCAATTAATAATAAATAAATAAAAGATCATAAATATTATTATAATTTGACAAGAAATTAACATTTTAGGATTCCGTAGTCACTGTGACCACTACAATTTTAAAAAGAACAGGTTAAAAAAATGATTTTATCTCAAAAATGTTGGTAAAACTATTCTCGTGATTAAGAAATGACTACTACGGAATACTAATTTACGCGTGTCGAATCATGCACTTGATTTTTTTCACTCTTAGTTAATAATTTAATTCCTTGAACAAAACAGGTATTTAATTCAGCATTTTTCAATATTGACCCTAATGACAGTTATATTAAAATACAGTTTTTCTTCTTTTTGAAAATGGACCTATCCTACCAAGAGCCCTCTTAATACTTCATTTCTTATTCAACAAGTTTGTCACTTTTCTTTTGATATCAGAATTGAAAAGCTCACCCAAAAAATTTACCGTAATTTTACAAATTGAAAAAAAAAATCAATTTGATGACGACACCAAGTATGATTTAAAAAAAAATAATACACTTTAATGAGTTTGATACATAGCTTCCTCGTACTGTTAACGAGCGTTCAGAAAGCTCCAAAACGTGAAATCCGAATGAAAATTTTCATGTGCGAAGAAAAAACTTTTTCATCTTCCAAAAGTTTTTCCAATACTTCCGCTACCCAATGATACATTCAGAAGTACATATAATACCCTATTCCACCACCCCAAAACCAAAATAACAATTAATCCCCTCCTGTAAGTTTGTAAACCACCTCCCAACTATCCTACAACCAAAGAAATCGAAAAAGAAATACATAACGACTGTCCGAGCATACAAAAAAAATTCTCACATCCCCTGATTGTTACATAAATTAATATTTCGGCCGGCTCAGCGCTGACGTCACTATGTAAGCCTCCAATAATTATAATAATAAAAATATGTAACTGATTTAAATGTTCAAGTGTTGGAATATCTGTTGCGGACTTGAATTACTGGCAAAGTCACGTTGTTTCTTCCGATCTGCTTATTTATTAAAAGAATTTTCTCAGAATCTATTTGTAGCCAACCGATCAATACGAATATACGATATTGAAACAAAACGAATACATAAATTACACACAATGTAATGATGGGCATGATGGCAAATAAAAAGATGTTTGAAAAAATAAATACATAAATAAATAATCAATTGTAATTTTTAAAATTTAAATGACATCTCACAATACATCACAAGTTATGGCCTCAGTCACTATGTCCTATGTATATGAGAATTTTGATTTTTTGAAACTAAACAAAAAACACAGTAAGACCTTGAATTCAAATAAAATTAAAATTCAATTGGGCCTATTGTAATTTCTGTTGTGGAATTAACACTTTTTTTGACACATCTGCCGTGTTAATTTGTGGCCCTTTCGAAATCTTTCCCACCTGCAAATATTTGAATTGTTTACAGTATTTAAAAAATAAAAATAATAAAAAAAAATTATGTATCACTTGCATCTGTCATTTTATTAAAAGTTTTCTACAAGACAAAGGGATGGCCTAAAGTATGAATTTTCTTTCCCACCAAACTTCAACTGGAGCGGGAAAAAAATTTCGAAAAAATTTTAAGGCAGTATTCTAGTCTAGAAATTCGAAAAAAAAATCGATTTTTTTCACATTTTCAAAATTCAAACCTTTAAGAAAGGATTTACAGAAATTCGAATTATTTTCGGAGTTATGGTGATTTTTTCCCTGTGTACTGTGTATCTTTTCAGTGTTAAATTCAAATTTTTAATATAAATTACTCGAAACTACTTTTTTCGATACGGTTGACATGATATCTCAAGTTCTAATGCACCGATTTACTTGAAATTGGGTACAGACCTTGTTAATACTATTAAAATTGGCCCAACGTAGGGGTTTTTGGATTTTTTTTCTTTTTTCTATTTTTAAAAAATTTCCAAAGTTGAAAAAAAGAGACGAAAAAATGATTTTTTTTTAAATGAACGCCTTTTTGTGAAAAAATTTATTTTTTCCAATCAGCTACGTCTAACTAATTCTATATCCTTGTTTATTACGACTTAACTAAAATTTAATGTTTCAGATCACCAGGAGGGTTGAAATCACGTCAACCAGGAGACACTTTTTTTATGAGTTCCCACTTTGCCGGCCTGTACCGATTTCAATTTTGAATTTTTTTTTTAAATTTGTATACATTTTTATACTTTTCAAATATCAAGAAAAAAACTGCTAAAAAAATGGATACCGAAAAAAAATTACCTTAAAATCGAGCCTCCTCTAAGTCCCTTTAAGGAAATTTTTTTTCTAAAAATTATAATTGGCATCAAATTTGTCTTCGACGATTTCCGTTACAACTATTCCGACGCCCTAAGAACGTAATAAAATTTTAATTCTATGTAACCAGGCAGTTTTTTTTTTTCAAGTAAATATTCAAAAAGCTTTTGGGCTTAAATAAATGACTAATGCCTCATTCACACCAAAGCGATAAATAGTTAATGAGAAGAACATTAGTGTTCTAATTACTACTTACCACTTACCAATTTGGTGTGAACATTTTAAAAGTGCATTTCTGAATGTATTTTTTTTTTTTTTTTTTTGTAAATTTTTCGTGTAGAGTACAAGATATTTCTCTTTTTTTATCACTCAAGCAAGGAATACAACAAATTCATTTTATTTTCGATCTGCTGTACTTCCTTTTTGAAAACATAATATTTTTGAGTTAAGTAAATCAATTTACTTATCATAATATAATAAGACCTTATTATAAGGTTAAAACCAAAAGAATGGGTAGAGATAGCGATCTTCAAGCACCGAGCCATGAAACACAAATATATCAAGTATGTACATGCTGAAGAGGTATATATGGTATTTTATACATAGACGATATGTATACCACTAATAAATTTATTAGTTTATTACAGTGAAACCTGTGAAATTACTCTGAAAAAACAAAGGTTACAAACTAAGAAGATTGCGTTGCTACAAAAAAAAAATGATAAAAATCAGTTGTAATCAACAAAATTGAACGGAATTTACAATAAAAAAAAAAAATTCATTCAAATTTACCACTGACATCCAAAATTAAGTAAAAAATAAAGAGATTTAGTGGCGTCTGGGCGAGCCTCCTTCGGGACTCAGGCTCTGGAACTATAGGATTTGTGTCCCAATTTGGTTTTATCCAAAATATGGACATCCGAAATATAAAATTCTTGGAATAACTGAACGATTCACTCATTATCTAAGAACGTCGTATAAAATGAAGCGTAATGGACACTTTAAAAATAAAATAAAATGAAGTTTCGATACCTGTGCCGATATATTTCTGTATTATATTTTCGGCCAAGTGGTCGAAAAACAACATTTCATATTACACGACCTAATATTATTCCAATTAATGATGATAATGACTCCAGGCTACAAGAAATCTATTCAGAGTTAAAGAATTGTTTTTAAACATTTTTCTAATGCTTAAAAAAGTGTCGATATTTTCCTGAATTGTATGGTCGGCCAAGTGGTCGGAAAACGACATTTCATATTACACTACCTAATGTGATCCCAATTAGGGGCGAAAATAATTCCGAGCTACAAGAAATCTATTCAGAATTAAAGAAATGCTTTTAAACATTTCTCTACTACTTAAGGGGGACCACTAGTGTGACGTCTTCAACAAATTGGATTTTTTTTGCATGTTTCGATAGTCTATACCTTTAAAAATAACATACTAAAATTTCAAGTGCATATCTCAAATAGTTTTTGAGTTACAGCCATCCGAAAAGCGAATTCTGATTTTCATTGTTAACTTTGAGATTATTGAGAAATGTATGAAGGTTGATAGTTCGGGAGTTTCTGGACGTGGCTGCCAGTTACATGTTGTGGAGCAGCTAGACCCTGGCACATTTAAACGACTCATCTAGTTTTACTATGACCGTTTTAAGTAAGTACATCTTAAATAATTTTAGTAAAAATTCTCAGTGATTAAAATTAAAAGGTAAAATTACAAAAAAACTACATTTTTCAAATTTGCTGCAGTTATAACTCGAAGACAAATCATTCGATCGATTTGATTCTTATTGCAGCTTCTTTTATATATATTATTTCTTCGTACCATGAACCTCCAGTTTTCCGATCGAATAAAAAATGTAATTTTCGCAAGCCAAATACCATCAAATTTTCGTGCAAAATTTGAAACTCTTTTTTAAAAACTCCGCCATTTTGTTAAATTTCAACTTTTTTTTCGATTGAGGTTCACGGTACGCACCATACCTCCTAGTTTAATAGACTTTTTGGTTTTTTTGATTTCAGGCAGTGTGAAGATCGCTATCACTGCAGCAGTGGGGGAACTTTTTTTTTTGGAGCCTTGGGAGATCTCGAATAACTCACTGAATTTTCAATTTTTTGATCCAAAAATTTTATCATGAATTTATTATATATCAAAGAATATATCCTTAAAATATTAAAACATTCCATACAGTAGTTTTCTTTAAAAAAATTCCCAAAAATCACCTTTTTTTCAGGTGGTCACACTAGTGATCCCCCTTAAAAAAGTGTCGATATTTATCTGAATTATTTGGTCGGCCAAGTGGTCGGAAAACGACATTTCATATTACACAATCTAATGTTAGAAATGATTGTTGAATGTTAGAAATGAATGATGTAGTCCAATTAATGGCAGAAATGATTGCAGGCTACAAAAAATTTATTCAGAGTTAAAGAATTGCTTTTAAATATTTCTCTGATGCTTAGAACCTTCTTCTTACCGGAACCCCTCCACCCACCCCCCTAAGATATAGAGCACACAAAAAATATAAAACAATAAAGTAAAACTAAATAATGTGAAAAACTAAAAAATCTGAAATATTGATTCAAGTATATGTATTTAAAATAGACGATTTGACCAGGCCCTTCAAGAAACCGGGTCCTATATCCATTTCTCTCATTGTAGAATTGCAATTTAACACAAAAGAATTTCCAATATGACCGCGAATCGAATTTCCAGGCCGTACAAATCGAAATACTTTAAAGTAGAACATGCATACTTTTCATCTGTTGGAGAAGAAAGGGTTTATTTCACTCAATTGTGTTTTTTGTACATAATATTATCAATACTGTTTCAAATTGGTATTTTATTAAAATTTTTTCTAAATTTAAAACATTATTCATTATTTTTAAAAACAAAATTAGTTGAAAAAAACAATAAAATTGTTTTGATATTTTTAAATAATTTTTTTTTTGAAAAAATTAACTAGGCCTGTTTTTATCAACATGTTTGATTAGTCATTAATTACGTAACGTTAAACTTGTTTACTTAGGGGATTATTAAAAATATCTGAAATTCTTATGGAAATCTGCTACAAAAAAAAAACGCTACCAATGGGGTATGGCACACAGCTTTCTCGTACTCGTAAAAGACTTTAGAACAGTATTCTACCAAATATATATATATACCGTGAAATTATATTTTCGCTTTAAAGTTTATAAAAAATTGTTGCAACTTAAAATACTTAAAGGCTAAATTATAAAATAATAGCAAAAATATTTTAGAAACTAACCCCTAAAATAATGGGATTTTATGGTGACGCCGTGGATACTATTACTCCGAATGCAATTAAATTTGTAGGGGACCATCTAGGAACTAGACCGCATAATTTCCGACAATTTCATAAAAAATAATTGAATTGCAATTTAGTATATGTATTAATGGAATGACATGGTAGCGGCGTAGATACCGTTACTCCGATTTCGATTAAATTCATACGGGACCATCTAGGAACCAAATTGCATAATTTCTGAAAATTTCATTAAAAACAATCGAATAGTTCAGAAGTTATGCCACTTGGTGCAAACTAGCGACACACAGACGGATAGACAGACACCAAACCAAAATTGTTCAGGAAGCTCTTAAACGTAAAATATACGTAAGAAAATTTATTTTGAAGGGAAAAAATTATTATTTTTCAAAAGTGATCACAATGCTTTCGCTACTTTAGTAGTCTCGAAAACAAAATCAATGTAACTATTATTTTGTCCCTTATGCTTCCCCCAACAAATCTCAAAAAAATCATAATAATTTAAAAAAAAAAAAAATTCACAAAACTCAAACAAATTCCTGAAGTTTTATCGAATACCTAAGCTATGAAAACAAAGATTCTTTCCTTAGAAAAATTTTCCACTTATAATAATTATCTTGAACAGAAATAATTGAAATTTCTTTGAAACACTAACACTAGATAATTCACATTAAAACTTAAAAGCTTTCTCTTTCTATCTCTGTTTAATAAATGACCAACAATTTTTCGTGATGAACAACGATTAATTGACTCGTGTCAATTAATCGCCAATTACCATATTTATAAAAAAAAATTCTTTACTAAATCCACAAAAAAGAGACCAAAAATTAAGTAAATTAATTAATTGAATAAAGAAAAGCATATATACAAAATTAACATATTTTAAAGTGTACAAGTGTATAAGCAGTCAAACGGAGGAAGTTTATTAACATAAATGCCTAATTAGAGTAAATATGCATAAAAAAAATTTAATATATCTTAAAATTCAACAACAGGTACTTCTTATAATGAGGCTTGATCTTTGATAAGTTTATAATTTATTCAAATACATTTAGAAAAACAGTTCAAATAGATTTTTGGCGCGAAATCCCCAAAGACAAAACATCCCCAAAGACAAAAAAATAAAAACATATTAGTATAAGCTCAAGGTACCATCACAGTGTGATCGGCCGAAAAATAGTCAATTTTCGCAATTTTTTTCGGATAGATAGGATGGGGGAATGGGGATGAATTTTTTTTTACGATTAATATCACTATTTAACAATACAAAAAATTTTTTTTTATTCATTGTTATTTATTTTTTATAATTATTATAATTTTTTGAAAAAAGTGTCTTTAAAAAAGGGCGCTATTTGGTGCTTACGATTACGGCCGCAGTTTTTATCTAAAAAAAAAAAAAATCAAATAGATTATCAATCTGCAGGTAAGCCGCTATGGGGCTTTTTTTTAATAAAAAGTACAAAATTTTTTACAGTTTTTCGTGTGAAAAAATAGGAAGATTTAAAAAAAAAGCTCCCATAGGTACATAGCGGCTTACCTACAGATTGATAATCTATTTTATTTTTTTTTTTTTTTCAGAAAAAAACTACGGTCCGCAATCGTGGGCACCAAATATCGTTTTTTTTAAAGACACATTTTTCAAAAAATTATAATTATAAAAAATAAATAAAAATGAATAAAAAAATATTTTTGTATTGTTAAATAGTGGTATTAATCGTAAAAAAAATTCATCCCCATTCCCCCATCCTATCCATCCGAAAAAAAAAAATGGGAAAATTTACTATTTTTCGGCCGATCACACTGTGATGGTACCTTAAGTACAATTTAATACAAAGCAATATGAGGGGTCGTCATAGGGGTCATATGAGTCATGACCCACCCTCACTAAAGAGAGAAAAAATGCCAAATCCTAAATCTTTTTATCAAAAAAAATTTCTATAAAATTTTTTTAAGACTTGTTTAGGTATACATTTTCCCACGTTTGTAATATCAAAGAAAGTATTTATTGGAAAGCTATTAAAAAAATGTGACCCCCTCCTAATTTGAAAGCTGGATTCGCCCCTGTTTCGATACGGCAAATATTTCGATAAAATTTTTCAGTTAACTTTTTTCTATCAAGGCTCAAATGAAACTTTTCGATTAAATAATTTCCTAATGTTTATTCATTTTAGAATTTTACTCGACATTTTTATGCAAATGTTGAGTAATATCGAATTTTTTTCTTTTTCAAATCCTAGTAATTACCTACAAGGAAAGTAGACATTTTAAATTTAAAAAAAAATATCTAAAAAACAAGTTTAATCCTTCATTTCTTAATTACTTTAGTTCTCATGTGCTTTAAACAAATTACCAAGCCATTTTTATGACCTATGACTAATATTCGAATATCAAAACAATAATAACAAGGAATTAAATTTATAAAACTGGTTTTTTTTGTTTTGCAAAACAATTTTTCGAACGTTAAAAATCGTGATTTTGTTATATAGGTAATATTTGAATGTACTTACTTGCATACAATCATACTTAAACTTTCTTCACCCAAAAATTATTCTGATCAAAATAAAAAGGAACCAGTTAACTGAAGCCATGCGACCGTGAATTGGAATAAATGTTAAAACACAGTTGATCTCGTCTAATTAATAATCTTAAAAGTATCTAACAATTTTTATAGACTAGGAGCCAGCGTCCACTTCTTTACAAAAAGAGTTTTCTACAGATTGAAATTTTCTGTAAAGATGCTTTATGTATGTCTGGACAATAAGGACTAAATAATTTGTTTAAAATTGCCAAAACATTTTTTGTCAGTATCTCGAAAAAATAATGAGTTTTTAATAAAAATGGTTATTATGAAATTTGTTGCTTGTAAATTTTACTGCGAAAAAGATTCTGTTACTTTCTTTGTAAAACGTACCGTTTCTGAAATATTAACAAATTCGTGTAAAAAAATTCAATATTTTTTCAAGATATTTCCAAAAAAACTATTTTTTGACTCGGGATTACAACTGATCCTTTTTTGTACGGTGGATAGGGACCGCATAAAAAAAAAATATATTCAAAAATATCATAAATAGTTATAAAAAAAATTAAATGATGCAATAACTTATGTTCCTATGGAATGTACGGCCGCGCTAAGCGCAAAGGTGGTAACTTGAATGAAAAGGTGGTAACTTGAGAAAATTTTAGTTTTTAATTTTAGTTTTAGTTTTGCAATCTTTTCGACTAACAAAATTTAAATTAATGTTTAATTTTTTCGACTGACAAAATGTAAATGTTTGTTTGAGAATGCTAAAGCTTTTCACCGTATTTTTTTTTTTTTTGAAGATACAACAAAAATTACTTAGTATTTGATAGATGCGGCAGAACAGGGTACTATTTAGCGACTAAAAGTAAGATACAGCTATTTTTATAGAGCTTTATTTAATTAAATAATTATTTATTTCGTTTAATTATAAGATTGAAATGTTGCAAAATTAATTATGTATTGCCTAAAACTAATAACTCATTTTCGTGAAAAGAGCGAGTTACCACCTTTGCGCTGAGCACGGCAGTGCATTGATTAAATGCTTAAAAGCCGTTAAAAAGTATTTTTATCAAAGAAAGTTATTATAATAAATGTTTAGGTTTCTTACTGTCTCTTGATTTTGATTCATACTCGTATTATACATTTTAATGGCCATTTTTACAAACCGCATAAAAAAGGTTCAGCTGTATTTCCAAAAAAAAAAACTGGAAAATCTGTTTTTTGACTAAGGATTATTTAACCAAATTGTCGACATACAATTCGTGTGTTTATACAAAAAGTTTTAGCCATACACATCGGCTCTTGGTCTAATAAGTACACATTATATTACTCTGGTGCGATATTTAAATTGTATGGTTTTTTTATACTCTTAACAAGAAGATTTAATATAAAATAAATTTTGTAAAAAAAAATTGTTTTAATTAATTAATAATATATGGAATATTAAAACACACGCGACCAACTAACGCGATAATCACTAGACCGATCAATACACATCATATTTAAACTTGTTTAAAAAAAAATTTAGATTCAAATTAGAAAATTATTTTCCGCTTTAAAGTTTAATAACCTCCTTCAGTTAAAAATTTCATTTAAAATTTAAATTTTTAAGAAAAAAATATTTCTATGTTCTATTTCCTCAAAAGATTTTTCATCCATTTTAATTACTATAAATTTATATAACCACATAAAATACGTTCATTTATTTTTTACCATTACTGTACATTTTAAGAATTTGTTATTTTTTATCTTCGGACTAATTTAAAAATTTCGAATACTTGGACGCGTGATTTGTATACATATAACACTTTTACATTTTTAATAGTAATTAATAAGTTTATTAAATAATTAATTAATATCGATATAAAATAATTTAATCGACACTACACCTATTTCCTAGTAATTTCTTTTACTTTCTTTTTAAAATTATTTTTACGTAAGACGTTTCAAATTTTCTAAATAAATCAAAACATAAATTATTGCATACAAAGACAAAAAAAAAAAATTAAAAGGAAATGAAACATAAAAAAAAACTTCAGAAGCATCATTTTTCGGTGTAAAATAACAAATAAACACATAACGCGTGTGACTCAAGCCACGCGTCTTTCGTTAACATTTCAAAAACTGTTATTCTTGAGATTTATAGCGAAAAAAAATATATGGTACATATAAATTTTCAAAATTTCTAAAAATGTACAAAAATTCTAGAATTTTCAAAAAATAACAATATAATTACGTAACAGGCCTTCAAGTTCTTACAAATATTTACAATGAAAAACAAAATTTGAAAAACAAAAAACACATACCTGTTGCAGTGACGGCATTCCACTCGAAAAAACCCAATAAAACGACTTAATTAAAACTAACTATACAAATATTGATAATGGAAAGATGAAAAAGGGAAAATATCAATTCAAAGGATCAATAAATTTTTGGTAAACATAAAATTATTTTAAACGCCGAACTGGTCGGCATATAAAAAATATTGTTTAATTTGAAAAATTTAATAAAGTTCGTAAAATGAATGGTACATTTTTAATTCGTACTTCGCCGCAATATTGAAAATAAAAAATCACCATTTAGAAAATAACAAAAAGAACCCGAACAGGACGAAAATTATGAATTTCACGTCGAATGTCGCGTTAGTTATTGTTTTAAAAACTTAATTTATGTGTACGTAATAATCAAACAACACGCCGTACCGTTTTAAGTTGGTGGTTTATCGGTGAAGTTTGTTGGCTGGCGCGCTCTATTGTATTATGTTATGCCTGTGTAATAGGTACCCCGGTATGTACCCCTGTATACGCAATAACAATATGTGAGTCGTTCAGTTTCAAAACCATCTAATTGACGATTTTTTTCAAAATTGAGTTTAGATACGATTTATTATTCAGGAGGATAAACTGCACCAAAAAATATCAACTAAACGGTGCAAAGTTAACTTTTTCCCTTTAATTTTAACACTATGAGGCCCGAACACTTTCATAGTAAACTTCCCCGGAAGCCGGCTATATTTAAAAAAAAAAATAAACAAATAGGTACATAAAATACGTAAAATTATTCAAACACGGAATAGATTCAACATAGTTCAACATGTAAATATGTGTAAAACTGTAAACGCTGTAAACATACGTACATACTACATATACACTGACATTCAAATCAATTTTATTTAGAAATATAAATTATGTATTTTTTGTTTATCTTAAAATTTTTTATACATAGAAACCAAAAGAGTAGTGTGTGTTGGTATGTATTTGTATGAGTAGGAACACATCCGTATGATGAATGATAAATTGATAAAAATCAGGCGCATAATGCGTAACCAACTAATCAATTAATCATTGATCGCGGTCGGCCTCTGGGGATATTTTGTTTGGTTTCGGATGCCGAAGCCGTGGGACTGAAAGTGTTAATGACAAAAATACGGAAACTTTCAAAAGTCGCCAATTGCAATATTTTCCTTTTGAAAAAACATACCCCGTTTCAAATACAATTGAGCATAAGTCATTGTTAAAGAATCAAATAATTATTTTATTCGAAACGAATCAATCTTCTATTCTTTTCTAAAGACAAACTGCAAATTTAAAATTTACGTAAGTGCAATAATGAAAGAGATAAAGCCAAGAAAACGAAAATTATTTAAATTCATAAATAATGATGATGATTAAATTTAAGTGAAATGGACCATACTTATATAAAAATGGCGTCATAAGAAAAACCTGCAGCAAAAGTAGCTAGTTAGGTGGTCAATATGTAGCACTGCAGAGCCTGCAGAGGATCAAATAATTGTATGTGATAATTATATTACTCTCTCTAAGAAAATATTTACTATTGAAATAACTAGAAAAAAAAATACAAAGAAACAGACTGTGAATGTGTGCAGAATAAAATTGTGTGAAATATCGTAGTTCTGATTTGAGTTTTAGTATTAAATTACAGTAAAGAGATTTGTTTTATGGGAAAATATTCTGCTAAATTATAAGAAAATATTTTAGTTTTCATAATAAAAACGACGTTGTACCATGTAAATAGATAGATTTGTACGAATGTTGTTTTATTTAAAACCTATTGAAAAAATAATAAACTGTTACAACAAAAGTGTCTAATTGTTAGTGTTACTGCTGCAAAAGTAGCTAATTACAAAATCAGCCGTTTCAAAAACCATCTAATTAAAGCAAACTGCTGCAAAAGCAGCTAATTATAATTTTTAATCGTTATTTACTAATTATTGAAGAGTGGTATCGTTGTTATTATTTCTTTATAAGAACTGTACGATTTTTTCTAAAAATTTAATGGTAAAAACCACATCAAAATCATTATTATAAGTGAGAAAACAGTTTTTTGTTTCTTGAACATTTTTAGCTAATTAGATGGTTTTGAAACTCAGCGACTCATGTATTCTTATGCAGCACATGCAAGACATGCACTTTCCTCATAAACTTATGGGGATTAATACTGTCTGATTGGCCTAAATCGTTGGTGGAGTGGGGTTGAATAAGTTTCTTTCATTTGAATTAAATGTTTGCATGAAAACAACAATGAAAACAATATGAATATTTTAATTGTAAGGTTACAGACCAATTTTTCGATTTATTTTGAAAATTTTCTATACTTTTTCCCATAATTTTCCTTTTGTTTTAAAAAAAATGTCTTAAATTTCAATAAAATAAAAACAACAAATAGTTAATTATAAATTTAATTTGCTTGTAAAATATTTTCGCGCCAAAATTACAATAGAAAAGTTTCGGTAAGAACTTGTAATTTTTTTCAGAATGTATTTTGAAAAACAAACAATTTACGTAATTTTAAATGATATAAATAAACAATAAAGTTAACAAAAAAAAAAAAAAAAATGTATACCAAGAATTTATTTTTTGATAGTTTTTGGAAAATATTTTTCCATGTTCAAAAATAAGTGAATCAGATATTTTTGGGACATGATTTATATTTTATCAAAATTGCTAGTACATAATTCCATTTTAACTCATTTCACAACTTCAATATATTATGGTGAAAGTAATAGAAAGAAAAATTATATTATATACCTATATTTACCATGTAAAAAATGAAAAAATTTGAAATTTTTTTGAAAGATATCGCCCCCCAGTGGGCGCTGGAACCTTCCAGGGGGGCGGTAGCGGATAAGGTTGTCAAAAGGTATAGATAATATTATGCAACAATATTTTAATATTTTATATTTGGGACTAGAGTTCGGGGCGAACGGGCAAAAAAAAGGTCGCCGAGGGCTTTTTGCCGGGGTGGGGGGGGGGTGAAATGCTAAAGGGGGCGGTGGTCCAGAAAAGGTTGGGAGTCTAATGTTCTATTCTATTGTTAATAGGGTAGTTGACTGAAACTAATAAAACTATTTTAAATGCCTTGTTTTTGCATTTAAGTTAAATGATTCTTTATTTTTGATAAAGTTTGTAAAAATCATCAAAAAATAACTACTTAAATATTTAGTTGAATGAGAAAATCACTGGGAAAAACAGTTCATTGTAATGACATCACAATTTAAAAACAGACAACTAGACAAGCAAACATCAATGACAATCTTTATAACCTCAAAGCATTGATTATATAATATTATCAAAGTATACACTGGTATTTTTTTAAACTATAATTATTTCATATTTAAAAAAAAATTTGCTTTTTACAAATTGTAACGCATTTTGAACTAACGACGCGTTTTCAATCATCTGAATCGTTGTTGAAAATTAACGATTTTTAAAATAAAATTTCTAAACTATTACCAAATATTTTTACGTTTCGCTACTAAAATGAAAATTCATAGAATGCTTTAACATGGTGGCCACAGATTTTTAAAGATCAAATTCCCTGGCACTTCCAGGTTTTCCAAAAATTTTATTAAAAAATCCCCTGACTATTTTGTGAAAAATGTCGCCCCAAAAAGTTAAAAAAAATTATATACTTTAATAACTTCTAGAAAAAAGTAAATATAGTTAGAGCAAAAAAAATAAAACAAAAAAAAAAGGAATCCGCGCCAATTTTTAAATCTCATCTCAAAACAAGTGAAAAATATTGAATGAAGTTTTATCTCTAAATAAACAAAATTATAAAAATCAATTTTTTCCAGTCTTCTGGTAAAATTCCCTGACTCTTCCAGAAAGTTTAGAATTCTCTGACATTTCCAGGTTTTCCAGTAATGTGGCCACATGGCAAACTTCAAACAGAGTCAAATAGCCTATTTTAAATGTTATTTGTTTTTTGCTGATTAAGTGATTACGATTAGTAAGTAGGTAAGGTAGGTAATTTTTCAGCACCCGACATCTCTAATTAGAATTATGTACTATTCAATTAATCACTGTTTGATTAACTTTTTCATTTGATAAATAAAAACAATATGATATTGAAAATAACACAATTTTTATTTAAAATATTTATAAAAATAACAATTTTGGTAAACTATTAATTTATACAAAATTTAAAAAAAAAAGTTGTGTTTTTCACCTGAGGATGGCGTAATGGTCGAAGTCGACTCGTGTTTATACAATTTTTGTTGTGAAAAGTGACAAAGCAACGATCCCATGTTTTTTTTTTTTTAATATGGATTTTCACAAAGTAAACCTTTCCAATATTAATTATTTATACAAAATTGTTTAGTTATTAATTAAGAACATTTTTCCTACGGAAGCAGATGTTTTACCGTAGCAAAAAGTAGCCTATGCTCATCCCCAACCCTCTAGTTATCTCACTTATTGCTGCCCAAGTAACTTTCTCAAGGGACGTGCTGGTTCGCACTTACAACCCTTACAACAATATAAATCACATAGCATAGCTAGGCATGGTATCTTGTGCTTTACAGAAAGCCACACAATCATAAAACGATGACTCAGAGGTTTTATAAAATTGCGCAATATTACCATGCAATACACATACTCGTCAGGTTCTCAAATAAATCTCAAACCACAATAATTTCTTAACAAAGTTTATTTACAAATATAAAACATATTAATATATTCGACGGGGTGGGGTGGTGGTGGTGGTGGGGGGGTAATATTTTAGACAAATATACAAATTTTTACATCTGTAAAAAAAATTATAGCCTATAAAACTTGACGCTACTCCATCGCTAATCAAAACTCATACTCATATCGCTCAAACACGTATTATTGACGGGGACATTCTCGTTGGACGGCGGGGCGGGGCTATCGCCGACAATATTAGTCGCCGCACCACTGCCATCTGACAACGTTCGATCCAAGCTTGACGGTTTTATCGTGATCATCTCAAAATCGGGTATCTGTTCGGGCGCGCCGTCAAACGGCGGCGTTTCCTCCAACAGTTCGTCGACAACAAGACGTAACATTGTTATGCTGAATGTGTCATTTTTGCGGAGGCCCAACGCTTTATGGAACGACTCGACCGCTTCCTGTGTGCGCCCGAGCAACGCTTGAACGTAGCCCAACGCTGAATATGTGGCCGCATTTTGTGGTTTGACGGTTAACGCCTGAAAATGGTAAAAATACTTGTATAATGACATAGGTAGTACGGGCAACATGTGTATCCATGCTTCTACACTTTTAGCGAATTTTCGAATCGAAAAATTACAGCTATTACAGCTACTTTCACGAACGAAAATGTGCTACTTTTACGAAATTTGATGAAAACATTGGCAGTCCCAAAACCTAGAACGAGTTCGTTAGCCAAACACGTCCGATGTCCGAAACATGATTTTTCTTCGTGAAAAAAAATTAGTTTTTTGCCAAAATTTTCACTTTTCAAAAATGGGGTATTTGACAGTATCAAAGAAAAACAATAAAAACAAATTTTAATGAAAATTGATAATAAAAGACAGCAATTTATTATGTGAATTCATCTTAACTAGATCATTATTTAATTTTTGAAAAAATAATTAAAAAAGTAATTTTTCAGCTAAAAATGACGTGAGTAGAAACGGGCTGTGACGTTACATTCTTTTATATTTCAACACTATCGTCACTAGGGTCGCTATTTAAATGGGTCATTTTCTCAAATATGTAGCAATCTATCACCAGGGCGGCGACATAGGTATTTGGGATTACATCTCTATAATCAAGATATTAATTTAACCAACCAAAAATCACCTTCTGTTAATTCCATTTTTTAGCAACGAAATTTTCCAATTCGGTTACCTAGGAATATTGTTTATTTTTTAGAAATTAATATTCCAACTATAGAGATGTAGTTCCGGATAACCCGTGTCGCCGCCCTGGTGTTAAACAATTTTCTTATGCGGTTACATAGCAATTTTTAAATTAAAATTTCATTCATAGAGATGTAGTGCCAAATTACCTGTGTCGCCGCCCTGATGTCAGATTGCTACATATTTGAGAAAATGGCTCATTCCGGTTAGTAAACATAACTATGGAAATTAATCTGAACTGAATTAATTTTTTAAAAAATCAACAATTTCTTCTCCTAGTTATAAGAAAAATAAACAGAATTTTTTCTTAGTTACAGGTCACCTGTTGCTGTCTAGAGAATGTGACGTAACTGAAGCTAATGAACGTTTTCGCGCAAATTTTGAGAACAAATGTTAAATTAATTTTTTCTAACGATTTTTGGCATTATTTTTAAAAATTAAAATTATATACATGCATAATACATATATGCGTATTTTAAAATAGTTTTCCAAAATTAGTCAAATTCCCCATTTTTGCGAAATTTATATGTATATATACATATATATGTATTTATGTATCAGCACGATAACTCTCGAACGAAACATTCAATTTTTATGAAATTTGACGAGAATATTGGAAGTCCAAAAATCTTGGATGAGTTCTTCAGCCAGACCCATCCGATACCTGAAACATGCTTCCTTTGCGCATTTTTCGTGAAAAACATAAATTTTTTTCAAAAATTTTTCCAAATTCAAAGTTTTTGCGACACTATTGCAAAGAGGAGAAAAATCACACAAAAAAGGTCTTTAAACTACTGCTCTATGTCAACTAGTTTTCGAGAAAAACTAATTTTTGTAAACGGAAACTCGCTATGTTATACAGGATGCTACGACAGAGGTATTTAATTATACGAATCTTACTTGTTTGTGAAATTCAATGGCTTCTAAATATTTTTTACGCTTCCGGCACGTGTGTCCTAAATTATTCAGTAGCGGTTCCCACGCTTCGACTAATATTGATCCATTTGTGGAAGTTACTCGTGTTAGCGCGTCCCGGAAATGTTTTTCGGCAGTCTTATAGCTACAACAGACAAAAAAAAAAACAGTTTTTTGGAACAATCTCAAAACTTATTTTGACTCACTCCAAATTCTGGAATGCAATCACACCCATTTCGTGCATTACGAACGGATCTTCGGGCGCAATGGCTCGCGCCTGTTGGAAAAATTTTTCCGCCAATCGCTCATTATTCGTCAATCCACACTCCAATCCAATATACAACAACGGTAAATGACATCTGTTGGACAACGTCTGAATTAAAATTTTTAAAAATAAAAAATTTCTGAAACTAAAAATTGAACAAACCCTTTCATCAATTGAGACGCTTTAAAGTACGCGGCCATCGCTTGATCATGCTCATTCTCAACGGCAAATGAGTGGCCGTAAGCGAGCCAAGCGGGCCCAAAAAGGCGATCTAACGTGGTGGCTTTCGATAAGTATCGTCGAGCTGGGTCACTTTTACCGATAACGTAGTAATAGCAGCCAACGGCAAACCAAGATATTGCCAGATCGGGATATAACGCTACCAGACGATGGGCAAGATAAAATAATTCTGGAAAAAAAACCAAAATTATTAAACAAAAGAATTTTCAAAATTTTTCTCGAACCTACTATTCGATTCTTTCAAATCCACGAGACAAGCGATGTGAACCGGTAAACACTGGCTATGAAACGGATCCATTTTCAGGATTGCTTCGGTAATTTTCAGGCAATAAGTATACTGGCAATTATAATAATACTTCTCCGCGACACTGACAGCCAAATCCAAACTCTTTTGCAATTTATCCAAAACTGTCTCAGAATTCTTCGCCACTTGACTCTTCTTCGTGTTATAGATATTTTGCATTTTCACATTTATATCGGGCGTGATTTGATCCCTCGGCGAAATGATCTCATTTGCACCGGTGGTGAGGCCGGTTATCCCGGTGCTGTAACGGGTTCGATCGTTCTGTGATAAATTTGAGAGTGCCGTTAAAAATGGTAAACGCTCGGCCTCGGTGATTTCGCAGGTGGCGTGATATTTTCGCAATTTCTTTTCGTACAGGAATTTGAGAACGTAACCTTCCGACTGAGTACACTGTTGAATCACTGGTAAGGATTCTAAGAGTTCAGTTTCTGTGGAAAAAAAACAAATCGGTGTCATTTTAAACAAGATTTATCCAGAGTATATAAAATTTCGGAATGTTCCAACTGCAGGTAATATTGATAATAATAAATAAAAATTCGTTAAGTGCGTGTTTTTGACACGCACTAAGTAATGTCACTTCAGTGAAAGTGTTAATTTATGATTTTTTGTTAACTCTATAGTTGTTAACTCTACAGCCCTCTTGCGTTTATTCAATATGGATGTACAACTCTATAATTATTCAATATGGATATACAACTCTATAATAATGTTTCCCCCACTATGATCACACAACGATATTAATATGCCATCCTTCGATGACATAAAAACGACTTCCTCCAAAAGAAATTAAACAAATCTATAGATAAAACAACAAAAGATCAAAGATCTAGAAATTAAACAAAAATACGCTGCCAATGGGTTGTGGCACACAGCTTCCTTGTATTCGTCAAAGACTTGAAAACAGTATTCTACCAAATATATACACCGTGAAATTATATTTTCGCCTTAAAGTTCATAAAAAATTGTTGTAACTCAAAATCTTTAAAAACTAAATTATAAAATAATAGCAAAAATATTTTAGAAACTAGCCCCCAAAAAACTTTAAAAATTTGAGCGAAGTGGGACTAGCAGTAAATAAGATATTGACATTTAATGGGATTTCATGGTAGCGCCGTGGATACTATTACTCCGAATGCGATGAAATTTGTAGCGGACCATCTAGGAACCAGACCGCATAATTTCTGACAATTTCATAAAAAATAATTGAATAGTTCAGAAGTTATGCCACTTGGGGCAATTTAGTATATTAATGGAATGACATTGTAGCGGCGTAGCTACCGTATCTCCGATTTCAATTAAATTCATAGGGGACCATCTAGGAACCAAACTGCATAATTTCTGAAAATTTCATCAAAACAATCGAATAGTTCAGAAGTTATGCCACTTGGTGCAAACTGGCGACAGACGGACGGACAAACACCAAACCAAAATTGTTCAGGAAGCTCTAAAACGTAAAATATTTGTTGTTAATAGATTAAAAATTTTATTTTGAAGGGAAAAAATTTTTTATTTTTCAAAAGTGATCACAATGTTTCCGCTACTTTAGTGGTCTCGGAAGCAAAATCAGCGATCCAATGTCGATCTAACATAATATTAATAGATTTGAGCGTTACTTTATGGTATTCCATATTTGTTTATTGTCAATCTAACATGTTTCGGTCAAAGGATTGACCATCTTCAGAGATTTTGGCAAAAACAATATGTTGTGAAAAACAACAATGTTTAGAGCGAGTTGCAAAACATATTGTTTTTGCCAAAATCTCTGAAGATGGTCACAATCCTTTGACCGAAACATGTTAAATTGACATTGGATCGCTGATTTTTTTCGTTTAATTTTGACGTCCACGTCTAGATCTTTGATATTTTGTTCTATGATCTATTGATTTGTTTAATTTCTTTTGCAGGAAGTCCTTTTTATTTATCATTATTACATTTATCCAGAGACTTGGACGATACCTTCTTGGGACGTTAACATTTGATGTTGCACCAGGGCTTCAAATGCTTCGAAACAATACACGTCGTACTGTAACGCCTGTTTATAACAATCCGTGGCCATTCCCCGATTATCCAACGCCTCATAAATGCGACCTTTCAGTAAAAAAATTGAAGCTTGAACTTGCTAAAAAAGATAAAATTAATTTAAAATACGAAAAAAATAAATTTTATAAAGGAAACCGAACATTTTTTGGTGTCTCCTCGAAAATCGGGTTCTCAATCGTATCATTAAACTTCGCCTGCGTCGAGTTCTGAAAGAGACTGGTATTTGCCTCGACGGAATCTAACACCTGCAGTGCTTCGGCCATCTCGTTGGCTTCAAAAAGACACTTTACGATCAAATAGTGACATAATAAATGAGTCTAAAATAAAAAAGTTGGAGTTTAGAATTCAAAAGTTAATGTAGAAAAAATGGGGTACTTACTTTTTCTAAGCCGCGACTTCGAATCAGATGAGCAGCTCGATGATACTGTTTGAGTAAGTACATACATTGAGCCATCCAATAAACGTCATTTGAGTCATTTTTACTTAACGCTACAACTTTGTCGGCCCAATACAAGGCAGCATTATATAAATGCTGGAATAAATATTTAAATTAACAACAAACAAGATTCAAGTTAAATTTATTTTATATTACCAAATTCATATATTGTTTAACTAATCGTCTATAGTTATCAATATTTATAATAATATCATTAGGATTTAATTCCGTATCCATTTTAGAATATTTTTATGTTTTAAAAATTAAATAACGACAGCCAATATAAATTATTCCACATTTGACACTTGACAAGAGAACTGTCACTATTTGTAAAAGAATCACATAAAGTTTGAACCGTTTGAACATCTTGAACATACACTTATGCATCGTAATTTTGTAGCAACAACATAAGCGCAACTTTATATTTTTATTGGTGTATTTTTCTAAGCCAGTTTAAACTGAATATCAAAAATTTAAAAAAATAGAGCGGCTTTGAAGATTTATTTTGATACTGCATCTAAGAATATAAATAACCGATTCTTTTAGAAAATTATTTGAGAATCCTAAAACTCAGATACGCGAACAAGCGATCAAAAAAATAACTATTGCTAGTAAGCAAGGTTTGTTTATTAGATTTTGACAATTCAAAAATTTTTTCTGCTCAGTTTACAAAATACAAACTGGCATATTTTTTTTAATGTCATTCTTATTTTTTCATAAATTTACTGTTTCCAAATAAAAACGAACAATTCTAGGTTTCTGCCATTTTTAGGAGTTCACATATTAGCCCTCTGGTGAGGATTAAAAATTGTAACTTTACACCAGTAGGCAAAATATTAAACTACGTCTCCATTTAGTTTTCTAATGTATACGTTCATGTGATTCGCTAGAAAATTTTGTTCCAAAACGTTTCGTAACGAAGCTTACACCGTTACAAACCAGAGGGTTCTGATGCAAAAAATTAAAACTTTGGTTTCTAACTTAGTGACTGTTTGTTTTTTATTCCATAATTTTTGAATATGAATATACTTCAGAGGTAAGAATTTATACCGTGAAAAACCAGAGAAACGGCATGAAAAAATATTTAATAGATGTTAATTTTTTTTTGAATCGGAGCCCTCTGGTTTGTAACAATCTAAGCTTCCTTTTAAAAGTTTTGTATGAATTCTTTTTCACGAATGTAACTTCCACGAAAGTTCCAATAGATGGCAAAAGTTGAATGAATATAGAAAAGAACTATCAGCGGTTGGTGATTTTATCTATAAATTTATTTAAATACAACAATGAAGTCCGACACAAATCAATAAACAAACAAAAACTTTTTAACATAAACGTATTTGTATTAACATTCAAAATAAAATATTTCCCGGTCATTTAATTTTTGACATGGACGGCAGTTTTCTATAATAGGTCCATCAAAACCATGAATTTTTCGAAATTTCTGAATCTACAATGTAATTTTTTTTATAAAAATTAATTTTTGAACTTTGATGAAGTGAAAAAATGAGTTTTTATACCTGTTTAGATGAAATATTAATAGGTTTTGGCATCACAATCCACAGTATTCCTTCAATACAAGGTGGATATGTCAATGATCCTTGGTACGAATAAAAACTTGTTTTGCATAAAGGTACAATCCAACTCAGGGGGAAGGGCTGAATAAAGGTTGAAGTATCCGGGTTCTTAATTTTACGTAAATTTTTTATAATAGGATCTAAATATGAATTTTTCCACTTGCGAGACTAAAATGTTGAGAATTTTTGAACAAAAATGTTCAAAAAAGTTACTTAAGTATAAATTTTACCTTTAAAAGTACACTAACAATAGCCAGACAATTTTTTGATAGGTTTGAATCGTTCATTTCATCAATCTCATTATCAGTTTTGTTATTCGATAACTTTTTGAATAAAATTTGCATTTCCATCGAATAAGAATTATTATTAAGCCTATGTTCTGAGCCATTTCCATTATCAGCTCCCCATCGGAATTTAATATGCTTTAATTTGTACACTGAATTTCCTAATGGACCATTAGTCAGTGTAACAGAACGACCATCTTTCCAAATGATATTAAATACCACTTGAAAGAACATAAAATAAAAATGTGTAAAGTGAGCTTTAGAAAATAACGGAATACTAGAGAAGTATATGTAGAGAATATATTCTCTATAGTATTCCGTTATTTTATCTACCTGTATGACCATCATTGCTAATTTCTGCAAAATCTGGGATCTCTGAATATTCTTTTGACCATGAAAGTTGTTTACAATCTTGAATGACTAAAACAGAATCAATAATAATATTTATTGGTGATTGTTGAACGCCATTACAATTCAGAAATTTATCTTTCCATTTATCTGGACCTAAAATATTTTGAATTTGTCAGTTAGGATCATTTTCAACGAATTTTTTTCTGGTTACCGTTAGGATCTAAATATCCATAAGATGGAATTAATGCTAAATCCGTAAATGATTTTTCGTAATCTAACAATTCCAAGCAATTCGTTGTATCAGATACGTCAAAATTTGTCATACTGTAAGTGATTAATAAGAAACATATTAATGTGACTAGTGTAAATACTGATTCGAAATCTTTTGGTAGAATATCTTCATATTCCATTTTTTTAAAGTATAAAAGTCTGATTAATTTCACCGAAATTTTGAACTTGAATAAAATTTAAATAGTTTGTTGACATTTTTTGAAAAAAACTGTTTAATTTGGATTATTCCCAAAGCAAGCTACGACAATATACTTTCATTCTCAATTTTAAATTCAAATGCTTTACTACTTACGACATCTGTTAATAAAATACTGTAGTCGTTATTACATTCTTATTGGTGTAATAATTTAAAAAATAGAAAGTTTAAAGAAAATATTTAATATTTCGGGGTCGTTTCGAGGTAATTGAAATAAATTTTTAAATATATTTATATTAAAAAAATTTATTAACATAATTACAATTTATTTTACAAAAAGATTACATACAATAACAATAATTTCTACACAGTAGTCTTCAGTTTTCAGTAAAATTACGTAAGCTTTAATTTTATTAATTGCGTAATTAAAAAAAATATAATCAATTTCGTAAAGTGTATTTATTTAGTGCATTAAGTATATAAAAAAAATATTTTCTATAATGTTGATGTTTCGTATGTTAATTACATACGAAATTTAAATAAAACATAATTTTTGATTGTCTAAAAATTTCAATTTGATATATACATCCCTACAATTAAATAAAAATACAATATTTAACGTTTATTATATAAAATTTTCGTTTTTTTGGTAACAAAGAACATTAATTGATTTTAAAAAAATTCTATTCTAATCGATAACAGTTGAATTTTAAAAAATTATGTACATTGTGAAAATAAAATGAAAATTTACCATGGCCTCCACATATTATCCTGACATTCATTGTTTTTACTAAAATCTAACGGTCGTTCTACAGCCCCATTTACATTATCCATATTACTGGAAGAACTACTATTCCCACTACTACTACTACTACTACTATCAGTTTTTAAATGTTCTTGACTGGCGACTTTTTGTAAATTGATATTATTCTCTAGCGCCGCTGCTAATTGTAAATAATTTGACGGTAAAATAAATATAATATTTCCATCGGGCATTTGAAACAGATTCTTTTGCATATTTATGACATCTGTCGGTGACGACTGTAGTAATGGATGATTTAATATTGTCGGATCTTGTATTAAGGGCGCGAGTGGATTTAATTCTGATTGTACTTCGGGAATTTTTGGAATATTCTCCAGTTTCGGGTATAAATTGGGTGTTGGCGATGATGCTTGATGATCGGCGAAATTATATAATGTTTTATTTATTTGTTGAAGGCTGGGTGAATCTTTTGTGGGGTACATGGGTGGGGAGGGTGTTGAATTTACAACAGCCGGATTGTTTATGTTTCCAACTGGCACGAGTGGTGTTGACGGTGACGGTTGTTGAACGTCACCCGTTGACGGCGTCACGTTTTGAACAGCGGACGCACATATATCCGTATCTATTTCACTTATGCATACGTCTAAGTGACGTATTAAACGTTTTCGTGTGTTCGGATCGAGCACAGTCATTGTTTGAGCGTCAGGTGTTTCAAGATATCGTTGAATTTCACGCACACAGTCACTGTATCCGGCTTTGTATTTGTTTAAACCTGAAACACATCGTTTGATGAGTACAACGTGGAAGGGGGAGGGGGTAATATAAAATTTTAAAAATAATTTTTAATTACCCGGTGTGTCCATGCTTCGGTGTCGTTGAAAATGTCGTACGGTCAATTCAAGAATGTCGGCTTTTTCGAGTTTTGTATGTTTCGTGTTGTCCATTTTGGCTGAATCGAGGATCAATGTTTTTAACATGGCTAAACTTTGATTGATACGGGCTCGGCGTCGTTTTTCCATTAGTGGTTTGTTGGCGCGTCGGACCTGTAATAAAAATGGAAATTTTTTTAAGTTTTGTTTAAACGATTACACTGATATTTACAATATTGTCGCTAAAAATTAAATGAAAGTTCGAACGTAAATTTTCATAATAGAGAAATACGAAACAAATTAAGTTTTTAAATTTAATAAACTTACTGACGTCATTAGATTAAAAAAATTTTTTTTTCAAATGAAGCTTTATGAAAATGTTTTGAATTGGGTCTGATCGGTTGAATTGGAGTCCTTTAAAAATTTGTCGGACTCGATAGAAGTTTTCATTCAGTTTCGTTCAGGTAAGGGTAGGGTAATTCCAAGTTCGGAAAAAGTGCAACTGAGACAACTAGAAATATGAACAGAAAAATTGGCTGAAGATATTTCTAATGAAAGAATGATACAGCGATGTTTCTAGAACTCCTACTATGGGGAAATCCATGTAATCATAATAAAGAAAGAAAGAATACCAACTTTCTGAAGAAAGTTTTATTTGCAACAACCTAATAATAACGCCAATTTAGAATTTTTAATAATTTACAAATGTAAATCCAATGGTAGACGGGTACCGATATTAATCGTATATTCTCTCGAATACTAAATATTATTGGAATACAGTCTTTTGACTTTAAAAAATGCCAGAAATTGTCTGAATTACTGTAAATTTAATTGTTTGAATTAGCAAATTTAAGAAAATTCTTTATTTTTTTACTGTACGGACAAAAATTTTTAAACAAGGGGGCAGTTTAGTCCAAAATAAAAAAAAAAGTTTTATTAATGGGTTGTGTGAAATAGCATTTGAAAGAGCTATTTCTAAGAATTTTAAAAAGATTTTCTTTTATAATTTTTGGTCCGGTAATTTTAATGATATAACTCAAAATTTGTTAGAAATGATCGTCCCCACCGATTTTCTAGGTCCCCAAAGCTACAATTTCGATTTTAATACGGTTAGTAAATATTGAATCAGAGATTACTTGGAAACTACGGTTTTTTTCGACAGTGTAACAATTACCGAAAAAAATTTTTATAATAATGGGAAACATAGTAATAGTTACAAGTTTTGGATGTGATTTAAATATCACGGATATTTAAACGTATCCGTGGTTTAATACCGAACCCTAATTGTGCGAGTCCGATTCGCTCTTGGACACACTCCCCCCTACTTTTTGACGCATGAAATCATTTTTGGACCTTCTGATGTACGTACATTCGATTATTCGAATTTTGAAAATTGTAACAATTAACAAAATATATTACAACAATTTATTAAAAATGTATGTACAACAATTAAAAAATAAATTTAAATTTACCTCCGGTTTACAATGCGTATTATCACTAAACTCTTGACAATTATTCAATTTATTATTTAAAACAAGACCGGTCGCTGTGACACTATTAATCAATTTTAAATCTTTCGTCTTATTATTATTCAAACTATTTGTGGCGGCAACTTTAGCAGTCATGATTCAAAAAACAAAACCAAATTTCAATTAAATCATTGACATCTACATTTAAATTTACTTTCCATATACAGAGTTATAAGTTAATTATTTTACATTTTTCAAAACGAACAAATTTGTAGCTAACAATCGAAATGAAACACGTGATACACGAGCGAAATGTATAAACCAACTATCAACCGACGGCAACGGCAACGCAACGGTCTGTTGGAAAAGTTAGCGCGCGATTAAAATAAATCAAGAAAACAAAGTGACATCATAGAGCAGTTTTTCCGCGGCGTATATGCGTACGTGTTACGAGTATATTACTAAAGTGAGTTATATTTTAGTATGTCAACCGTTCGTTCAACGACGACTCAACTCTATGTAGAGTAGCTAAACAAACGGATGCTGCCGTTGTCGAAATATAAAATGCACTCACTACCGCTCGCTGGTGTTGTCGGACTCAGTCAGTACTCAGTAGCAGGTACTTTAGTACTGCCGTTATGCCGTATATGTATAACGAACACGACTTGATGTGTTCGTATGTGTGTATGTTAGAGTGTTGTTGAGACTCGAATGAGTCCGACTGACTGAACAATGATGCTTAGTTTGCTTGCGTGCCACCCGTGCCACGCTGGTATATATGTACCGTGCTGTGCCGTGTGCCAAGTAAGAGAGACATTGAATACCACAACATGTGGTAAAAACCTCTCGAAACGTTATAATGGCACATATTCATTGTAAGGTTTTAATTCTGTCGCAATATACTTCGTTATCTAGTGAACATTCCGTAAGTTAAATAGAACAGTTTGGAGTGTGGAGAAAATGACGAGTCTCGGGGAAAATTTTTCCCAAAAATACACTTACATTTTTACTTGGCCCCCCTAAGCTACAATCCCGGCTATCTCTCCTCTCATCGGATCTGAATATACTACAAGATGCATACCAAAACTGGCAAAATGAAATTTTTATGGAACCACTTTGGTATCCGTTTGTCGGTCACTGGTGTTAGCGAATTTCCAGAATGGAATTCAGCTATTACAACCACTGTCATGACGCCACTTGAGCCCGGAATTATGACAGAAATTTGTTTTGAGGTCCCTAGAACTCGAAAGTAACATTCACTAAAATTTATATATATATATATATATATATATATATATATATATATATATATATATATATATATATATATATATATATATATATATATATATTGACGAGTTGGTTAACCAGGTACGTCCGATGTCCTAAACATGGTTTTTTTTGGCAATTTTCGTGAAAATTGCTCAATTATTTTTTAATTGTACCATTATTAAAGTTAATAATGGTACAATTAGTTTTTTGCCAAAATTTCCCCTTATTCAAAAATTTTTGCGACATTTTTTTACACCATTGAAACGGGGAGAAATATCACACAAAAAAGGTCTTTAAACTATTATTCTACGTCAACTAGTTTCCGAGAAAAACTAATTTTTGTAAACGGAAATTCGCTATGTTATGCAGGATGCTGCGACGGGGTATTTTTTTTTATCTGCAAGATCATCGGTCGACAAGATTATCAATATAGGAAAATAATTCAAATACTACTGCATATTGATTAAAGAACATTTAATTTTTTAATTTTTCTCGAAAACTAATTTCCATTGGTTCAAAATCGGTTTTATGTGATTCTTTCCACTCTTAAGGATGGTGTTATAAAAATTTTGAAAAAAAATTATATTTTAAAACAAAATGTTCAGTTTTGTATATCTTCACAAAATTTCGTAAAAATCAGATGCTTCATTCGGGAGTTATCGCACTGACACATAAATACCTACATATATTCTTACATAAGTATAAGCAAATGTTGTTTTCGACTTCTAATAGGAGATAGAACAAATTTCTATCACGAATTTTCCTTTAGGAACTTCGCTAAAAAAGAACAGGGATTCATTTGGATTTTAAACTTATTCTTTTTCATGAAACGTCAAAAAAAGTGATTTTCTACAATTCTTCCATTTTAAGTAGTAAAAAATTTATAATGTAGAATCAAAAGAAATTTGATTTTCACAATTCATAATACATTTTTGGCGAAAATTTTATCGTTTTCATGGTAAAATCATCTCAGTCCCTTAAACATGTATTGGTCTATTTAAACTATATAATGAAAACGTGCCTTTACGTATATATTTTGCCACAATGACTAACAAACAGTGAGCGTGGCATGTTCATACGTACATATAGAGCTTATGAGCGAGCCGAGCGTGGCAATAGCGTGAGGTGGTGTGAGCTTGGTAGCTCTCAACATCGTTGACCATTAGTCGGCGATGGTTAACATAACTCCCCAGAGAGACAGCAACATATACACACATACACATACACGTATATAAACTCTGTGTTAAAGTGAAGAGGGTTGAGGCGACGCACTTGTTATGTAGTTTACCACCATCTGAAAACTACCCAGTGACTTTGATTGCGTCTCTCGAATAGGCCAAGAGCTGATGAATACTTTCAACAGAAAGTATTTTGTACTTTGATCATAATATAAAAATCTTGTGATTTGTTCAATATTCTAATTAACGTTTTTTGTAAATAACTCAAAAAATATTGGTTTTTCATTAAAATAGGTTATTACAAAATTTGTTGCTTATGAATTTTACAACAAAAATGATTAAATTACTTTTTCTCGTAAAGTGAACCATTTCTGAGATATTTGTGCTTTTTAAACTACTGTCAAAGCAGACAACTTTACCTATTGAAGGTAACTTTATCAAATCACATTTTGTGTCAAGCCAAGTTAAAATTGCATGACCGTTAATGCTTGTAACACTCTTTTTTTAGTGACAGGGACATTTCTAATTAATAAGTGGCATTATATAGGCTAAATCAAGTAAAAACGGCAGGGCCGCGCCAAGGGACATTTGCGCTGGGGTGCAAGAAAAAAATTGCCGCCCCTAAAACGCCAAACTTATTTGTAATACATTTTTACTTACTATACAGTAAGTAAAAACGCCAAACTTGTTTGTCATACAGTTTACTTACTATATATACTTACTTTAATGAAATGCATAAAATATTATAAAATATTTAGGATTATAAATGGAATAAAACACTTTAAACTTTTTTTAACAATTTAATTTGCATAAATTTCAAGAACAAGTAAATAAAAATAAATAATTTTACACAAAACAAAAACGAATAGTAACAATTTTAAAATTTTATATAAAATTCACTTTCCTTGCCTTTTTTATTAAAAATTCATTTATTAAATCTGACATGTCCATATCTGCAGCAATTTTGTTTTCTATGCTAATTAAACTTAAATACGATATTCTTTCCTGTGATATAGGTACTAGGTCTTAAATAATTTTTTATTAACTTAAGTTTCGAAAAACTTCTCTCACCAGATGCCACTGTCACAGGTATTGTCAAAAATTGTCATATTCGGAAACATTGTAGTAAGATCATTAGAAAATATATAATCTAAAACTGTTAATGCATTCATGTCGGGATTAATATATGTTAAAAGAGTTTCTATTTCATCACATAGATCTAACGCATTTATATCAGATTCGTTCCGCAGAGCCCAAAAGGGGATGTTTTTTACTTAAATTTCTGAGAAACGAAATAATGTAACTTTTCCAAGAAAAGAGTATGGAGTGCTGCAATTTAAAGAACATCCATAAATCTTATCCTAAGTGGAATAAGCAATATCGAAAGAACATGTATATTTTAAACTAAATTGCTTGCAGATGTGGATAAGCAAATATTGAAAACAAAATTTATAATAACAAAAAACAGAAATAATAAATTAGGTTTAAGATATCAACCAAATAGGAAAAAGAAGATAAAATAAAAATGTTGGTTTTAAAACCAAATAATTGAAATCTTAAACTCTTTTATTATATTTAGACTGTTCAATACAGTGTTTATTAAGTCTTATTTAAAAGAATAATATTTTACTAAGAGATCCTCAGTCATCAATTTTTAGTTTGTTTTGTTTACTAATCGTCACGTACTATATACAACGTAACGCAACGAAAACTAAACGATTTTAAAGATTGATAAATGTTTTATGTGTAGAATTCAACGACGATTATTATAAAATTAAAGCGTGCAAGAACATGTTCGATCCCGATCCCGTTTGATCTCGCCGATTACCGCGCAAACGATTGTTGTCGCTGGTCGACAATCGGAATAATCGGATTACCGACGGGTCACAACAATCATAATAGACAAGTATTTAAGCAAAATGCGGGTAACATTTAGTGTCATCAAAATTACCACATAAAAATAGTAATAATTTTATATTTTATTTGCCGCCCCCAAAGCCTGCCGCCGGGGTACTAGGCACCCCTAACACCCCCGCTTGGCGCGGCCCTGAAAAACGGTCTGACGTCATTAACTAATGAAGCACAATTAGACGTGCAGCATTAAGCTATTATAGTTGCTCTAATATAAAAATAACAAAACGGAAAAGAGGCAGAAAACTTGGTAGTTACGTCTAATTTTGCTTTATTTGCATTTTGTTTGATGACGTCAGATCATTTTTAGTTGATTTGTCTTATACAAATAAATTCTCTTTTTTTGATTTTTCAACTCATATGACACGTTCGAACGCGTTCCTGTTTTTAAATAGTTGCATGTAATTTGAAGAAATTAAAAAATTATTTAACACACTTCAGACTATTGATAATCGGATATTTTGGAATGAATACGC
This sequence comes from Brachynemurus nebulosus, assembly GCA_035578155.1. NCBI lineage: Eukaryota > Metazoa > Arthropoda > Insecta > Neuroptera > Myrmeleontidae > Brachynemurus > Brachynemurus nebulosus. The sequence continues at coordinate 76,084,389 of JAPWDM010000003.1, forward strand.
AGACTTAAGGGGGTATTCTAGTCTAGAGGCTCGATTTTGAGGTGATTTTACGGGCGTAATAAAAAAAACAGTAAACAATTTTAGTATCCATTTTTAACAGTTTTTTTTGATATTTGAAAAGTATAAAAAAGTATAAAAATTAAAAAAAAAAATGAAATTGAAATCGGTACAGGCCGGCAAAGTGGGGACTCAAAAAAAAAGGTGTCTCCTGGTTGACGTGATTCCAACCCTCTTGGTGATCTGAAACATTAAATTTTAGTTAATTCTTAATAAACAAGGATGTAGTATTAGTTGGACGTAGCCGATTTGAAAAAATAAATTTTTTCACAAAATGGCCTCCATTTAAAAAGAAAAATCATTTTTTCAACTTTGGAAATTTTTTAAAAATAGTAAAAAAATTCCAAAACCCCTATGTCAGCCCAATTTTGATAGTATTAAGAAGGTCTATACCAAATTTCAAGTAAATTGGAGTATTAGAACTTGAGATATCATGTCGACCGTATCGAAAAAGGTAGTTTCGAGTAATTTATATTAAAAATTTGAATTTAACACTGAAAACATACACAGTACACAGTACACAGGGAAAAAATAACCATAACTCCGAAAATAATTCGAATTTCCGCAAATCCTTTTAGAGGCTTATTCTTAAAGGTCTAAACTTTAAAAATATGAAAAAAAAATCGATTATTTTGAATTTCTAGACTAGAAAACCCCCTTAAATCAAATATTTATGAGAATCCTTGTCAAATTATTTGTATTTAATCAATTTTTAATTATAACGCCGATATTTAATAAAAGAATCGTATTTAAAAAAAAAAACCAGCCATCAGAACGTTTATGGTCACTTTTTCAATTTCTAAGCATCTTTTCAGTAGTGAGTTGCTAGCCGATTATAGGATCTTATATATACCTATATTTTTATCAACAAAATTACAACCGGTACAAAACTCGTTGCAATAAAATGTCGAACCACTCTTGATCTATAACACGGCACGACACACTGCTTGCTATCCGCACGGTTGTCGTGTAGAACGTGAAACACATTATTCCAGTATGTACATATATTAGACTACGTACAGCCGCCTGTGTACCGTCTACCGAGACTACTTCCACTTCGTCGTCTACGACCGCTACAGAGTACAGACTGACGACTGCTGTTGTTTTGTTTCGTACGTAAAAATTTTGCGTTTCATTTTTTTTTTTTACGATAATGTATATTATTTGGTACACAACTTACACATCTGTGAACAAGTGCTAACGTAACGCACATGCTGCCGCCTGTCGCCAGCCACCACCACCACCACCACCGCCCCAGCACCGCCACCTCCACTGTGGCGTGCGTGCGTTTGTAGTTGGTAATAATAATAAATATTAACTCTTATTTTTTTATTTCTATTTTGTTAAATCATCGATGATTTTCATTGAAAAAAAAAGGAAGATAGAGGAGTAATCTTTACACAGCACTGTCACCATTATCACCAGATTTTTATAGTATGTATTTGGTTATTTAATAATTAAAATAGGGAATATCTTTTTAGATACCTACCAAATTTTTATACATATGCGGTAAGTGTTTTAATGAATTATGTTGGGTTAGAATTTAATGTTTTGGAAATAATTTACATTCATAAAGATGAGTTTTTCATTTTTACACTAACTTTTCTCTAAGTTTGGTCAAAAATGGAAAAAAAAGAAAACAGTATCAATGACTAACTTTTTATTTTTTATTCTAAGCAGTTATAAATTAAAATTTTTAGGAATTTTAAAAAATTTTGTTTATTTGCTTACGTCACTAAGTCAATTTTTTTTCTAATAAAAAGTGACTGAGTAAAAATTGAAAATGTAATTTTTTGTAGGAAAATAATTTTTCGGTTTGTTTTACATTTTTAAGGACCCCCTCCCGAGTTTTGTGCCTCTATCATTTAAATCAGGGGTCGGCAACCTGCGGCCCTTTGCAAGCTTTCATGTGGCCTGCCAAGCAATATAACTTTTCGAACAATTTGCTCTGCCTATGCAGAGTTGAGTATACTTTAGGTATACTTTTCCCGATGTTTTATAACATGTAAATAAAACTGTTACTAAAAAATTTTCCTCATATTAATTTTTAATAATATTTGTATTAAGTTGTGTTAAAAAAAGAAAATACCCCTGTCGCAGTATCCTGCATAATATAGCGAGTTTCCGTTTACAAAAATTAGTTTTTCTTCGAAACTACTTGACATAGAATTATTTTTCAAAAACCCTTTTTATGTGATTATTTTCTCCTCTTTCCAACGGTGTAAGAAAATGTGGCAAAAACTTGAGGAAATTGGGGCAAAAAACTCTTTTTCCACAAAAATTGTTTAGGCAAAAATGCCTAAAAATCCATTCCAGGCATCGGACATGTCTGACTTTTTGAACTTCCAACATTTTTACCAAATTTCGTAAAAATGGGATTTTTCGCTCGAGAGTTATATAAATTTTAGTGAATGTCATTTTTGGCTTCTAGAGACTTCAAAATAAATTATTTCTATCATAGTTCCGGGTTCAAGTAGCATCAAGACAGTGACTCTAATAGCTGAATTTTCGATTTGAAAATTCGTTTAAAAAAACCTACTTAAGCCACATACTACATTGAAAAATATTTGAATGTGCAGCTCGCTAAAAATTATTTTTTTTTAAAAATGGCCCGCCATCCAATAAAGGTTGCCGACCCCTGATTTAAATTATTGTTTTTATGGCGTTGGAAATCTTATTTTAAATTAACCCTAGAATGTAGATATATACGTTATCGTAACACTCATAAATAAGGTAGTTAACAACCTCACAACATGGAGTAGTTGACAGCCACGAAAATGGTATCTAAATACCTCCTCGTCGGGGCAATGGAGAGAAATCAACGATTCCAGGCCCTTCGTCAAATATTGAATTTATCACTAACACTCAAACTTACGTAAAAAAATATGATCCGGTGTGTCTTTGGGACCCGAACTTCAGCGCTACAGACCTGGTTGGCCCCTCTCACCGGCCCTAACCCTCGTATACATTTTTAGAGTTAAATATTATAGATGTAATGATGATCCATTAAAAGTCAAAACGTTTTTTGAAAAATTTTTAAAAGTATTTTTTTTTATCACTTATTATTAAACGAGAGGTTTGTATTTTTTCGAATAATTTTAGGTTTATCTAACGGAAATTTATTGCCTAGCAATTTAATGAGAAGACGCGACAGCAAAGCTGAAGCGTTTTTGTTAGTTGACAGTTCTTCGAGTTAAATTGCATTTAGGCAAGAAATTTGAATTGTAAAAAACACAATTTATTCAGAAAAAAATATAAAACTCAAGTGTAATACGGTAAGACAATTTGACGAATAAAATAAATTTGTATAATTCGTATTATTATTTAATACATTGTTACTATGGTTCTGAAATCAGTTAAATTTACCAATACGAATTTTTGTTTCATATTTATCGTGTTTACCTACAGTGAAATGACTAATTGTACTATTAATTTGTCCTAACTTTTTTTCCATCGTAAAAGTGAAAAAACCAAAACATTCTTATGGGACTTGAATTGTTAAGTTAGAAAATCGTATACAAAATGATATTAATAGATAGGCATTGTTTTGAATTTTTGCACCGGAAACGGAAGAGTTATTTATTTATTTTTATTTTTATTTACAAAAGGAAAAATAAGAAAAAGAAACTTTTTTTTTAAGACATCATATGCATAAATTTTTATCTTTTCCTTGTGAAATAAATATTTCCCAATAAGTTCCAAAAAAAAAATTTTCTATGCTTCTGATATATTTTTGCAATATTTTCAGTTATGTATAGGTACATTATAATGTAACATACGTGTTTAAAAAAAAAAATACCATATAGTTTGTAAATACTGGCGTCATTTATTTACGCTGTTACCATGGTAACAATGATAATATGATTATTTCATATTTCGATCAGCGCCACCTATACAAATGAAGTTACACAGTAAATAAATATAGATGTTTTAGTTTATGTTGTATAAATGTTTACTAAATATTCTATCACGGATAAATCGATTATTATCGACAGCGAAAAAAACAAAATTATTGAACTCTGAATTCGAAAATGTGATTATTTCAAAAAATATATGAATTTTTTTAGTAACTAAGACTGAATTGTATTTATAAAATTTTTGAAAATTTTTTGCTTCTACATTGATTTTCAGTTTTTCGAGGAAAATACGATAATGTAAAAAAAAAAGTTTATCAAATCACGAAATTATCACAAATTATTGAACGTAAATTTCGAAAATGTGATTATTTCAAAAAATACATAAATTTTTTGTAAGACTGAATTGTATATACCATGTGAGTTTTTTGAGAGTTGCCATTTCTATTACAACCAAATTTTCATGATAGAAATGGTACTGGAAAAGGTTCTTTTCTTGAATGTAATGGAAATGTAACCAAGAAAAACACTATCAGTTGAAATAGCCTCAAGTACATATGCATATTTTTACTGCCTTACTGATAAATTAAAGAAAAATTAAAAAATTAAACCTGGGTAAAAAAAATTTTTTTGCTCATTTATGTTGTTAATTAATGCATTAAATCAGTTTTATCGAAAAATTAATATATAGTCTCATTTAAAAATCTATAAGTTTGTATCATAGCTCGAAAACCATAAGAGCTATAAAGCTCCTGATTATAGCAATCGGTTGCTCTCGTCGATATCTACAACTCTTATTTGAACAATTTTTCGATTAAATCAACGGTTTGGCTGTAATAAAAATGGCAACTCTCGAAAAACTCACACAGTATATCGCGCGTTTTCTGTCTCAACCTCGTATATCAAAAACTACATGTTTTAGGACACACAAAAATTATATTAAATACTGTATTTATACATATACTTATCTATATATATTTATATATATAGGTAGCCAACATCAATGGGTGTAATTAGCATAAATTTTAAATTCATAGTGATGAAGATAAAGATTTAAATACGTTTTGTTTGTGTGTCCAAAAATTGGGATTTTTCAGATACGAGGTTGAGACAGAAAACGCGCGATATGTAAAATTTTGAAAATTTTTGCTTCTACATTGATTTTCAATTTTTCGAAGAAAATACAATAAAATTTCGTTTTATATCTAAAAAAAAAGTTTATCAAATCAAAAAATTATCACACTTCAATACATTTTCATCAATAATTCGCGGAAAAATTTGTTGAAAATGATTTTTTATTGATTCTTTACAGAGTATCATCATCCTACACACTACAAAACACAATGAAGTTAATATTTTAACAATAAATTATTTATTTATAACCATAGGTAGCTTGCTGCATAGCCTGACATCTCAATACCCGCAAGTTAGTATATACACATAAAAGTTAATTTTTTTTCTAAACTTGTACATTTTCGTAATTACTCTATAGGATGTATAGTTTGGTTCGCTTAATGGCATTCCAAATCTTTATTAGCGATATTCTTTCTATTTACATTATCACACATTAGTATATTGAAATATAGTCCATCAATTTATTAAAGGATTTTTCGCAACATGAATGTGGCAAGAATTGAAACAGTTACAGAGGTAATAGTGATGGTGGTAGCGCCGAATAGTCGATAAAAAAATTGTATTCAAAATTCACTATTATTAAAAATAAATTATTGATGATCGCTTAAGGTTGTTGGTCGATAAAACGATTTTTTCAAAGGATTTTAACGAAACGTCTCTAGATATTTACTTAACCCTAGAATCATACGTACACGTCAAAACGTCATCTAATTTATTTGTTGTTATAACACATAAGACGTATTTATTTTGTTTATAGTCATTGTCGTTTTGTTTGTATTGAAATAGTGTCCGTCAAAAGGACGTCGATGTATGATTACGCGATGTTTTTTTTTTAAAGATTTTGTACTTCACATATAAAAGTTTTCCTAATTTTTCTAAAATTTATTAAAGATATGCATGTTATAATTAATTTATTCAATGATTATGATAATGTGAAAGATGATTACAGCTGTTTGACTTATAGAGACGACATAATACTGAAGTTTTAATATATTGAATCGAAAACTAAAGAATGCGTTTCAAGTGATTTAATAAAAGGTTAACAATTTATTTTGTGGAAAATATTTTAATTTTTATTATTTTTTGCGATTTTATTCGAAAAATTACTAACAAATTTTAGAAAATTTACAAATGTGCCTAATGGGGAAATAACTACATATCTATAGGAATATTTATGACTGAGAAATTTCACATTCTGTAAAGTCACACATGTCTACTGACTCATAATAGTTCATAAATTAATTTTTTAATTTTTATAATAAAAATATGCTTTGATAAAAAGATTAAAAAAATTAATAAACATTTACATTGAAATTTTTCCAAATCCAATTTTTTTAAATATTTTGTTCGCTTTTGTAGTATTGTTATGTAAAAAGAATGTTTTTTGCAAATAAACTCTAAAACTTTCCGTAAAAAGTCCATCCGTCAAAACGACGCCGATGTATGATTAACGTTTCTCGTAGACCAACGTATGATTCTAGGGTTAATTGAATGAATACCAATAATACGAGCCCTTATCGAAAAAAATTGACTACCCCAATTTTGAGAAAAACGATTTTAAAGTTTTGCAATTTTAACACGGGCTCTTATAGAAAAACTCTTTTTTGTTTTTAATAAAATGAAAACGTGTCAAAGGAATTTGATAAAAATTTAATATGTTATAAAATACAGTTACAAACCATATTTAATAAGAAATAAAAATTATTCACTACGCTATTTTTGAAATATAATTTATAAACATCATTTTACAATGTTTTTACAACGCTTTTTCAACAATGCTTTTATATTGCTACAACATAAGCGCACGAAAATTCAAAGAAACATGTGATATACAAATACAATAACTGAAAAATATTAATACGTTACTTAATTTTTGATAAAAGAAAATCTCAGAGTATCTCAAAGCAACTACGTTAACACATTTAGGGCATAAAAAAAGTATTTTAAATAATAAAATTTTTGATGAAATTTCAAACGCATGCTGATGAAACGTGACCTGAAAACGCGCGTGAAAACAAAGGAAATAACCGAAAAACGTAAGCCATGTAACTAACGAACACGTGTTGCCGTACATATTTATTTAACTTATTGGGATTTAATTGTTTCGGACCCAATAATGGACCAGGGGGTGGGGATGGTTCGTCCCGAGTCCGGGGCCCAAAAAAAAAAATTTTAGTGTAAAAATATTTTCCCACTATAAATAAAAAATATATGTTCCAAATAAAAATTTACGAACTGGAAGGGCTTTAGATGGGATAGATAAGTTACAATCGGCCAGTCAGGGTCTGTAGTTGACTTTTTCATTTAAATAAGGATTATTATACAGGTGATACGTATATAGTATAGAGGACTTATTTCATAGATAGGGCACTATCTATCTAAGTTATAATAGGCCTCATTGCACGCAAATAATGTGTTACTACATTATATACATATACGTATATATAGAGAGCATTCAGCGGCAGATATACATATGCAGGTAAGAGATCTACATAGATATATTTCTATCTAACATTCTGTAACATATACAGTGTCTTTCATAAAGTCCAGTCCAAGTGGAAAAATTACTTTTTGCTATCGGTTTCTTGAGAAATATGTATTTTGGTGTATTGATTGAAAGCCTTGCGCTTACTAGCTGGCGGAAAAGCCTAGTTAACTGATTTTGATGGCTAGAGATACATGAAAATGGAGACTAAAAATTCATTTTTAAAAAATACGGCTTTAAATGGCCATAAATTCAAAATAGTTTAATGAATGCTATAGCAAAATACATTACCGGTAAAAAGATAGGCCTTTTAACAAAAAAATAAAATTTTGCCGTTTTGAAACGAGCCTTATGAAAGACACTGTACACATAGCTGTATAGAGGTATGCTGATGATAATATACTGTAGTACTGGCATACTGTATGTAGTGTAGCACAGTTAACGGCAGTGATGGTGGTGATGGTGGTGGGGGTGTTGGAGGCGGCAGGATATCTTGTTCTTCACCCGCCGCACAGGAACACGTTCCATTTTTGATGTCAAACCACCGCCGTTGTGCTCATGACAGGTTGATGAGACGAGGCGTGTTGGATGATTGCCTGGTATAGATCGGTCACGGCTCAATATGCCACTTCGTTCACAATAACTTTTTCACCAGAGCCGGACTTGAAATAAATTTCTATATTTTTTAAAAGCTTTTATTTAACTTGCTATGTTAGTATGTTGGTTTAGATCAAATCTTGGAATCAAAAATTAGGCAGGTTCTAATTGAGCTAGAGGTTTCAAATTTTGCATACGTTTTGCTCACCTTGATGACAATGCAATATTGTATAATTAGTTTTGTCCGAAATCGATAAGATACTAGCTTCTCTGGTATCAATAACAATAAGTAAATTACAAAAAAAAAAAGTTTTTTAGTGATGTTAATACAAACTTCTTTTTACTAATACTAAAATATACATACATATCCCCTACTAAAATTTTCAGCAATTAATACGATATAAATTTTGGTGTCTTATCTTTCAGAATTATCCTCAAACACAGCTCTTTATGACTTATAACTCTATTCGTGGCGTTATCAACACTTTTTCAATGATAGTGGACGCGCTGGATGTGCCAGTACCTTGAGAAGACAATCAGTGCAAAATGTTCCGTTGTATTCTTGTAATATATTGATAAAACATTTTTATTTTTCTAACATTTTTCTAAAAATTATTGCCATTTTTAAAAGCCTTTATTTAACTTGCTATGTTAGTATGTTGGTTTAGATCAAATTTTGGAATCAAAATTTAGACAGGTTCTAATTGAGCTAGAGGTTTCAAATTTTGCATACATGTCTAACCTTGATGACAATGCAATATTGTATAATTAGTTTTTCCCTAAATTGCCCGAAACCAAAATTGTTGATTTTTAGTCCTATGCAACTTTTTGACATTTCGAATTGTCAAATACTGTCCATTGATTTGTCATTGCAATTTTTTGTTTCCATAGTTATGTCTGATTAGGGTAAATTAACCGATTAAAATATAGGTAAAAAAATTACTTCTTTATTTTTTTTTTTAAATTAATTGTAATCAGATTAAAGAGTAGAAAATAAAATAAAGTAAAAAAAGTGTTTTTTAAGAAAAAGCTTTTATTTAAAAATGGGCTAAAAAAAAATGAAATAACTAATGAGTGAAGTTTGAAGCAATATGCAACATAATTTATAAAAGATTGAGGCGTTTAATTAAGTTTGATAAGTCCTGAAAAGTAAAATAGCTATACTTATATCCAAAACAGAAATAATTAATGAAAACGCCTCAAGCTTTTATAAATTATGTTGCATATTGCTTCAAACTTCACTTAGTAGTTATTTCATTTTTTTAGCCCATTTTTAAATAAAAGGTTTTTCTTAAAAAACACTTTTTTTACTTTATTTTATTCTAATAACTGATCAAATTTATTGAATGAAATTACACCCTCATGTGTTCTGTAAATCCTCGACACTCAAATAATTGTTTATTATAAATGTCACCATACATCCGTACGTATATTATATGTAGATCATCAAAAAGCACTATTGGCTCAAATGCCGGCCCTGCACTTGTAATGTTACATATTATGTACGTACACTAGTGAAGTTAGTATAGCCGTGTGGGCGTACGTATGTAGGTACGTATTGTACGGCCGTATATAGCCAGCCGTATGCTGCTGTATAGCCGTATCAAACAGTGCGATATGGTGTGCTTTTGCTTGCTTGTGTGTGGTAAAGGTTTCAGTTGAGCATGGTGATGATGACGATCATATGAATAAGCGGTCGGGCGAACCGGCACGGCATCTGTGCCGGGGCGACGCGACGTGAGGGGATTACAAAATAGTCGGTGACTACCATTCTATACGTACGTATAGAAACACAAACAGGTGATTCGATAAAAATTTTCAAAAATTACTTCTTAAATTACGAGTTTTGGACTTTGAGAATAATTTTAGCGAATTTCCAAAATGGAATTCAGCTATTACAGCCACTGTCATGACGTGACTTGAGCCCGGGACTATGGCAGAAATTTGTTTTGAGATCCCTAGAAACCGAAAATAATATTCACTAAAATTTATATATATATATATATATATATATATATATATATATATATATATATAATATATATATATATATATATATATGTGTGTGTGTTTTCAAAGTTTAGACCTTTAAGAATAAGCCTCTAAAGGGATTTACGGAAATTCGAATTATTTTCGGAGTTATGGTGATTTTTTTCTCTGTGTACTGTTTATCTTTTCATTGTTAAATTCTAATTTTTAATATAAATTACTCGAAACTACTTTTTTCAATACGGTTGAATCTTGAGTATGATATCTCAAGTTCTAATGCACCGATTTACTTGAAATTTGGTACGGACTTTCTTAATACTATCAAAATTGATCCGACGTAGGGGTTTTCGAATTTTTTTCTTTGTTACTATTTTTAAAAAATTTTCAAAGTTGAAAAAAGGAGACAAAAAAATGATTTTTTTTTTAAATGGACGCCATTTTGTGGAAAAAATTTATTTTTTCAAATCGGCTACATGCAACTAATTCTACATTCTTGCTTATTAAGAATTAACTAAAATTTTATGTTTCAAATCACCAGGAGGGTTGGAATCACGTCAACCAGGTGATACCTTCTTTTTTGAGCAATCCTCACTTTTCAATTTTTTTATACTTTTCAAATATCAGTACAAAACTGTTAAAAAATGGATACTAAAAATATTCGGGATAGTAGAAAATTAGACTAAAAAATTTTGTAAATAATAAACAAATATTTTACTTCGCAAAAATATTTGTTTATTATTTACAAATATGGAATACCATAAAGTAACGCTCAAATCTATTAATATTAAAATATTTTCTAATCACCCCCATCTATCTATAAATATTCTACAACTGACTACTGCTGGTTTGCCTGAGTGTGTTGTTTCAGTTTGTTATTCTGACTGGCTGGCTGGCTGGCTGGCGAAACGATATGCTGCTGTTTCTATTATGCATACATACATATACACCCTGTCTGTGTGTCTGTATTACCCACGGAGTCGTATGTATGTATGTATATATGTGGCCGTATTATAACTAGTGGCAGTCGCGTGCCACCGCGCCTAATGTTGTACTGCATGCGACATCACACACAGCGTGTGTTGTTCGCACACCCACATTCACTCCACACCCCCGCCCCACACACCCCTCTATCATCACCCTCCTCCACCAACAACATAAATAACAACATTCATAATCCTCACCCCACACCTGACACCGCCGCACCGCATCATTTGGTTGGAGTGTGACTGGGGGTGTTGTCGCACCATCACACCCCCATCAACAACCACTCACTCACACACTCATTCACTCAGTCACAATCATTATTATTCGCCTAACAAATCTACATGATACGTATCAGTTAGTGGAGAATACGTATGGATGAGTACGATGGATGCAACTTCATTTTTTTTTTTTTTTGATAAGTGTTTTTGTCACATTAGATCAATTAAAGAGAATAAAGTAGTGGCGGCGACAAAGAGAATAAATTATTTTCAATAAATCTTGCCGATAATTGCTAATCGATTATTCTTGTTTTGATTTTTTTTCGATTTTTTGTCGTAAGTCAAAAGTTTGAAACTCTTTTTAACCGACTTCAAAAACGAGGAGGTTTTTTTTATGTACGTACACCGATTTTTCCCACATTTCTGGCCCAACTTGCGCCATTCTTTTTTTTTAGTTAGTAGATAAAGTTCTTCAGGTGGTCCCATAAAAATTTTGTTGACATTGGTTGAGTAATTTTTTAACTATCTTCAGTAATATGAGCACTATGAATAATTTTGGGAAATTTATAATTTTTATATGCAAAATTATTTACTTTAATATCTATATAGTAAGATATTTTTTTTAATTTATGTTGATCCAATTATCCTAAAAATAATTTTCTGTCAGTACCTAGTTTAAAAAATTCTTTGATAACTTGAAAAATCGGTGGATTTTCCTTGATTTCTCATTTTCCTAGTAATTATTACTTTAAACATTATTAATGTTCTAAATTTCAAAGCAAAGCCAAGTGAGTGCGCAAAAGTATGATTTTTGGACACTGGTAATGAAATTTGGAATTTAATAAAAAAATTTTAAAAACCAAATAAAAAATTTTAATGGGGTGTACTTATAAATATTGTCACTAAAAGGTATGAAATAAAAGCTCTTTTAAAAAATCGACTTCAAAAAGTAAAAAATAATTAATAGCACGAATTTTGAAGTCAGGCGGGAAGTAGTATAAAAAATATAGATCTTAAAGAATTCATGAATTTTTCAAGCACATCCAATCGCAATTTTACATATGACGTCCCGCCTAACTTCAAAATTCGTGCTATTAATTATTTTTTACTTTTTGAAGTCGATTTTTTAAAAGAGCTTTTTTAAGGTCGAATCAATATTTTACTTAAGGGGAGATTAGCTAAAAAAAAAAAAAAAAGAAATCGATTTTTTTTCTTCCTAATTATGTTTCTTAAGGTGTTAGAAATATTCTCTTAAAATTTTATTTTAAAAAAATGAAAAATCAAAAAGTTATGGGCATTTTAGTGCACACATTTTACTATAACTCAATTTAAAAAAAAAATTTAAATGCTATTTTCTCGGAAGTACGTTTTTTGACATGGTTCCTCATGTATCTCAAAAAGTATTTGAAATATCGACATAAATCAAAGTGCGTATTATTCCTCGATACCGTCATTTTGGTAGGAACTAGGATCTTTTGGTTACGTAATATATTTTCAAAATGGCGGATGTTTATAGTCGAGAACAAGCGGTGATTATTGAAAATTTATTTTCAAAATGCGATCTCTAGCTGGTTTTTTCATTTTTTTTCTTAGATCCTAGTTAGTGTTATAACTGTATACCTTTCAGAAAATTCTTGATTTTTTTATTTTGGTTCACTGCGAATTTCAGAACGCGAGGAACCATCAAGGTGGAAAAATCTCGCAGTGTCGACTTCACAACCATTTATACTCACTTCATTTTTAAATTTTTTGTTTTTAAATTTTTTTTTTTTTTTTATCTCAAGACATGTAGAAACAATGTTGTAGTTATATTTAGTTTTTTAATAAAATATTTATTTATATAAAAAAAAAAATAATAGTAATAAAAATGGTCGATTTGTGTTGTTTTTTGGCGAATCTCCCCTTAATATAACTTTTTGGATAATACCACTTTCCACTTTAAAAAAAAATATTTATCATGATTTAAATTTGCCCCCAAAAAGTGAACTGTGTCTCCACCCGTTGCTTCGTACGTACGAGCGATTCTGAAAATTCTGGTTTCTATCGATTCATCAACTATCAGAAGAGAACTATATTATTTTTCACGAGAATCGCAGTTGTAATTCATTACGTAGCCACCATAATATTATAGGTATCTCTAGTATGCCGAAATGTGCGTAATAGATTTGTCAAAACAACTTGTGGGGTGTGCATTTTTGATTTTACCAACCATTTTATAAATTAAAATATTGTAAAATATACCTTACCATTTAAATTGTATTTTTAAACGTGAATATACTAAAAATAATAAATTATTATTTTACGTAGAATTTGCTATTTATACAAATACAAAAAAATTAATATTTGTTTTTGAGTACAAAAATAACATCAAATAAAATTTTTAGTGTTCCGTGAACTAAAAATTATATTTCTATTATATAACTACACAAAAATGTTTGGTAATGAAATTTATAAAATGAAATTAGTCACTAATCAAAATGTAATTATTATTATTTTTTTTTATTTCAATTAAACAGTGGCGGGTTTATTGAAAAATATCAATAATAATTAATAAATTAAATAGTGTCTTTAACTGATATGTATTTTATTTTAACTCTTCGCGGCTTCCGGCTTCCGCCTTCTATAGTATACATATAATCAACATCTGGCTAATCACTATCTAAATTTCTAAATCAATGCTAATTAACCAGTTTGTTAAATTACATATATTTTAAGGCTACTTTTAATTTATAAGGAACATTGGACATCAAGATTTCATAACTCCTGGATTCTTTATATGGTGCATTTTTTCGGAAAAAAACGAGGGAAATGCATTTTAAAACGCTCATAGAGATTAAAGTTAGAAGTACCAGTTTCTGTTTAAGCACAAGTAATTCGTGTAACAATGATCTAAGAAAAATTTTCAAAAAACAAAATTAAAGCTAAAAAAATGCTCTAAAAAAATAAATTACACATTCTATTAAAAAAAAAAACAATTGTTTTTTAATTTCGACATCAAAAAGTAGACCGTACAAACTTTAAAATAGTCTTTAATAGCGAATTTCCAGAATGGAATTCAGCTATTACCGCCACTGTCATAACGCGACTTGAGCCCGGGACTATGACAGAAATTTGTTTTGAGGTCCCTAGGAACCGAAAATAATATTCGCAAAAAAAAAAAAAAAAAAAATATATATATATATATATATATATATATATATATATATATATATATATATATATATATATATATATATGTGTATATATATATATATATATATATATATATATATATATATATATATATATATATATATATATATTTCCGCACGATAACTTTCGAACGAAACGTCCTACTTTTACGAAATTTGGTGAAAATATTGGAAGTCCCAAACCGTTGGACAAGTTCGTTAACCAGGCACGTCCGATGCCCGAAACATGGTTTTTTTTGGCAATTTTCGTGAAAAAAATTAGTTTTTTGCCAAAATTTCCCTTTATTCAAAAATTTTTGCGACATTTTTTTACACCATTGAAACGAGGAGAAAAAAATCACACAAAGAAAGGTCTTTAAACTATTATTCTATGTCACCTAGTTTCCGAGAAAAATTAATTTTTATAAATGAAAATTCGCTATGTTATGCAGGATGCTGCGACAGAGGTATTTTAAATCACTGTCGCACCATTTTTGGCCGGAATGAACCATTTTAGAACTGGCAAATATTTTTATTTTTTTTTTTTTTTAATAAATTTAATTTTGAAAAGAGACAGTTTGTTCAAAAGCAACAAAGTTCAAAATTTTCAAAATTTAAAAAAAAAAAAAAAAAACTAACAAATAAATAGTACAGTAAACGACACAAAAATAAAAACAGTTTAAAAAAAAAACGTTAAATTAAATAGCCACCGTTTCAATAATAATGATATTCCACCCCTGCATTTAAATTTATGTTAAGTTCGATACTGGAATGTGTCAGTGTTACCATGCCATGCTACAACATGGTACTTTGAGCGCGTGTCGACGGCAATGTCGGTGGTCGGCGCCCGGTGTTCCACCCCCGTATCATCCCACACTCGGTGGAGTGCACGCCCCACTGTATGGGGTGATTCAGTGTCAGACCATAAATGTTTATGTTTCCGATAAATGTTGAGTGAGTTATTCAATAAAAACAAAAAAAAACAAAAATTGAACAATTTTGTTGTAAATTTGAGTAGTTTGAGGGAAAAATTTTCATTTTTGCTGCCAAAATGAGCCAATTCACTATGAAACTCAATTTTCTCTTAACGCTAAACTTTTAATTTTATCAAAAATCAAAAGAACGGTATCGAAAACTCATAATTAGTGCCAAATTTTATGTCTCCATCATTAAAATTGTAGCTTTTAGAGGTTTAAATAATTTTCGTTTACGTGGTGACGTCATTGGGTTCAAAATTTTATTTCCACTGAAACTGAATTTTTTACTATCAAAATGGTTGACTTGTTCCAAGTAATACAACTTATTAAACAAAAAAAAAACTAGGCTTTCTCTTAATGATATAAGTACTTCAAATTTTTAGCAAAAATCGAGAAAATGTTCGGGAAAAATTTATAATTATCCTTAAACTTTATTTCTCTATCTATTAAGGTAGTTTAGTCGATAAAACGATTTTTTCAAAGGATTTTAAGGAAACTTCTCTAGATATTTATTTAATTCAATATCAATAATACGAGCCCTTATCGAAAAAAAAATTGATTACCCCAATTTTGAGAAAGACGATTTCAAAGTTTTGTAATTTTAACACGGGCTCTTATGGGAAAACAGTATTTTTTTAATAAAATAAAAACGTGTCAAAGGAATTTGATAAAAATTTAATATGTTATAAAATACAAAGTTACAAATCATATTTAACAACAAATAAAAATTATTGACCACGCCGTTTTTGAAATATAAATTATAAACATCATTTTACAACGATTTTACAACGCTTTTTCAACAGTACTTTTATATTGTTACAACATAAGCGCGCGGAAATTCAAAAAAACAAGTGGTACACAAATATAATAACTGAAGAATATTAATACATTAGTAGTCTTCATAATCTTTGTTATTAAACATGCTATAACATGTTAAATGGGTTATTTTGAAGAAAATAATTAACAAATCGAGAAAAAATTGATGAAATTCGACGATAACAAATAACAAGGCCAAGAGCATGTTATTTGTTAAGTTGAAATCGAGAAATGGTATCAAACTATAAAATAACTGTCATAACTGTCAAATATGTAATAATTAACACAATTGCAAATAGGTCGTTCATGATTTTTATCTATTTCGAAGAATAACATAAATAACATTTAACAAGTTTAACAAATTTAACAAAGATTCTAAAGACTACTATTATTTAATTTTTTATAAAAGAAAATTTTTTCGCTGAGATATATTTTTGGTACCTGACTATCTCAGAGCAACTACATTAAATAATTTAGAGTGCTTGATGACGTCATCGAGTTCAAAAATTTTATTTCTCTATATTAATTAAACATTATCAGACTGAATCAAGTAAAACTAGTTAGTGGGGTGCCATCGAAATAATTGAATTCTATCATAAAATATAAATTAGGGTAACTTCAAAAATGTAAACTTTACCGCATCGATGCAGCATCATGACTTTTCTGATGCGTCTAATACTACATGATGCGCTGCGCTGCTGATGCTCTCTTGAAATTTGATGCACATTAGATGTTTTTGAACGGGCTATTGGCATCATTTAGCCACTGATTTGGCTATAGATAAAACAGATAATGTAGCATAATAGACTATAGATAATATAGCAATATAGTCCTTGTATAGGTATATTATCTTTGAATTTCAACTTGAACTTACTTGAAATTGAAAATATTGAAATTATTTGAATAAAAAATATTACATATCTATTTTGAGTGCAAGATGTATTCAAATAGTTTAAACAATTTTAATCAAAGGTAAATACATTCATCTTTTTCAACAATTTGTTTTTCGGAATTATTCCTGTTGGTGTTAATACCTACATAATATGGTAAGTAGTTATAATTCTACATTATACACATGACATGCATCTTGGGCACGCATCACCAAATTTCTTGATGCATTGTTTTGACGCATCAAATACAAAAATGAACTTTTGATTTTTCGTTGTGATGCGTCTGATGCATTTTTGAACTTTTGACTCTGCCTCATGCAAGCAGTGATGCATTTTTTAAGTTAGCCATATTCTTCAAAACTTAATGTTTTCCCACTTCCAGTTTCAATAAAAATCAAATGAAAAGCATCAACAATTTGTAGCTCACTCATCAAAATTTTATATTTGCAACCAATTCACTTATCGTTTGTTCTACTTTAAACACTTTAAAACGTAATTATTCCCATCACTCACTCAACATTTACCGCTCGCGGTGGATTGTTCTCGGTACAACCAGCTGATGGCGACCCCGTCAGCAGCTGTGGCGGCAACGGTGGTCGCGTCAATAGCCGGCACGCGACGTCCGCTCTCCCAAACCAAACATAAAATACAACTAACGCCTAACTAAGCTCGTGTTTTATTACACTGTACAAATTTTATTTTACACACACACACACACAGAGACACAGACACAAGCGATAGGCGCAAATGTGTATCAATGCAGCAGACCAACAACCGGTATAATGAAAATTTTTAAATGAGAGCTTCAAAGCATTATAGATACGTATGTACAAATGTATTGTAATTATTATTATCGATATGTAAACGTAACTTTTGCGAAAAATTAGCAATTTTGGTCATTTTGAAATTGAAGTTTACAAGACGAAAGGAAAATGCCGTATTAATATCCGTTCAGGATATATATGTAATTCGACACGTGTCAGATTAAAAAAAAAAAAAGATATTAGAGTAAATTAAAAATCACAAAGTGATTGAAAAATTATTCGGATCGGCCGGGAATCGAACCCAGGATCTCCTGGTAACTAGCCAGGTGTGCTATCCATTATACCATCGATCCTTTTTTAAAGGATCGATGCTGTCGAAGGAATCTGATGATCGAAGGAATTTGATGAGAGCTACAAATTGTTGATGCTTTTCATTTGATTTTTATTGAAACTGGAAGTGGGAAAAGATTAAGTTTTGAAGAATAATTTTTATTTTATGATAGAATTCAATTATTTCGATGGCACCCCACTAACTAGTTTTACTTGATTCAGTCTGATAATGTTTAATTAATATACAGAAATAAAATTTTTGAACTCGATGACGTCATCAAGCACTCTAAATTATTTAATGTAGTTGCTCTGAGATAGTCAGGTACCAAAACATTATTTTTTAAAAGGATCGATGGTGTAATGGATAGCACACCTGGCTAGTTACCAGGAGATCATGGGTTCGATTCCCGGTCGATCCGGATAATTTTTTCAATCACTTTGTGATTTTTAATTTACATAATATGTGGTTTTTGGTCATGTTAACCAAAGGAAGTCGAGGGCTTAAAGTTTCAGTTGAACTGAACGATAAGTGAACATATGAATACTGCGTGTGTTTTAAATGCAGACAAAAGTCTGTCATACGTAGTAGTGTTTCACAAGCACTCGATAATATTTGAAATTGAAAAGATATTAGAGATAAATGTGACAATTTGACTAAAAATTTCTAATCGTAAGGACAGTCGTGTTAGTGAGATTTGGAAATGAATTTGTTCTGAAATTGAGTCTATTAATTTTTCTTTTCTACTTTTGGTATAGAACCGCTTTAATCTTACTACTTTTGGTATAGAACCGTTGTGACCTTACTACTTTTCGGCCAGAACTGCTGTGATCTTACTACTTTTGGGTCAGAACCGTTGTAACCTTATCACTTTTGGGACGAAACCGCTCTGACCTTACTACTTTTAGCATAAAACTGTTGTAACTTTACTACTTTTGGTATAGAACCGTTGTAACCTTCTACTTTTGGGCCAGAACCACTGTAACGTTACTACTTATAGTACAGAATCGCTGTAATCGTACTACTTTTAATAAAGAAATTTAATGGATAAAATTACTGATGAATACGTTTAGATTTTTATTTGTAGCATCTTTTTTTGGATCATAGACGAAAGAATTCTCGAATAAGTGCCTAGAAAATATTTCGTCACAGCACACCCACCATTATATTTCTTTTTTTCGATACAGTATAGTGAACAAACCAATATTATTTTGTACATTCAAAAACACAATGTATGCGTTTTATTAAATACTAAAGTTGTGGCTAAAGTATACATACATACATACACGAGTATAATATGCAGGCTAGAGATGTTGTAGTTCTGTTAGTGCTACTATAACATACCACTATGAGAGCTTTACCAGCTCCACATATATATGTATATGTATATATATAACGGTATGTAAAGGATATAGATATATTATTATTATACAGCGACCCTCTTGGCAGTTCTCTTACACGTACACCACTACATACTCAAAAAGCTCATACATGTATATGTATTTGTAAATGTATAAACTACCTACGAGGCACAAATACACACACACGTGCACTTCTCAAATGAGTGGTCTACGACGTGGAGTTAACGTATTCTGTAACTTAGAAGGTGGTTAACAACCTCCCACCTTCTATGACAACATATATTATACGGCGTATACGGCACAAGTCCACATGGGCCAGTAATCTGAAAACAATATTGTACAAAAATTTTTAATTTGTTAAATAATTTAAATAGCAATTATGATATGAGTGCAGACTAGTAATGTCGGGCCAAGCAACAGTTAGTCGATTAATCGACTAAAATTGTTTTTCCGATAAAATTAGTCATTAGTCAAAAATACCGAGCACAGAGTAGTCAACTAATCGACTAAATTTTTAGTCGAATTCATGAACCGAAATTTTCTTTTGAATTTAATTATGGACTTTTAATATTTTTCTTTTAAGAAAAAGAAAAATATTAAATATCACAATATATTAATCACATAAAAGTGAAAATTCATACAAATAGATAATTTTTTAGTTTCCATTTTTTGAAGTCCAATAGATAATACAAAAAAATTGTTAAATTAGTCGTTTTTAGTGACTTCAAAAAAATTAATCATTTTAATCATTTAATCGAAGGTAAAATGGTCGACTAAAATATGACTAAATGTAAACAAAATTAGTCGACTAAACCGATTAATCGATTAATTATCCGACATCACTAATGCAAACATCACCGCATTGTATATTGTGAGAGTAGTTTTGTATTTAAAATTTTCGTAAAATGGATATTTTTGGAAAGATTTTTCAAAATTTAAATATTTACAAATGTTAAAAAATGAATGTGGAAAAGCTGCATCAAGTGTTAAAAGTAACACGAATAGAATCAATCAGTTTTTATTGGTTTTAAAACAGTATAGAATTTGAAGGAAGACAAAGAACTGGTTTCGGAATCGAGATTGAAGTTGTGAAATCCCAAGACTTACATCGGAATCAAAATAAATAAATATAGATCTAACAAATTTCACTTGGACTTGAGCGAGCCTTAGGGGATGAAATTCAAAAAAATCCCATTTTGGTGCTCGTCTACGTTACATAAGAAATCCCTATGCAAAATTTCACGTTTCCAAACCCAGCGGTTTTCTATGTAAGTTTTCATCCCCTATTTTACTCTCTTTAGGGGTGAATTTTTAAAAAATCTACGCTACATAAGAAACCATTGTGCAACATTTCACCTTTCTAAAACCAGTAGCTTTTTGTATAAATGTAAATTTTTCTGTCGACTTGGAATTAGTATTTCTAAGTAATTATAGAGTAGTAAGTAGTAGGATTTAATCCCGATTGAATTCTAATTTTACGGTCGCGGTTAATATTTAAAAATCTCGAAGTCTGAAAATTTAAAAATTGGATATACGGATTAATGTTGTTTGTTAAAAGTCAAATATTAAAAGTTTCGAAACGTTTCGAAAGAAATTTTTAATACTGGTACAGATTTGTAAATAATAAACAAATATTTTACTTCGCAAAAATACCACTTTTATTTTGAAACTGACAATATTGTTTCGAACCGTCAGTTCATTTTCAAACAGAATTCTATTTGAATTGAACAGAATTCTATTCAAAACAATATTGTCACAGTTTCAAAATAAAAGTGGTATTTTTGCGAAGTAAAATATTTGTTTATTATTTACAAATATGGAATACCATAAAGTAACGCTCAAATCTATTAATATTGGTACAGATTCCTTAAAACGCAAAACCTTCTTAAGCCTTGAGAAAAAAATGCATTTTTCTAAAGTATTATTTTCAGAAAATTCCAAATAATCAAGTTGAACCATATTTCTTAAACAGTTCCTTAATTTACTGTTATTTTGACCATCACTTTCAAAAGACCTTGTGTCAGATTTCGATTTTTGACTCTTACTTGAATCTCAAAAATCTATAAAATATATTACCCCCAATCAAAACAGTTCCAAAGATTAATTAAAGATAAAAATAATATTAATAATTCTGTTCCTAAAAATAGAAAATAGTTAAATAAGAAAAGCGCAGATGTTTCGCTTATATTTTTATATCTTTAACCGAAATGAGATAGTCTAATATTGTGGCTTCTTTCTAATTTACAGAATTAAAAAGTACGTTTCTATTTAAGAAAAATTCAACCGCTTTCGTTCTATCAATTCATAGAAACAACATGAGTGGTAGTTTTCTAGAAATATCTTGTATTTATTTTTTTTTTGAGAATACGTGTCCGCAAATATTAGGAATTGCTTGTGGATATAACACAACAGCAGTGCAGTAGTTGGGCGTATATTTCTCACTGCCCACTTGATCCTTTACAACTACACTAAACCAACTGTTCTACTGTTAGTCCTTCTCGTTAGAGTCAGTATAGTCGTTCGTTTCTACACACATACATACATATATTCAACCAACGTAAAGTTACAATATACTTGGACAGTGAGCGGCAAAAATAATTGAAACGGTCAGAGAATTGTACAGGAATCGAGTTTTGGCGAGAAACTAGCTGATAAATTTTACGTCAGATTCTTTCTCCAAAATAAATCGACAGGATTTGCATAAAAGGATTTTACGTTTTCGTCTTGTATTTTTACAGGGTGTCAGAGAAATAAGTCTTAATATTTTGAGGGGTGACTCATAGCACCCTGTAGACACTAAACCCGCAGGAATTTTTTCGGAATTAACAGTCGCGTCACCCCTCAAAAGGATACGAGTTATTTTCATTACACCCTGTATATATATATTATATAGAGGCCCTCGCTGTGAGAGTCCGTAAAGTTGTGATCCATAAAAGAACACTTCAATTGTGTTATACCTGATGATGAATTAATTACTCGAAAGCTAGCTCGTAACTGAACAGCGTAATTTAGTGAAAACTGTCAGAGAAAATAATTCTCATATTTTGTAATATGAATTTTTACATTAATATCGTTAAACATAATTAACTAGCTACATTCTAGCTTAACTAAGAGGGTATTCTTATTCTAGTCTAGAAATTCGAAAAAATCGATTTTTTTTCTTACATATTTTCAAAGTTCACACCTTTAAGAATAAGCCTCTAAAAGGATTTACGGAAATTCGAATTATTTTCGGAGTTATGGTTATTATTTCCTGTGTACTGTGTATGTTTTCAGTGTTAAATTCAAATTTTTAATATAAATTACTCGAAACTACTTTTTTGACGGTACTACTGATATGGTTGACTATGATATCTCAAGTTCTAATGCACCGATTTACTTAAAATTTGGTACAAACCTTCTTAACACTATCAAAATTGATCTGACGTAGAGGATTTTAGAATTTTTTTTTTACTATTTTTTAAAAATGTCCAAAGTTGAAAAAAGGAGGCGAGAACATTTAAATGGACACATTTTGTGAAATTTTTTTTTCAAATTGGCTACGTCCAACTGATTGATTCTACATCCTCGTTTATTAAGAATTAACTAAAATTTTATGATAAAAAGACAATTTTTTACTTTACTAATACCAATATTTATTTAGAGTTTTAATTGTCTGTGACATGTTTCGGCCCGTATGACCATTGACGAACTGTTCGTCAATGGCCATACGGGCCGAAACATGTCACAGACAATTAAAACTAAATAAAGTGGTATTAGTAAAGTAAAAAATTGTCCTTTTATTTTAAAATGGAATACCATAAAGTAACGCTCAAATCTATCAAATATAAAATTTTATGTTTCAGATCACCAAGAGGGTTGGAATCACGTCAACCAGGAAACACTTTTTTCTTGAGTCCCCACTTTGTCGGCCTGTACCGATTTCAAATTTGAATTTTTTTAAATTTTTGTACATTTTTATACTTTTCAAATATCAATAAAAAACTTAAAAAAATGGATACTAAAAGTGTTTTTTTTTTATTACGCCCTAAAATCACCTCAAAATCGAGCCTCTAGACTAGAATTCCCCCTTTAAATTTTACTAAGGTTGTCTAAAAAATAGTAGGTATTCCTTACTCGTACGAAACTACAGTACCTTCGATTAAAATGACTATTTCAATTATTTTGTCCAGTTACTGTACAAATTATATAGCTATACGTACTACCAAGTATACTTCTTGTAAAAGCAACGACTGTGTTATAAGCAACCAAGCGAAGTGACGCGTCATCATTACCACCCTATCACTCGCCCATTCCCACCCATCTCGTATCCTATTCCCATTTTATGTCATCCACTCCCGTCAACCCCATTAAACTATTCCTTTCTCATATACTAACCAATCTTTTCCATTCTATCTTTCTCACTGACTCACTGCCAGCATGCCGTGCTTGTCGTGTCGTCATCTTTGCCGCCTCCCATCCCCCGCCCGGTTGTACCATCACCCTTGCCAAGCACGGATTTCCCGAGAAAAAAAAATTTACGGCCACTATACTATACCCGAGTAAGTACTTACTTATTTTCTGTCAAAAAGATATTTTCAGTTCACACATTAAAAGTCATCTGCATAATTGACTGGTCCGAATATGGTGGTTAAAAATATATTTTTAACTCTGTTCGATAGAACTACATAAAATCTGGACATGTAAAACCATTAAAAATGACAATATTATATAATTAAATAACCCTATGTTTATTAAAGACCGGTAAAAATCACACAGAAACTTTCAAAAATTCGTAAAATATTTTTTTAAAAGACCATCTAATTTAAAAGCTAAATATTTATCTATTTGAATAATAATTAAAATATATTTTATTATTCGTAACATAATTAGCTATCTTTTTGACAGAATCGAATTACTTCTCAATATATGCATACGACAATACACAACGTACGTCAAATTGCCTACACGTTTAATGTTTGTTTTTTTTTCAATCACTTAAATCGTAAGTCCACTTTTACATAACAAATAATTTAAGGGGGACCATTAGTGTGATCGGCTGAAAAAAAGGAAATTTTTGTCAATTTTTTTAAAGAAAACTACTGCATGAAATGTTTTAATATTTTAAGGATAGTGAACCTCAACCGAAAAAAAAAAATTGAAATTTAACAAAATGGCGGAGTCTTAAAAAAAAAAAGAAAATCAAATTTTGGGTGAAAATTTGATGATTTTTGGCCTGCCAAAATTACATTTTTTATTCGATCGGAAAACTGGAGGTTCATGGTACGGAGAAACATATATAAAAGAACTTAAAATAAGAATCAAATCGATCGGATGATTAGTATTCGTGTTACAACTGCAGCAAATTTGAAAAATGTAGTTTTTCTTTACCTTACCTTTTAGTTTTAATCACTAAGAATTTTTACTAAAATTATTTACGATGTACTCATTATAACGGTCATAGTAAAACTAGATGAGTCGTTTAAATGTGCCAGGGTTTAGCTGCTCCACAACATATGACTGGCAGCCACGTCCAGAAACTCCCGAACTATCAACTTTCATACATTTCTCAATACTGCAAAGTTAACAATAAAAATCAGAATGCGCTCTTCAGATGGCTGTAACTCAAAAACTATTTGAGATATGCACTTGAAATTTTAGTAAGTTATTTTTAAAGGTTTAGACTATCGAAATATGCAAAAGAAATTTTCGATTTTTTAAAAATGTTATAGTGGTCTCCTTAACGCTTGAACAACATTTACCAATCAGTTTTCTGGCTACTAGAAGTACAAAAAATAATGATCAAAAAAGATTATTTATCTTCCCAGGAACGTAAGTAATCGCTAGCCGCTAATTTATAAATAGATTTCTCTTTAAAATAGAATTTTCAATAAGCTTAATTATTTTTTATTCATTTTTTTCAATTTATTCAACATTTTTTTGGTAAACAATAACTTATTCGTACTCGCCCCGTAAATGCAATTATTTGTGGCCACGGATGTTTAAGACTCCTCAACTTTTAGACCTGGATTCTCTAACTGTATTTGACGTCACAAAAATAACACTTACCATACGTCTATACAATTTCGTTAATCAGCACAACTTTTTTAGGAACTTGATTTGGTTCAAGTCATTATGAAAAATAGTGTACAGTGTCTGCCATCTGATGAAATTGAATCAAAACTATATTAACAATTTAAAATATATACAGTAGGTTCTGTTCTGAAATAGTCACTAATTTTCTACAGTGCTCATTCAAGGTCACTAGATGGCAACACTTCTTACGACAAAGTCTATGGACTTTACTAGAGTCCCTATAAGGAATTTCACACAATCAATGAAATAAGAAATAAGAAGTATCATCAGTGCCCATCTAGTGACGTTGAATAGAACTTTAATGAAAAAAAAAATAAGGAGTGTCGCCATCTCATAGGTTTATGTAGGTATTTTTGTACATCAAAATTCATGAAAAAACAACGTTCCTGATGACTTTTTTTGGCACTAAGTGAAAAAAATCACGAATTTTGACGTACAAAAATACCTACATATTTATATCTATGAGTGTTACGTTAGGGTGTCTACACAATCAAAGAAATAAGAAATAAGAAGTATGCCATCTAGTGACGTTGAGTGGAACTTTAACGTAACTGCTCATAGATATAAATATGTAGGTACTTTTGTACGTCAAAAATTCGTGATTTTTTTCACTTTAGTGACAAAAAAAGTCATCACGAACGTTATTTTTTCATGAATTTTGATGTACAAAAATACCTTAAATACATATACCTATGGGCAATTACGTTAAAGTTCCATTCAACGTCACTAGATGGCATACTTCTTATTCCTTATTTCATTGATTGTGTATGACCCATAACGTTTAGTTGCTTCAAACTGTGACATCACTATAGTGAAGTATTTTTCCCGCCTTTTTCTCATTTAAAACTGGAGCGTTATTTTTTTGATGATTTTTTTACAGAATCTGTCGAAAATAAAAAAATCACTTAACTGATATGGAAAAACAATGCTTTTAGAATATTTTTGTAACTTCAGTCAAGAACCCTAATCACTAACTGTTAAAAAAACTTTACGCAGAGTCTTTATTTGTTTAAAGTAACGTAACAAATAGATGAAGAAATACTTACGGACTGTATTTTAAATTCGAAAATTTTATTTACATAATTACAATATTGATCATTTTAAATTAATATATTATAAACTTAAAAAGCCAATAATAAATCAATAATGTGTGTTAAAATTTCGTTTGTTCGATCCTCATACAACACATCTGTCTCATAGAAAAAGAAAACAATATCTTTCACTTCTCTAATTCTATAATGAGCTCAAAAATATACACAGTATGAAAAAAAAAAATTGTCTATAAACAGTCTTGCTCTCAAAAACAAAAAAAAAATGTTTAGCACTCTAATTAAATGTGTTGCGTCCACGCTGTGGCCCACCGCGAGACGGCCCTCCTCGACCCCCTCGACGTCCGCCACGATGACCCCGAAATCCTCGATTACCACGGAAATTGTCACTGTTTCGCGGTCCACTATTCCAACCACCACCTCCGCCTCCACTTCCGCCACCTCCGCCACCACCACCACCACCGCCTCCGCCTGATGGCGGTGGGGGCCCATCATTCCGGAAATTGCTTTGATTTCCAAATGGTGGTCGATTGTTGAAGTTTGAACCGCCCGAACGAAACATATTTCCGCTCTGTGAGAAATTGTTCGGCGGCCGACCACCGCCAAAACTGTCACCTTGACTGCCAAAGTTCATGTTACCGTTCGCGTGATTGTTAAAGTTCATATTATTGCCGTCGCCACTACCGCCATCCCAATTTCGATTTTGAAATTGCCATGCGTCATCAGCATTGTCACCACGGAAATTATCGAATCTGGGTCGTTTCGGGCTGTCAATATCTCTGTCCTCGTCATACTCGTCCGCAATTTCATTGTCGTACGAATTCGATTCTTGCTGATACATTCCCTGTCTGTATCCGCCCTGATCACGATCTCGAAAATCTTGATCTCTGAAATCTTGGTCACGACTCTGTTCACGATAATCATAATCTTTATTTTGATCGCGAAAGTCGGAATCACGTGACTGACATCGATAATCTTGATCACGACTCTGTTCTCGAAAATCTTGATCTCTATAGTCCTGATCTTTGATCCGATTCAGGTCACTAGCGTTACTTAAGTTGGAATTCAACGGACTGTTGAGTGGAAGTTGTGGTAAATTGAACGAAATGAGACTTGGAGGTTCATTTTTGTCTTGGCTATCATTTATGTCGGAGAAACGTGATTTCCTGGGACGTTCTGATTTGTTTTTATCCTGCGATTGAGGTTCGGATGATTGTGTCAGCGGTTTTGTAAGAGCCCCGGTCAGTGCCGCAAGATTCTAAAACAAAAAATTCAATTAAAATATCACTTTTGTTCACTAAACATGTTTCGACCACTGTAATTACCAATTTTGAACTTGGTAAGGGCGTTGGTAAGACTACATCGGTTAATTTTGGTATGGTGGGGGTTGTATCGTCGTCATCATTTAAATAATCATCGTCCTCTTCATGTGGCATAACATCGTGCAATTCTTCAATTGCCCCCGAAGCGATATAACGTTTAAGTGCTTCTGGTCCTTCGGCAATTTTCTTCTCCAACAC
The DNA here is from genome assembly GCA_035578155.1 of Brachynemurus nebulosus. Taxonomy (NCBI): domain Eukaryota; kingdom Metazoa; phylum Arthropoda; class Insecta; order Neuroptera; family Myrmeleontidae; genus Brachynemurus; species Brachynemurus nebulosus. The sequence goes on from JAPWDM010000003.1 coordinate 76,112,657, forward strand.
GGATCCCGCTGAAAAGTCCAAAAATTACTGACAAAATGATCAAATTTTAAATATTTTCAAAAACGTACGTTCAACAGGTAACACTTTTCCATAGACAATTATTGCAGACGGTGTAATCTTCTCCAGCGGTACTACTCCTGGTGTGTTTTCAACAATATGAGAAATCACTTCACTGATTGTAGTGTCCCGCGGCCCATCATCCTCTGTGTCATTCCACTGCGCTTGGAAGTTACGTGGAATTGGTTTACTGTAAGGCACTTTCTTTGTTTTACTAGGTTTGTCTTCAGCGTTCGTTGGAGGTGCGTCGAGATCCAAGCCTGGAATTGTCATTGAATTCGAATCAGACGGTAATGTAATCTCAACTTTGTCTTCCGGACCCATGCCAGGAATAACCGATGGTTCATCTGCAAATCAAAAACGTGTCTTAGTGCTTGATGACTCCATGTGGTGGTACAAATTCCAAAAAAATTACCGGCATCAACATCTTCCAAACCACTTAATCCGGCTGGTAATGTGTTTAAGTTATATTTATCTCGCATCATATCGCCAGGCCGATTGCGCGTCCAAAATTTGCTCGAATGATCATTTGACCCGGAGCATAAAATATGACCCAACGGGTGCCAAGCCAACGTCCAAACAATACTATCGTGCGCTTGTTCAATAGCGCCAACTTCTTTATCCGCCCTTTAAGCAAAACGCAAAACATTATTGAAAAACCACGCTCTGCTACCATTTTTTTTAAACGTACCCAACGTGCCAGAACATAATGGAGCCGTCAGATCCACCGCTGGCAAATAGCCCTTCATGATATGGATGCCAAGCGACACTCGAAGCCTCCTTCTTGTGTCCCCGGAATGTTTGTACTTCTTGATTTAAATTTCTTAAGTCGAATAATTTTAACAAATGATCACGTGATGCCGTGATCAACCAGTTGCCGTTCTCGTTCCATTTCAAATCCATAACCGTTGACTTGTGAGCATGTAATGTGGCTAAGGATTGTCCCGTTTTCGGATCCCATAATTTTATGGGCTGTTGATTATCTTTACTACCTGAGATTATAAGCGCTTTCTGTGGATGCCACTGCACACACTTAACATCGGCACCGTGACCTAGAAGAATTTTTTTTTTTTTTTTTTGACAAACAGCAAAGTTTTATTTGAATTTGTAATTATTTTTTAAAAAAGGCGAAATGACAAATTTTTAAAAAATTGTTCTATTTACTTAGGGGAACTAAAATAAAAAAAATAATAATTTCTTATTTTTAAAAGCAGCGCCAAAATGATTTGTGATGTAATCGTGCCTTAAAAGCAGACTATCTCTTTCTTTCTTATATTAGATTACAAGGTTCACACAGATGACTACACTAAATTTTTAAAATGAATTTTCTTCACGATATTACTTTTTTTATTACCCTTTAGTACCATTTTAATTTCTAACGGAAAATATAATAATCATTTATATATAAGAAAGTGACAAATACCAGCGCATTGTGACAACTTAAATCATATATTCAGGGAAGATTTTACCGAAAATTCAATTAATTAATCTTAAGGAGTCTCCACATTCTCGCCGAGGTTGGACGAAACGAGAATGTAGAGGGTCATTTCGTTGTCTCGCGGTTGGTGTTTTAATGCTATTCATATGGGTGAGCCAACCTCAGCGAGCAACTCGACGAGGAACCTCGTCCAATCTCGGCAAGAATGTGGAGACTCCTTTATCGTTTAATGAACGATGACATATCTTACGAAAATTTATACTAAATGATAACTTTTTAACTAAGTATTTTTACTTATTTCTTTAAAATATTGTCAAATCCCCTATAATTTATAAAATTATTTTTAGTAAAATGATGTAATTTATTACAATTTTTCTGAATTTGGCCGAGAATCAATAATTGGATTAGATGAAAAATAAATTTGAAATTAACACTGATGAAAAAAAATTGGTTTTGTTTCGTTCAGTAAAACTAAAATTAAAAGAAATTGTTTTGTAAAAATTGAAATTTTTTATTTTTTTTTAAACATTCATAAATTTTTTAGCGCAATCACTAAAATCTAAATTTCTACGCCACTTCAAACAAAAAGAAAATCAGAGAAAAAAAATTTTAAGTACCTCGTAAAACGTGTTCTTCGTGACAATGTAAGAAATCCCATATTCGTAACGTTCCATCATCCGAACAGGTAACAAACTTACTATCCGAAGGACTGAAGCTACAGTGAAAATAATTAATAAAAAAACAAAACTCAATTAAAAAAAAAAAAACAAGTTTATCAATAAATCGTGCAAAAATTTTATTTATATTTTATTTCATTGTACATTAAACTGATTTGAAAAAATAAAAAAACACAAATTGTTTCGAAAAAAATTTATTTATTTTCAAATACAACATTATAAAAGTTATAAATATAATAAACACGCCCCCCACCGTTAAAACCCAAAACTACACACACGTTACTGGATGCTGTGAACAACTAAAACACCCCTGAAAAACCACGCTCTGCTAACATTTTTCAGGGGTCTTCAAGTCATTCTTTATCAAACTTGCAATAACATTTAACCAAACCAAAAAACCGTTCAAAAATTTCTTTATTAATCAAAATTTCTACAATACACAAAAGAAAATCAAATAGCAATGATAAAAAAATAAAACATTTTCGGAAATTTTCATTTTTTCATTTCAAAAACGTTTTAATTTTCTATCATTGTTACTGAAATTTCACTGAAAAATAAAATTCATGTTTCTCAGCACCTACAATAAATGCATGATAAAAGGAGAAAAATTAGGAGCAATTTTATTTTTTTCGGAAATGGGGACAACTTTATTTATTATCTTTATTTAATAAATAACAAAAAAAAAAATTATTTTAAACATCGCGAAAATTATTTTGAAGAGGAAAACGAAATAAAAACACTATTTTCCAAGCATCTAACAAGAATTCTTTTGGACAAAGTTCCCTAGACGAAATAAATAATGTCCTTTCTGGTAAAAAATTCTTGAAAGAAACTTGGAAAATATTCAAAATTTAAATTAAAAAACTATTTTATTAAAATCGACTTTTAAGTACAAATAACTTATTTAAAAATTTTCAAAATGTTAAAAAGAGTCTAATTAAGGTAGTATGTCCGGAAAAGGGAAATTTACAAATACAGTAGGACACCAATTTTGAAAATATTGTTACAAAAATGTCAAATAGCTGAAATTGTAGTCGTTGTAGGGGGAAAACAGACCTTACAGTGGAGTATAGCTTACTTCCCAGATATTTATTCGGTTAAAATTCGTTTTTAATAGCTTGAATTCAAAATTTATTAAGTGTTTCCAAATAAAAGTACCATTTTTCGGAACATTTCTCCACTTTTCTCCAGACAAAAACGGTGCTCCACTGTATTTTCAAATTTTTTAAATGTTAAAATTATTTAATTTCAAAAAAAAAAAAAATCCTAATGTCTAACGAGAACTTTTTGATGGTAGCGTAGGACCAATACTACCTTAAATAATATCACAGGATCAAATATCACAGTAGGGAGAAGGATTTTCAAAATTTATTAAAAATTTATAAAACAATCCATTCAAAATTACAAACAATTAGACTAAACAAAAAAAAAAAAAAACTTTCAAAATAGGTCTAATTGTTGAGCAATAATTAAAACTGTCATTGTGAATTCTTTAATTAAAAATATATACAGAATAATGTACAATGAAGTCGGATTGTCACAGGTATAAGAAGCTTTGTTGTTGAGTGTGTACCTGATGCCACGGAGGGCTTCCTTATGCGCCTGGAACATCTTCACGTTGTTCATATTACTTTGCCAATACTTTACATAGCCCGCGTGATCCCCCGTCACCATCCAATTGTCATTGTGTGACCAAACCATCGTTCGTACTGGACTATCGTGCGCCTAAAGTACAAAATATCGCGTTAAAAATCAACAAAAATTTGAATCAATTTTGAAGTTTTTTACTGATATGATTCAAGTACAGTCATCTATAATCATTTATTGAAACTAATAAATAGGAGAGCTATCTATGAACGTTTGATAAAAATAAATATAGTCGCATTTTTTACCAAATGCAAATGATTCCATGGTTTTGGAATTTAAAAATGAAATTTTGTTATTTATCAAAGGTATTATAATTTTTATCATCCTTTTTCAATACATTTGGTAGTAAATCTTGTAAGAGATAGTTATATTAGAAGCATGTCTGCTATGTTATTATACGTGCATTCCTATTGCATGAAATCATTTTCATTTGGTAAAAATATTACTATAATAATAGTAATAATTTTTTTCCTTCTCTTTGAATAAAGACAACACAACGAAACCAATAGGGATCCGGAAGTAGTGCTTCGTAGCCCCAAAAAACCGTTAAAATCTGCCTGAAATCGCATCAAAGATCTAACTTAAGGTACCATCACAGTGTGATTGGCCGAAAAATAGTCAATTTTCGCGATTTTTTTTCGGATAGATAGGATGGGGGAATGGGGATGAATTTTTTTTTTACGATTAATATTACTATTTAACAATACAAAAATATTTTTTGTTTTACTCATTTTTAATTATTTTTTATAATTATAATTTTTTGAAAAAAGTGTCTTTAAAAAAGGGGCGGAAATCGGTACACACGATTGTACCCGCAGTTCTTATCTGAGAAAAAAAAATCAAATAGATTATCAATCTGTAGGTAAGCCGCTATGTACCAATGGGAACTTCTTTTTTTTTAAATCTTCCTATTTTTCCACACGAAAAATTATATATAATTATGAAATATTTATTAAATCAAAAAATTAAGAGACGGCTTTGCGTGTTTTGATTAAATTTTGCGTGTTTTATTGTCAATTTACGTGTGGAAAGTAACTTTCCACACGCAAAAAAGTATGCGGCAAGAGTAGTGGGCAAACAGCTATTTTACGTACAGAAATGTGTGCGCCAAGTTAGTACTTCTCCCGCATGAGTAATAAAAATTTTTTTCTATAGAAACCACCAACAAAGTAATTTAAACGATAATTAATTCAGAAAAAAAAGACGAACACTTAAAAATATTATTTTAAAAAGTAATAAAAATGTCAAAAATAGTGATAATAATAGAAAAAAGTATGTGAAATTCGTAATAAAAAATAGTATGTGCAACTCGTGCAGGATTGTCGATTGCCCCACTCAAGCGAATGAGCGCACGAACGTAGTGAGTGCGCTCAACTTCACTTTCGTGGGCAATCGACAATTTTCCGATTTTTACTTTATATTCAAACCGCTGCCATTTTTTTAAATTTCAAGAAAAAAAAAGCTCCCATAGGCACATAGCGGCTTACCTACAGATTGATAATCTATTTGATTTTTTTTTTCTCAGATAAGAACTGCGGGTGCAATCGTGTGTACCGATTTCCGCCCCTTTTTTAAAGACACCTTTTTCAAAAAATTATAATTATAAAAAATAATTAAAAATGAGTAAAAAAAAAATATTTTTGTATTATTAAATAGTAGTATTAATCATAAAAAAAAATTCATCCCCATTCCCCCATCCTATCCATCCCCAAAAAAATCGCGAAAATTAACTATTTTTTGGCCAATCACATTGTGATGGTACCTTAAGTCACATGGGTAAGTTTATACAAGTCCAGAAACCAACTGTTTTTGAGAAAAGCCCCTTTATATTTGATTTTCTAGTAAATTCCAAAAATTTAACAAGTCCAATATTGCATTCGAGAGAATTAACAAAAAAAAAAGAAAAAATTACCTGTAAAATCGTTTCAAAATTAAACGTGAGCCCGTTCCACAGAGTAAATTCGCCGGATGACGCGCCGGTCACCAATCGTCGACCTTCCGGTGTCCATGCCATACAGAATATCGGACAACGCATCTTATTTGTGGCCGTCTTAACAAAACGTGTTGTCACGCAGTTGATCGCATTGTCCGGATAACTTGGCGGCGGCAAAAGTTCCGGATAATACATAACGTCCGGCTGTAGAGCACGTCGATCACGATAATCTCGTTGCCATACTCGCGTCTACGAAAAACACAAGTTAAATTACTCAAAATTTCTTCTAGGGTTGGGCGGGGTAAAAAAAAGACATATTAAACTCAACAGTGTTAAATTCAAAAAATAAAAAATATTACAACAAAATACATTAGTATTTTAAGCTGTCTGGGCCAAAAAATTATTTTTTGGAATGGGCTTTATAACATAAAAAAAATTGTCTCCCAAACCTCTGTTATTTATGAGCGAAAAACTTTCATTTCGCGACGATAAACTTTTTCAGTAAGTAAAAAATCTGATAAGATAGAGTGCTGTATTTTGTTCTTGTTATTCTACATGCTTTAGTAATGTAAAGTACAAAGTTTTATTTAAAGGTCCGACTGCTTGTAATTTTTTTTTATATGTTAAAAAAAAAGAAAAAAAGTGGGGTAAAAAAAAGACAAAACAAGCGGTTAACATTTAGAAAAATTAAAAATTATTGACAAGGATTTTCATTTTAAAACTATATTATAACATGTTTATGTATATTTTATGGATTAAAAAAATACTGATTCTTCAATAAAACAATTTTTTTGTTAGTGAGCAGACGGTTTTCATGGATATCAATTTCAGCTTATTCGAAAATTTGTATTTTCGACCCATGAAAATTTATTTATGTTTTTATAATATATAACTATGCTTTACTGCACACATTTAGTATTTTTAACTCATTCATAGATTATTTTGATTTATTTTTTTACTTTATGTAAAGTGGTCTAAAAAAAGACAGCCTCAAATTAACATATTTGGTTTTTAATGAGTTACAATAAATTTTGTGTTAGTTGTACGTTTGTGAAATAAAAATTATTTTAATATTTAAAGTCCAAAGAAATTTCCTGTGAGTCAAGCTTTTGCATCAATTAACTTTTTCTGACTTTTGTTACTGCTTAATCTTAGCTAAAGTTTTTGGTAAAATACGTAAAATTTAAATATATTTGTAAAAAATTTTGTAGTAGAGGTAGAGTTGTGAAATAAAAAGTGTTGTACTGCTAATTGCCCAAGCTGTCTATTTTTTACCCTTTCAATCATGTACTTGCAGTATCCTACTAGTGAGAGATCTGTCTTTTATTTACCCTCTACTGTTTTTTTTTACCCCACTTGGCGAGTAAAAAAAAGACAAGATTTTTAGTTTTTTTATAGATTTATGCCATTAGCTTGAGTGAAAAAACAGGCAAAATCTTAAAATACAAACAATTTAACATCATACAATACTTTTTTTGTCTAAAAATTCAAATATTTTCTGTATGAAAAATGAAAAGATTTAATTATGTCTTTTTTTTACCCCGCCCAACCCTATACCGGAATTTTTTTTTAGCAAACATATACCTCTAACGCTTCAATAATTGCCGAATTATAATCAACAGTTTTCCGCATCACACTCTTCCGGAGACGTTTGCCATCAAAATCCTCCAAGGTCATCGGTCCAATCGGTCCACGTGGAACGAACGGTTGAAATGCACGAAAAAATTGCCGCGGTTGAAATTGTTGATTGAAGCGTGGATGATTGAAGTTACCGCCTCCCTGGCCCTGACCGGGGGCGCCGGGCATGTTTGGCGGTGGTACTGATAAATTTGGTGGCGGCTGCGACATAGACGGCGGTGGCATATTCATCATTGGCCCACCTCCACCAAGCTCATTACTTGGCGTTGGAGGTTTCATAAATTGGACTTGTCCTTCCATATTTTATAATTTTACACGATTATTTTCTGTAAATATTAAAAAAAAAATGTGTCTTTTAGCGAATTTCAATTATGAAAAATTAACAAAACAATCTTTAATTAATTTTTAAATAATTAGCAGTTACGTCCAGGATTGGTGCTTTAAATATGCTTACTCTTGTAATAAATAAATTCACCCCCTTTCCGCCAAAGTAATGCGACATTGTCAAATACCGTGCATCCATCACGCAATTGACTGTTTTTGGTGATTGCATAAGGACTCTTCGGAGTCCTAAAAATTAGCTATTTTAATATTTGAAACATTTGAAACGATTCAGTCTAACTCGAAAGTATGTTTATCGTTTTAAGATCTTTTTGGATATGATTAATCGATCAATATTAAAAAGTAAACTTCGAATACCTAATTAATATAATTATTAAATTTTTAGAAAAATGCATGCATAAATTTTTGTAAAAAAAAAGTCTATTTTACATAAAATTTTTTATATAATACGTAGAACTAAAATTTGATTTTGGAAACACAACTTAAAATTTTAAAACAAACCTTATTCAATGAAAAAACCATTATTTGAGCCGCTTAATCCTAACACAAAATACTTTTTAATAATGTTATTAACAATTTTAAACGACATTTTTGCACTATTTCACGTCACAAAATATTTTTCACACAAATTAGCCATATTGCTCGGTCTTTTTTATTAAAGGGTATACACGGGGACAGATAAGTATGGCGGTTTTTCATTCACGATCAAACTAAACATAGTAATCGATCATTTACATAACGAAAATCATTAAAATTTGCGCGTTAATTAGCACTAGGAACTGTTGAATCAATTCGAAAAATAATTGAAAATTTAATTGAACAAAAATTGTATTCGACACAAATGAAACATTTAAAAATAATTTAATTATTCGATGACCATAGTGGTTATTGACAAACGGCTATAGACAATGACAATATTTTGAACAAGGTGGTAAAATGCGTTTCCTTTTTCGTCAATCAGACACCCTGAAAACCTTGAAAAAAACTAAAATATGTGAAGGTGGAGTGACGTTTCAAAACGCAATTTTTAACGAAAAGTGGGAAAAAAAAGCCATGATAAATAGTAGTTTTTGGTTTCATAATCTTTTCTAATTTTCTATACAAAACGCACAAAACGCTTTGTTTTTAGGATGCTATTATTAAGGATAATTATTATGAATCGGGACAGCCGGGTGAATAGGAACGAAACGAAAAATGTTATTCCTGAGCTTAGTTTAAAAATACTAGATGTAAGTGCGAACATATATCTTCCTTAAATTATACTAAAATAATTATTCTTTTGGGTAAGAATAGTGACTAAGCTTGAAGTTGGATAAAAAATATTAAAAATTGAGTTTAGATTGATGTCTTCAAACAGTGCTATTTTTTGTTTCTTAAAACTTTATCTAAAAATTATTTATTTCGGTGCTCTTATGAATAAATTGTTGTTTTATCGAAAATTTAGTTATTTTGGAACATATCTGAAAAAAGAAGACTGCAGACATTTAGTTGTTTTTATTTTTTTAAAAGGAAATAATGAAGAGTTGACATTTGGGCTAAGTTGGAAGTAAGTAGGGACGGAAAAGGTGTGAATAGGGACAGTATATAGGTTAATAGGGACGTTATATAAAAGTATAAAGGGACAATGTGTGGTGATTAGGGACGGGTGAAGGATGTATTGGATGATTTGAATGTATAAATACAAAAAATTCGAAATTGTGTTATATTTGAATTTCAATTTTGGCCGGCCCTACGGGTCGTCCCCATTCATCTTTTTATCGTCTCTTTTGATCCCAATTTTTCATAGAGAAGAAATTATATAATTGTTGTTATTTTTTCAAAAACCACCGATATTTTTAAAATTTTTTGCATTCTGTGATAAAGTGACCATCCTCACATAAATTTTTAATATATCAAAGATTAGGTACTCATAAAATAAATACAAAAAAATACGGTGTGAAGTCTGAATTCGTGCCTATTCATCCCTGTCTACGGTACATGTAACTTGCAATCATACATATGTACTAGGTTTTGAAATGTTACTCCACAAATCCATGGAACTCATTGTGGAATTCAATCGAAATGAGTCGAACTAATTCATTTTCCTTCACGTCAGTAAAATATGTAGGAATTATTCCTGTTTTTACACTTGAAACTTGAAACCTGAAACCTAACCTTATTTTTCTCAGAATGATACGAAAAATACCGGTAAAATTTTAAAAAGAAAAAAAAAAATATAAACATTTATACATTATGGGAAACATTTATTTCAGTAGCATCATTTTATTAATTTTATGTTTTAATTTGTCTGTGATTTCACAAAGTGGTAATACTCAAATTTTTACTGATAATTTATCAAAAATTCTAAAATTATCTTATTTTAGTTCATTATCTCCAACCTGGAAGCATAATTGAATATAAACCAACGACAAACAAAGCAAATTTAGAAATTTACTGCTACAATGGACGGCCCAAATATATTATCAATATTTGGCAAACGATATTTGTAAGTTTACATCACTTGTGTAATTTTAAACCGGAACTTAAGTACTTTTCTGTATCCGTTACAGCTTAAAATCCATTCAAACTCCAAAAAATACGAAATATACGAAGGTCAAGATCATCATCAAGTAATCCAAAAATATGAAGAGCATCATTCCAGTTGGTTGTGGAATATGTTTTCCACAAAAACGAAATCGCTCAAGCTGGATCCATTTTCGAAAACCTGTATTGGAATCGAATCCCCGGATCCATACAGTGTTGAACTTCATTTAATAAGTAAAATACCCCTGTCACAACATCCTGCATAACATAGCGAATTTCCGTTTACAAAAAATAGTTTTTCTCGGAAACTAGTTGACATAGAATAATAGTTTAAAGACCTTTTTTGTGTGATTTTTTCTCCTCGTTTCAATTGTGTAAAAAAATGTCGCAAAAATTTTTGAATTTGGAATAATTTTGGCAAAAAACTAATTTTTTTACGAAAAATACCCAAAAAAACATGTTTCCGGCATCGGACGTGTCTGGCTAACGAACTTGTCCAACAGTTTGGGACTTCCAACATTTTCACCAAATTTCGTAAAAATAGATTGTTTCGTTCGAGAGTTATCGTGCTGTTACATAAATACATATATACATGTATATGTATATATAAATTTTACTGAATTTTCGGTTTCTAGGGACAAATTTCTGCCATAGTCCCGGACTCAAGTCGCGCCATCACAGTGGCTCTAATAGCTAAATTCCATTCTGGAAATTCGCTAAAATTATTTCATAAAATCTTTTCCTCCAAAAATATTAAAAAATGGTGTTTGCATTTTAGGAGTCGATTTTTGGAAAGTTTTATTACTAGTGTCTGGAATTTTATTATTTATTTGGGCGCCAAAACTGAGTGAAAACTCATTGTTTTATTATATTTGTGGCATCACGTTTGGAGTTTTGGCCTCATTTCTAATTGTTATATATTACACGAGTAAACTGTTTCCTAGAGTAAGTATACAATCTCATACCATTTTCCTGGCAGTCAATTTTTATTGTTTTTACTTCCAGAAACCGTTGATGTATGGTTTTGCGATCGGTGGTTGGACCATCGGCGTGTACCTGTTTCAGATGCTCTGGGAGAATATTCGAGTTATCCTGTCTGTGTATCAGGCATACGTTATTTATTATGTTATCGGTTCAGGTTTAATCAGTTTTGCGATTTGTTATCGTTTGGGCCCGCCAACAAATCCCCGAAGTCGGAATTTGATTCGTTGGACCCTAATGTGTGCAGGGTTATTTTTGATATTTAGTAGTAGTTATTTTCAAGAAGCGGCGATGGGTATTATTATTATATTAGTGATTATGCACAATATACCGAGTATTTGGATAGCGAAATCTAGAACATTTTGGTGAGTATACGTTTTCTTCTGTAAAATTTTAGGTATTACTTAATTAATACGGTGAAAAAATTTTTAATTTTGACAAATTTTCACTTAAATATAGAGATATTTTTCGTAAACTAGTTTTCGGTGGATTAAACCATCTTCAGGTGAAAAACTGAACTGAACTGAATTCTATTCCAATATTTATTTCCCGGTTAAGATATCTCTTAATAAAACATCCCAAAAATGAAGTTTTAATCTGTTTATCCCCTTTAATTCCTACATTTATGTATATTATTCAACATTACATTTATAATTATTCAAGTTAAATTTAAAAATCTTTCATAATATTCATTATTTAATCTCCCCGCCCACTGTTTGCTATCTACCTAAAAATTTCTTTAACATCAAATTCGTAATTTGCCACTAGTTTTCGGTACACGTGTATTTGTTTACCTCTCTTCTGGGTTTTTCCTGTTTCTTAACCAGTCCATATATATTCTTTTATCCAAACTGAATTCAGTTCAGTTTAGTTTTTCACCTAAAGATGGTTTAATCAACCGAAAACTAGTTAGTGAAAAATAATATATCTCTATATTTAAGTGAAAATTTGATAAAATTAAAAATTTTTTCACCATATTCATTATGGTTTTTCATAAAGTAAAATTATCTACAATTTTTTACTTAATTAATTCACAAAACAAATTTTCTTAAACGACCACCTAAAAAAAATATATTCAAAATATTTGATGATACAAAGGGAATACCTCAAGGTTCACTACTGAGGCCACTTTTATTCATATTTTATATTCAACTGTCTGTGTACAATTCCCAACTTTATCGACATATGTCCTTACACTCCGGCTTATTACACTTTTAAACCTTCCTCATCAACCACTCTATTCACGAATGAAAACCCGAACAAAATCCGTTCAGTAGTTGTTAAGAAAATCGCATTAATAATGTTTACAGGAAACGACGTTTCCCACCAAAAACGCGATTTTTATCAAACGAAGAGTATTATCAACAAGGTGTAAAAGAGACGTGTAAGGCTCTCGAGGAATTAAGACAGTATTGTTCAAGTCCACAGTGTAATCAGTGGAAAACGGTCTTGAAATTGAAAGACGCGAAAAGGTACGGGAGCCGAGAAATTATCTAAGAATAGTAGAACGCTTTTTGCATTGATCGCTGCACTTAGAGCTTAATTCACTTGCATCTAATATTAGTAAAAGTAAAAAATCGTAACTGCATGTGTCTTCTAACAAAATTACTTAATTTAAGTCAATAGACGAGTTGATAATTTTTTTTAAAAAAACTTTCTAATTTATTTGGGTCATATTATTGGTAACATGACAATACGCACCAATGCGCTATGACAACATCAATCATATTAATTCAGTGATGACATTACCCATAATCCAGTTTATTTAAAATGTGTATTAATCCAACTACTTTTTGTCTATTGCAATTAATCTGCATGTTTCTTTTAAGACTGTTTTTACTTTTTCGGTGCTATTTTTGAAATTTTTAATTGCAGGTTCGCCTCGTTTATCGAAGGTGATTCGCATTTGAGTGACGAAGAAATTCTTGCCTACGAAAACGAACAAAGTGTACGCATGGGCGGCCAATATGATGACGAAAATTTAACAGATGATTCAGAAAGTTCTATCGAACTTTGAATTCATATTAATTACAGTATATTTTTGTTGCTATAAATTTTTTAAAATATTTCATTATTTTTTTACGTAAATATATTAAATTTTTTTCGAAAATTCGTCTCTTGTTTTATTCTGTAACCGAAAAATCAACTAAAAGAACGATTTTTTCCTCAACCATTTGCCATCTGTTCCGCCATTTTGTTGAAATGGGAAAAATGGCGATGTGTCAAAAATGTCAGTTAATGAGTCGTGATGGAAAAATATTTGAGAGAGTAATGCGTCCTCGGACGGGGGCTTATTTTCATTTTCTTGGTTTTGTGTTTGCTTCAAATTTTCGTTTTTATCTGTGTTCGGATCGGTTTTCTTCATTCTAACAAAAAAATACATGAGTGGTTAAATTAGGAAACTACACAGTTTCAGCCACTGACACTAGATGGCGTCAGTGCTTACGTCTTAATACTTACGTTGTTAAAACTGTTTGCGTGATTTGATGTTCAATATTATTCTTTTTCTCAAACTCGTGATTGAGCTTGAATTTGAGTTTTTGTATAACTTCTACCGCGTATTTCAATTTTAACTTATAGTCAGACATTTTCTCTTCAAAGCTATCTTTTTCTTTCTTATGCATTTCTTTCAACCGTTTAGCTTCATCGTTTATCTCGTAATACATCTTTTTAAATTTTTGTAAATCCTCAATTTCTTTCTTCAATTTTTCGATATGAGTTTCAAACCGTTGTTTCTGATATTCAAATTCATTTCGAATTTTTGTTTGTAGTTCTTGACTTTCAAGTAAATTTCCGTATTTCAATTTTTTTATATCGATTTCATGTTGCGATTTTAAAAGGGTCACTTCACAATTTTTGATTTCGTCAATTTTGTTGTATTTTATTTCTAATTCGTTAATCTTGCAAAACAAAACAATATTTTACAATTAAAATGCGGACACTGCAAAACCTGAAATACATCAAAGCAAATCGGTACCTTTTTTTGTAATTTTGTAATTTGAGTTTGATGTTCCTGATTTATTTTCTCAATTTCGAATTTTAGTGATTCGTTTTGGTTTTGTTGATTTTTTATTTGGTCTTCCAATTTATTTTTTTCCTCATTTGTTTGCGCAAGCGCATCAATCAAATTCAGTATCCTCTGTTTATCCGTGATTGACAGATCGGTAATTGAACATGTACTATGAGATTTTATGGATTTTTCGGGAGGTGTTTCATCTGTTGGTGTTTCATGTGGGTTATTTAAAATTTTACTTTTAGAGTTGAAACATGGTAGTTTACTTTTTATATTGTTTCTTTCCATTTATAAAAATTTTTAGATTTTGATATGAAAAATAGGAATATACTTTAAATTTTGATTAATTCAAAAATTTGACTGTTATTTGATTATGAGTATATAATTAAATTTTCCAAAATGTTTCTATAGTTTTAATTATTTATTTCCAAACGTGGGAAACTAAACGAGAGCGTGACGTAATGGAGTTGTAATTCTTAGCCATCTAGTGACGGATAGAAAAACTATTGCGACTAGGCTAGTAAAGTTAACAGTTGAAGCATTGTTACTTATTACAAAGCGAATTGTTCATATTTAATTTAAAAAAATTTGGGGGGACAGGTTTACTCACACTGTCAACTTCCTATTGGGTGTCCTTAAGGACTAGAGACTACTGCACATAAATAATTATTTGTTCATTTCAGAGGCTCCCCCCCAAACTCCCGACAGGGGCTTTGGCCCTAGCGTCCCACCGGGGGCTTCGCGCCCTGTATCTTGTGGGAGACTCCACCCCTTATTAAACAAATGATATCATCATTTATTCTCAAGATATGCGAGATGATAAATACTTCACAAAAAGTTTTTTAATTTCGTTTTTTTATTATAAAAAACAAACCGCTAATCCGAATTTTCTGAAAACTTTATCTGGTCTTCACTTTTTAATTACACATCTAACGAAATTAGTCCGGAGTTGATATCATCATTTGTTTTCGAGATATGCTCATCAGACATCACGCTAAAAATGATGAATTCGGATTCTAGTGACCTTGAAACGTGGAGATATGTCAAAATTAGCGAAAGTAGTTATCTTTTTTACCACCAGTTCGTGTAAGTTTTACGTTTATCACTCTGTCAACATAATTAACAGTTCTCAATGGTTCGATTTTGGGAAAGCTTAAAATTTATAAAAATATAATGATATGGCTTTAAGGCGATCGCGTTTCAATCTCGTTTCGGCATAGCATGCTGGTAATGAAAGTTATAAATATTGTAGACCTATGACAATATGAAATCCATAACAAAACAAGTTGAAAATATTTCTTCTCTCTGTCGACAAATAAATCACTGTAAGAACTTATTACGTCCTAAACCAAAATTTCTTTAATTTTTTTCCCCAATTTTATTTTTGTACGGTTCAAAATATTGACTTTGTTACGCATACAAAAAAAAAACATGGAAGTTTCTTATTTAAAAAAAATTATTAATAAGAATATTATAACATTTATAACTGTATTAAATACTTTTTTTTTGGTTTAGTTAAAAAAATTTTACAATATTAAAAACACTTTAAAACTTTTTTTTAACACGTTCACTGCCGTTAGATAATGGGGAATTTGACTAATTTTGGGAAACTATTTTAAAATACGCATATTTATGTATTATGCATGTAAATAATTTTAATTTTTAAAAATAATGCCGAAAATCGTTAGAAAAAAATAATTTAATATTTGTTCTCAAAATTTGCGCGAAAACGTTCATTAGCTTCAATTACGTCACATTCTCTAGATAAGTAACAGGTGTCATGTAACTAAGAAAAAAAACTTTATTTTTCTTATAACTAGCAAAAAAAATTGTTGATTTTTAAAAAAAATGAATTAAATTCAAATTAATTTCCATAGTTATATTTGCTAACCGGAATTTACGTAGCGACTCTAGTGGCGACAGTGTTGAAATATAAGAGAAAGCAACGTCACAGCCCATTTCTGCTGACGTAATTTATAGCTGAAAAATATTAATTTTTTTTTTAAATTAAATAATGATAGTTAGGATGAATTAACATAATAAATTGCTGTCTTTTATTATCAATTTTCATTAAAATTTGTTTTTATTGTTTTTCTTTGATACTGTCAAATACCCCCATTGCGAAGTTCATTCATAAATGCCAGAAGTGCTATTCTTTGCGATATTTATATACTGACATAGGTTACATAGGCAACGTGCGTATCAATCGGCAGTGAACGTGTTAATAAAATATTAAATATTAATTTTAAATATAACATATAAAAATATATATCATAGTAGAGGCACTTTAAATAAGGATTATTTTAAAATGGCAGTTTAATAAAAAAAATTTGTTATTTCTAAAAAGCGTTTAAGATCTTTGACGAGACACTTTTTTCGATTTGTCAATACAGCTGGGTGGTGGCTGTGGATTAGTGGCCATATGACGATTATAAAGTCTGAAAAAAAAGCAATTTTTTTAAGATACTGAAAAAACAATTTTTGGAAAATTTGTTACTGTGGACTTACATCCTATATGTCTCGGTTTTTAAATATTCCATAACGTGACCAATGCCCACTTGTAGTTGATCGGCGATTGGAGTCACCCATTCATTACCCTCCAGCTTGATCACCGACTTGTTGCTCATCATGTCCAAATTTCCTAGATTTTAAAACTCACAAATTAGATCTCAATTTTATCGACTTTGATTTCATGTATACAAACCGATTTCAGGCGGTAGAACTGTTAAGCGATTTCCTTGTACGTGTAACTCCCGTAACCGTGGTAAATCGCCAATTTCCTTTGGTAGTTCAATTAAATCGTTCTCTCGCAAAACCAACTAAAAATTTTATTGTATTTGATATCAAGAAAGACTTAAGGTACAATCACAGTGTGATCGGCCAAAAAATAATCAATTTTCACAATTTGCACAATTTTCAAATTTATTTTTTATAATTATTATAATTTTTTGAAAAAAATGTCTTTAAAAAAGGACGAAATTTGGTGCCCACGATTGCGGCCGCAGTTTTTATCAGAAAAAAAAAAAATCAAATAGATTATCAATCTGTAGGTAAGCCGCTATGTTCATATGGAAGCTTTTTACGGGAGTTGGGCTTATTGGGCTTTTAATAAAAATAATTGGGCTTTGAATAAAAAGTACAAAATTTTTTAGTTTTTCGTGTGAAAAAATAGGAAGATTTCAAAAAAAGCTCCCATAGGAACATAGCTTACCTACAGATTAATAATCCATTTGATTTTTTTTTTTCAGATATAAACTGCGGTTGCAATCGTTGAAACCAAACTTCGACCTTTTTTAAGGATACTTTTTTCAAAAAATTATAATAATTATAAAAAATAAATAAAAAAAATATTTTTGTATTGTCAAATAGTCGTATTAATCGTAAAAAAAAATTCATCCCCATTCTATCCATCCGAAAAAAAATTATGAAAATTGACTATTTTTCGGCCGATTACACTGTGATGATACCTTAAGTAATTGATTTATTTAACTTACAATTTGTAAATTTTTGAGATTGCCGATTTCTGATGGAAGATACTCAAAGTCATTATCGCCCAAATAGAGAGCTCGTAGTGTTTCTGGAAATTTTTTTTTTTCAGTTTTTGAATGAAAAAATATTATTTATACGGGTGTTATTTTTAGTTACCCATCTTAAAGAAGTTTCCAGGTAGGTTCTTTTCGCTTAAATTATTATAAGTGAGATCTAATACTTCTAAAACGGGGAATGCCCCGAAACCTCTTGGTAGAACATTGAGTCGATTTATCGCCAAATTCAATATTCGCAATTTTGATAACGAAGACAACGATAACGGTAATTCCTCGATATGATTATTGGCAAGCGTTAAAATTTCCAAATTGATCAAATTTGCAATTCCGGGTGGGACCTCTTAAAAATTATCAATTTTATTTAATATCGAGGCTTTATTTATAAACAAATTAATACCTACTTCGAATTTTGTTATGACTTAGAGTAAGCCGAGTTATATATTGCATCGATACTGTAAAAAAAAAATTTATTTAATGTATTCAACCTAAAAAAATACCCCAAAAGGAAAGAAAAAAAGAAATGTCCCTGAGGTTTTGAAATACGGAAATGACAACTCTGAATATGGAACGATTTGGCATGAAATTATAAGGGATCTGAAGTAGTGCTTCACAGCCCAAAAAATTATAATTTAATAATTTTGATTTTTAAAAAAAAAAACTGTTTTGGACACCCCTGACATTTATATGACATAATTGATAAATTTATTTATGTATGCGTATGTATAATGTACATACTTCACACGAGAGAGAAAGAAGATCTTTATTTACGTATTTGTAATAGGTGTGACAAGAATAGAAACTACCCACCTATTTTAGTGTCATGAACAACTTACCAAATTTGGTAATTTAAAAAATAGAATGCAAGTGGATTGTTGTAAAAATTTACTTACATAAACTTGGCATTTCCTCAATGGATACAATCCCCTTATCGGTTAAATCCAATTCGGGATTGTTTAATTCTTTCGCTTCGTCTAGAACTTTTTTCGTTTTCGACATTCTGTTGGCGTTTGGAATACAGGAGACTGGCCCTTGTGGTTGATTCATTGCGCGCGCAATAAGTTATTATTTTAATTTAAAAATATGTAATTTTTATTGATACAAATTATTTTAAATTACAATTACACGAATTATTATCAATTTTTATGATACACACTTTACTTGAGGCTATTCTTTGAATGTTTTTAAACTGAATTTAACGATTTCTATACGTGTACGTATTTACAGCTAGTTACAGGTCTTCATGTTACTTGTTATCCCACTCAAATCACTGAAATCAACCTCCCAAAAATATATTTCGATAAATCATACGAGATACGCGTTATCTTTTTGAAATTAAAATCCAAATTTTATAGTTTTAAAATAAATGATAAATTACTGTCAATAGCAAATATTTTTGTAATTTTTTTTTGTTTGAAATATTGGCCTCGAATGCTGGTGTCATTCAATGCAGTCAGCCAAATCTTTAAACGCCAATAATTTATAAAATAAATCAAATGAAATATTAAATTACAAATTAATTCAAGGTAAAGCAATATATAAAATTGGGCAAGACTTCTTTAATTTCCTACATACCCATTATAAAGTAATAAAGTTTGTTTAAGGGCCCGTCCACACGCTCAAGCTTTACCACCGACTTACCTGCGCAAACTAGGTTTGTGCAAGTAAGTCGCTACGTTTTTTCCCGTCCATACGTACATGTGTACTTGCACAAACTGGTTTGCGCAAGTAAGTCGGTGGTAAAGCTTGTGTCGTGTGGACGGACCCTAACAATTACTTATATAGTCTGATTTTAAATTCAGTAGTCTTTTGAAATATATGTAGATAAAGTAACGTGCCATAAGGTGTCACTACTAATATATAAAGACGTGGCACTATTGACGTGGTATATAATTACGCGGAAAAATTTAAAATTAACATTATGGCTCAATTTCAAATAATTATGGTTTCAGCTACATTTCTAAAAATAAAAATTTTGTTCGTGTACCTATTAATAAAAATTTTCAAGGATAAATTTGAGATTGCCCCTATTGTTCAACCACCTGTAATCATTTATAATTGTTATTAACGTCTGGGATTATTTTTCAAAATAATTTTTATCTTTTATGCGTAATATATTTTATCTGTAAATACGTCATAATTCATATCAATATAAAAACATTTAAATTAAGTAAAAATCTCAAAATTGTTGTGTTTACATTGTGACTTATTAGTTTTTTCCAGTTTTTATGATTAGACCCAATTACATATTTGTTCTGTGTAATAAAAAATAAAATAAATATAAATTAAAATTTGTTCGTGTTAAATTGTTTTTATAAATGCTAATTAATTTAATCTATTAAATTTCCTGTAATAGTAAAAATTGTATACATATAGACTAAGAGCTATCGAGCATTACACCCATATACAGCATCATAGCCTGTTCATATTATTCCAGTAGCATTCCAGTCCAGCGATCGAAACCAGCGCTGGAATGTCACTGGAATAATGTAGATCGGCACTGGAATGCACTGGACTGAACCCATTCCAGTAAGTAATCCAGTCCAGTAACTGGATTGATCGTCTACTTTTTATTCTAGTTAGCCCATTCCAGTGCTATTGGAATAGTGTAGACGGCTAGTCCAGTGCTGGATTAAACGTTGGACAATGAACACGCATTGTTGTTTTTGTAATGTAATTGAATGACTGGAATGGACCATTGAATGACTGGAATAATAGCGGGTTTACATTTCCAATTATTTACTGGCGCCACTTTTATGGCGCATGTCTATAAAAATTACACTACTTGCACGTCCATTTATACATGATTTCCATGGTATATAATTTGGTTACTGCTGCGCAGCTCACAAAATGGCTGAATTGAATAAATAATAACTGTTATATATAGCTTTCATTTGTATCTAAATGTAAAGTAAATAATGAATTAGAAGAGAAAAAAACATAATAAGTACCTAAAAATGATATTCGAATCTGAATACACGTGTAAAAATAACATTCAATTAATTATTATTAAAATAATACTGGCGCCAATACAAGTTTACATTTGCATGTTTTAATTTTAGTGGCGCATGAATCATTACCCGCGCCAGAAAAGTTAGGGTGGTCGTCCATTGGTTGCGGACAACTGCGATATTTGATTCAGACGATTACGCACGTTTGTCGTTCGTCTGAAATGATATGTCTACTGTCAGCGCCCGCTCTAACGTTTACGCCGCCCCGGGCAAATAGAAAAATTCCGCCCCGTCGAAGCAGCAACCTTTTCCTTTTGCTCGTCAGTTTTGTAAAAATGTTGCCCTCTCTTCTCTGTTTGTCTTAAATTTGACATAAATGCCGCCCTTAAAATTTGCCGCCCTGGACAAATGCCCGAATTGCCCCCCACCCTAGAGCGGGCCCAACTACTGTCCGTCCACTAGCCCAATATTCGTCAGTATTTTTCTTTTTAATTTTGCAAGGTACACGTAATATGCAAAGGTACACAGTTATAATTGTAATTTACCTTCAGTTTCATTTCAATAAAAATAAAAATCTTATGGAACGGACTTCTTCGTGCATCCAAACAAAATTGGATCTGTTCGCACGTCGCAATTATACGCACGGAAACGGACGAACGAGACGCTTTCAATGGACGAGGATGTATAGCTTCACAGCTGTTTGGATCGTTCGTCCGTTTTCATGCGTATTCATCCGAATTAAATATCACACGCGTCCACATCCAAAGGACGACCAGCCTTAGAAGGTTGCTAACTTTTTTCATCCGTGCATGCACTGATCTACCTTGCACGCCAGTAGATGTTTACACATTCATTTTGCTTTTACTGGCGCGCCATTTTGTGTTGGCGCCAGCAAATCATTGTAAGTGTAAACTTCGTATTAAGTAATTGCGTATAAACACTATAAACTTTTCATTTTTGTCATCAAAATAATAAAATTCTTTTTAGAAATATTTGTCCCCCTAAAAATTTTCCACCTCGGACTATAATACAGTCTACTTATTGTTAGCCTCCCATAAATACGACACTGTTTTTATGACCGGAGTCATTCAACCAGGGTTTTAGGATATAATAAACACAAAAGGTCGACCGACACAAAAATGTTTGAATAAAATGTTCGATAACTCCTCGACTAATATTGAAGAGGTTAAAGACGCCTTGGACGTATTAATTATTAAGCGCCAGTAGTTTGTAGACAATTGTGACACTCGTGCTATACCATTCGTGCGCTGACACTCACGTGGTTTACGATGTAAAAAACCGATGTAATAAACGATGTAATAATAATGATAATAATTATGTATTGTTTTACCTAAATGTATTAATTCAAACATTCCAAATATAATCAAACGGCATCGGAATTTGAATTACGTTTTAATATCTAAATATAAAAAATAATTTTCGTGTGACGCTCATTGAAAACATAATGAGTTTAGAATCAATTCGTTACAAAAATGGCAAATTAGAAATACTCGATCAATTATTATTACCGAATCAATCGAAATATATATCAATTAAAGGCGTTGAAGATGGTTGGAAAGCTATTAATAACATGCAGGTAAAATTTTTTGGCCAATTTTTAATCAAAAATCATCTGTGTGATGTTGACAGAAATTTTGTTTCATTTAGGTTCGGGGGGCACCAGCAATTGCAATTGTTGGATGTTTAAGTTTAGCCGTGGAACTTAACAATGAAATTTTCACGGATAAAAAAGTTTTACGTCAAGAGATTGAAGGTAAATTAAATTATTTGGTATCGGCAAGACCGACAGCTGTCAATATGAAAATTGCCGCGGATGAATTACAAAATTTAATTAATAATTTAGAAAAAGATCCGGAAATGAATTCAGCCGAAGATATGAAAGTACGGTAAGTTAAAGTAAAAAAAAAATTGATTTTTCTCGCTTTTTTCATTTTTTCAACCATTTTTTTCATGCGTAGATTTATTTCACGAATCGAAGCGATGCTAGACAAAGACGTTAACGATAACAAAGCGATCGGAAATAATGGTGCTAAAGCGATCCTAAATAGGTATCCGAGGGATACGTTAGTTAAAATTTTAACACACTGTAACACGGGTTCATTGGCCACGGCAGGTTATGGCACAGCACTCGGTGTGATTCGATCTTTGCATGAACAGAAAAAACTCGGTAAAATTTTTCTTGCATGCTTTGTTTTTGTTTTTCTCACAGACCAGTGAACACTATTATATTATTTTTCTGCAAATACTTAGTACCTAACTAACAATTTGTATGATTTTTTTAAATAATTTTATCCATAGGTAGCTTTATACAGTAATAAAAAATTGACATTTTGCGGTTGTTCGTAAATTTCTACCGTTAGACTAAAAATTTTGCAAAATCCTTTCTTAGCAAGCGCCTACGACTCAACAGGGACCTACATACTAAATTTTACGTTTTTATGTGTTATAGTTCTGGAGATTTCGTGATAGGTGAGTGAGTAAATGAGTGAGTGAGTGGATTTGCCTTTTATATAATAGATAATACTCCAACTGCAGGTGAATATAATCATATTTAAAAAAGTTACGACAGCTTGCATTAATTAAATGTTAAGTAGAAAAAATTTTCAACATATTTCGGTTATTTAGATAACCATCATCAGGAAAAAATAATTGAACACAATCATGGGCGCCCATATGATGGATTCCAGGGGGGGGGCCGAAGGGTGAAAAGTGAACTTCCGGAGAAAATTTCGGCACATTTTTTTTTCGATCTTTTTTTCCCCCCACAAATCGCGAGGGCTATACTATATATAACCCACAAAAATTACCATTAACGACGTCGTTTTGCTCTCTTCGAACTCCTTTTTTCGAATTTTCTTCTAATCCTGGCTAGCTAGGGGGGGGCCATGCCCCCCCCCCCTGCCCATAGGTATGGGCGCCCATGAACACAATTGAAAACATGTCAATTGTGTTCAATTACTTTCTCCTGATGATGGTTATCTAAATAACCGAAACGTGTTGAAAATTTTTTCTACTTAACATTTAATTAATGCAGGTTGTCGTAACTTTGTTAAATTTGAACACTATTATATTATACTACTAGACAAAGCGTAAAACCAGTTTGTAGGCATTTTTCTTGAAGCAGGTAACAGGGTGAGACTGGTGAAATTTAATGAAATAATAGAATGTCACTTTTTGAGCAAATGCGGCCATAATTATTGCAGGACATAATTTGTATACCACTCTTTTTTTCTTTCAAAATTTTGCAGTTTCTTCTCAAAAAAGTAAAATTTTATTATCAGTATTATATTTTGACAATAATTATTTGAAAACGTTACTACGGATACCATCCATTACTATATTACAGAATAGTGATGTCAAGTAGCGACGTCAAGCCGAGAAGCAGTTAATCGATCAATCGACTAAAATTGTTTTTCACTTAAAATTAGTCAGTATTCGAACATATCGAACATATTTTAGTCTAATTCATGAATAGGGTAATTTATGAAACTCTTTCAAAAACGATAATTTTGTAGTTTTCATTTTTTGATAATACAGAAAAATTGTTAAATTAGTCGTTTTTAGTCATTTAAAAAAAATTAATTATATTAGTCATTTAATCGAAAGTAAAATAGTCGACTAAAAAATAACTAACTGTAAACAAAATTAGTCGATTGAATCGATTAATCGTTTAAAAATCCGACATCATTATTACAGAATACTATTAAGGTCGGAACTTGGTCGTAACTGACTGCCTCAATTATACATTTATATAATTAGTCTATATAATATGTTCATTGGTCTGTGGCTTTTCTTTTTTTTTCGCTGAATCAATTTTATTCAAATGAATTTGTTTTAATAGATCACGTTTATTGCACTGAAACTAGACCCTATAATCAAGGAGCTCGATTAACCGCGTATGAATTAGTTCATGAAAAAATCCCCTCCACACTGATTGTAGATAGTATGGTAGCGGCTTTGATGCGTACAAGAAAAATTCATGCTGTTGTAGTTGGTGCTGATCGTGTAAGTTAGAAATTTCTTTGATACATTTTAAATTTAAAATCACATTTCTAAAAACAAAAGATTCACTCAGCGGAAGTTCCATCCAATTCTTTTAAGTGAATTTCCTTTTTGAAAATACACTTATTACAGCGGGT
The DNA here is from genome assembly GCA_035578155.1 of Brachynemurus nebulosus. Taxonomy (NCBI): domain Eukaryota; kingdom Metazoa; phylum Arthropoda; class Insecta; order Neuroptera; family Myrmeleontidae; genus Brachynemurus; species Brachynemurus nebulosus. The sequence goes on from JAPWDM010000003.1 coordinate 76,137,559, forward strand.
GCCATGAAAAGACTTGAGCCCGGGACTATGGCAGAAATTTCTTTTGAAGCCTCACTAAAAAATATATATATATATATATATATATATATATATATATATATATATATATATATATATATATATATATATATATATATATATATATATATATATAATCTGCGCGATAACTCTCAAACGAAGCATCCAATTTTGACGAAATTTGGTGAGGTCAGACGTCCCAATAGCTTGAATAATTTCGTCAGTCAGATACGTCCAATTTTTGGGAGCCACAATTTTGGTCATTTTTCGCCAATTTTAGTGGTTTTTTGCAAAATTTGGCCAGAATTCAAATAATTTTTTCGATTTTTTCTACACCATCGAAAAGAGTGTAAAAATTGCATAAGACAAGCTTTTAAAACATTGTTCTGACTGAAGTAGCTTTTGAGAAAAATTAAAAAATTTGCTGAATTCCTTTACAATAAATGCTTTATTGTTTTTATCATTACAATAACAATATTTATATCTGTTTCATTATTCAAAATAAAAATAAACTAACTTTTCAAGAACGCGTCATCACCGATTTTGAAAATGTCTTGCTGTTACAGATGGATATAAATTATGTTATATGAAGTCTGTCAGTGTACGGGGGTCCCAAAAGCGCCAAAAATAAAACTACCCAACCAATTTTGAAAATTTTTTCACCTTTTAACAGTTAAATTCTTTTAAATGCATATATGCTATAATATACGAGATCCGCCAGAGTCCTGAGGGCCCAAAAGCGCTAAATATTAACTACTTAACCGATTTTAAAAATTTTTTCACGGTTAGAGAGCTGAACTATTTTAGATGGATACAGAGGTTGTTGTATGAGATTCGCCAGTGTCCAATCTTTGGAAATTCACTATGTTATACAGATGCTGCGATACGAGTATTTAAATATATTTTAGACGGAAGCCTAGATTTGTTTTTATTTTATTTAGGTGGCAGCCAATGGAGATACCGCCAATAAAATCGGAACGTATCAAATAGCGGTTGTGGCCCGATACCATAACGTTCCATTTTACGTGTGCGCCCCATTTACCTCAATCGATTTTAACATTGCCAGCGGCGATCAAATTATTATCGAAGAACGTCCGGATCGTGAAATGACCTATGTCGGTGAACACAGAATTGCTTGTCCAGGTAAAATTTTCATTTTTCCGTTTCGGTTTTGAGGAAGTTATCATATTGTTTCTTGTTTTTAGAAATTATTAAAGGGGGTAGGGTAACAGTAAGAGTGTTTTCATTTTTTTTTTTTACTTTAACGATACTAATATTTAAAGTAACGGAAGGTGTTTCGCAAGGGGAAAGTTTGGGTCCATTTGTGTTTGTCACTTTTTGTATCTGATATAGCATTAATTTCAAAAATTCCGTCATTGAAGAAAATTTTTAAGGGGATATTCTAGTCAAAAGGCTCGATTTTGAGGTGATTTTACGGGCGTAATAAAAAAGAGAAACAGTAAACATTTTTCGTATCCATTTTTTTTATAAATATTTAAAAAGTATAAAAATGTATAATAGGGTACTTGACTGAAGTTACAAAAATATTCTAAAAACATTGTTTTTCCATATCAGTTAAGTGATTTTTTTTGTTTTCGTCAGATTCTGTAAAAAATCATCAAAAAAAAAATAACCTTACAATTTTAAATGAGAAAAAAAGGCGGGAAAAACACCTCACTATAGTGACGTCACAGTTTGAAGCAACTAAACGTCAATGTCAATATTTATAGCCTCAAAACTTTGATTATATTCATAAAATGTCGAAGTAAAAGCAAGTATTTATTTGAATTCTTATCAATTATTATTACTATATACATAAGCTAATAGAAATATTCAAAAGAAAACACAATTTCACCTCAACGATGAAAATTATCAAAATCGATATATCTAGCTACAAAATATTACGTCATTTTCAAGAAATGGCGCGTTTTCACTAATTTGAATATTTGTTCGAAAATGGCGATTTTCAAAATAAAATTTCTAAAGTTATCAAATCTTTTTATGTTTCATCATTAAAATTGGACATATGTAATGATAATGTATAGAATTATTTAACATTTGACACAAATTTTAAATACAGTCAAGTACCGTATTAAAAAAAAAATTCAAAATTGAAATCGGTACAGGTCGGCAAAGTGGGGACTCAAAAAAAAAAGGTGTCTCCTAGTTGAAGTGATTTCAACCCTCCTGGTGGTCGGAAACATAAAATTTTAGTTAATTTTTAATAAACAAGGATGTAGAATTAGTTGAACGTAGCCGATTTGAAAAAATAATTTTTTTCATAAAATGGCGCCCATTTAAAAAGAAAATCATTTTTTCGCCTCCTTTTTTCAACTTTGGAAATTTTTTAAAAATAATAAAAAAAAAAATTAAAATTTTGATAGTATTAAGGTCTGTATCTGTACCAAATTTTAAAGTAAATCGGTGCAATTAGAACTTCAGATATCATGTCAACCGTATCGAAAAAAGTAGTTTCGAGTATTAATTTATATTAAAAATTTGAATTTAACAGTGAAAAGATACACATAACTTCGAAAATCATTCGAATTTCCGTAAATCCTTTTAGAGGCTTATTCTTAAAGGTCTTTTAAAATTCTAAAATTTTACATTTTTTTTAAAAGCTTACTAATTTTCAAAAAATTTTGATATTACTCTTCCATTTCTTTCAAAACAATTCACCAGCAGACATTAATTTTCTTTTTCAGAACTTCTTTCAAATATTACATTTTTCTATCGTGTTTTTGATTCTGCTTTTCACTTAAAGTATATCGTCTGATTTAGAGTTTTCGAAAAATTCCAAACCACACGATACCCAAACGCTTATATACAACAATTTCTAATTTTTTCACTTAAGTAACTTCTGAAAAATTATGTTTTTTTTTTTAGGAATAACTTGTTGGAATCCCGCCTTTGATGTAACTCCTGCCAAACTAATCACCGAAATTATAACCGAAAAGGGTTCATTTCAACCGTGTGATTTACAAAATCAAAAATACAATTTTTATTAAATTTGCTGTGCGACTCTGACGTAAATTGTATACAACTTTATTATTAAAACCGTTTTTTATATTTTAAAAATTGTTTCAATAATTCTGTGACACCCGGTGATAAAAACGTGGGATAAGAATTTCAATAAAACAAATTTTTATGTAACTGCCAACCAATATGAAAATTGTTTTTCGAAAATTTGGCAAAATATCTGTAATTGAATACAAGATGGCGACTAAGTGATAAATAAATTACATGAAACTTTCAATTATATTGTTTTAATAAAAACTTTAAATGTCAGTACAAAAATTAATTATAAAAATAGGTTTTTTGGAAAAATTTCAAAAAAACATTCCAATAAAATTAATCATTATTAATTTGAACGTTAATTATTTTGAACATATAATTAATTATTAGATACTAGAATAATATGCGTTGTCATAAAGATGTACTCTCTCCGCTTAAATCCGAGTAAAAACAATATATCAACATGAATTTATTCTAAATCCTTTTTATTAAATTAAAATTTTAAAAAAAATCAGACTTTATGATTGGTTGAGCGTGATCTGTCGGATGAAACAAGAAGTAATTAGTGGTGCGGCTTCATTGATAACCTTTGCCCCCTCTGGCAGTGGAACAATTGTTAAAAATGGAAATAAATCATCTAGATAAATCGATTAAATAATTTTTAATGCTTCTGCCATCTGTTGACGTACTACGACTATACCATGCTCCAATTTATTTAAAAAAAAAAATATTGATAAAATTACATACAGTATATTTATGAAAATTTTGATTGTGCAATAATATTGCAATAAAACCAGTGACCTCTAACAAGACCAAATAATAATTATTTGCAATTGAAGTGCTAATTATAAAAAAGCAACTAATTAAAGTACAATTAAAAATGACGCCTAAAATCTTATCGGGCAGCATGTTTTTAATAACTTTGTTTATTCCAATAATTGTTTTTGATTTTTCTTTTTAAATATTAAAATTTTAAATTTTTATACATCAACAAAAATATTTTTTTTTCAATTTTCTTAAAACTAAATAACAAATATTTAAAATCTACCCTGTTTTATATTCTGAACACATCAATTTTTGTGTGAACCCTCGTTAAATACATTTTTAATATATGGCACTACTTTATAAAATGGAATATGTATTTTTCTAGAAGACTCCCTTCTCGATTAGTGTTGTGCTCACTGTATACAAAAACACTCAGTACCCTGAGAATTAAATAAAGTACAATAAAAATTTTATACTGTACATAATTTAAATATTCTAAAATTAAATTTGGACGGAAATTAAACTTTGATATTCGAATTAGAATATTTTTTTTTAAACGTATTTCGATAACTTTTAAATTTTAAACAATCGAATTTTTAATTGCTCGTTGATTGTTAAATAGTCGATTAGTTTGTAAAAAGATGGAAGCACGTTCTCGAATATACGACGGAAGCGCATTCAGTGTTCGTGTTTCAATGCGTTTAAATAACGTTTTATTTTTATAAAGCCGTTCAGACTCGTGTCGTTGCTCTTCCGTGACCGGTCTGTCGTCTAAATGCACTAGTTTCGGAAACAACGAAATCATAAACAATCGATATTCTAAATATTCATAAAACGAGCCCCCGTTCAAATACGATGGCGCCGCTGGATTACCCATTAACGACAGATGGCGTAAATTTGGACATGAATGTTGTAAACGTCGAATCCATGGGAATAGCTCATCAATCTGTCCAAAAAAAATATTAAATATTAAAATCGATCATTCCCATATTTATTTACAGTTTAAATAATAGTTTGTTCCACAAACAGTTACGAAACGGGGTGACGTCAGAATGTACGTTTGGAATTTTAAAATTCCAAGGGTTATCCATGTTAGATAAATAATGCATAACATTATGCATAATAATGCCGTGAAAATATCTTCACTAAAGTAAATTTAATTTAGGAAAACAAATTTGCAGGTCAAATTATTTTGTGAAAATTTACTATTGATAATTATGTAAATTATTTACTTTGTCTAATTTTCATTGATTTTTTTTAAATTTTTAACAACGTTGGCAGTGCATTATTAATTGTCATTAAATTTTTTTATTTAAAGCTTGTCATCAGTTATTTTTGATATTTTCTTGTAATTTTAGTGTGTTTTGTGATCTGTAAGATATTTCTGATATTTAATTATTATGGTGGCTTAAAATGTCTGGTGATAAGTTTGTGTTGCTAAATTTTGTTTAAATCATTCAAAAGAAAATTTCAATTTAAGTTTTTTATGAGTTCCGTTTGATCCAAATTTGTAAGTATTTAATTTGAATGCTTATATACAAATAAATATACATTAAATAATAATTAATTATTATTATTTTATAATAATTTAGTTAATATTTTAGATTTCGACAGTGATTGGTAGTAATAGGCCGTGAAAATCTAAATTCTCCTGTTGAATACTGTCATCAATTTCACGTTTGTTCAATACATTTTGAAAAAAGTTACTTTTAGTTGTTCATATAATTTAACATGACCATTAGCAACCCTAAATTTCACATGTATAAACACATAGTCACATAAGCAAAGAAGGACATGCTTAATTGTTTGTACTTATATCAAAAAAGGATAGAAAGTGCGTTTCGTTACTGTTTATAGTAATAATCTTTTATTTATACTGTGCTGAAACTATGGTTTTATCCGTTTTACCTTACAATGATTCAACCATAGTAGTTCCAACTGTGGCATATAGGGGAAGATTGTGTCAGTCGTTATATTATTGTGATCCGCCACTAATGATGATAAATATTTAAATTCCTCTAAAAAATCCAAATTGCTACAAATACAATGAAATTTTATTAAAAATTCAATTTTTATTTCAAGTGACTTAAGTTACTAACTTAAATTCATTGTGACTTATGTCTAACGTGTGTACCGCCAATGCAAATCGATCGATCAGCGGTCGAGGGATCGTTCGTAAACGTTCGTACGCCAACGTCAAACGTTTGTCTTCATCGATACTTTGTAAATATGTGTCGTACGAGGTCTCCTTGTTCCTTGTTGAACGTTGTTCTGAAAATACTTGACGTTAATCTGCAATTGGCCGCGGCCATGTTTTGTCAAACTTACCTAAGAATATTAACGTGCCCAACGAAGTCATATTAAACAGTTCGGTTTCGTCAGCGAGTTCATCGTCAAATGATGCGGCTGAGGCGATTGCTGCGTCAATAATTTGGAAGTCTTCACTATACTCTAACCTTTAATGTAAATAAAAATAATTAATGTAAAAAAAAAAATAAATGTGTAATCACACCAGACGTAATTTGGAGACGTAGATATAAAAAAAAATTACTACATACATATCCTCACAAGCATCCCTGCCCAATTCAATGCTCATTTTTTTTTTTAATAGAAATTAATTAAATTTGTGTATAAATCAAAATGAAATTTTTGTTAGAATCGTCTTCAACAACGTCTACTATTTGCTTAGTACGTTTAATCTTTAATCTTATCGTTAAATAATTATACTTATTTGTAAATTTATAATTTTGTTTTATCAATTGTGATAAAAATGTATGGATGAATATTATGGAAAAAATATCAAAAATTTATAGGGTGGACTGTTTTAAACAACGAATACAATTAATAATTTTTTAGTTGACAATTTAACTGAGATGTATTAAAGCACCTCCTAGACGCAGGCCCGACGAGAGGGTAGGGTAAACTTAAAAACTATTGAATTTCGAAAATTCATTCTGAATAGATATAGGTTACATTTAATTCTAAAAGATTATGATTAAATCGTTAGATCCAAATTACAAAAGCGTAAACGCAGAAATGGTTGCGTTCATCAGAACGCAACTGTACGCAAAAAGATTTATGAAAAGTGAGAAAATAGTTTGTCAAACGATGGCTATCATCGCCCTAACATAGTGGGAACTTTTTTTTATTAACCCACCTTCTATTAAAAGTTTATAAAATCCGTTTGAACTTTACGAACTTTGTCATAATTTTAAAACATGTACAATGTTTTCAAAATAAAAATAAATAGTTCATGATTTCTACAGCGGAAAAATTTACCAACAGATTTATCTTAAATATTAAAACAGTTCAATGTAACGGCAAAAATTTCAAAACATGTTCAACTAAATCATGTGTAAACATTTTTAATAATATTATTGATCAGCATTTATATAAAAATATAAAAATAAAACAAAATAATAAACAAATACATTACTTTGCAAAATACCACTTTTATTTTTGAAACTGTGACAATATTGTTTCGAACCGTTAGTTCATTTTCAAAATGAAAATGAAATGATTCTGTTTGGAAATGAACTAACGGTTCGAAACAATACTGTCACAGTTTCAAAAATAAAAGTGGCATTTTGCAAAGTAAAGTATTTGTTTATTATTGACAAATATGGAATACCAGAAAGTAACGCTCAAATCTATTAATATTAAAAATAAAACAATGAAAAAGCGCGGAAGATTACAGAAATTCAAAAATATACCTAAAGGGTTTCCCAATATGGCATCTGTTGTAAAATTTAAGAACAATTTGTAAATTAGGTATTTTAAACAATTTAAACTTACAGTAAAAATCAGCAGCACCATTTTTAATACAATACAACAATTAAATGATCGCAACAGTTGGAAAGATCTTTTTACGGTTTGTACCGACAAATATCTAAATTAATATGTAATTATTTTAATATTATCATTAAAAATACTCATAGTGAGATAATTAGAAAGCATTTACCGTATTTACAACTTACAATATTATCCTTGTGAATATGTAAATACTTTTTATTACATAATAGTACAGTGAAACTTCGTCATTCATTTCTGAGGGTGTATGGTCTCTTTAAATAATTAAATTACTAAGGCAACAAATAAAAATATACTTTTACCAGGTTTATCTTTTGATAATTTAACTCATGTGTATTAAGTCCCATAAGAATATTAGTTTTTTCACTTTTACCACGGAAAAAAAAGTTACGACTGATTTTGACAACGAAAAAAATGGTATAAAACATTTCATTGGCCATTTCACTGTAGGTAAACACGATAAAAACGAAACAAAAATTCGTATTGGTAAATTTAACTGATTTCAGAATCAATGTATTAAATAATAATATGAATTATACTAATTTATTTTATTCGTTGTCTTACCGTATTGCACTTGAGTTTTATATTTTTTCTGAATAAATTTGTGTTTTCTACAACTCAAATTTCTTGCCTAAAAGCAATTTAACGTTTTTGTTAGTTGACAATTTTTCTCGTTAAATTGCTAGGCAATAAATTTTCGTTAGACAAACCCAAATTTATTCGAAAAAAAATATACAAACCTCTCGTGTAATAATAAGTGAAAAATTGATTTAATACTAATTTTACTGAAAACGTAACACAGAAAGGTATCTATCATAGTAAGACATTAATTGCGTAGATCACGTATTTGATGTACATAAAAACCGTAAATAACGAGGGTCTACTGTAATTTTTTTTTTAAAAAACTATGTTCCCCAATAATTTCAAAAATTTTACAGTTTTTTTGCATTTTTTACATTAATTATTCAAATTCAATTATAATATTATTTTTTTATACAAAATATCTGAAAATTTTGCGAATAATTCTAACAATGTATCCAATGAGCTACATTCGAATTACGAATATAGAAACATTTTATTTTGCTTGCAATATTTAGAAATTTTCAAAAAAAAAATTAGAAAAACTTACCTTTTACAAAATGATTAAATTTATTAACTTAATTAAAGCTGATTTTGTTCTTTTTATTAAAGTTCAGATAAGTACGTTCATCTTTTGAAAAAAAAAAATTCCGAGTCTGACAATCAAATGTCAAGTACAACTGAGTACAACAAAGCACGGACAAAGTTGGTGATTTAAATTTTGTCTGTACTAAAAATCTAGGTACTTAAATAACTGAATGACGCTTGAACGTAATCTTTTGTTTATGGAATCATTTTAGTGGACAGGGATTGTTTTAGGTAATTTCCATACACAAATCAACAAATTATCAATTGTTTTTGAAAATATTTGACTAACTGCGGTGTACTCTAACCTAAAAAAATACACACCTTACGCACACGATGTTTAAATGAACCAGATTTGAAACGTGTTTTTAAACAAATTTTTAAAATGGAATCGTATAAACGAAATCATGAACAAGTTGAAACAAATGGTGTATTTCCGGAAAATTCAAAAATTCGAAAAGTATCAGGTATAGACACTCAAAAACTGTGCTCAAAATAAATATTCTAACAAAAATTCTTTTTTTTAAGAGTCGTCAGATATTAAACAATCGTTAGCCGATCCAGATTATGTATTTTCAGAAAATGTTCAACCTCAGTATTCAACAGGTAGAATATTTTTCACATAACTAATTGTAGATAATTTTACTTTGTGAAAATCCATAATGAATATGGTGAAAACATTTTCAATTTTGTCAAATTTTTACTTAAATATATTAGATATATTATTTTTTACAAACTAGTTTCGGTTGATTAAACCATCTTCAGGTGAAAAACCATCTTCAGTTCAGTTTTTCGGTTTGTTAAACTAGTTTTCAGTTGATTAAACCATCTTCAGGTGAAAAGCCATCTTCAGTTCAGTTTTTCGGTTTGTTAAACTAGTTTTCGGTTGATTAAACCATCTTCAGGTGAAAAAACCGTCTTCAGTTCAGTTTTTCGGTTCGTTAAACTAGTTTTCGGTTGATTAAACCATCTTCAGGTGAAAAGCTATCTTCAGTTCAGTTCAGTTTTTCGGTTTGTTAAACTAGTTTTCGGTTGATTAAACCATTTTCAGGTGAAAAGCTATCTTCAGTTCAGTTCAGTTTTTCGGTTTGCTAAACTAGTTTTCGGTTGATTAAACCATCTTCAGGTGAAAAACCATCTTCAGTTTTTCGGTTCGTTAAACTAGTTTTCGGTTGATTAAACCATCTTCAGGTGAAAAGCTATCTTCAGTTCAGTTCAGTTTTTCGGTTTGCTAAACTAGTTTTCGGTTGATTAAATCATCTTCAGGTGAGAAAACCATCTTTAGTTCAACTTTTCGGTTTGTTAAACTAGTTTTCGGTTGATTAAGCCATATTCAGGTGAAAAATCATCTTCAGTTCAGTTCAGTTTTTCGGTTTGTTAAACTAGTTTCGGTTGATTAAACCATCTTCAGGTGAAAAAACCATCTTCAGTTCAGTTTTTCGGTTCGTTAAACTAGTTTTCGGTTGATTAAACCATCTTCAGTTCAATTCAGTTTTTCACCTGAAGATGGTTTAATCAACCGAAACTAGTTTGTGATAAATAATATATGTCTATATTTAAGTGAAAGTTTGACAATTAATCAAAAGTTTTTCATCATATTCTTTAGGATATTTTTCGTTAAAAATAATACAGTATGCCACCGATTTTCCGGTACTTAACACGTTAATTGAAAAAAACGATTTTAGAATGCCACCAGAATAAAAAAGCGCGTTTAATCGAAATTATCAAAAAAGAATTTAACACAGAAATCACGAACAAGGAGCGCGAAATCGAAGAAATTGAGGATCGTCTCAAAATTGCCGTGAAAACGTTACAGCTACTACGTACCGTATGCATTTCCTCATTTTACAATCGTCAAGAGTTGGTCACACGTTCATTTAATGACGCCGAACTAAAATTAAACGATCCGAAAGTGGATACAGTGTTTGGACCGCAAACGAGACCCCATCCGGCCGTTAAAAAGATCATCGGCAAAGCGCCGATACAACTGACACCAACCCGTACTCGACAAATCCGTAAAACTCATTCGATCTTCAAAAATGGATACGTTAATGGCGTAACGCGAGCTGAAACAATTGAAAATTCAAAGGAAAAGATCGATGAACGGATTAGTAATGATCCAGGACCCAGTACTAGCACAAACACGTCTTCAACTATCGTTCGAAATTGCCCGCTAGAAAATGGCGGAGTTCGAAATGAACGCTTTAAAACAAAACATACAATTATTATTGGAAATATATCGAAATGGTTAAATCCGTCCGATACAAATCCCGATAAATCGACCCACAAATGGATGGTATATGTACGTGGGCCAAAGGACAAACCGGATATTTCCCATATTGTGAGAAAAGTCCGGTTTTTCTTACATCCTTCGTATCGACCGAACGATATAATAGAAATTAAGTATGTAAAGCCAATTATAATAAATAGAAACGACCTCCTGCAAAATTAAACAAGAAATCAGCGATCCAAAATCAATCTAACATGTTTCGGTCAAAGGACTGACTATCTTCAGAGATTATCAAAATCACAGATTTCAAAATATCTGAAGATGGTCAATTTTTTGACCGAAACATGTTAGATTGACATTGGATCGCTGATTTCTTGTTTAATTTCGACATGTTTCGATCAAAGGATTGACCATCTTCAGATATTTTGAAATCTCTGATTTTGATAATCTCTGAAGATAGTCAGTCCTTTGACCGAAACATGTTAAATTGATATTGGATCGCTGATTTCTTGTTTAATTTTGACATGTTTCGATCAAAAGATTGATCATCTTCAGAGATTTTGAAATCTCTGATTTTGATACTCTCTGAAGATGACCAATCCTTTGACCGAAACATGTTAAATTGACATTGGATCGCTGATTTCTTGTCTAATTTTGACATGTTTCGATCAAAGGATTGACCATCTTCAGAGATTTTGAAATCTCTGATTTTGATAATCTCTGAAAATGGCCAATTCTTTAACCGAAACATGTTAGATTGACATTGATCGCTGATTTCTTGTTTAATTTTGACATTTAGATCTTTGATCTATAGATTTGTTTAATTTGTTTTGCAGGAAGTCGTTTCTATTTATTATTATCAATATTACCTGCAGTTGGAATATTCCAAAATTTTATATTAAAGTCAATTTGAAACGCAACTGATAGGTTTTTAATTATCTATTTCTATTTTTTAGAAGCCCACCATTTCATTTATCACGACGCGGTTGGGGTGAATTCCCGTTACGCGCTCAAATTCATTTTACGAATCACGTGAACAAACCAATTGACGTCATACACAATTTAAAATTAGATAGAACGCATACAGGGTTAGAAACATTAGGTATATTAAATTTGGCGTCAAATATGAAAAATTATTTTTGAATATTAATAAAATTTTTGAAATTTTTTAGGCGCTGAAACTGTTATTAACGTTTGGTTGTACTCAAAACCGTTAAATCATTTTAATATAAATTCAAATTTAGATGAAACTATTAATTTAAATGATGAAGAATTCGATGAGAGCGATGAAGAAGAAGTCGATAGCAAAGATTTCTTTGAGTGTGAAGAAACCAAAGTAGAAACTGATAAAAAACCCATCATAATCAAACAAGAACTCCATGACCACGAAAGTGTTCCTAATTCCAGATTTTCTCTACCAGAATCTCAAAATCATGTTCCTAACGAACCGAATCCCATTCCTGAAACTCAAACGCTTCCAACGTCATCTAGTAAGGTATACTTTAAAGATGGTAAAATTTGTTTATTAAAAAATAGAACCCGAGTGGCCAATAAACCAAAAAATAATGTTTCCCTGTTAAAAAATTCCGTGTGCAATAAATATGATATAAAACCCAATCTTGAAAATAATTTGATACTAGTGACGGTCCGCGGGATCCATGAAATTCACGATTACTGTAAAAAAATCGATCCTACGCCAATAAAATGTCCAAAAGTTAATTATGATTATTTTTTATCGAAATTTTCAAAATTGAAATTTAATGATATAGTGACAGCGTTATTGTACTTGTTGCGACATCTACCGCTTATTAGTTCAAACGCGCGAGAACCGCACTATTTAAAAATGTTTCCGTATACGGCAGTTTCGATCCGAGAATTTTTATCGTGGAGTAAGATAAAGCAATTCTGTTCAGAGGTAAATTTTTTATTTTAGGACGTTAAAATTTTGAATTTTTAAATGATGATTTTTTAGTGGTATCGAGCAAAAACAATCAAAAATTTATTGGTAGCGAATAAAATTATTGATCATGAAAAGTGGTCAACCAAATCGATTTTAAAATTTGCCCGAATGTCTGGTTTTGGCGTGAATTTTGATTCGAAAAATAATAGTACGCCACAAAAGACAATTCCACATAATATAAAAAATCGTACAAATTTGTTGTTGAAAACTTTCACGGAATCTGATGAGCTTAAACCCTACTTAAATCAACTGTCCTATTCAATAGATAGTGATAGCGAGGATATAAATGTTATAGATGATGAAACTCCCCATATTGGTAAGCCTGATTCATTGATCATGCGCAGTGGAAAGCAAATTAAATGAGATATTGTTTTTAGGCAAAAAAATTAAAGAAGAAATCATTCCACCCGAGCAAATAGTGCATTTTACAGAGAATGACACAAAAATAAACGTATCTAGTAATTTTGTAAAAGAAGTAGTTTCCGAATTAGGTATTTCATTAGGATTAGAGGAAATGTTTCCCGATTGTTGGGGAGCTGCAGCGGAAGTTTGTGTTTTAGTCGCGACCAAATGTTTAGCCGAAGATTTAATACGAAGATCGTTAGTATCGCGTTCCGTAACATGCGATGAATCGTAAGTATTTTGACAATTTTCGCTAAAAATAAAATCTAACAGTTTATCGTTTTTTAGGAATGAACTTAAATTGGAACATGTGAAATCAGCGCTGTTAGGAAGACCTGAATTTGATATATTTTTGAATTATGGTCTAGGAAGACGATATTAAAATAATGTAGTTGTAAATCGTAGATATAATTCCAAAATATCGATCGAATTACGTTCAATTTTAAAATTGCAATTTTTATTTAAATTTTTTTTTATTAATTTATACATTTTTATACTTTGAAATGTTACAGAATTTTGTTTTTTAATAAAAATTTAATCTATTTGAAATTTTGTGTTTTATTAAAAGATACACACAATGGGAAATTAAATGGAGGCGTGGTTTAATATTTAGCCTACCAGCAGTAGTTTTTTCATTCGTCACCAGATGGCAAAAGTTGACACCTAAAAAAATGGTAGCAATTTGGAATTTTTCGTTTCTATTTGAAAACAGTAAATTATTATTATGGAAAAATAAGAATGACATTCAAAAAATATGCTAGTTTGTATTTTGTAAACTAAACAGCATAAATTTTATAAATTGTCAAAACCGTCAAAACCTAATAAGCCTTGCCTACTTGCCTGTAGTTATTTTTTTTATCACTAGTTTGCGTTAAAATAACGGCACATACTTTAAACTACTGATTATCAAAATATTCCTTATCAGCCGAAATTAATCTGGCAATTTATTTTTTATATTTTTTCTAGAAAATATTAATCAAGAATAACTACTCCTAAAATCTAGTTTAATCTAGTTTGTCAAATTTTTTCTGCAAATCACCACTCCTTTAAAATTTGAAAAATATTTAATTTCGCTATCTTCCATTTTTTGCTCTATTTGTCAACTATGATGAAAAATTATAAATATATTAATAAGTATTTTGGATTTATTCTTGGAAATATCGAAAATTTTATGTATAAAAAAGTCGAGATAATTTTGTCTACATTTGACGTCAGTGACGAGGTCAACATCTTGATATCAGTATTCGGAGATAAAAGTAGTCTGTTTTAAAAAGGTGCGAACATTTAAAAAAAATCTTAATTTTTGACGTCAATTTTGATAAAAATCTTGAAGAATCATTTTGATTTTATGATGCAACAAAGAAATTTAATTAAATTTTCTGTACTCAAAATTATAATAAAAATATTGAATACCCAGAAAATAGAAATGATGCAAATTTTATTAAACAATTATCAGTTGTAAATTTTTTAAGGATGATGTTTTTGATGACCCTGTTTCCGTCACTTTTAAATAAATGTTCCCACTGGAGGTGGTTACTAGGGCTGGGAACTATTTAAAATGATTTCATTTTAAATATGTATTTAAAATACAAAATGGCATTTTGCATTTTCTATTTTAAATAAGTTTGGTCAAACCATTTTCCATTTTGTATTTAAAATGGAAATTTGAATCCATTTAACATTTAAAATGAAAATGTATGTATAATCAAATTTATAAGTATACGATATTAATTACAGAACTTGAACTGAATGACTTGAAGTCTAACAAATTTTAAGGTAAATGTAAGTTGATTTAATTGACTTAACTGAGTTGAGTTACATTTGTTACTAGAGTTGCAGTTCTGCTAAGGTACCATTACAGTGTAGAATTTTGAAAAAATTAATTTTTTTTGGTCTTATTTGGATTCACAGTCTAAATGCAAAACTCTGTGGATCGATTGGCGCCTTTTGGCGGGATATTATACCAATTTACGTTCAGTCTTTCCACAACCAGTGAACGTATAAGATCAATTGCTATCACCACAGTATCATATTATTGTTGTTGAAACAATGATTTGAAACAATTTTGAGACAAACTTTAAACGCGTATATCTCGAAATGCCCTTTTTAAAAACGGTATCTCAGAGGGAAAGTTTCCAAGCTATAAGTTTGAAATTTTGACAGAATATTCTTGTGTGATGATTTTCATCATTTTATTTAGAAGTTGCAGTCGTAGCGTAGTTTGAATATGTCAAGGCCGAATTAAATATTACAGTATTTTTAAGTTACAATATTTGAAGAGTTAAGTTTCGTTTTCATTCCATGCAAACTTTACAAAATTTTCTCAAAAGACTGCCTTTTCAGTACTTTTGATATTTTCTTAACTTTTTTTTTTTTTAAGTTAATATAAATAATGATAAAAAATTTATAGAATAAATTTAAAATAAAAAAAAGCATTTTGCATTTTATAATCCATTTTAAATAACTATTTTCCATTTTCAATTTTAAATATGTTCAGCAAAACCATTTTCCATTTTGTATTTTAAATGCATTTTTGGAAACCATTTTCTATTTTAAATGGTTTCTATGAACCATTTTTCCCAGCCCTGGTGGTTACGTTGGATTTCGAAATCCAAAATAAATTCGTTATAAAATCAAGGAACGTAAACAATAATGGACGAATGGTTCTTATTTATCCCTTTACTAATTATCAATATTTTTTTTTTTAGTTATTTAAAGTGAATTGTCATTAATTTATATAAAATAAGTATAAAACTATATTTAGAATTCTTTTGTTGACTTAAATTTCAAGTACAATTTAATAGATAAAGTTTTTAGACTTAAAATATTTCAACGGCCTTCAAGGTTTATCAAAATGGTAATTTTAAATAAATTGAGAAAGCGCTCCGCAGTAACTGAAATTTTGTAGTTTTGTATTAGGAAACACCCCTTAAAAAATCAAGTTTAAGTCATTAGGAAAAATGCTGGAAAATATATAAATAAAATTTTCGTTTTTTGTCAGTAACTAACATAAGTATTCAACACTCTTTAAAAAAAATTTCATTTTGTTTTAAGGCAGATATAGGGAGTTAAATTATAAAATAATTAATTCTTATATGTTATCTATTTTATTCCAAAAGCTGTAAAAAAATGCTAACTACTGTTGGATCCTGAATTATGTAATTACAACGGGAACTTCAAATTTCATAATACAAACAGTAAAACTTATTATTTTAAATAGTAGATATGGATTCATTATCTTAAAATACAAATAAAGAATTTAATTAATTAAATTAATAATCACTCTTAAAAAAATTTTTATTACAAAACAGATAAAACACTTAAAATTCGGTGATAATTTTGTCCATCTATGTAATATCAATATGTATATGAGGCGTTCAGAGGCAAAGTGGATCAAGTCTAAAAGCGAAAAAAATTTGTTCGTTGCATATTAACGTAGTTGCTCTGAGATAGTCAGGTACAAAAGTATATCTCAAAAAAAAATTTTCTTTTATCAAAAATTAAATAATGTATTAATATTCTTCAGTGATTATACATATTTGTATACCACTTGTTTTTTAAATTTCCTCGCTCTTATGTTGTAGCAATATAAAAACATTGTTGAAAAAGCGTTGTAAAATGATGTTTATAAATTATATTTCAAAAACGGCGTGGTGAATAATTTTTATTTCTTATTAAATATGATTTGTAACTTTGTATTTTATAACATATTGAATTTTTATCAAATTCCTTTGACACGTTTTCATTTTATTAAAAAAAATATAGAGTTTTTCCATAAGAGCCCATGTTAAAATTATAAAACTTTAAAATCGTTTTTTTCAAAATTGGGGTGGTTAAGTTTTTTTTTTTTTCGGTAAGGGCTCGTATTATTGGAATTGAATTAAATAAATATCTAGAGAAGTAGATTTTTGAATGGACTTGTTAAAGTTTTTCGTTAAAATCCTTTGAAAAAATCGTTTTATCGACCAAGTACCTTACTAATGTTAATGGTGTATATTTTCGGAACCATAGTGAACCAAGTCCCTACTTTTGCTATTTTCTAACAGGTGACAGCAGTTAAAATTAACTGACATGTTAACTCTTTTAAACAAACCATATGGTAAAATTTTTTTTGTCTCAAAATGCCAGACTTTTTACTGCCAAGTGATAAGTACAATAGATAAGGCTACAAAAAAAGAAAAAAATCAAAGATCCCAACATTAAAAAGTGAACCCTAGGAATTTGTCACAGATGGCGGCACCTGTACCAGTGAATATATACATATGACAGCATTTTGAGCCGCCATATTGCAGGACGAGTTAACTCGTCTTAATCATTTAAAGCGGTTAATAGTTATTTTTGAATTTTCAAATTATGACCAATATTTAAGTTAGTCTTTATTCAACGACAGTAACAGCAAAATTATCCTCTAAATCACTTTACGCTCCTTTCACATTGTACGGTTTTCGCCGTACGGGAAAAAACCGTACGACTTTTTGCCGTGATATTGTTGCTTTCACATTGCACGGTTTTTTGCCGTTGTAAACTGAATATCTTTATTCGACTTGCAACATGATACAAGTAATAAGTGTCATTAATGTTAATTTTATAAATCAGAGGAAATAGAAAGTAGGATTATTTATTATCACACTCTTTGAAGACCTGAAAAATTACGAAAATAAGTTTTTCAACTATTTTCGGATGTTTACAGACTCATTTGATTAATTTCTTAACGAACTTAACATCAAAACACACAATTTCGAAATTACATACAATCTATTAAAATATTGGTTATCACATTCAACATTAGTTTAATCCATTTCACAAATAAAATTAATAATTAACATGAAATTCAACAAAAAATTGTTAATGCCGTACGTTAAAAAGCCGTCTAATGTGAAAGCATCCATTTAATTACATACACTACTGAGCTAAAAACGCCGTACGGCAACCGTGAAGTCCAGTGGCAAGAGACGGCTGCTACACGGCACGGCAACGGCATTTTGCCGTGACCGTGTAATGTGAAAGGTCCAATGCTCTTCTTCACTACACTAAAAAAATGCGACCGTACGGTTTTTTGCCGTACGGCAAAAACCGTATAATGTGAAAGGAGCGTTAGGATTCAACTAGCGTTAATAAACTTTAACTTTGATAATCTCAAATAAACTATAATTTATGGACTTGATTCACTTTAGCTCTGAACGCCTCATATTATAACTGCCGTTGTTGGCACATTATATAATATTT
Organism: Brachynemurus nebulosus; assembly: GCA_035578155.1. NCBI lineage: Eukaryota > Metazoa > Arthropoda > Insecta > Neuroptera > Myrmeleontidae > Brachynemurus > Brachynemurus nebulosus. Next base: position 76,156,149 of record JAPWDM010000003.1, read on the forward strand.
CATCATATTTGTTTACTATGTAAATTAAATAAAAACAATAAATTGAGATTTTAAATGAAATAATTGGGAGGGGGATTTGAATTAAATATTATATATATATATACTTAACAGCCTCAACATTGTACAAGGAGATTAAATCGTGTAACTCGCTAATAATCACTAACACTCTCGCTTATTGTTTAAACGCAACATTATCATTAAATTTTCAAAATGAGACTAGGCGCAACAATTCCAAATTTCACCGCCGATACAACCCAAGGCAAAATTCAATTTTACGATTGGCAAGGCAATTCGTACGTAAATTATTGTTATTATTATTATTATTTTTATGTTTTTATTGATATTTTTGTGTGTTTTTGTACAGTTGGGTTGTGCTATTCTCACATCCGGCCGATTTTACACCGGTGTGCACCACTGAATTGGGACGGATTGCTGTCCATGAGCCATTGTTTAAGAAACGGAATGTTAAATTGTTGGCTCATTCTTGCGATAAATTGAAAACGCATGTAGATTGGGTTAATGTAAGTATTTATTAATTTTGTTTCCTTTTTGAGAAATACCACACCCATATTTTAAATTTCAACTTTCTTATCCAACAATAAATGATGATAATGTTGATATTATATTGTCGTGCTAAGCCGAAAGGCGGTATTTAAATTTTAATTATAATACGGTACTTGACTGTATTTAAAATTTGTGTCAAATGTTAAATAATATTCTATGCATTATCATTACATATGACCAATTTTAATGATAAAACATAACAAAATTTGATAACCGTTTAGAAATTTTATTTTGAAAATTGCCATTTTTCAACAAATTTTCAAATTAGTGAAAACGCGCCATTTCTTAAAAATGACGTAACATTTTGTAGCTAGATATGTCGATTTTGATAATTTTCATTGGTGAGGTGAAATTGTGTTTTCCTTTGAATATTTCTATTAGCTTATATACATATATTAATAATAACTGATCAGAATTCAAATAAATACTTGCTTTTACTTTGACATTTTATGAATATAATCAAAGTTTTGAGGTTGTAAATATTGACATTGACGTTTAATTGCTTCAAAATGTGACGTCACTATAGTGAGGTGTTTTTCCCGCTTTTTTCTCATTTAAAATTGTAGGGTTATTTTTTTTTTGATGATTTTTTACAAAATCTGTCGAAAATAAAAAAAATTACTTAACTGATATGGAAAAACAATGCTTTTAGAATATTTTTGTAACTTCAGTCAAGTATCCTATTGAGAAGCTACCTTTTTTCCAATCGGTTCTTCAAATTTTAAATTATTAAATTAAAAATAATGTGACTTGACATAGTTCCAAGAAATGGGATGTAAAACACACGCGAGATGAATAGAACAAAAACCAATAATTTCTTGTAATTATTATAGTTTATAATTTAAAGTCAGTTGTAATTGAATTTATCATAAGTTATTATTAATAAATAATAATAATTTAAATGAATGTTGAAATTGGTAATATTATTAAAAGAATTAAATTGGAAAACTCAGTGAAATAATGTAAAAACTAGGATATATTAAGTTGTTTCGTAATTTAGTTAAATTCATTACCTAATAGTATATAAAATTATGTTAATTTTTCACCAATATTTGATATATTTATCTAAATTGATAATCCAAATTAAACTGAAGTATAATTGGGGCGAATAGAAATGAAAGCAATGTTTAATTGATACGCCTGTAGAGTCGCCAAGGAGTGAATAGATTTGACGTCTATTAAAATAAGTATAAGTACCAAAATTAGTCTGTTTTCTATTCATCTAATATATAAAAAAAAATGTATAAAAATCGAATGCAAAGTTCAAAAAGTATACTATTAATCCCATTTTTCGGTATACCAAATTATTAGCGTAGGGCGTACGTCGAAACAAATAAAATCGATTCTAATTTCTTCATAATACACAATTAGTGGGATCAGAAATCATGTAATTTATTTTATACACATAGCGCGTAGGAATTAACAATTTTAATTCACAATGATAATTAATATTAATTAATTTTGTCACATGCTACAATATTAATTTAAATGCAAAACAGGTTTTATTAAAATAAATAAAATTTTTTTATTTATTTATGTAGTATGTAAATAAGTAATCCAAAAGCAAATAATAAAACGTAAAAGTACCAGATAACGAATTTTTCAATAAACAAAAATCAGTTATTTACTATATTACTTTATTACTACGTTTTTAGAAACATGATTTAATCCAATACCTCAATTTGCGTCGTGGTTACGTTCCAAAAAAACACGACCAAATTGAAACGACGTAAAGTGAATTATGATTTTCTATAGCAAACCATGTAAAGATCGAAGATAGGTTTCAGGGTTACGAAAATACTACTTTTTAAAAAGAAAATTGAACAAAATAAACATTTAAAAAACAAAAATAATATAAAATTTTATTACATACATACAAAAAACAAATTCAATTAAAACAAAATAAAATAATCAATTAATTTATAAAAACAAAGTAAAAATTAATCACTGTCTGATGAGTCCATAGTGGCAGCTGTTGTCGTAAGTCGGCTTTCTTTCACAAAAAATTGGTCCAATGTTTGCGTTTGTTCAAAAAATATCGAAAAAAAATTAAAGACTCAAACCCAAAACAACGCAACTTCGAAAATCTAACGACGCACAGTGAAAATTAGTACTAATTCAGCAGCGACGCAATTTCGAAAAAACGCAAGCCGAAACGACGCAAAGCGAGGTATTGGTGTACTTACATAATATGTTACTAAAAATGTATATTTAAATATTCTACATACAATCGTTATTAAATGCATCAGATGTACATAAATCGATTTTTGGGTGGCCAAATTTAGACACTAAAGTGCCGTAGAGCCTAGTTACTAAGGAAATTGTAATTAATCTTTCAGTGTTCAGTTCAAGGTTTCGACATCTGAAAGATCAATTTAAAAATCCATTAATAATCTTACATAGTTTTATGTAAACAAAATGAATTCTTTGATAATTTACTTAAAATATGTACAAAATTTTTTTGTTATCAAAATATAAAGTTCAAGGAAGTATTAAAAAATTTTTGAGTTCTTTCAGTAAAATGACGTCACTGGGGTAATTATTTTAAACTACCCTCAACTGATAGCAAGTTAATTCGCTATTTAAATTTTTTTTCCTAGGACATCAAATCCTACTGCCGTGATATTCCCGGCGAATTTCCATACCCAATTATTGCCGATGACACACGTGAATTGGCCGTTATGTTGGACATGATCGACGAACAGAATAAAGACAATGAGGAGGAGGCAATGACAGTGCGAGCTCTGTATATTATTGACCCAAATCATAAGTTACGTTTGTCAATGTTGTACCCAGCATCCACTGGCCGTAATGTTGAGTAAGTAACAATATTAATCAAACACTGACAGGTGCGACAAACACGTTACCTTGTGCTCGGTTTATTTTGACCCTGCACTGGTTTTAAATGTTATTCAATACTCTTTGCTTGTAAAAGGTCAAATTACTATCAATTATAATTGAAAAAGTGTAAAGAAAAATATTTATTTTGTTATTTTTTTAAAAATATTTTAGCACTTAATTATTTATTTTATTACTTACCTTTCATACCTACCAAAAATACAGGGTGTAAAGTATATAAATCTAGCTACGAAAACAGTGGATAAATTTCATCCATATAATTAATATTAATTTGTCAATTAATTTGAACCAAAACTGTTTTTTAACAGAAAAAAATTGATACTAAATATGGGTAAAAAAGGGGGCCCTTAAAATTTTTTTTAATTCGGCTCAGACCATCTCATCTTTATAAGATAAATTTTTTGTTTTTAAAAAAACATCTCTTTTGTTTTTAAAAAAAAACAACTTTTTATTAACACACATTTTGTAAATAATAAACAAATATTTTGCACAGTAAAATATTTGTTTATTATTTACAAATATGGAATACCATAAAGTAACGCTCAAATCTATTAATAACACACATTTTTGTACGCAAAATAGCTGTCTGACCACTCTACTATCCCAACATGCTTTTTGTGTGCGGAAAGTATACTTTCCGCACGCAAATTGACTATAAAACACGCAAAGCCACCTCTTTATTTTTAATTTAATAAATATTTCATAATTATTTCTATAGAAACCACCAACAAAGTAATTTAAACAATATTTAATTCAGAAAAACAGACAAACACTCAAAAATATTATTTTAAAAAGTAATAAAAAATAGTAATAATAATAGAAAAAAGTATGTGAAATTCGTAATAAAAAATAGTATGTGCAACTCGTGCGGGATTGTTGATTGCCCACTCGAGCGAATGAGCGCACTCACTACGATCGTGCGCTCAATTGCGCCCTCGTGGGCAATTGACAATTTCCCGTCCTTATTGCACAATATACTATTCTACCTTTGATATTACGAATGTATTTATGCATAATTTAGACGGGGCCGTACTTAGAAAAATTTTGAAACATCATTTAGCCAATTAATTTACGAAACTGTTAATTCCGAAAAAATTCCTGTGGTTTTAGTGTACCGGGTGCTCCTCAAAAGGACGAGAGTTATTTTTTTACACCCTGTATATTATTGATGAAACAAAAGAATTGCGGCCCCACGTTGGGCGCCTTTTGTATGACAAGGGCGCATTTATCAATCCAATATAACTTTTATTTATTTTTTAGCGAAATCCTTCGAGTTATTGACTCCTTGCAACTGACCGATAAATTGAAAGTGATCGCAACTCCGGCTAATTGGACAGTAAGTACAGCAAAAAAAAAAAAAAAAAAAAACATATTTTCGAATAATTACTTAAAACGTTGTAATATTTTTTGTGTAGCCTGGTGAAAAAGTAATGATTTTACCAACTGTACCCGACGAAGATTTACCAAAATTGTTCCCTGGTGGAGTGGACACTGTCTCGATGCCTTCTGGTCAAGTGTATGTCCGAACAACGACCGATTATAAGATGTAATGCGATTTTGTTTTAAGATTTTACTGAAAACTGTACCTTGTAATATTTTTTAAAAAATAAATTTTATTATAAATCCAAAAATGAGGTTTCAATTTTTACTTCTTTCTCAATGTTCGCTCGATAGAAAAAAAATAGGATGGCATTCAATATTTTTATTATGAATAATTTATGAAAACTATTTTACAATTCTAATATTTACAATAGTTATTTAAAATTATATATTTTTATTATAATAAAAAAAAAATTATTTAACCCTTAACTGATATCGGACATAAAAAAATGTATTTCTTGTTAAAACTTTTTACTCTCTACACACCTACGCGTGCGCACCAAGCATTTTCCTTGATATGATAGCGCGATACCAGTCAAGCGTTAAAACGAAATTTATAAAAAGTATTTGTAACAATAATAAGTGATGAAAAATTAAAACAAATGAAAATTTAAAATGTACGGTCTTAAAAATAATATATAAAGAGTTCGAAGATGTTTGATATTTTGTACTCTTTTGATTTGTGATTTTTGATGGAATTGTTTCGAAAATATTTATAACATACAAATTTAAAAATTAGAATAGAAAGAGTACACACTAAAAAAAGTATTGAATTATTAAATTTAATTTTTTGTGTGTATAATACATACTATATATACATATTTTTGGATGATACAAAAAAAATAGGCGAAAATTATAAATAAAAAAAAAAAATGTTTGAAATTTTTATTTCATTTTTAAAAATAACAAAATCGTTCATTGAACACGGGTTAGACCATATTAATTTAGAAAATAATAATAATAATAAATAGAAACGACTTCCTGCAAAAGAAATTAAACAAATCTATAGATCAAAGATCTAAATGTCAAAATTAAACAAGAAATCAGCGATCCAATGTCAATCTAACATGTTTCGGTCAAAGGATTGGCCATCTTCAGAGATTTTCAAAATCAGAGATTTCAAAATCTTTGAAGATGTCAATTCTTTGATCGAAACATGTCAAAATTAAACAAGAAATCAGCGATCCAATGTCAATCTAACATGTTTTGGTCAAAGAATTCGGACCATCTTCAGAGATTATGGAAAACCAATATGTCGTGGAAAACAACACTGTTTAAAAAGAAATTGAATGTTTTCCACAACATATTGATTTTGCCATAATCTCTAAAGATGGTCAATTCTTTGACCGAAACATGTTAGACTGACATTGGATCGCTGATTTTTTGTTTAATTTTGACATTTAGATCTTCGATCTATAGATTTGTTTAATTTCTTTTGCAAGAAGTCGTTTCTATTTATTATTATCAATATTACCTGCAGTTCGAATATTCCAAAATTTTATTTTAATTTAGAAATTTTATCAATAGATTTGACTACTGCAATTTTTTTGAGAAGTGCCATCGCAAATTACCCTATACAATATTTATTTACTGACCCAGGTAACACAGGCAACATGTGTATCCATGCTTCTACACCGATCGATGTGACAATATACACGGATCCGTGCGTAATGGTTGCTTCAGTACGAGTATTAAATCCTTAGTGTATAGTTTACAATTTTACTGACTGATTTAAAAATTAATGAAATGAATGAAATTAAAAATTATAGAAAATGAAAAAACTTAAAAAGACATTAAGGGGGTATTCGAGTCTAGAAATTCGAAAAAATCGATTTTTCTTTTTTTTTTCGTATTTTCAAAGTTCAGACCTTTAAGAATAAGCATCTGAAAGGATTTACGGAAATTCGAATTATTTTCGGAGTTATGATGATTTTTCCCCCGTGTACTGTGTATCTTTTCAGTATTAAATTCGAATTTTTAATATAAATTACTCGAAAGTACTTTTTTCGATACGGTTGACATGATATCTCAAGTTCTAATGCACCGATTTATTTGAAATTTGGTACAGATCGCCTTAATACTATCAAAATTGGTCCGATGTAGGGGTTTTGGAATTTTTTTTTTTTTTTATTATTTTTAAAAAATTTCCCAAGTTGAAAAAAGGAAGCGAAAAAATGATTTTTTTTTAAATGGACGTCATTTTGTGAAAAAAATTATTTTTTCAAATCGGCTACATCCAACTAATTCTACATCCTTGTTTATTAAGAATTAACTACAATTTGAGGGTTGCAATCACGTCAACCAGGAGACACCTTTTTTTTGAGTCCCCACTTTGCCGGTCTGTACTGATTTTAATTTTGAATTTTTATACTTTCCAAATATCAATAAAAAAAAATGTGAAAAAAATGGATACTAAAAATGTTCTCTTTTTTTTATTACGCCCGTAAAATCACCTCAAAATCGAGCCTCTAGACTAGAATACGCTAAGGAAACTTGAAAAAAAAAAAAATATAAATATCTTAGAATAAGTGTAATTTACTTAGTACAATTATTAAAAGTAATCAAGTCATTTATAATCCATATTATTTTTTTTTTTAAGAAAGTCGCCCCAATTCGGTGCTCACCACCCTAAATTAAATATTTTTCACTATTGTTAAATTTTAATTTAAAACTTTATATTAATTTACACATATTATTAAAATTCGTACATTCGGTCCACTTTTAAAAAAAACAATTATAAAAAGAAAAAATTGTCAATGTAAAAACTATAATTTCCGTTTCAATTTATTATTTTTTGTTTTGAAATGAAATTGGATACCACTGTGCATCGCTTTTCGGGCCATATTCATTTTTCTGATCGACGATAACAGATTGGCTTCAATTTTTGGCGAGCGAATATCGTGGCCACTCTTTATTTTATGGTTGTTGAGTTCTTCTTCGGTGTCGAATGACTGTTGACACTGGCCGCATTCGTTTACGTCCCCTTTTAAGTGTTCGTCGACCATATGCTTCTTGAGGAGTTCTTTAGTTTCGAAACCGGCATTGCAAAAATCACATTTTTCTGTTATGTCTGTAACAAAATTAGATAAATCGAAAATGTATAAAATGAGTTTTTCAAAAAAGAGTTGAGTACAGTTGATCCTTTTTTTGTGCGGTGGATGGGACCGCATAAAGAAAATCGCACAAAAAAATATATTCAAAAATATCATAAATAGCTATAAAAAGTATAGCTCGATGCAGATTGTACAAAAAACTTTTTTTATGCGGTTCGTCGGGACCGCATAAAAAAAGTTTCATCGAAAAAACATTACTCAAAACGCTCAAAACTTCGAAATTTCCTTAGAAGTTGCTTCTATAAACAAGATAAAGCATTAATTTACACGTAGAAAGATTTTATTTCAATTTTATAATATTATGAAAATTTTGAAAAATACATCTTTAACAAAATTAAATGATACAATAACTTATGTTCTAATGCAATGTATTGATTAAATGCTTAAAAGCCGTTAAAAAGTATTTTTATCAAAGAAAGTTATCATAGTAATTGTTAAAGTTTCTTACTGTCTCGTGATTTTGATTCACATTATGCATTTTAATGGCCATTTTTTACAAACCGCATAAAAAAAATCGTATAAAAAAGAGTTCAGTTGTATTACTGGTTTTTCTACAGGTGGTACAAAATTTTTATTTTATAAACAAGGACCAAAGTTTTAAATTCATTTAATGTATTCAACCTAAAACCCCCCCCCCCCCAAAAGGAAAGTCAAGAGAAATGTCCCTGAGGTTTCGAAATACGAAAATGAAAACTCTGAATAGGGAACGATTTGGCATGAAATTATAAGGGATCCGAAGTAGTGCTTCAGAGCCTTAAAAAGTATTTTGAAACCATTTAAATTAATTTCTTAATTTGTTAAAATTTTTAACGAAATCTTATACTATAAATAAATATAATTTTGAATATGGTGAAAAACTTTTAATTTTGTCAAATTTTCACGAACTAGTTTTCGGTTGATTAAACCACCTTCAGGTGAAAAACTGAACTGAACTGAATTCACGTTTGGAATTCAGTTCAGTTTTCACCTGAAGATGGTTTAATCAACCGAAACTAGTTTGTGAAAAATAATATATCTCTATACTAAAGTGAAAATTTGACAATTAATTAAAAGTTTTTCACCATATTCATTATGGATTTTCACAAAGTAAAAGTATCTACAATTAATTATGACTAAATATTAAAATTTTTTTAAATACCTTTTTGATGTTTAAGAATTATGCTTTTTCTTGTACTCATTTTGAAAATATTTTTTTTAGTTAGTGTTGCAATCACTAATATCGTCAAATTTAAATAATAAAATAACAACCGTAATAACTGACAACGGCTTAAAATTTGAAATAATTGAGCTCATTGAACTAAACTGACACAGCTGTTAGGTTATCATATCTATAATTTCATCTAACGAACGTTTACCAGTGGTCCTGAAAAAGTATACAGGCTGTCCCGATTTTATGTATACATATGATTTATATCAGTGGTTCCCAAAAGGTGGTCGACAGACGATTAGTAACGGGTCCACGAGATGTCATTATGATATTATATTCATTCTGTATCATATACATGGTGTATCATTAACTAATAAAAACTAAGGATTATGTTTTTGTAATTCTGAATTAAAAATTTAACTATATAGTCGCTGTGAAAGTGTCAAAGCGGCTTACTTTTTTCACTATGAAAAATGTATCCACTTTTTATTACGCGTGAAAAAAAGTTTGTAAGTCATTCATGAAAATAGTCATCCATTTAATGTAGCTGTCAAACTTTTATAATTTGAGATTATTTTTCCATTTTTCGTTAGTTTTATTACATTTTAATTCAGTATTGAAAAAAATATTGTACGTAACACGTGCAAAATGAGTGGTTTTTTTATTCGTCACAACTATGCAACTCGATCTGCGACCTTGTTTGGCAAACTTACGACTCATGAGAAAAATACCTTCATTTTGCAACTTATGACATTTTATGACAAGACTACATTTTTTTTAAAAATTGTTTTGAATTTAGGGGTCCCTGTCAAAATAGTGATTGGATGAAGTGGTCGGTAGAAAAAAATGATTGGGAACCTCTGATTTCTATGTTAACTAATAACATTTAATTACCATAGATTAAAAGTTCACAAGAATGCTTTGGATAACAATATTTCTATTTTTGAAAAATCTTTTTTAATAGAATAAAATAAAACCGATTTTTTTAAAAAATATTTTTTATAAACATTTTAACAATAATTATTATCATAGTAACAATAATTATTACAATTTATACTTCATTCAAAGCACTCTTGTGACATTAACCTATTCCTTAAGGGAATTAAATGTCGTCAGTTAACATGTAATTTATAATTATTATTCTCCCATCTTTTCTTTTAATGTGAAATTATACGAATTCATGGAAAATCGTTTAAAAAAAATTCAATAATTATGCGGAATAGTACAATTTTTAATAAAAGTAAAAATGAGGTATCATTTTCGGAACAGCCTGTATACATATACATATATATGATGCAATAGACCGTTATTTTTGTTCGTTATCTATGGTAATTTAAATGCCCCCTTGTTAGTCAAAATCGTCAAAATATAATAGGGGAATTTCAGGGGGAGTAGTATTAAAAACTAATGAATATAAAAAATTATTACAACGCTATTTTTAACTTGTCCTTGAAAAATTTTTATCGTTAGCTAAAATATTGAACAAAAAAATTTTAGAAAAATAACAAAAGCTATTGCGTTTGGGGAAAACATGATTAGCAAGATAGACGGTCTTTTATAATTTTCTCACTTACTTTGAACAGATTACAGACGGAAAACTGGTATTTTTGCTTTTATTAGACTGCATCCAGTTCTTGTAACGTTTTTTTTTTTTTAAAAAAAAAGTTATTTATAGAAAAAAAATTTTAATTTCTTATTTTTATACAAAAAGAATTATTTCTATAATTTAATTTGACTTTTTTTTTATTAAAAATATCCCTTGAATCAGTGGTTCTCAAATATTTTGGTCAGTGATCTCCTTTTACAATTAAAAGTTTCAAAGGACCCCTCAAATGTGTAAAAATGGATTTGCGACCCCCACTTTGAGAATCATTGCTTTAAATCATTGTTTCTAAATTAAAAAGATAAAGCGATTTCTACCAATAAGATAACAGTAATATAGAAATTAATTTAGGCAGCAAAAACTAATCGTTAAAGCTTTCTAAAACTAAAAAAAAAGCTGTTAAATAAAGAGGAACTTTTGGTTACTTTAGTAATTATAGTATAGCTTTTAGAAGCCGTTCGCATATATTTTACCATCATTTAGTAAATTAGGGCCCAATATTATAAAGGACAACTAAATCAACGAATAACTATTCTACGAATAAAAATAATCGTGAATTAAATATTGGTTCAGTATTATAAACGTATCTCATGATTAAATTATTTAGTAGTAGATTAACCTATATATTGTAAATATGTTTTAATTTTCATATCTGTTTATATATAATATAAAAATTAATTCTGTACCTCTAATTTGAGTTAAAACGTGTATAAAACCTGTTTAATATGTCTAAATATAAACATAAATAATATTTGTAAAAATCTTTCAGAACTGTCAAATTAATCTCGTTGGAGACTAAATAAAATTTAGTCGGTAGATCTTCTGTCAACTAAAATTTAGTTCCCTACTTAATTTATTTCAGTTTTATAATACTGCCATCTGTACATAAAAATTAATTTAGTTCACAAATTTTGTTATAATCTTATTTTTAAGAACTGAAAATGACTCATTTCAAAAATAAAATTTTGTTACATATAAAAGTCATTATAATTTCTACTATCCTTTTTCAATATATTAGATAGTAGATCTTGTGAGAGATAGCTATATTACGAGCGTGTCTGAAATATAAATTTATATGAATGAATCATTTTCAGTTGTCGTTCTTTTCACTGTAGTTGGCTTTTATAATACTGGCCCTAGGAGAGAGAGAAAGAGAGGAAATATTTGAATTTTTGACCAGAAAAAAGGCAAGGAAAATAGCCAAATAAATAAACCTTGAAAAAGCAAAATATTTTTTTTTATCATTTTAAAAATGACAATTTTTGTCGAAAGTATTTCAAAAAAAAATTTTTTTTTTTTATAAACTCTACATTACAGAAATAAGCATGCACACTACATTTGATTGTCGTAGATAAAAAATCTAGTACTAGAAAGAAAATTTTTGCTCGGATGCAATTGGCAAAGATTGAAAATGATCTAACCTGGATGAGTTCGCGTATGTCTAAACAGGCCCGTGTACGTGGTAAAACTCAGATTACACATGTCGCATCTGATCGCCATTACTTTTTTACTAGGCACTTGTTTCCGATCCGATTGTCGCCGTTCAACGATTGGTGCCAGTGTACCTATTGTCGCTCGTTTCGCGCTCGGCTCTCGATTTGTTTGAATGGCACTGTTCGGTTGCTCGTGTGATGTCCGTGTGGCATCCACCAGTGGTACATAACATTTTTTGATAACTGTCTGCGCAGTAGTTCCGTGATTGTTATTTATTGATTTTTCGTCGGTGTTATGCGTTTTCATATGTTTATTACAGAATATTTCGCTGCGGAATTTTTTATCGCAATATTTACATTTGTAGTTGGCGGTGCTGGCATTGGCAATGGCGTTGGTGTTGGCATCCCTGGTGGGGACACTATGGATGGTCTGTCGTTTGAGTACGAGGGTGGTCTCTTTTTGATTGAGTGATTTGCGTTTGAGCGTGGAATTGTTTAGTGATTTTCGATTCTTTGGCGAACTGGACTTTAGACAGTATCTGCGCATGTGCTCGTTCAATGAATGTTTGAATGCGAACACTTTGCCACAGTTAACGCACGTGGGTTTATTGTGTACCTCCCGATGCATCACCAAGTGTGCTAGCTGTCTGAATGTTTTTGCGCATACGTTGCACCTGTGAATATTTTGCAAAGATAAATCAGAGTTTATTCGCTTATTGGTGGATGGTGTTAATGTTTTGCGTGGCTTATTTTTTTCAACGCTTCGAATTATTTCACTGAATTCGGTTTTGTCTTGGGTACTTTTACGTAATTTCCGTGATATATTGTTCGCGGTCAGCGTTGTTTTTATTAGATTATCCTTAATGTGACCTCGAATATGTATAAGAAGTTGACTTCGTGTACTAAAACGTTCCGGACATTTGTCACACTTGAAATTTTTATGCGTTTGTTGATGCGCGCGCAGCTGCGATAAGGCGGTAAACGATCTTGAACATTGTACACATTTAAACGTGCCCGATCGAGTTGTTGATTTTGTATCGTCACCGTGGATTTTTTCGTGGATCTTTAATGCACTTTCTAATGTAAATATACGAGGGCATTTATTGCATTTAAACTTACCTTTAATCAGTGAATTATGTTCTTGCATATGCGTTTTTAAGTCTAAATAGTTTGAGAATGTTTTTGCACACTTAACACACTTATAGATTTCTAAATTGTTTTTTGAGTCCGTATTTTTTTTAATTGTATTATTTTTCGAATCAATCGCGTCCTTTTTTTCAGCGGTTGGGGCAGGGGGCGGTAGTGGTGGTGGTGGTTCGGACGTTTTTGATTCAGCTGAATCTAAAAAAGGAACCTGGGAAGTTGTTTGATTGGTTAGGTTTGTCTCCCCCTCCTCTCCGTCTGATTGATTTAAAATATTGGCGTCTTTAAGTGCCCGCGTCAACACATCTTCTTTATCGGGCGCGGTTGATTTTTCGTTTGGTGTTTCCAGTATGGAAAGTAGCGTTTCCTTTTTAGCATTTTCATCGTCTGCATCACTTTCGAGGTGTTCCTCGATCATCGGTATGTCATCGTCGTCGTTACTGCCGCCATGGATGCCATCCATCTCGTTCATGATACTGTCCATTTGTTTATCAATTTTTATGTCAGTTTTGGATTTTTTCGGCGCTGGTTGTTTGTCTTCAGTTTCACTGTCTGCGCTGGAATTTGCCGGCTCATTTTCGAGTTTTATATCTTCGTTAATTTGCGGGCTTGACGGTTGTTCTTCCTTTAGTTTAGGCGAGTTTGGCGGGATTAGCGGTGGCTTTTTGGGCGGACGACCACGCCTTCGTGGTGTTACATTTTCCTCATTTGATGTTTTCGGTGTTTCTTTGTTTTCTTTTGACTCGCTCACTTTACTGGTGAGTTTTACGTTGGTGTATTTGCGCTGTGTACGGATTAATTTTGGGCGGCCACGTTTCCTCAGTGAGTTCGGGGTGCCGTTCTCAGTTTTGGCGTGTTCAATGATTTCTTTTTCAATGAAATTGGTTTTTCGTTCGGATAATTTTGGTCGTCCAGGACCCCGCTTTTTCGGCGGTAATGTATATTTCGGCGGTGGCTGTGACTTGTCGGGGACTTCTGTTTTAACAACACTCTGTGTTTGATCTTGTGTCTCTGTTTTAATCGATTTCTCGTTTGATTCTGTTGCGGGTTCTGTAGCTTGATCGGGTGTTGTTTGATCTTGTGTGCTAGCGGTTTCAGCGGGTTTTGCCCACGCTGGTTTTCGTCCACGTTTTTTCGGCAGGACTTTCTTGACTTTTGTTTTGGATTTTGGTGAATATTCGTTGTCGCTCAAGTCGTCCAGGTCCAGTGTTTCAACGGGTACTGCCTTTTCCTCGGGTGCTTGGATTATTATCTCGGAGCCCACCCGGTCAACTGGTGTAATGACTTGTTTTCGAGGTTGTCGTACACCTTTATTGATTAAGGGGGTCTGTAGTGAAGTTTTGCCAGTCATTACGTTATTAAGCAGTAACATTTTGGTGGTGTGAGGCGTTGGATTTGTTGGATGTTCTGGTTTTACAGTTTTTATGGTATTTTTTGACGGTTGATTAATGGGTTTTGTGATGGTTGATATGCTTGGCCTTAATATACTACGGAATTTTTTGCTTGGCTGAATTGGAGCGGTTCGTACGAGGGTTGGTTTTTGTTGTTGATGTTGTGGCGCCACTGGTTGCGTCACAATTAGGAACGTTAATTTATTACTTCTGTTGGCCGTTGGATTTGATATCTGTTTCAATTCGATATTTTCGTTTAAGAATGACAAGTCGGAGATTTTGTTTAGTAAATGTTTTTGCGAATTATTATTTATAACGTAGGGTTTCGGTTTTGCAACATTAGCGTTGTTATTGTCGCGGTTTTCGTTTAAGACGACATCCGATAGCACTTGTATTTGACTTCCCTCGGCATATTTCTTTTGCGCGAGTGGTTGTTGAATGCTTTCTTCAATCACTGCATTTTCTTTACTTTTATCTTCAGTATTTTCAAGATTTTCATAGGTCTGTTGATTTTCGTCATCATCTTCGAAGTCTTCCTGTAAATATTCCACGTTTGTGAATTCTTCAAGTTCCTCGTTATCGTCGTAGTAAGTTTCTTCGGTGATTTGTTCAGCCGGAACTTCTTGTCGGTCTTCTTTCAAATATTCCACGTTACTGTGTTCCTTGTTGCCTTCGTCAATCACCTCTTCCTCGTAATGACTTTCAATTTCCATCTCGTTGGTTGATTCCTCGTGTTCGTACAGTGTTGATGACGCAATTTCCTCATTTATAATTTCTTCGGTGATTTCCGATTTCAAATATTGCGTAGTGTCATTTTTGGTGTCATTTAATTCAAGGTTTTGTTCTACAGGTTCAGGTTCTACAGATTCGGGTAGCTGTTCTGTTAATTGTTCTTCAACTATATTTTCTTTAATCTCCTGTTCTTCGCAGATTAGTTGATCGGTACCCTCCGGTTGAATCTGAATGGTGCCCGGTACAGCTTCCAGTTGACCATCTTCATTTTGTCTGAATCAAAAATTTAAAAAAATTATTTAAATACCCCTGCTGTTACAGCATCTGCATAACATAGTGAATTTCCAAAGACTGGACATTGGCGAGTCTCATATAACAACTTCTATCCATTTAAAATAGTTTAGCTTTCTAACAGTGAAAAAATTTTCAACATCGATTGAGTAGTTAATTTTTGACACTTTTTGGGTCTTCAGGACCCTGGCGGATCTCATATAGTACAGCATATATGTATTTAAAAGAAATTAAATTTTTAACGGTAAAAAAATTTTCAAAATCGATTGAGTAGTTTTATTTTTGGCGCTTTGGGACCCCCGGACCCTGGCAGACCTCATATAACATAACTTAAATCCATTTAAAATAGAACAAATTTTAAAAATCGGTGATGATACGTTCTTGAAAAGTTAATTAATTTTTATTTTGAAAAATGAAACAGATGTAAATATTTGTTACTGTAATGATAAAGCAATGAAGCATTTATTGTAAAGAAATTCAGCAAATTTCTTAATTTTTCTCAAAATCTAGTTCATTTAGAACAATGTTTTACAAGCTTGTCTTATGTAATTTTTTACGCTCTTTTCGATGGTGTAAAAAAATTTTTGAATTCTGGCTAAATTTTGCAAAAAACTACTAAAATTGGCGAATATTCAGCAAAATTTTGACTTCCAATAATCGGATGCATCTGACTGACGAACTCATCCAAGCTATTGGGACTTTTGACCTACACGTCAAATTTCGTAACAATTGGAGGCTTCCTTCGAGAGTTATCGCACAGACACACATATACACATATGTATGTATATATATTATATATGTATACAAATTTTAGTGAATGTCATTTTTGGTTTTTTTAGGCCGTAAAACAAATTTCTGCCATAGTCCCGGGCTCAGATCTTTTCATGGCACCCGCTGTAATAAGTGTATTTCCAAAAAGGAAATTCACTTAAAAGAAAAAAAACAGTCCACAAATATTTTTTAAAAATGGCGCCTATCTGTAGCGGAAAAAATTGTAGGGTTAAAATTACAGCGCGGGAATTTTAAATTTTTTTTTTATATTACATAAACATAATTTTCACAATGTTTCCCTAAAACTGCTTAAATAAATTGTTGAAATTAGTATTAAATATAATTCTTACCTGACTTTATACTGATATTTGTGAATTTTCCCATCAGCATCTCTGGCAATTTGCACGGCAAATAATTCATTTGAGTCCTCAATTTTATACAATGTGACCTGATCATCATCTTCGGCACTTTCTACCACCTCACCATCTTCAACCTTTGCACTTTTATCTACATGCTCCTCTTTAAAATTATCATCAGGAACAACCGTTTCCGAAGGATATTCAATAACTGATATATTCGGTTCAACACTGTCAAGTGTCAATTGAGCGGAATCGACAGTTTCTTCAACAACTTTTGGTGTTTCATTCGACTGTTCGGCCACTGACGTGTCTGTGGTGGTTTCCATAACCGAATAATATTGTGAACTATCTTCCTCGACCGCTGACACATAATGTTCATTTGTACTAATATTATCCTCTGTTACATAAACCACATTCAATTGACTGTTATCCTCGATATTTTCTTCGTACGCGACAATTTCCGTGTATGTATCCTGCCAAACCATGTCGCTATCAACCACACCATCTTCGTCCGGATTTTTATCAACGAAAAAAACATGTCCTTCTGCCATTTCACAAACTTAACATATACTAATTGCAAATTTAACAAAATTACACATTATTATTTTATTTTAAATCGATATTTCTTTAATTAATTTCTACATTATTCGAATTATTGTTTATTGACGCTGTCAAAATTATAGGATTTTAAAACTGTTGAAGTTAAATAACATTGTTAGTGAACACGATACAAATTACAAAAACAAAATAACTATTTTGTAACCATGTAATAAAGTTAAATTTTTATAAAATAATAAGAAACATTAATGATTTACAATGTATTTTAACTTGTTACATTTATTTTCACAATTATTAACTCATTTATTCCTATTTATACAATAGATGCGTCCTTTTATGAGTACACTGAAAACCTGATTCGAACGCATCCAAATAAATCTAACAAAGCTAATATATTGTTTGATTTAACATAAATAATTATGTCTATTAAAAAATTAAAATAAGAATCAAATTTTTTAGTAAATTTCAATATTAAATATTAATGTCTCTCTTAATGGACATTTAAAAATACTTATTTAATTAACTGAAACAAACATTTAACATATTGGAACTTTAGTGTACGTAATGTAAAATAGGATAATAAAAACGTCTCAAAGTACGTAATTTACGTACTTCTGTACATTCTCTATGGTCTAATTTTTGATGCCGACATGTTGAATTGATTACCTCACAGAGCCTAGAAAAACCGCATGCTACTAATTTTACAAAAAGAGAAATAAAAGTATTCCAAAAATTCAAAATTTTACACAAGAACTTTTGAAAATGTTATTTTTGATTCATATATTTTATGGATTATTTAAATCTAACCTAAACGATAAATCTTTTTTTTAAAATTAGATGGCATTATTGTACCATATTTCTCACAGATATTTCTCATAAAACGAATACTAATGCTAGGGTCACACTAATGTTAACGTCTAACGTAATGTCTATAAACGCAATAATTATGGCGCTAATATAACGACTTAAACTACGCATAAATTAAGCGGCAACACTATAGCATTTAACGTATTATCTCGATAATTATCGTGCTAAAACAAAAATGGATACCATTTTTATTTTTAATTAATATAAATCTTAATTTTAAATACTGTTAATTTAAAAAAAGGAAAATTTTAAATAATTTTTATTTTAAATTTAAAACAATAGTATGAACGCTTTTACTTAAATGATGATATCGATGATATACCGTACTACATAAGTACATAAACATGCAACATAAATATGATTGTTCTTGTTGTCTGAAAATACATAAATAGACATATTATGTACATATGATATATATCGTACATATGTATGCATCTAGCGTAGAATGATGTGGTAGAATGTCCAGGCATGTGTAGCCACCAATTTTAACGGCATAAATGACGCGCTAAAATCCTTTGATGTGCCAAAAAGACCGCCACCGGAGTTATCGCCTAATGCCTAACGTCATTATTAATGACGTTAATAAATTAACGCGTTAAGTTCTGGTCACACCTGCATTTAATGTCGATTAACGCGATAATTAACGGCATTAACCGTTAGTGTGGCCCTAGGGTAATAAATAATAATGCCATATGCAAATGCGTAGGGATGGGTGATGTCGGTAAGAAACATCGGACTATCGATTATCGATCGAACATCGATTGTTGACATCGATGTTGAAAACCAGCGTGAAAATTTGAAAAAGTTATATTTAACTTCTTCGCTATTGAATTTTTAAAATTTTTTTACGCAATTTGTTCAGCATACTTGACAAAGATTTAAACAAGCGTATATTTTATAAATTAAAATTTTTAATCTTACATCTTTAAATAAGCGTAATTTAGTAATTTTAAATAATATTAAGTTTTTAATTATTTCTCAATTAAAAAATCATGTTAACATAACCTAAATTCGATGTACTATATATCGGTGCATCGGTAGTGACGAGGTTAAAATAGACATACTATAGCAATAATTCAAAATTTTCAATTTATTCTTTATTTAAATAATTAAAATAATTGATTTTAATGATGAAATTTGCTGAAACAAAATGAAATTAAACAAAAATTTAAATTTACTTCCGGCTCGACGATGTCGATCATGTCGATGGTTCAGTAAATTCCATTGACCATCGATGTTTCGATTTTAAAAAAAATCGATCAAAAATATCGATGTTTCTTCAAAGAAACATCGATAGTCCAAACATCGATTACTACCGCCCATCCCTAAATTACTAATGCAATATGCAAATGCGGTCTAATACACCGCAATGCACATTATTATTTTATAATTAATTTTTTTAATTTTAATTCTTGAGAACAATTTTTTTAACATTATAATATATATTGTTAAATACCTATAGCTTTTATAATTTCTAACGATTATATTATGAAGCTTCTCATCTGATAAGTAATCATCTTTAGTGATATTACTTTTATTATACGTATTTGTTTTGTAATTTAAATAAATAAGACTACCGAAAGTATGTCAGTCCCCACTTTCATAATTTCACCTTTCTTTTCGAATAATGAATCAGAAGCTAATCATTTTAAAAATAATATGATACCATTTTAATTTTTACAAAAATACGAATAAATTTCGTACTCTTATTGAGGAAAAAATAAATTTGCTTTACTACCAAAATAAATAGAAGATAACAGAAGTTTTACTCAGAATACTATTTATAAACAAAATTCTATAAGTCAAAAATTGTAATTTAAGAGAACTGAAAAATTCTGTGACCGCCAATGGATAAGAATTTGAATATTTGTATTAAATAAATATTTTTCAGAAAAAAATGAAAACTAAAACCAGTTTAAAAAATGAAAAAAATAAATAAACGAAATATTATTAAAGTTACTCATAAACCCTTCGATACTTACCACATTTACTACTTTGCTATTCGGCTTCTAAAATTTCATAAATTCGTTAGCAATTATGTTGAAATTATACCTAATTTCATTATTATTTTTAAATTTATTACAGAATAGCTTTTTGAGACCAGAAATTGGTAAGTTAATTAAAAATTATTTAATTTAAAAAAATTCTACCGTATTTTGTATTAATTATAGGACCATCGGTAAATATAACAAAAATTGAAATTACCCATGCATCCTTTCGAGCGACTAGATATCCCTGCCAATGTTCAGCGGGAGTCTGCAGCTGTTGTACAGGTTTCTTGTTGAGCCAGTTAAACCAGAAAGGATGTTTTAATATTACTTATATACCAGACGAATTTGCATTCAAAATGGCCGTAATTGTCAATGATCGTGTTTTATACAAGAATAAAGTTTCAGGTAATTATTTAAGTCATTTTTGGGATTTTAAAATGGCCGCCTTTTATACAGCTATCACTTGCTTCTTTGATTACTGATTATAAATAATAATTGCAGTAATTTAATAAAACAAAAAAACCCTATTTTTATATTATAGGAAAAAATCCACCTCCGGTTTGTGTACGTCTTCCACGATTTCGACAAATTCGCTTTTGTGCGCGCTTTTCAAATTTATATTTCAATGGTCCGAATATGCATGTCTGTATCGATGCCGACATGAATTGGTCTAATTTCCAATTGTTTCAAACAAGTTTCGATTGTTTTCGAATAGGAGCAAATGGTGTGGCTCATGTGGCACCAGAGGAAGGTGGTGGTTTGCCAAGTATATTTAGCGAGGAAGACGATGACGAAGATATCGAAGATTATGATGAGAATGTTTAAGATAATCGAAAATTTATTAACGTTAAAAGTCATTTAAAAACGAAAAGTTCAAAGAGAATATGTGATAAGTATATTGTTTTAAAACGTTCTTTCACTATTTATTGCTAATAGTGCCAACTGAATTTTATTTAATGTATTATTTTATTTATAAAATTTGTATTTTAATAAAATTAATAATTTTTTTAAAATTTTATTAGATTTTGTACCTATGCTACCAACTATTGAAACTCCACAACGTTTCATTTAGGGTCACTAGATGGCAATGAGCCATTTTCTCAAATTATGTAGCAATCTGTCACGAGGGCGGCGACACAGGTAGTTTGGATTACATCTCTATGATCGAGATATTAATTTAACCAACCAAAAGTCATTTGTTAATTCCATTTTAGCAAAGAAAGTTTCCAATTCGGTTACCTAGGAATATGGTTTATCTTTTAGAAATTAATATTACGACTATAGAGATATAGTTCTGAATAACTCGTGTCGCCGCCCTGGTGTAAAAAACAATTTTCTTATGCGGTTACATAGCAATTTTTAAATTAAAATTTCTATCATAGAGTATAGTCTCAACTTACCTGTGTCGCCGCCCTGGTGGTGAGAAAATGACTCATACCCCTTGTAAGATACTAAACGAAAAATTGTAAAATATCTATCTTATTACATCTGGAACACACTGTAATATTGCATTAAAGTAAAAGGTCTGGATAATTTCTTTTTTTATTAACAAAAAATTAATACAAAGTTACTTAATAAGTTATTTTGTGCGTTCAAGAAAAATGTCTCGTAGCGTTACAAACCAGAGGGCTCTGACTAAAAAAAATTAACAAGCGTTAAATAATCGAACTACGAGATTTTCTACGATAAAAATTCTTTACTTCTAAAGTATACTTAAAAATTATGAAATAAAAAATAAGAACAAAACAGTTGTATGGTTAGAAGCGGTAGTTTTTTGACTTTTTGACGTGTGATACTTTCTCTGAGTCAGAAGCCCTCTGGTTTATAACGGCGAAATTTCCGTTTTTTAACGATATCAAACATTTTTTTCTGCCAAATGCACCCATTAATTTGGCTTCAATTAGAAAGGGTAAGTTGTAAATAAATAAAAACAATTTTTTAAATAATTTTATTTTCATAATAAATTATAAATAAATGTAATTTTAACGCATTCATGTAAATGATGGTATAAAAAATTTATAAAAAAAAAAACGGATGTCAGTCTTACAATAGACAATGTATAATAATTGAAAATAAATGCAAAATATCTTTTAAAAAAACATTAATAAAATATTAAATTTAAAAAAAAATGCTTTCAAATTAGATATGGCAAAAACAAAAAAATACTGTTTTATGTCGTTTAAATTTTAAATTACGATTTACAAAACTAGATGGCATTAGTTGTTGTGATACATTTAAAATGTTTGTTGCCATATCTGTTGCGCTGTCTTGCGCGCGATTTATGATCGAATTTCATTCAATTATACAATTAAGATAACAGAATGAACGGGATTAAATACTTTTTGGCTGGTCGGTAAATAAATAAAGCAAAAGAATCATTGAAACTCAACACAATGAAATTTTGACACAAAAAAGTGAATATGAATGATTGTCGCTATTCTTAAATATGACACTGCTGTTTTGATATTTTTTTTTTCGAATTTCACCTGCGTAAATTATTGATTATTCGTACAATCGAAATCATCTTGAGCACATTCCTCCTCGACTTCGTACTCTTCGTCAGCCGTGGCCTCCTGGTACTGTTGATATTCGCTGATCAGATCATTCATATTTGATTCGGCCTCGGTGAATTCCATTTCGTCCATGCCCTCGCCCGTGTACCAATGTAAGAACGCTTTACGTCGGAACATGGCGGCGAACTGTTCGGAAATTCGTTTGAACAGTTCTTGGATTGCGGTTGTGTTGCCGATGAACGTGGACGACATCTTCAGACCTTTTGGTGGTATATCACACACCGCCGTCTTAACATTATTCGGAATCCATTCGACGAAGTACGAACTGTTTTTATTCTGGACGGCTAACATCTGTTCGTCCACCTCTTTCATTGACATTCGTCCACGGAAAATGGCGGCCACCGTCAAATATCGTCCGTGGCGTGGATCGCAGGCGGCCATCATGTTTTTCGCGTCGAACATTTGTTGTGTAAGTTCCGGCACGGTCAAGGCACGATACTGTTGACTACCGCGGGACGTAAGCGGGGCAAAACCGGGCATGAAGAAGTGAAGACGCGGGAATGGGACCATATTTACAGCTAATTTACGTAAATCGGCGTTCAATTGACCGGGGAATCGAAGGCAGGTTGTAACACCGGACATTGTCAGCGAGACTAAATGATTTAAATCACCGTAACTAGGGTTAGGAACTTTTAGGGTCCGGAAACAAATGTCGTACAGGGCTTCGTTATCTATGCAATATGTTTCATCGGTATTTTCGACCAATTGGTGAACGGATAGGGTTGCGTTGTATGGTTCAACTACCGTGTCGGATACTTTAGGGCTGGGCATGACTGAATATGTGTTCATAATTCGATCCGGATACTCTTCACGAATTTTTGAGATTAATAGAGTACCCATTCCGGAACCGGTACCGCCACCCAACGAATGAGTCAATTGGAATCCCTGTAGACAATCACAATTCTCCGCTTCTTTACGCACCACATCTAGTACGGCATCAACCAATTCGGCACCTTCAGTGTAATGACCTTTTGCCCAATTGTTGCCAGCACCCGACTGTCCGAATACGAAATTATCTGGTCGGAATAGTTTACCATAGACGCCGGATCGCACTGCATCCATCGTTCCCGGCTCTAGGTCAAGTAAAATTGCACGTGGGACATATTTTCCGCCATTTGTACTTGTGGCCACTGGAAAACAAAGAAGACACACCGGCATTATTAATTTTATGTAATTTGTTTTTAAAAATAATTGATGACTCATGCAAAAAATTGTCTTGGCAGGAAACGAATAATTGAAATTCAAAAACCGTAATTGTAATTAAATGGGATATACATTCCATAAATATAAATTATTGAAAAAAAAAATATGATAGACCAAGCAAAAGTGAATTAAACAAATTTTAATTATTAAACCAATAATCAGTGGCGTGTGGTCGATGGAAGCAAGGGAAACATTGCTGTCCCAAATCCCTTTCTTTTTTAAAAAAGCTTTTTCATATTACTTACATCCAAATGTTGGTTTATTTAAGGGAAAATTTGCTAAACAAAAAGGAATCGATTTTTTTTCTTCCTGATCATGTTCCTTAAGGTATTAGAAATATTTTCCTAAAATTTTATTTAAAAAAATGAAAAATCAAAAAGTTATGGGCATTTAGTGCACGCACAGTGCTTGTATCCTAAAAAGTATTTTAGATATCGACATAATTCAAAGTGCATATTATTCCTCGATACCGTCATTTTGGCAGCAACTAGGATCTTTTGGTTCCGTAATATATTTTCAAAATGGTGGCTGTTTATAGTCGAATAAAATCAGTGATTTTTGTAAAATTTATTTTCAAAATACGACTTCTTATTTTTTTATTAAAACCTTTTATTTAACTTGCTATGTTAGTATGTTGGTTTAGATCAAATCTTGGAATCAAAATTTAGACAATTTCTAATTGAGCTAGAGGTTTCAAATTTTGTATATTTGTCTAACTTTGATGACAATGCAATATTGTATAATTAGTTTTGCTCTAAATCGACCCAAACCAAAATTGTTGATTTTTAGTCCTATGCAATTTTTTTGACATTTCGAATTGTCAAATATTGTCCATTGATTTTATATTGCAATTTTCTGTTTCCATAGTTATGTTTGATTAGGGTAAATTAACCGATTAAAATATAGGTAAAAAAATTACTTCTTTAATTCTATTCTTAAATTAATTGTGATCAGACTAAAAAGTAGAAAATAAATTAAAGTAAAAAAAAAATATTTTTTAAGAAAAAGCTTTTATTTAAAAATGGGCTAAAAAAAATAAAATAACTTTTGAGTGAAGTTTGAAGCAATATGCAACATAATTTATTAATAAAAGTAGTATTTTTGCAAAGTAAAATATTTGTTTATTATTTATAATTTATAAAAGCTTGAGGCGTTTAATTAAGTTTGGTAACTACTGAAAAGTAAAATAGCTACACTCATATTCAAAACATCCAAAACAGAAATAATTAATGATAACACCTCAAGCTTTTATAAATTATGTTGCATATTGCTTCAAACTTCACTCAAAAGTTATTTTATTTTTTTTTTAGCCCATTTTTAAATAAAAGCTTTATCTTAAAAAACATTTTTTTTACTTTATTTTATTTTTTTTAGATATTAGTTAGTGCCATAACTGTATATGTATATTTTCAGAAAATACTTGATTTTTTCATTTTGGTTCACTGGCGAGAACGCGAGGAACCATCAAGGTCGAAAAATCTCACAGTACCGACTTCAAAGCCATTTATACACAGATCGTTTTTGATTTTTTTTTTAATTTCAAGACATGTAGAAACAAAATGTTGTATATTGTATATAAATGTTGTAAAAAATAATAAAAAAGGTCGATTTTTTATGTTTTTTTTTAGCGAATGTCCCCTTAATTTCAAAAATTTAAATATAATACCTGTAATGTGGTCCCTACCCACCACATAAAAAAGGAGATGCTGTATTAATTGTTAAATAATTAAGCAGATAAAGCAGTGTTAAACAAAATTTAAAAAAAAAAAATACAATTGCTTCCCATAATCAAAATCTTACCACACGCCACTGCTCATAACATTATTGCAATAAAATTATTATAAAGTAGCACTCGTTTTTTAGTCATTTGACGCTTCATTTAATCCAAAAAAATCAAACAATTCAATACAATTTTTTGATAATTTTACATTAAATATGAAAAAAAAAAACTTTAATTACCAGATGCTTCATTGTAATATACGCTAATCCGTTCAAGTTGAAGATCACTTTCACCGTGATAAATACCGCATGGGTCAATACCATGTTCTTCGCTGATCACTTCCCAAAACTGTAACAAAAAATGCAACAACCGTGAAATTAAACAAATGCAAAAAAAAAAATCAAATATTCATAAATATTTTTCTTTGACATAAAAGAGATATATAAGATGCCTTCTATGTATAGGCTTCGTCTTCTATTCACACCTAAATTACTCAGATTCAAATCACTTTTAGAAATTTTAGCTCTTTAATAAATTTCCGTTCAAAATGGGTGGTCGATTCTTTTCAAAACGGTTTCTTTTTAGAAAAATTATGTATAATAAGCGAACTCTAACTTCAAAAATTAATTTGCTATTATCTTTTTGTGGTCATAACTGTACAAAAATTATTTTTATAAATTAAATTTTTATTCTAACATTAACTATACATTCGGCTTAGAAGTGAACATATGTTTTTCAAAAACTCTTGTGTGTTTTAATTATAAAACTAATAAAACCATATGTGTAATTACAATCAACAAATTAATCACTGATCATGACATCAATTTTGATTTAATTCGATTTGATAACAACATAACTGGATTGCAATCATAAACAATAAATTCCCTTTTTCGTAAAAAATGATTTGAATTAAAAGACAATTATTGGGTTTCCCCTATACACTTTATTAAGGGAGGAGTTCAAATAAAAAAGCAACTTTTTTATTTATGATTATTTTGCCTGTTGAAATTTTTTCAAATTAGGGATGGTTTCAAATAGAAAATTTTATTTTTGAAACATTCATTACTCTTCCCTGTGGCATGAGGGGGCACTTTTTCACAAGTTTTTAAGCGTTTACAAGGAACGCCATATCTCAAAAGGTAATGAATATTTTTTAAATATTTTTTCATTATTTTATTCCTAAAGGACCTGTCCATAAAGCTGAGTATGGGTTTCAGGTAATTTTAAAAATTAACTATAAAATTGTAATCCCAAAGTTCTAAAAATTATAAAACCCAATTTTTTATTTAAAAAAAAAATGTTTAAAAATAGTTACAATTGTTCAAATGGAAAAAGCATACTCCACTTTATGCGCAATATGTTTATGAACAAAATAAAAAAAAATTAAGTCTCTATCTTTTCTAGAACTTGAGATATGATTTCGAAAAACACAAGTTTCGGGAAACGGTAAAAAACAAAAATAATAACAAAAGAAGCGATTTACTCACTGTTTATTAAAACGTCTACAAAGGCATACAAATAAAAGAATATTATCTCAGTGCATACTATAACTCGTGTACACACCAAAACTAAATATTACTGATCAAATCGCGAGGGGGGGGGAGCGTTATCCGCAAAGGAGCAGCAACTTGGCTGTGCAGCGGCTTACAAATAAATATTTTTCTACTAGAAAAAAATTTTTTGGGCCATGTTTTATATATCACCGTGTTTGTAAAGAACCACAGAACGAAATAAAAACAAAAAACGAGATTCGAAAAAAATTAGTTTATTAGCCGTTTCTGGCGTGAACTCCCCCCTTAAGCGCCAAATTAACACAATAATATTAAAAAGTCATTAAAAAATAAAACAGATAATAAATTTTAGAATAATGCCTCAAAAAAAAAAATGTGTTAGTATTAATTTTCAAAAAATCTATTAAAAGATTATTATGACTTGTCTAAATTTATATGTCGAAACAAAAAAGAAAAAAATAGAGAAACGTTTCCTTTTCTAATACAGAAGGGGTCGTTCGTTTTCAAACATTTATAAATAAACCAAAGAGAACATTACGGTGCGGTGGTACACGGATGCCACCAGATGCCACCGTTGCAGTGAGGTCAAGAAGTGTCGTTGAATGTTGTTTTAGTTTGTAGACAAAATTTATCTACCAATTCCCGTGTTCGACATCGACAAACCGTTCTGGAGTGTGGAGATTCTTGTTACCGCCCCGCGCCACTAAATTGTAACTATTTTAAATATAGATCGAATAATATGTTGCTTGCAGACGGAATCCTGGAATGTTTTCTGGCGTCGTTTAAACGGTGTATCACTGAAAGAATATGTCGTGGGTTTTTTTTTGTTTTTCACGCTTTCCAAAAATAGATATGCATCTAATTGTAAGTCTACGATGATTATTTAATTTCAAATAAATGTACAAAATATAAAATGTCTTTTTTAAAATTATCTGCCCCATTCAAATATTTATTTTAAATTTCATGGCAAAAAATATCTTTAACCGTGATACGACCGCCATTTTGTTCTAAATGAACGTCTAAAAAGTTTATTAATTCTTTGGCATAAAAAATTCTGTTCACGGTAAAATCAATTGAAAATACGTTATATGGAGGTTTCGATTTGAATGATCGATTAACTCCACGACACGACAACACGTGTAATGAATACAGTGGTAATGATCAGTGATTGACTAGATCAGCAACCTAGGTGATTTACCTAACAAGTTTACCGATTAGTAATTACTGAAGATCTATCTCAATGTAATTAGCAGTATACTGTTAAATTATTTTAACAACAAAGTCGTATAAAACTCTTAAATTGTCCAAATTCCATTTATGTTTTTATTGTCATAAATCAATAATATGTTACATATAAATTTCTTTGACATTGGTAAGCGTGATTTCCATCACGTACCTAATGTATCAGAAGAAAGAAAATTTACATAATACCACTGATTGTTAAAAAAAAAATGTGCTACAGACATCATAGGACATGAAATCTTGATTTATTGGACGTAAAATGTGGTTTAGTCAAGTTACCATCAATAGGTAAAGTCAGGTGCTTTGACGGTACCCGCTCTAACTTCTTTAATAATAAGAAAATTTAACAGTTGCTGATTTCAGAAAACAAGGAAACTCAAGCAAATTACTTTACAAACAACATAATTATTATTAAACCACTTAATTTTTTCCCACAATTAATCACGCATTTGTAAATAAAATTAATCTCCATTATTTGACATTCATAAGTAGGTACTTTGTGATGCCAGCAAAAAATTCTTTTTTTTTTTACTAGAACACTGGATAACTTTAGGAAAAGATAAATTCCTTATTTATGAATAGTTGACCATTGTTCTGTGTGACTCATTGTTAATTGTTAATAGACTTAATCAAGCAGAAATTATCAAAAACAATTTCTGAATAAAAATAATTGTTTGGAAGTATTTCCTTCAAAATATAAAATTTCCGATTAATGATTTAGTGATTTAAAAAAAAAATTGAATTTTACCTACTTATTCATATTTCGCGCTATTTCTTCTATCAAATGGATTTTTTATTAAAATGTAATTAGTAATAAAGTACCGTAAAACGTTTATATTATCATAAATTTTTCAAATATTCTTCCATTAAAAATATGTATATGAAAGAATTTTATTTTATAAGTTATAGCACGTCATCGAACTGATGGTATAGGTAATAAAACTAATTGTAAATGGAATAAGTATAACGGTATTAGAAAGTTCTAGACGTTATAAAAACAGTAAGGAAATTAAATTTTTGTTACAATAATTTATTTTTATTATAAAAAACGAATTTATCGCAAATTAACATCATCATTTATTATAAAACATGACTGGCCTAATAATCTAAAATTTGAAAAAAAATTTTAACCAACTGAATACAATTTTATATTTTAAATTTTCCGTTTTTTTTTTTTTGATGACAATATTGGTAAAATTAAAACTTAATGTACCCTACTGTTGTAGAAGATATTAATATGTTCAGACGTATTGGCGACGCAAAGATTACGCGAGCGCTCCGCTTTAAATTAGAAGTTGTATCAAGTAAAAATTTTTGTATACGTTTAATTATCGATAGAAAAATGTACTATACAAATTATGCGCAAATTACTAGATTTTATATCACCCATTAATCGTATACGTATATTTTTATTTGATGCTAGCTCTAATTTTACCACCAGAGGCGCGAGTGAGAATCTTTGCGTCGCCAATACAATTAAACTATTCAGTAGCTTGAATAATTGAATAATCTATTTTAATTAATATTTTAATATATTTAAATTAATTTTTTCTTAAATTATGCAACTGTGTTATTTTAAATGTGAAGATTTGAATTTTATCCTTATTTAGATTGATATTTGTTCAATTAAAATAAAAAAGTGGAAACATTAGTATTTTGATAAAGGTCAAGGTTACTGCTAGGAAAATTTATTAAGGGTTAGTACAATCTTGCTACTGTAACAAAATAGTAACATTGTGCAATAAGGGTGGGAAATTGTTGATTGCCCACGAGAGCGAAGTTGAGCGCACGATCGTAGTGAGTGCCCTCAGTCGGTCGAATCCCGCACGAGTTGCACACACTATTTTTTATTACAAATTTCACATACTTTTTTTCTATTATTATTACTATTTTTTATTACTTTTTAAAATAATATTTTTGAGTGTTCGTCTTTTTTTTTCTGAATTAAATATTGTTTAAATTACTTTGGCCGCGGTTTCTATAGAAATAACTATGAAATATTTATTAAATGAAAAATCGAAAGGTGGCTTTGTGTGTTTTATTGTCAATTTGCGTGCGGAAAGTAAACTTTTCGCACGCAAAAAAGTATGTGGGAATAGTACAGTGGGCAAACAGCTATTTTGCGTACAAAAATGTATGCGCCAAGTTAGTACTTCCCTCGCATGAGTAGTAAAAATATTATATTCCCAATTTAATGAATTTTGACATGAATATGTTCACAAAAATTTCCATTAAATATTTTTAAAGTTTTTATTCATCTCTGAAACGAGTGCATTCTCTGATAAATCAATTCCAAGTCACTAGAAAAAGATTCATTTTGTGTTTTTTTTCATTAATCTATAATAGAATGTGTCAGTCAAGCAGAACTAATACCAAGTTCAACGCTCTTACTCATCAATAACTCTTTATTTTTTCATTTTTTTATCAAAAATATACAATATTATTTTTAAAAAAAAAGAAACGAACGAAACACAATTAAAATTTTATCATGTTATATGACCTAAGCCCTTCCCATCTCTTTGTTTTAATCTAAACAATAAATATTTATGTCTTCAATAATTGGGTGATAAAAAATTTATGTTTTAAATTTAAGTACACACTGCTCAAGTTATTTTTATAGAGATGACGCCACTGTGTTTTAATAAACATGACATAATTGTCACGGTATCATTATTTCAATTAATTTTAATACTGTGTAACAAAATTTAGTGCCCATATGTATCCAATTTGTGTGCGTGTCCATACATATGAGCACGTATTTGGGTTCATTAATTTATTTAATACTTAGGATATTTATTTATATTATAGATACACCAGGGCTCAAATATTATACGTATACATAAATATTTATACAAAGACAGACATGCGTATAAATTTTTCAAGACTTCATTTTCTGTATTTTGTATAAAAAATATTTTTAATTTTGGAAAAAAAAAACATTCACCAAAAAATGATTTCTTTATTATCAACAAACATTGGATGAATATATCAAAAACAGGAAACCGGAAATCAGTTTTGTTTTACACAAAAAAAAAATTATAACAAAATTCAACTTACTTCATGTGCATCGAATTCTGTTCACTCTTTTTTGTATTTTATTTATTTAACGGGATTTTATTTAGAAAATGGAAAAAAAATAATGTACAATTTTGTGATTAAAATGTAATTAATAGTTTATTAGAATTTTATTTGCTACATGTAAGTTGTAATAAGTAGTTGATAATAAAATAGTAATTATCTGAATCGATTATAGATTACGTATTTCCGTGATAATTTTACATATAGTAATTTGTAATTACTGTTACATTTTGTTGATTTAAATATTTTTTTTATTGTTGGTTATTAGATTTATTTGAAGACTGATTTATATATTTGAATTATTGAATTCTATTGCACCAAGTAATCGTAACCACCCCTTAATTTTTTTCCAAGATTATTGCTTCTACTTGAAACTAATATTACAAAATACATGAGTATACTTTTCTTTTGAGTTAAAAATAACTCTGCAGACGTGACTACTTCAAAGCCCCCATCATTTTTTTTAAGCTTACAAACAGGGACGGATTAATCCACTTTGCGGCCCTACACAATTTCTTCTTATCGGACCCACTCCCGCCCCAACAATAATATTGATTCTACGCTACAGGAATTATATTTAAAATTAAAGATTTGCTTTTAAACATTTCTCTAATGCTTAAAATAGTATCAATTTTCATCTGAATTACATGGTCGGTCAAGTGGTCGTAAAACGACATTTCATATTACATGACCTAATATTATTCCAATTAATGGCGGAAATGATTCCGGATTACAAAAAGATCTATTCAGGGTTCAAGAATTGCTTTTAAACATTTCTCTAATGCTTAAGAAAGTGTCAACAGGATAGATTAACCCACTTTGGGCTCAAGACGTTTTCTTCTCACCGGGCCCCCCATATCCTCACAAAATAGAGAGCAAATAAAAAATATCAAACAAAACCAAATAATATGAAAAACTAAAACAAATCTCAAATATTGATTCAAATATTCAAAACAGACACTTTAGCCATTTGTCTCATTTGGTCGTGCTTACTAATGATTTGTTCAAACAAAACTTTATTTATTTTTTAATTCAAATAAATATTTTTTAAATGTACAAATGATTTGTGCAAAAACAGGTTTACTTTGCGAAATTTTAAAACGAAATTTTCAAATTTTGATACGTAAAGTTGGCAATAAAATTTTGATGAATTATTCAATACGTTCCAGAATGCCAACCACAAACCGCATATAAATTAAAATTACATTATCAGTTTTAAATATTACGAATATTTTTTTAAAACAATCTCAAATTACACAATTTTTTGTTAAGTTGTAACAAGATCTTATTCGTTGCAAATATATAAATAAATCTATACATACATATAATCAAACTGTAACGAGACCATTTCTGTACATGGAATATTTTTTGAAAATTGTATTGGTACTGTAAATAGTTATCGATGTAGATATCGAAACAGCGATTTTTAAAAGTTTTGTCTGTCTGTTTACGCATCACGCAAAAACTACTGAACGGATTTTAATGAAATTTGGTGTTAAAAGTGTCTAAGACACTTTTTACTCCGACAAAATGTCTCATTCCCACGGGAAAATAGAAAAAAACATGTGCATGCATTACGCAAAAATTATTGTTTTATGCAAGTTGTGTATAATTATTACACTAATATATACTTTTCATTTATTTTATAACAATGCGTCGCACGAACGACGTCGCGGGTACAGATAGTTTTTAATAAAATGAGAATATTAATACGATACAGATTCAAATGCTCATCGAACACCGGAATAGCAATAAATCTGGATTCGCATCAAAGATGATTTTGATTTTTTTTTTATTTCTAGTCGTAAAAGCACGTTAGTGCAACTTCTTGATTAACATGCACTGATAGTTTTTAGAACAGTTGTCTTCTACTGTCTTAACATCATATATATAAAGTAAGTGTATTAAAAATACACATACGTCAATCAATGATGGCTGCCACATGACAGCTATAAAAATAATTTACCGCATAATTTTCTAAAATATTTTTTATTATTAAATTTTATATGACATGTTATTACTGTTTTATTCCGAGATAATTATTAATACTGGAAGCGTGCACACGCCGCGCCGGTCACAATTAACACGTTAATGGTCATGAACACTGTACAATGAAACCTGACCAACTGCAACACAACGCTGTACCACGTCAACAGTTCCATATAGTGTGTATTAGTTGTCAAAATAGTGTATCAATTGTTACTAAAATAGTATAAGTTCATCTAAATAACGAGAATCAAGTTCGTTTTATAGTAAAAACTCCAAAAAAAGGGATAGACACGTCAGGATTAAGTGAAACGATTACTGAGGAAAGTATTCTTAGGACGATATTGCATGTTTCAGTTGCGTAAAAAATTATTTCAAGGGTCATCCTGATCCCTCAGTGCCAGTGTTGGCATTTTTGTTTTTAAGTTATGTGATCAGGCTCCCCAAATTGGAGTATTTCGTAATATTTCTTGAAAAATTATGAAACAGGCCAAAAATACAGTTAAAGGAGCAAGAAAAAGAAAAAATTCTTTCAAATGTTTCATTGATAATTATGTCAAGCGTACTACAATTATGTTACAAATGTCAGCACTGCTCAGTGCGCTCCCAGACATGCTAATCGACATATTTTTATAAAAAATTACCAAAAAAATATTTTCAAGTGTTATTAAAAATAATTCCAGGAGCGGCTCATAGTTTGTGAGTAATGTGTAATCAGTTTTGAGTCATTTCTTATATTCCTTAATTATTATAATTATAAAAAAAAAAAAATAGTTCTGAGAAATTTTTTTTATATTATCTAGTTTTTTATATGCCAAATAATTTTGTACAAACCAAAACAAACCGCGTAAACATGAATCATATTCTTTTAAATACAAAAAAAATCCATTTTTTTTTTTCTGATTAGATTAAAATACTCTAATTTATCTTTTATCATGATTGTACTCGCGAATAGTCGCCATTTTGAATGAGACTCCATAATTTCAAAATACATTTAAATAAAGAATAAAAACACACTTCAAACTTTAAACAATCTGATTAGATTACTAATTAATGACTTTTAATTTCGATTTTTTTTTACAGGACCATAATTAAAATTTGAATTAAATTGCTCCAAGGTAAATATTAATGGTGCAAAATTTTGCTGTATCATGATAATTTAGGTAATTTTTAAAAGAAAAAAAGATTCTTAAACATATAAATTATTCTTAAATGATTATTATTGATATTCAAAAAAATTAACCCTTTCCTTTCTCAATGGGATTAATATTACTTTTTGTGTTGTTATCTTTACCCAGAAATATTGTTAATCATTGCCGTATAGGCTAATTATTATCGTACAACTGATAATCATGTACCTTTACGTTTTAAACCGTGAATCACAGTAATTTAAGTGTTTATATTTTGATATAAAATTAGTCATAATTGTTTTACCGGTACAAAAATTGACCAAAATAACAATAATAAGAAATTATTACCTTGAAAAAAATGATTTTTTTCTGTGTAATTACATTTTCGTTTACATGTAAAGGCCAAGAATAAGGAAGTGTAATTACATGCTTTTAAAATGAACAATACCAGCATGTTTTTTATTCAATTGCATAACTTGAGTAAATTTGTGGGTCATGCGTCGATAATCATGAAAATTATACCGTGAATATGGGTCATAAGATTGAAAATAAAATAATAATTACAATAAATCATTATTTCCGAATCAAACACCGGATAAAATGGTCCTTAACAGAACCGGGGCACACAGTTTTTATCATAAAACATGAAAATCCGCCCCTCCCCCGTACTGCACTGACGACCCTAACCGGGAGGTTTACAAAAAAAAAACTGAAGGTACTTTTTCTTAGAATTTGTACAACAAATACTGTCTAAATCATAAAAAAATAATTATTGAACTTTCTTTTTTGAAATTCTTCAATAATAATACCAATTATTATTTATTGAAATGATTGTTTTAACCGATATTTTTAATCGTAAGTGTTATTAATTAACTTTGAATATTCACACATTTATAAATAATTTCTTTCTTATAAAACATGATACGATATTAATTAAGTGTTAATTATAAATGAAAGGGAATATTTATTTCTAATTGATCAATTAACATAGATTTTTTCGAAATAAATCTTTGAAATATAAACTATGAATCATGAGCGTCATAATCATAACTCAATGAAATTTGATACCAATTATTGAGAAAATTGTTTATATGTACTAGCACATTGTTTGACAAGGATAATTATGCTTCTGGAAACAGAATATGTATGAAGTGATCGTCCATGGTGACCGAACTCCATGTATGCAAAAAAGGATCTAAAAATAAGAGGGCATTAGTGTTCCTTGTGTACCAATGCGGGAATGGAGTGAAATAGAGATAATGATTTAAAATTATAAATTAAGTCATTTAGATTGTTTAAATATAAATAATGGAAATAAAATCAATAATTATTAAAAAATAGTCAAAATTAAAGAAGTAAACGATAATAATAAATTTCAAATTACAGTACCCAAGGAAATTAGCGCCACGAGTGGTGAAAAAACGACCACAAATAAGTGCCATTTTCGTGGCCAATTCTGGCAATTCTTTCGTTTGAGTTCGCTGTCCATGTAATCGTCTCTCAATATAATTTGAAAGATAAATTGGTCCCTGTGTAATACCACTAGAAAAAGACTTCCGACAAAAATGAAAAGTTCACACCCCATTTACCTTAATTAAAAACATTTCATAAAGCCTGATTTAAGAAAAAATAATTTTTTTTAATTTAATGATACATCATAAGTTTACTAAAATTTTTCAATGTTCAAAAAAAAAAATCGTAAATAAAATGATAGAATGATAAAATTGGAAGCGAATTATAAGTTTTTGAGGCCGTTCTTTTCATTTTTGTCAAAATTAGGCATGTAGAACCACTACAAAAAAAGTTATGGAAAAGAGTAGATCACTAATTCGTTAGTTTGATATGGTCTACGCAACTCTGAGGTACAATTATGCTTATCAATCAATTATTTGCCATATAATATTGGATAAATACGATCATCTTAAATATTCATAAAATGAATTCTTTTATCTATTTAACTAATTAAAATTAATTAATCAGAATCTACGATTATACGAATAAGTAAGTATGTACTTTATTAGAACAATACGAGTTAAGTATTTGAACTGAACTGTAACAATGAGTCATTTTAAGTGTTATTCAAGTTTATTTTAAGATAAGTTGTTTATTCTATTATTTATATACGTACGTCTACTTTTATGCAATTTTTATGTCCAGATAAGAGGAGTCAAGTATGTTTGTTTAGTTACAGGAAATTGTACAAAGTGATTCAAAGAGATTTTGATCGGATGCGATTTTAATCGTACAATGATCTTAAAATTTTTAGTAACAGAATGATATCTATGTCTATTAATAAACTAAAATATATCAAAATTATTCATGCGAAATAAAAAATTGCTTAAGTCCGGTCCCACGTTTCCCGTTTTAAACAATCTAACTAGTATTATAAATGTGAAAGTGAGTTTGTTTATTTGTTTTCACGCCTCAATAGCTTAATCAATCGATATGAAACTTTGTATAGAGATAATTGGCCATAGGATATCTTTGAAAAGTCCGCTCTTATCTACTCCGGAATACCAAAATTACTTAAAATATCAAAAATCACATTTTCGGGAAATTATTCAATTTTAAAAATTTTCCAATTAACAGACCACATGTAGACCTCAAAACAGATTACGAAAATATATTAAATCCGGAATGCGGTTGACACTTTTATTAGTTCCTAATCTAATTTTAACATTTATAACTAAACATTTTATAATGTATGAAAATTATTGCAGTACAAGCAGATGTCATTTAATATCGAATAATTTTATCAGTGAAACAGATAATTTTCATTTTCCTTCCGATATTAATAATTCGTTGTAAGTGATAACCCATCAAAGGTTATTAACGACATTTTAATACTAGTTGATCAAGGTCAAACGTGATTGATTTTCCGTTACAAAAGGTTTATTAAAATGATGCAATTACAGAAAGGTTGATTAGAGAGGAATTCTTTGGGGTGCGTATTTTATTTGCACCACTAAACAAAGGATTAAACGAGCCAAGAACTAACAAATATCGTTATTCAGTTAGAGCGAAAAATCAATATGGCGGACAATGATGTTTATATGTTTCTAACAGTTCAAAAAATATATTTGCTTACATTTTTATTTACAATGAAAACAAAAATGGGACAAATACCGCTAAGTACATATATAAAATGTGGAACTCTATCTTAGATTAGTAGTTTAATAATAACACTTAACAGAAACTTGAGTAGTGAAATAAAATACGCACCTTACATAACCTAAAAATATTGAATATCGTAAAATCGAGTGACCTTGACCACTTAATACTAAATTTACGTACAATTGCAATTTATCAAAGACAGTTTTTTTTATCTTATTGACATTATCAACGGTCCAATTGCAAAAATAAATTAAAAATTGGGTAAAATTTTAACGGCATACGATGTCATCACATTATATTGTACAAATATTTTTATAAATGTATACAAATGGCTTGCATAATGTTCGAAACACGTTTTATTATCATTCTGTTTGTTTAAATTTTCAGACAAGTTGTGAACATTATTATTATTGACTAGTTCAGTTCCGTTATAATGTATTATTATACACAAGTTTGTATTTCTATTATGTTTGATTTTGTTATGTCTACATTATTATCGTTGCAGACATTAGCGACGTTACACTTACAGTGGACTCCTTGTTAATCGGTCCGTTCGATATTGGACTCGTGTCATAAAACATTGATCACATTCTCTGAATTATAACTAATCAATTAATTTACTTAAAAGCTTCAGAATTCATCAAGCTGACAAAAATAAAAATATATTGTCAAAGGGTGCATAAATTTAATCAAAATCGATAAAATCGGACAGACAGACAGAGAAAATGGAAATTTTTATTTCAGACAAGTGATTATGCTCCGGTTATTTTGGTAAATTTGGAAGCTTTTGGATTGGTAATCCAAAAGGTAACCCTCAATCTTGTTTGATACCTGATGATGAGCTAATCGCTCGAAACCGGTTCGTAATTTAAACAATTAAATATAGTGAAAAGTTGACAACGCAAATTATTTTCATATTTATCTATAATATGGATTTTCACAAAATAAATCTTTCTAGTGTTAATTATTTATACTCTGTTTCAAATACAATTGATCATGAGTCAAAGTTAAAAATACCCCTGTCGCAGCATCCTTTTGTTCATCCAAAGTTAGTTTTTCTCGGAAACTAGTTGACATAGAACAATAGTTTAAAGACCTTTTTTATGTAATTTTTCCTCTCCTTTTAAATGGTGTAAAAAAATTTCGCAAAAATTATTGATTAAGTGGAAATTTTGGCAAAAAACTAATTTTTTGCAAGAACAAAAACCATGTTCCTGGCATCCGATGTGTCTGGTTAACGAACTCGTCCAACGATTTGGAACTTCCAATATTTTCACTAAATTTCGTAAACGTAGGGCATTCCGTTCGAGAGTTATCGTGCGGACACACACACACACACACACACACATATATATATATATATATATATATATATATATATATATATATATATAAATTTTAGCGAATATTATTTTCGGTTTCTAGGGACCTCAAAACAAATTTCTGCCATGGTCCCGGGCTCAGGTCGCGTTATGACAGTGGCTGTAATAGCTGAATTCCATTCTGGAAATTCGCTAAAATTAAATAATTCATATATTCGAAACAAATCAATCTTCTATTCTTTTCTAAAAACAAACTGCAATTTTCAAATTTACGTAAGTGCAATAATAAAAGAGATAAAGCCAAGAAAACGGAAATTATTTAAATTCATAAATTATGAAGCATGGTTAAATTTAAGTGAAATGGACCATGTAGAATTCTTTTAAATTTAACTGACGAAAATATTTTTGACTAACAAAATTTGTTCCACTCATAAAATTTTCTGAACAATTACGAAAAAAATTAAACGTAAACCGTCACTGGATAAAAAAAAATGTAGAGACGCGTGAATGGAATGTCAATGACACATTCTATTCAATTTACAATATGAACAGTTTCATTATAAGGAATCCTTCTGAGTCACCGGGAATAACTAAATGTTCCAATGCATAATACAGTATTTATTTATTCATTGTATTACATGTCTCCATCTTTTTCATCGACGGCGTAGCGTCGTCTAATAATAAACCAACTAAATATAAAATACCACATAGAAAAATTTTCAAAAAATATATTAACAGCGTGAAAGAATCCGTTAAGTCTTCAGCACATACAATGTATCAAAATGTAACGAACAAAAAAACATTTTAAATTAACAACTAGAGACTCTATCAATAATTTTTTGTACTAATATCAACCGTTTTTTTATGTCTACAATACTCACATTCAGACACATACCGGCACGTACAAATAAATGTATACTACTCCAAAAAACATTTAAAGGATTTAATCATGCATGAAAACTAAAGAATGTGATAAAAAACAATTAATTCCAATTAATTTTAATTTGTCAACAGTCATGCAGACTTGTTAATAACAGAGAATAATAGTTAAAATTTATATTTTTGATAATTTGAATTCGTACACGTAAGTTTTTATCTTTTGAAATATTGAGATTAAAAATGTTAATTAAAGAGTAACAAAGCGTAACCAAACGTAATATTTTTCAATTTTAATTTATTTAATTACCGTTAGATCATGTTTAATTGTACTGTAACATTGATCATATTTTTTCTTACTGGCTTAGGCTTAGTTGATAAAATCATAAGTTTAATTTGGAACTGAAATGAC
Source organism: Brachynemurus nebulosus (assembly GCA_035578155.1). Classification (NCBI taxonomy): domain Eukaryota; kingdom Metazoa; phylum Arthropoda; class Insecta; order Neuroptera; family Myrmeleontidae; genus Brachynemurus; species Brachynemurus nebulosus. The sequence continues at coordinate 76,196,518 of JAPWDM010000003.1, forward strand.
TGAATGACTTTGTATTTCTGTTTAATTAATCCAAAACACACAATCAGAAATTAGCTTTATAACTAGGTATTGGACATTTTTCAGATCAAACAGCAATCGTGTTTTGTATATGCAGGTATATCGCACTTGATGTGATTAATGTGAATTTTGATAAAACATACATACATATATATATATATATATATATATATATATATATATATATATATATATATATATATATATATATATATATATATATAACTCACATTTGCCTGCATATACAAAACACGCTTTTGTTTGATCCGAAAAATGTCCGATACCTATTTATAACTGAAGTTTGTTTTAATCATTGAGGAGAGAATCGACTAGAGAGAATGAATGCTGTGTATTACAAATACATTAAGAAATTGAGGCAAAAAAAATTGACTGATGTGAGCAAAAAAATTGACCAATGGGATTGCTTTAATTACTTTAAATATTTATAAAGAAGTTTCCGTGGTTACAAGTTGGGCTTACTAAAATGGAGTCATGCTTCAAAATTTAATGCCTGTGGTATCTCTAGGAAACGTATGTTAATATGTTCGATTCAGTGCTCAGTGATTTTAATGATATGTGCTACGGATCATATTTTTGTACTATACTGTACAGTACAATTTTGAAAAATTTTAAGGGCTAATTATTTTTAAATTACTGCAACTCACGCACGCAACCACAAAAAGTTGAATTTGTACTTGTTTTACAGAATTCTTTGCTGTTAAAAAATATTTCTCTTTATTTCTTAATAATGTATTTACTAGAGTCGTATTTAAACATAGATGTACGAGACTCAATTTGAACTATTTAATGGAGTCAAGAAAATGAAACTGAATCGGGATTAAAAGATTTCGAAAAATCTTTTTTTTTTCGAAATTGTAAGATACTACACAAAAATGTGTATCAGTGTAAACTTACAAAAAAATCTCCCTAAAAAGTAACCCTCTTTTTAAGAATGAATGAAATAATATGTTAAGAACATCGTCTTTGAATCACCATCACCCGGCTTGGCACTTACAAAAGAATAACAAACAGATGGACAAAATCCGTTGAATCTAGTTCAAAAGAAGTTTAAACTAGAAACTAGGCTACAATACGAATAAACTTTTTACTAAAATATCAATTTTACAATTTCATTCAAAAATCATAATAATTATTAAGTTAACAAATAAAAAAACTTTAAATCATTTTATCGTTAAAAATTTTTTCAAAAATTATTGTGAAACAAAAACATCAACAAAAGAACAAATTATATAACAAATCGGTTCGATTTCAAAAAAAAAAAAAAAAATAGTAAATTTGTTAATAATTGATAAAAAAAATCATGTTTATGTGGCATTGTTTAATAAAAATTTACCAAAAATATTCACTAACCTTAGCACCAATTTGGTTCCCGCATTGACCGGCTTGCAAATGTACGATTTCACGCATTTTGTTTAAAATTTAAAATTGAATTGACTTAAAAAACTATTTTAAAATGTTTAAAACAACAATTAAACTTTCCTGTCTTCTACTTCGAACGGAAGACAACGAATGACTGAATGTGAGATAAAATGTGCTCAGCCGTTTTATTCACTGCAAATCTACACGTCATGTAGAAAGTATTCTGTAATGTATGTACAGAAAGTCAAATTTTTACGTACCACATTCAAATTAGTAATTAAAATAAAAATATTTAATTAATTTTGACTACCGTTCTTTTTAATTTTGGTAATATTCTAACCTTAAGAGACTGTTCGAAATATAAATCCAGAATGAAACTCTAGTATTTATAACAAATGTTGATATTTTAATAGCAAAAGTGAACGATTTATCTCCAAATTACAAAAATTACTCCTGTTAATTTATAGGAAATCATTTGAAAAATGGTTTATTTAAAAATATGAAAATTAACCTCTGTGACGTCACTAAGTAAATCAAAGAGTTTTCAAGGGAAATTTTTCTGATTTAATATTGATGGAATCATGATAGTTTCTGCACGTTATAGGTTTTAACCACAGAACATAAGAAGGAACACTACTATCTCTTTTCTGTAATCAGCAGTGTGCACATCTGAGCAAATTAGGCTACTTAGTATTCACTCGTTCGGTGGCCGTGGATGGGCATAGAACAATTGTTTTAATCATATTTTGATTGTTATGGTCATTGTTACCACCACCGCACGAAGCCACATAGATGCATAATATGTAGTATTATATATACGTATGCGAAACCACGCAACACACCTCACACACACACACACACACATATAACATATTTTCTATCCTTTTTTAGTTATACTGGTTTCAGTAGTATAAAGATAACAGTGTTCCCTCTGAACTCTGTGGGTTTGACTATTATTTCTTTCATTTTTGATGAAATTAAAACTGTAGAATTGTTTTAAACGAAACTACGATGGTGTCAATTCTACATGATACTATATTTTTGACTTTTAGTGTAATTATTTTATTTTAGAATGTATTCAACTTTTGTGTTAAGTACAGCCAGACGACGATATACTTTTGCGCAGTCACAATTCACAATTACTTTTATTGTTATCAATTTGGATGAGCATACATATGTAATAAAATAAATTTTGTATCATCAAACGCATCAAACCATCATTTTGCAATTAAATATACGAATACATAAATATATTTTCATGCCAATGACATCTTATGCTTCGTATGCTCGGTATATTTGCAAAAATTTATATTCTAATAGTAAAATTAAACAAAATTATACCTACAACTTTTTGTAAAAATATTGATCGTATTCTCAAATTTTTAATTTTTAGTAAAAAGAAAGATTTAGTTATAAATTTCATTCAAATATTAAAAATAGTAAAAGGGGAGAATTAGTGCTTTTTAGAGGTAATAGGAATAGGAATAACTGAATTACATTCTTGTAATTATGTATACATAGACATAATTTATTTATATAATTATTCTATTTTATTGTAATCATTCATTATTCATTGTCGACTATAAATCTGTCGTCTGATTTTTTATTCAAATAATAATATATTAATAATTTTACAGATGTTTTCTACGAAATCAGTTAAATCTTCTAAATTTCCATTCCGTATTATCCAACTATTAAAAATAGGAATAAAAGAATTTTTTTTCTATTTTTTAAACATTATAAATGCAATTATATTTTATTAATTGTTACTGTTATAATTAATAATAAAATTAACATTAGCAGACGATAGAAATCCAATTATAATTTGCAAAAATTTTTATTTGTTAAAACAATAACATGAAAGTAGATACACATAAAAGTATAATCAATCTCTACTGTACATATATTTTTTGACATCTTACAGAATTGCAACTTAATAATTTTTAATTAGTGTGCATTCAATTATTAATTAATTATAATATAACAATTTTCTTTCTTTTTTAACTTAAATTGTGTCAATAAATCGTGCACACAAAAAAAGTATGATTTTTAATTGTGTGCATACCTACATGAATAAATAAAATTTATTCAAATCGAATTCCTTCTTCTATTCATGTGTTAGATCATTTTCTCTATAACTATTTGAAATAAATGGAGCCTTGCTAATGATTTTTAATATAATCATTTAAGTCTGTAGTTAGTTATAATTTTTTACATAAATAAAATTATTTCACACTTTTATGACGTTAGGTTGGCCAGATTTATTTAGTTCATAATCATAACTAAATGTTTACCGATGCACAACCATCTTCGAGTGCGCCGAGTGCGCGGAGTCAATTGAACTCGCGAATAAACTAAATTTACACATGCTAAACGCATTCAGCCGATAACACTATCGGTCTGTAACTAATCTAAAACTATTATTATATATAAAGAGATTACGTTCTAACATTGTCATTAGTAGTATATGTTAAGTAAATCTACAGTGATGTTTTAAATAAATTTGATGAAAATTTCATTTTTGCAATGAGAGATGTTTTAAAATTTCTTTTCAAAAAAATATCTGACTTCAGATTCTCCCCATTCCCAACTCTCTTTAAGGTACCATCACAGTGTGATCAACCGAAAAATAGTCAATTTTCGTGATTTTTTTTCGGATAGATAGGATGGGGGAATTGGGATAAATTTATTTTGACGATTAATACCACTATTTAACAATAGAAAAATATTTTTTTTATTCATTTTTATTTATTTTTTATAATTGTTATAATTTTTTGAAAAAAGTGTCTTTAAAAAAGGACGGATATTGGTGCCGACGATTGCGGCCGCAGTTTTTATTTGGAAAAAAAAATCAAATAGATTATCAATCTGTAGGTATTGCTATGTAGCTATGGGAGCTTTTTTTTTAAATCAACCTATTTGTCCACACGGAAAACTATAAAAATATTGTACTTTTTTTTCAAACCGCCGCCATTTTCTCAAATTTCAAAAAAAGCTTCCATAGATACATAGCGGTTTACCTACAGATTGATAATCTATTTGATTTTTTTTTTTCAGATAAAAACTGCGACCGCAATCGTGGTCACCAAATATCGTCCTTTTTTAAAGACACTTTTTTCAAAAAATTATAATAATTATAAAAAATAAATATAAATGAATAAAAAAATATTTTTGTATTGTTAAATAGTGGTATTAATGGTTCAATATTTTTATTTGTTTGTATTTATCAGTGCAATTCAGTTTATTACTAATAATTTTGGCAAAATTAGAATGTTTATAAATTATATGAAGATATTTCTATAATGTTTATAAATTATATGAAGATATAATAGATTTACAAATATAACATAATAAAATAAAAGGTTAGAAGGCCATCAACAGATAAAGACCTCCAAAATTTTCAAAATAACCCCTTTATAAACAACCTCTTTCGTACAAATTAAATATTTAAAGAACCCTTTCCAGCTCTGCCATCTTCATGATAATCATGAATTAATTAATAAACTTATTAACCTGGTTTCAATTCGGTTAAATATGATTGTTTGAAATTATGATGTAATTTACTAATAAAACCAAAGATGCGGCTCATAAAATGCTGATGTAATATAAAAATGAGAGTAAAAATTTTATCACACAGCCTACAACCGTTAAAATGTAATCGTAAACCTTCGTAACACATTTACGCATAATATGATATAACAATAAATTTGATCTGATTTTATAAATTATTTGCATTCCTCATAAAATGGCACGTTTTAAAAACAATATTATAGTAAGATGATTTTTACCAGTTTCCCGTAATATTATCAGTTGTTTTTTTTTTACGTAAAACAACAATTTTGTGGTATATTCAACTATAACAAAGCCACTCTTATAAATTTTGTTAAATAATACGCTCTAATTGTGGGTACTCAATTGCAATTAAAAATATAAATATTATTAATTACATAGTTTACAAAATAATTAATTTTGCTATATAGAGTGCCACAGAATAACCGTTTCGTTTGAGTCTTAAGAATCATTGAATTAAAAAATTGATATTTTTTTATACACTTGTACATCAATATTGTAAGATTTATTCAAACTAATTATTAAAGAAATATATTACATGTGTTGATGCACCTACATAATAATTATTATTCAAATAAGCTAAATCGATCGTACGTGGTAAAATTGTTCTGCTTGAGTTCAAACTGTTCGCACGTTTGATTAAGATGTAAGACTGGAAAGTAAAAACTGAAATATTAACGGACTCGTCTATTTTACAAAAGGCGTTTTTATAAAAAACAGTTTATTAACATTTTTATAATACGCGGTAAATTACTAAATGTAACGGATATCAGTGGTAAAAATAGGTCTGTTCCCGTACCAGTAGGAAAGTGAATGTATTAGAAGGAAACTGTAGGAAGTCGTTCCTGTACAACGAAAAGTCAGTTAGTTGTTCACTTCCCCTCCAGTAAGAAAATGTAGAAAGTAACAGTGACTTCAGAGTTCCTCCTTTTTCCGTCCAACTCTCAAATTTAAATTTTTAAATTTATTAATCATGTTAACGAAAATTATTGTAGTTACATAAACTTTAGGGTCCGTCCACACGACACAAGCTTTACCACCGACTTACTTGCGCAAACCAGTTTGTGCAAGTAAACATGTACGTATGGACGGGAAAAAACGTAGCGACTTACTTGCACAAACCTGGTTTGCGCAGGTAAGTCGGTGGTAAAGCTTGAGCGTGTGGACGGGCCCTTAAAAAAAATTTAGTGATTTTAAACTTTTTAATGACTTAAAAATCCAGTGATATTTTTTTTATGATATTTAAGCTAATGAATAGATGTCTAGTGTTTAAAATTAAAAAAATTACTTATGTATCAAAGGTATCAAATATGTAAGTACAAAATACAAATACAAATCGAATAACAAACAGGATAAACAACAACAAACAATCAGTCTAATCAGTTACGCAGTTATGTTTTACTGTTTTATTAAACAGCTTTATATTTAATGTCTAAAATTACCATAATACTATTTATAAAATATCAAAAAGCTGTCTTTATTTTAGTACAGTCGTTTAAGTCGTTTCTTTACTTTCATATTTTATCCCCACTACATAAAATAGGAACTTGAAGAAATTAGCAGGTCAAAAAAGTTGGCGCCGAAAGTTGGAAAAGCTTTCTGTTTTTTATATGGCTAAATTGCTCCCAAATTGCTCCTTTGGAATCAGTAATTGCTCCACCTGAAACTTAATTACTTAATTAGTTATTTACAAACAAAAAAATTTTTTTGTTTGACAATTTCTATTATCAAAATCTTGTCAAATAATGCATTTTTATACAATTACTTTATACCAAAAAATTGCTCCCAAATTGCTCCATCTAATTTAAAAGTTAGTTATTAATTTCTCTGAATAATAATTAAAATATATTAAAATAAAAATATTATGAATTAGGTTATGTATTATTAAAACGTATAGGCAATCCATTATACCTTTAAGTCGTTTGCACATATTTAAGGACAATTGAATTTTGACAAAGTTAAATAACATTATAAAAAAACAAAATATTTTAATAACTATAGGGACCGAGCTTGACGACATTATTGCCATCTGGTGTCAGATTTAGCGATGCATTTCGGGTATGACATAGATATACATAACTATTCTTAGATTTTTGGATATCTTGTCTATAATGTTATTAAATGTCAAATTAAATTTTGTTAATATTTAAAATGCACTTTCTGATAATTAAATTATCAATTAAATAATATTATTTGAAGGATTAATATCAGCATGAATTTCATAATAAGATATTGTTGGATTAAAAGTTGTTCCAATTTTCTTGGTAAAAGTAAGTATAAAAAACGTACAAACGTTTTGCTGATGTGATTGATATTGATGTTAGTATTGCAAAACTGCGTACAAACAACTGCCCATAACGGAATCGAGAATTAAGTGTTTAACATGCTTAACATACTTAACATAGCAGATAATATCCCAGTAATAATTAGTTATAATAGTAAATGTCATATAGAAGAATGTTTCGAAGAATGTGTCAATCCAAATTATGTGTAATTTAAACAACATAGATGGGATAAGATATACGGAAATGCAAGTTAATATTAACGTGAAGAAAACTTTAAATACAATCTGTGAGGCTAACATTGAAGTCACCTCAAAAAATAAAATGAAAGATGGAAGTTATGATCCGTATGTTATTAATTCCGAAACGACGCTTTGTTCAGGTTTTCAAGGGCTAGAGGCCATAAAAAATGAAGAAAAATATAATAGTATAATGGGCGTTACCAGTGAGGTGTTTAAATCAACTGTCGCTCCCCACTAACGGCATTTCTTCACACGTTTGCTCTAAAATATGTTATAAAAAGCGTTTCTTAAAACTGAAGAAATTTATAAAATTTTGTTTGTTTCAATGTAAGGATACCATGTTGGAAGAAATATACAGAAAAAAATTACCAATTCTTTACAGAAATTAAATTTTTTTTCTTTTATTTAACGATAACTGAATTTGTTTGAATTTTTTTCATTTTATTATAGTTGTTTTAAAAGGAGTCATTCTGCCAATATTTTATACAAAAGGAATTCGACAGTTAAGATTTAAAATTTCACTTTCAAATAATTATTTCTTTATAAATTAAAAGAACAATAATAAAATTTCAAAATTATTGCTTTTATTTATTTCAACTATTAAAAAGAACCGTAAATAATTTTCAATTAACACTTCGGTACTAGATTGGGTTCATTTCAATTTTTCCATTTTATGTTACTGTTTAATATAAGATTTCATTTTATTTTTGGATTTTCTACCATGCTTCACTTAATACGACATTATCAGATGTCACCAGATTTTCAGTTAATAATTCATTTACTCCAAGAATTAACTTTTTTTCAACAACGCCACGCCGGATAGTATAGTATTTTCTAATTATTTATTTTTAAGTTTCGTATACATGTTTAAACAGATTTAACTTATTTTCTATGCAAAATTTTAAATTTTTAGCATAACAAAAATTCCGTATTTTCCATTAGAGTTTATGTACGTGTAATTTGGTGATATATTGCTTTTTTCTCAACAAGAGTCTTCAGTTTCTTTTAATTTTTATTAACTGACAAGCAAAAAAAAAAAAAAAATTCAAATCAAGTAACACCATAGTAACACTCATTTTTATTTCCCCCATTTCTCATTCACCATTAATATGTTTCATTTTTAGACATATAAAGGCGCCACTATCGGTGCCAGTGCTGCCGTCTATAGTTCAGGCTCGGTCCCTATTCAAAAAAAATTAAGATTTAGCTTTTAAATTAAATAAAGCAAACTGGGAGCAATTTATTGACGTAAAGAAATTATATAAAAAAGTATTATTTTGGGAGATTTTGATAACTTAAATAACGGAAAAAAAATTTTTTTCTTTATAAATAACTAATTAAATAATTAAGTTTCAGGTGGAGCAATTACTGATTTTAAAGGAGCAATTTGGGAGCAATTTAACCATATAAAAAACAAAAAGATTTTTTAACTTTCGGCGCTAACTTCTTTCCGGTGAACAGACCTAATCTGTGGTGGTGATCACACTGACAATGAGTACTGAATCGAACATAAGCACTTTCAGTGCGATGGCTTCGGCATCTGAAACTAAACAAAATATCCACAGAGGCCGACCGCGATCCATATTTAGAATAATAAACAAAACACTTAAAAATATTTATAAAAAAGATTTTATATTATTCTAATAAAAATAATTTATTACTACGTACCGGACACTTTTCATTTTTTGTACATATAAACATACATAATAATTACACGTATGTTTTATCATCAAAATATCTAGGCTTCATCTTTTATTTACAATAAAAATAATATTTTTATCCACATATGTATATGTGTATTATATGCTTGTATGTATATGTGTATTTTATCAAAATCGGACTATATATATATAAACTATGTACTCATCTTTTGACCTGCAACCTGCATAGCACATACATGTTGAATCATTTAGTGTTCTGTGGAATTATTTTATGTACTTGTTTACATAAAATTTGTTTAAAAATATTGTCGGCTTCTGGGAAGTTTACCGTGAAAGTGCTCGGGCCTCATAGTGTTAACATATTATGTTTCCTAAACATACCACAGGCATTAAATTATGAAGTATGACTCCATTTTATTAAACCCAACTTGTAAGCACCGAGATTTGTTTATAAATATTAGATTAAATTAATGGTTTGACCGCCATTAAAGTAATCACATCATTCAATTTTTTGCTTCAATTTCTTAATGCATTTGTAGTACACAGCATTCTTTCTAATCGATACTGTCCTCAATGGGTGGTAATCGTGGTAATGCATATGTGCTTCCATCTATGTATATCAAAATTCTAAATGTAGATGATGTATGTGATGTATGTAATAGGGATGTCGTTTTTTTAAAAAAAAATCGATTTTTGAATCGATTCGTATTTGTCAACAAAAGAATCGATGCTTAAATTATCGATTGTATTCAAAATCGATTCCAAGAAATCGATTCAAATTTGCTGTTGCAAAGTGGCGGTAATTTTTAAGTAAAAATTTATAATTCAAAAAGATGAACTTTCGAAGTCTTTTAAGAAAAAAATATTAAACGTGTACATACTTAATTACCAACATTTTTTTTTTTAAATCTTATTCTATGGTATAGAGATGAATCACACCATCACAACAAAGGTGACAATTTTTGTTTTCATTTAATATAAAATATTAATTGTATTAATATTATCTAAATTGTACTAAATGTTGAAAAGTTTTTATTTAATTACATACAAAGTTTTTTTATAGATTAAGGGATAAAAAAAGAATTAAAAGTTTTTTTTTTAAATTCCCCGCCTAAACTTTATTGTTTTGTAAGTACATGGTACAGTTATCAATTTGTAAATTTTGACAATTTGATTTGATACATAGAGATTTATTATATGCATTTGATGCTTAAAATTTAATAATCGTAGGACCCATAATAGATTTAAATTTAAATTAATAAATAAATAGCAACATATAAATAAAAACGCAATTTATATTTTGAAAAAAAAAAAAATCGTTTCACGATTTCCATAAAATAAAAATCGATGTGTGAATCGATCTCAAAATCAATAATCGATTAAAAATCGGTTTTCATTCTTCCGATTAATCGATTTCTCGATTTATCGATTAAAAAAAGACATCCCTAGTATGTAATGTAGGTAATGTATGTGAGGTATGTGATGTATGTCATGTATGTCTAATTGTCATGTATCTGATGTATGTCTTGCATTAAAGATTCAATCGAATAGAAAAATTTGATGTTCAGCGTGTTCAGTTCTTTTTCTTTTAAATAACGATAAAATGGAAAATTCAACCGTAAACAATATCAGTAAATCTAAAATTAAAGTGGAAATAAATGAAGTAAATGAAAATAATTCAAAACTATCGAAAGAAAATAATGGGTTGAAAAATTTAAAAAATACTCATCTGGTAAGCAAAATTATTATGTTAAAAAAAATTTACTGATATTCTTATAAAAATAAATAATATTTTAGGAGTTCTGTGCTGCTGAAAATGAGACAAAGACAAAAATTGAAAGTTTCAACTTAAACATTGTCAAACGTGAGAATTGCTTGATCGATTTGGACAGCTTACATACAGAAATCAAAATCGAAACAGACGAAGAGATAGACGAATCCGTTGAACTAGGGAAAATATTGAATCAAAGACATGTAGGTAGAAAACTATATAAATGTGCTACATGTTCAAAAACATTTAACAATTCGGGTCATTTGAAGTCACACGAAAGAATTCATAGCGGTGAAAAACCTTATAAATGTGGCACGTGTTCGAAAACATTTAGTCAGTCAAGTAATTTGAAGTCACATGAAAGAACTCATAGCAGTGAAAAACCTTATAAATGTGATACATGTTCGAAAACATTTAATCTGTCAAGTTATTTGAAGATACATAAAAGGACTCACAGCGGTGAAAACACTGGAAAATCATATAAATGTGGTACATGTTCGAAAACATTTTATGGGTCAAGTAATTTGAAGAAACATGAAAGGACTCACAGCGGTGAAAAACCTTATAAATGTGGTACATATTCAAAAACATTTAATCAGTTAGGTAATTTGAAGAGACATAAAAGAATTCACAGCGGTGAGAAACCTTATAAATGTGATACATGTTTGAAAACATTTAAGTGGCCATTTAGTTTAACAGCACATGGAAGGCTTCATACCGATGAAAAACCATTTAAATGTGGTACATGTCCGAAAAGATTTCATCAGTCAGGTTATTTAAAGACACATGAAAGAATTCACCGCGGCGAAAAACCATACAAATATGATACATGTTCTAAGAAATTTAGTAGTTTTACTAATCTTAAGGAACATAAAAGACTTCACACCGATGAAAAACCTTTTAAATGTAATATATGTTCGAAAATGTTTAAGTGGTCAACGAATTTAAAAGTACATGAAAAATTTCATACTGGCGAAAAACCATACAAATGTGCGACATGTTCGAAAACATTTAAGTGGTCAAGTTATTTAGAGACGCATGAAAGAATTCACAGCGGTGAAAAACCATATAAATGTGTTACATGTTCGAAAACATTCAGTCAGTTACCCAGTTTAAAATTACATGAACGAATTCACAGCGGTGAGAAACCGTATAAATGTAGAACATGTTTAAAAGCCTTTACTTCTTCGGGTGATTTAAAAAAACATGAACGAATACATACTGGCGAAAAACCATATAAATGTAGAACATGTTTGAAAACATTCAATCGTTCGACTCATTTAAAAACACATGAAAGATGTGTTCATACTGGTGAAAGACCGTATAAATGTAACACATGTTCAAAAACATTTAAGCAGTCAATTCATTTAAAAATACATGAAAGAACTCACAGCGGTGAAAAACCATACAAATGTAAAATATGTTCCAAAACATTCTCTCAGGGAGCGCCTTTAAAAAAGCACCAAAAAACTCACAAACATCAATTTAAATCTAATACTGTTGTAGCAAACAAAAGTAATAGAAATGACAAAAAAATTTCAAAAAATAACAAAAAACTTAAAAAAAGAAAGAGATAAAATTGTTTTCACAACAGACGAGTTCAAAAATTGGCGCTATTCACTTTTAAAAATGGCATTAAAAATGTAACTATACATTAAACACAGAATCTCTCCCTATTATGACAATTCAAATCACACGTTCTGTGAAGATATTACCCATGATGCAACTGAACTGGTTTGCTTAAGGCGGACCACTAGTGTGACCGCCTAAAAAAAGATGAGTTTTGATAATTTTCTTCTACTACTGTATGGAATATTTTAATATTTTAGAGATATATTCTTTGATATATAATAAATACATGATAAAATTTTTGGACCAAAAAAATTGAAAATTCAGCGAGTTATTCGCAATCTCCCAAGGCTCCAAAAAAAAGTCGCCCCCACTGCTGCAGAGATAGCATAACAATTCAAATTTCGCCCGAAAATTTGATGATTTTTGGCCTGCCGAAATTACATTTTTTAATCGATCGGAAAACTGGAGGTTCATGGCATGAAGAAACATATATAAAAGAGGCTGCAATAAAAATCAAATCGATCGGATGATTTGTCTTCGAGTTATAACTGCAGCAAATTTCAAAAAATGTAGTTTTCTTTTACTTTACCGTTTAGTTTTAAACACTGAGAATTTTTACTAAAATTATTTACGATGTACTCACTATAACGGTCACAGTAAAACTAGATGAGTGGTTTAAATGTGTCAGGGTCTAGCAGCTCTAAAACATGTGACTGGCAGCCCCGTACAAAAACCCCCCACCTTCATACATTTCTCAATACCTGAGTAAGTCAACAATAATAAAAACCGGAATCCGCTCTTCAGATGGCTGTCACTCAAAAACTTTTTGAAATATGCACTTGAAATTTTAGTATATTATTTTTAGTAGTTATAAACAATAAAAATATGCAAAAAAAATTATATAAAAATCTGTATTAAACTTCTTAACAATAAATTTGATTTTATAAATTATTTGCACTTCTCATAGAATGGCACATTTTAAACACATCTTAGTATAAGTTTTTTACGTAAAACAATTTTGTGGTAATAAATATTACGTTCTAATTGTAGGCATTGTAGGTACTCAATGGCAATTAATAATATAAATATTTTTAATTACATAGTTTACAAAATAATTAATTTTGCTATATAGAGTGCCACAGAATAACCGTTTCGTTGGAGTTTTAAGAATCATTGAATTAAAAAATTGATAATTTTTTATACTGATGTATTTACGTAATAATTGTTATTTAAATAAACTAAATCGATCGTACGTAAAATTGTTCCGTTTGAGTTCAAACTGTTCACACGTTTGATTAAGATGTAAGATTTGAAAGAAAAAATTATAAAATTAAGGAACTCTATTTTATAAAAATCATTTATAAAAATAAAAAAACAGATGTGCTACCATCTATATCAAATTTATAATGTAGATGATGTATGTCATTGAGGAGTGAATGAACTAGGAAGAATGCTGTGTATTACAAATACATTAAGAAATTGAAGCAAAAAAATTGACTGATGTGATTACTTTAATGGCGGTCAAATCATTAATTCAATGGTTTATCTCACTGAGTACTGAATCCAAAATATTCATGTGTTCCGTAGAGATACCACAGGCATTAAATTATGAAGTATTACTCCATTTTATTAAACCCAACTTGTAACCACGGAGACTTGTTTATAAATATTAGATAAATCATTAAATTAATGGTTTGACCGCCATTAAAGTAATCACATCAGTCAATTTTTTTGCTTCAATTTCTTGGTAATACATAATTTACAACGTCCGATTCAGTACTCACTGAGGTATGTGATGTATGTCATGTTTCATAATAATATACCTTGACAAAAAAATTTGGTAGGTATGACCGTATTCCATTAGCAAAAATTTTACACAGTGCATGACACTGTGTTAACTGTGTCTACATTTTTCACTATTGGAACATCAACTTTTATTGTGTTTCTGCAGAGGGCAGCATAGACAAAGTTACTAGATTTAAAAAAATAGATTCAATCTGCTTGGTATACTTTTTGTGATTCCCAATTACATTTTAATTAAAAGCAGATAAAAGGTTAGTTTCGCAATAAAATTTAAAAAAAAATTGGTTTTTTGTGAAAAAAGAAAGTACCAAAATCACGAAAATTTGGTTGGCATTACTTTTCTACCCTAAATGCACTGTGTTACATTGTGTGCATAGCGTGCATGGCGTGCATAGGGTGCATAGTGTCGTTTATGTTTGCTAATGGAACACGGTCATGTTTTGTTCTCTGCCAATCTATGGTCATGTTTCAGGTAACTTATCATTATCAAATTTATGTAATTTGGCCCTGCTACTTTTGAAATAACAACAAAATGGAAAATTCAACCGTAAACAAAATTAGTGAATTTAAAATTAAAGTGGAAATAAATGAAGTAAATGAAAATAATTCAAAACTATCGCAAGAAAATAATGAGTTGAAAAATTTAAACCATCTTACAAACTCCCACGAGCAGAATACTAAACTGGTAAGCAAATTTATTATGCTTTAAAAAAATTTACTGAATAGGTATTCTTATAAAAATAAATAATATTTTAGGAGTTCTGTGCTGCTGCAAATGATACAAAGCCAAAAATTGAAAGTTTCAACTTAAACATTGTCAAAAACGAGAATTGTTTGATCGATTTGGACAGCTTACATACAGAAATCAAAATCGAAACAGACGAAGAGATAGACGAATCCGTTGAACTAGGGAAAATATTGAATCAAAGATATGTGGGTGAAAAACTATATAAGTGTGGTACATGTTCAAAAACATTTAAAAATTCATGTTATTTGAAATCACACGAAATAATTCATAGCGGTGAAAAACCTTATGAATGTGACACATGTTCGAAAACATTTAATAAGTCAAGTTATTTGAGGAAACATGAAAGGACTCACAGCCGTGAAAAACCTTTTAAATGTGAAACATGTTCGAAAACATTTAATCAGTCCGATTATTTGAGGAGGCATCAAAAGACTCACAGCCGTGAAAAACCATATAAATGTGATACATGTTCGAAAACATTTAATAATTCAGGTAATTTGAAGAAACATGAAAGAATTCACAGCGGTGAAAAACCTTATAAATGTGATACATGTTCAAAAACATTTCATCAGTCAAGTAATTTGAAGACACATAAAAGAATTCACCGCGGTGAAAAACCTTATAAATGTGACACTTGTTCGAAAACATTTCATCAGTCAAGTAATTTAAAGACACATAAAAGAATTCACAGCGGTGAAAAACCTTATAAATGTGACACTTGTTCGAAAACATTTCATCAGTCAAGTAGTTTGAAGACACATGAAAGAATTCACAGCGGTGAAAAGCCATATCAGTGTGATATATGTTGGAAAACATTTGGTACCCGCATAAATTTAAAATCACATAAAAGGATCCACATCGATGAAAAACGGTACAAATGTAACACATGTTCGAAAACATTTAAGTGGCCAAATACTTTAAGAATACATACAATACTTCATACCGGTGAAAAACCATATAAATGTGCGACATGTTCGAAAACATTCAGACAATTATCTACTTTGATAGTGCATAAAAGAATTCACAGCGGTGAAAAACCGTATAAATGTGATATATGTTGGAAAACATTTGGTACTTGCATAAGTTTAAAATCACATAAACGAATCCACATCGATGAAAAGCGGTACAAATGTAATACGTGTTCGAAAACATTTAAGTGGTCAACGAATTTAATAGCACATGAAAAACTTCATACTGGCGAAAAACCATATAAATGTGGTACATGTGCAAAACCATTTAGTAAGTCAAGTTATTTAAAGACACATGAGAGAATTCACAGCGGTGAAAAACCATATAAATGTGTTACATGTTCGAAAACATTCAGTCAGTTACCTAGTTTAAAATTACATGAACGAATTCATAGCGGTGAGAAACCGTATAAATGTGTTACATGTTTAAAAGCATTTACTTCTTCGGGTGATTTAAAAAGACATGAACGCACTCACAGCGGTGAAAAACCATATAAATGTGGAACATGTTTGAAAACATTCAAACGCTCGACTCATTTAAAAACGCATGAAAAATGTGTTCATAGCGATGAAAGACCGTATAAATGTAACACATGTTCGAAAACATATAAGCTAGCAAGTGATTTAAAAATACATGAAAGAACTCATAGCGGTGAAAAACCATACAAATGTAAAATATGTTCGAGAGCATTCTCTCAGGGTTCGCCGTTAAAAAAACACCAAAAAACTCACAAACATCAATTTAAATCTAATACTGTTGTAGCAAACAAAAGTAATAGAAATGAGAAAGAAATATCAAAAAATAACAAAAAACTAAAAAAAAGAAAGAGATAAAATTGTTTTAACAATAGACAAGTTAAAAATTGGCGCTATTCACTTTTAAAAATGTAATACATTAAACACAGAATCTCTCTCTATTATGACAATTCCAATCACACGTTCTGTGAAGATATTACCCATAATGCAACTGAACGTGGTTTGCTTAATCAATTAAGACGTAATAAAATGTAATTTTATTATGTAAAAATTTAATAAAATGTATTATATGTATAAAAATCTGTATTAATTTAAACTTCTTATCAATAAATCGACGAAAATGGGGTATTTGACAATATCAGAGAAAAGCAATCAAAACAAATTTTAATGAAAATTGATATAAAAGACAGCAATTTATTATGCTAATTAATCTTAACTATCATTAAAAGTAATTTATTTAGCTAAAATCCACGTGAACAGAAATGGGCTGTGACGGTGCATTTTCTAAATATTTCAACACTATCGTCACTAGGGTCGCTACTTTAAATTCCGGTTAGCAAACATAACTATGGAAATTAATCTAAATTAAATTAATTTTTAAAAAAATCAACAATTTATTTTCCTAGTTATAAAAAAATAAACAATTTTTTTCTTAGTTACAGAACACCTATTGCTATTGAACGTTTTCGCGCAAGTTTTGAGAACAAATATTAATAGTATATTATTCAACAAGCTGGTAATGATAGCTATTACTCACGAAGATGAAATTGCGACACGAGCCGAGTGTCGTAATGCATCTGAGTGAGTAATAGCCATTGCAAGCGAGTTGAATACGATATTTTTTCTACGACTTTTTTTTCAGATTTAAATAAAATTGAATATAAATTTTAAATTAAAAGAATAAAATTTTTAATCTCTAGTTTCATTAATTTTTTGTATATGTATCTATGGAAATGACCAAAATAAAATTCACATTATTTTGTTTACTTAGACGTAACTACGCAACATATTTGAAATTAAAAATTGATATACCTCATTTCAGATACAATTGATCATGAGTTTTCGTTAAAAAATTAAATAATTCTTATATTCGAAACAAATCAATCTTCTAAAAATAAACTGCAAATTTAAAATTTACATAAATACAATAATAAAAGAGATAAAGCCAAGAAAACGGAAATTATTTAAATTCAAAGTAACGAAGCATTGTTAAATTTAACTGAAATGAACCATACGTATATTATACACAAAACAAAAGCCAGCGCAGTGAATAATGGTTAATTCATAACGGCGATTTCATTGGTCAAAAAGGTAGTGAGTAATGAAAATTCCTCCACACCTTTGAATAATGCCTAACTTTCTCAACAATTAACGGATATGTAATGAGTGTGTTCTTCAACAGGAGTAGAAAAAATAAATTTTTTATAACGATTTTTGGCATTTGGCAAAATTAAAAACATATACATGCATAATACATAAATATGTTTTAAAATAATTTCCCAAAATTAGTCAAATTCCCCAATATACTTTTTTGTAATTTTTGTTCTTATAGAATTATTTAAAAGAAGAGTTTGTTATTTTAGTGTAACATTTTTTTAAGATTCTCAGAGTACATATAAATTATGGTAAATTTTTTTTTAACAAAACATTATTCAGAAGCTTAAATACAGTTTCATACCTATTTTATTTACTAGTAAATTTTTATTAAAACAAAATAATTATTTTTATTTTCAACAAAAATGTACTTGAGAACGTCCGCCAATCGGCGGATGATTGCTCCACCTTATTCTATTTATTATTTGAGTTGATTTAAACTCTTTAAATTTGTAAAATTAAACTTTTGTAATATTTAGTTTTTTCCTCTAGGGCGATGTATAATATTGATCAAAAATTTTTTGATAAAAAAAAATTAAAACAATTAAATATGAAATATATATTTTTTATTAATTGTACAATAATTGGTACGATTAAAATAATTGAATTATAAATAAAATAACTAAATGCATTTATTTACTTAAGCGTCTAAGGTGCTTATAACATGTAAAAGTTTATTTTGAAATGCCGTAAACGAAAATTTCTCATCGAATCGATGTTTCCCATTGGATCCAATTCGTGCGGCAAT
The DNA here is from genome assembly GCA_035578155.1 of Brachynemurus nebulosus. Taxonomy (NCBI): domain Eukaryota; kingdom Metazoa; phylum Arthropoda; class Insecta; order Neuroptera; family Myrmeleontidae; genus Brachynemurus; species Brachynemurus nebulosus. The sequence goes on from JAPWDM010000003.1 coordinate 76,215,411, forward strand.
TTCCGTATTCAATACAATCTTCGACATATCACTGGCAAATTTACTACTATTTGGTTCACTTAAAAATCCGGTGATCGCATCGATCACCGTCTCCGTGGGACCTCCAGAATTACAGGCAATCACCGGTTTACCCATGTACATTGCCTCCAACGGTACAATACCAAAATGTTCATTGGCGGGTGTGTACAGTACACAATGGCAATGTTTAAGCAGTGAAATTTTATGAATGTCCGATGGTGATTTTAAAAATCGAATTTTATCAATGATTTCTAATTGTTCCGCTTCTTTAACTAACTCATTAAAATATTCTACGTTCTCTTGTACGCGAGTATCGTAACCGCCAGCGATTATTAAATAAACCGGGGCGAATTCTTGTGCGGATAGCATCTGTTTCAGTTCCGCAAGTGCCCGAATTGCCAATAAAATATTTTTCTTACGTTCATAGCGATTAATTGACAAGAAAATAATCGAATTTTCCGGAATATCCGGACATATTTCGTGTAATGACACCGTTTCACATCGATCGAAAAATTCGGTGTTTAACGATGGATACAGAACTTCGATATTTACATTGGACAGACTTCGAAACGTTTTTTTGAACACACCAGCCGTAAAATAACTATTCACTAACGTTTTATGCGCCCAATAAATTGAATATTCTTCCATTAAATTCAACGGGACGCGATAAATCCACTTTAAAAGTCCACCCGGTTGACTTAACAATAAATCCGGAAAATGGCAATAGTATACAATTTTCGCACGCGTAAAAACTCGCAAAAATGGTATCACCACCGAAATTGAATCCACAAATATAATATCATATTTATCCGCGTACAAGATTATATAGAATGCGGCGATAATAAAACGTAAATAAGCACACAACGCGACACATCGGCCAAAAATTGATCGTGGAAACCAATCAGCCACAACCGTGACCGGTATTGTACCATCTTTGGTTTCGCTAAAACAGTGCGATGGGTCGTGATGATTTGTCACGAATTCAACTTGATTCTCGTCGTGTTGTCGCCGAAGAGCCAACGCCGCGTCCACAACCAGTCGTTCAGCGCCTCCGATACCCAAATCTGGGTGCACGAATAATATTTTAACCATTTTTCATGTGTAAATTGATCTATAAAAAAAAATTGACGGTAATTTTTATTTAAAGATGACACAACGAAATCAACGGGGATCCGAAGTAATGCTTCGGAGCCCTAAAAATTATAAGAATCATCTCAATTAGATAATTATTTTAATAGCACAAACACACTTAAATTACGTGTCACATTTTAAGTGAAAAGGTTTGAGTCTATTTCTAAAATTAACACAGCATACAAAAATTAATTCATAAATTATTTTGAAAAGAAAATATTATAATGAACGCAATTTTTGCTTCAAAGATGACCAAAATCACAGGAACTTTTGAATTATCTTTTAAACATGACTTGGTTTTCGTATAAAAATAATTTTATTAAAATTTTGTCTATTAGATACCTATAATGTTTTTAGTCAAATTTTTAGTGCAGTTAACTAAAATCCTTCTAATATGTAGTTTTTCTAAAGAAGAAAATCACAAATTAAGGCTCTTTTTTAGTGAAAAATAAAAATTGTTTACATTTTTTTCCAATAGCTAAAGAAGTTTTGTCTGTTTTAAAACTTTTATTAAATTTTATTTAATCAAAGGAATAGTATTAATACAAAGAAACACATTACCTAAATAAAAATACGCTTTTTACACGTCTACTTAAATTATTTTTACAAATTTTTAACAATTTTTATGTAAAAAATTCAAAAATTTTTTTCATTATCATTCGAACTGTGATTTAAACCATAAATAAATATTGAAGTTAACTAGAGGCGCATTCAGACTAAGAATAGCAACATTAGTGTTATAGCCTGTTCACATTATACCAGTCCAGTGATTGAAACCAGCGTTGGAATATCACTGGAATAATGTAGACCGCAAGGGGTCAAACTAGAATGACTACCAAACTGTGCCCACTGTAATCAATGGGTGACGTAACACAGCACACATACAATGAAAACACACGATGTATGGACACTAATATACCAATGTGTTAGTAATATATTTTGATGATGATATATGCAGTACACATACATATACGATATACTATCATGGCCGACCTATGTCATGACAAGTCAACAATTAAAAATAAATTTATTTATTTTAAGAAAGATATCCCTTCATTTTGAGAAATTTTTTATTCAATAGAATTTTTACACTTTAAAAACGACACACTTCATATTTTTTTCTGTTTAAATTTCACGAGTTAATTAAATAACATGATTTTTATTTTGACGTGAACACCACGGCAGTCAGTAACAGACTAAAGCAGTAGTTGCGTAAATTGCTACTTATTGCAACTTTAAGATTTCACTTTTTTATATGTAGGCTTGATTTGTCTCATCTGTGGTAGACCGGCACTGGAATCCAATCCAGCGACACTGTGGTCAATCCAGTCCAGTGACTGGATTGACCACAGAGTACCATAGACAACATATCTATCTCTATACTACTGAAACCAGTGTAACCAGTAAAGGATAGAAAATCTTATATACGTGCACTGAGTTTACTTTGTATTTGTGCGGTGATCTGTCTTTGTGTGAGTGCTTGAAGGTGTGTTGGCCGTATTGTCGCATACATATGTATATATGATACTACAACGCGTGTATATGGCTCCGTGTGGGGGTTATAACAATGCCAACAACAATCAACACAATGGACTTGTGATTGAAATACACTCATCCACTGCTACGGAGAGAGTGTCTACTAAGTAGCCTGACTTGCACAGAACTGCACACTGCAGATTTCATGTAGTTGCTTTACCTCTGTACTCTGGGGGATTGACATTCTACTTTTCATTTCAGTTAGCCCATTCCAGCGCCACTGGAATAGTGTAGACGGCCAATTCAGTTACTGGATTAAACGTTGAACAGTGAACAAGCATTGCTGTTTTTTGTAATGTAATTGAATGACTGGAATAATGTGAACGATATAATCCAGTCCAGCACAGGACTGGATTAGCTCACTGGATTACTGGACTGGAATAATGTGAACAGGCTATTAAACTAACTAGGGTTGCTAGTGTAATCACGGCTTTATTTATGACACGAAATGTAACGAGATATTTTCTCTATAGGTATATTGACATATAATTAAAACGTGATACCGATTTCATATTTTTATAATTCGTATAATTAAGTAAATTTTGTAAGTTTTATACATTTTTAATTTATAAAATTTATCTAATTTTAATTTATTGGTAATAAATTTTTGATGTCGTAATCCATGAATGATCTGGCTATAATATAACCTCATTTACTAATACCAACCTGTACATGTCCCATTCAATTATCCATATTTTTAACTCGAAATTAATTAAATTTTTTTAGAAATACAAAATGCCACTTTCATGTCGATTTTACAAAGAAAAGTATCCGGAAGTGGACGATGTGGTAATGGTAAATGTGCGTTCAATCGCCGAAATGGGTGCATACGTTCACCTCTTAGAATATAATAATATTGAAGGCATGATTCTGCTTAGCGAATTGTCTAGACGTCGTATTCGATCCATAAACAAATTAATTCGCGTGGGAAAAACTGAACCCGTTGTGGTGATCCGTGTCGATAAAGAAAAAGGATATATTGATCTGTCGAAACGTCGAGTGTCCGCTGAAGATGTGGATAAGTGTACAGAACGTTTCTCGAAAGCGAAAGCGGTCAATTCAATTTTAAGACATGTCGCCGAATTATTACACTATGAGAATGATTCCCAATTGGAAGAATTGTATAAGAAGACCGCGTGGTTTTTGGAAGAGAAACATAACGCCAAACCTGGTGCTTCATACGATTATTTTAAACAGGCCGTACTGTACGTGTGTTTTAGGATCCGCGTCAAGATTTAATGACAGTTCCTGATAGAACTCGACAAAATAAAACGAAATACAAGAATAAAATTTTTCGATATCTCGCTTCGTTTTCGAGATATTGAACGTTAAACTTGTCTTTAAATTCGGATATACCTAACTATTGTACGTATAGTAGGTGTAATATTTTGACAATGAGCGTGTTCCATTTAGAAAATACAAACGACACTGTGTGACACAGTTTTTATATCTAAGTCGAAGTATATTGTCAAACTAACTAAACTAACATAACTTTAACTAACCTCACTATCTAGTTTTTATATCAAAGTTGAAGTATATTGTCAAAATTAACTAAACTAACCTTACCACCTAATATTTATATAAAAGTCGAAGTATACTGTCAAAACTAACTAAACTAACCTAACCTTAACTAAACCGCACTATTTAATTTTTATATCAAAGTTGAAGTATACTGTCAAAACTAACTAAACTAACTTTACCTTAACCACACTCACCAATCTCACCACCTCGATTTAATATCAAAGTCGAAGCATATTGTCAAAACTAACTAAACAAACCTAACCTTAACTAACCTCACCATCTAGTTTTTATATCAAAGTCGAAGTATATATATTTTTAAAACTAACTAAACTAACCTAACCTTAACAAACCTCATCATATAGTTTTTATATCACAGTTGAAGTATATTGTCAAAACTAACTGGTCGTAACTAATATTGTCTGTGTCTGGTAAAAATTTCAAGTGGTTCTGAGCATTCCCATTTTCGAAACTCCAGCCAAAAAAACTAGTTTTTTTTTTTGTGAAAAAAGGAAGTACAAAAACCACAGAAATTTGGTTGGTATTACTTTTTCCCAATGCATTGTGTCACACAGTGTCGTTTGTTTTCTAAATGGAACGCGCTCATTGTCAAAATATTACACCTACTATAATTAGAATTTAAAGACAAGTTTAACGTTCAATATCTCGAAAACGAAGCGAGATATCGAAAAATTGTATTCTTGTTTTTCATTTTATTTTATCGAGTTCTACCGGAAACTGTCATCAAATCTTGGCGCCGTACGTATCGTAGTATCTCCTAAGACCACACTCACAAATAAATTTTGAAAATTGCGTCATCTTTTTTTTTAGGGATCCATCAATATTGGCCGAATGTGGTTTAGACGAAAAAACGAAAGAGGTCCTATTAAATAATATCAAACGAAAATTAACGTCTCAGGCGGTGAAAATTCGAGCCGACATTGAGTGCGCATGCTACGGTTACGAGGGAATTGATGCGGTAAAACAAGCGTTAAAAGCCGGATTGGCACTTTCCACTGACGAATTACCGATCAAGATTAATTTAATTGCGCCACCTCTCTATGGTACGTATAGTGCCATCTATGTTTAAAATTTTGAATTAAACTATTTAGGGGAATCCCCGTTTTGTTTAAATAACAGTAATGACAACTAGCACTCCCGAGAAACAAGATGGTTTAAAAATCTTAAATGATGCTATCGATAAAATTCGAGAAACAATTACGAAACTTGGTGGAGTATTTGCGGTGAAAATGCCGGTAAATTTCTTTCCCCTAACTAATTTTTCATAAAATTCAATTTTTTTTTTTTTTTTGGTAGCCTAAAGTGGTCACTGCAACCGACGAGGCTGAACTTGCAAGACAGATGGAACGACTGGAGGCCGAGAATGCGGAAGTGGCCGGTGATGATGAAGAAGAGGAGGAAGAGGGTGACGTTGAGGGTGAGCATCAGCAAAATGGCGATGTCGGGGATGAGAATGCGCAGGACGACGAATAAATTAGAAAATAAAATCTCTAATTACTTGCAATGTATTTTACATTTGTATTTAAGAATAAAATCAATTTTTTTCTAGAAAATTTTGTATTTATTTTGTTAAAATTCATATTATGTATCGAATTTGTAATTTAGCCTAATGCACACTTAAATGTAGTTTTATATATAAGTCTGCGCGATAACTCTCGAAGGAAGCCTGCAATTGTTACGAAATTTGGTGTGTAGGTCAAAAGTCCCAATAGCTTTGATGAGTTCGTCGGCCAGACGCATCCGTTTTGGGGAAGCCAAGATTTTGGCCAATTTTCGCCAATTTTAGTGGTTTTTTGCAAAATTTGGCCACAATTCAAAATTTTTTTTGATTTCTTTTTACACCATCGAAAAGAGGGTAAAATTACATAAGCTTTTAAAACATTGTTCTAAATGAACTAGATTTTGAGAAAAATTAAGTAATTTACTGAATTTCTTTACAATAAATGCTTTATTTTTTATCATTATAGGTAGTAACAATATTTTATCTGTTTCATTTTTCAAAATAAAAATTAAAACTTTTCAAGAACACGTCATCACTGATTTTGAAAATTTGTTTACTGTTAGAGAGATAAACTATTTTAAATGGATATAAGTTATGTTGCATATGAGGTCTGCCAGGGTCCGGGGGTCCCAAAGCGCCAAAAATAAAACTACGCAATCGATTTTGAAAATTTTTTCACCTTTAAAAATCTAATTTTTTTGTTAAATACATATAATATGCTATGCTACATGAGATCTGCCAGGGTCTTGAAGACCCAAAAAGCGCCAAAAATTAACTACTCAACCGATTTTGAAAATTTTTTCACTGTTTTAAGTGGGTACAAGTTGTTATATAAGATATGCCAGTGTCCAATCTTTGGAAATTCACTATGTTATGCAGATGCTGCGACTGGGGTATTTTTTTTAACTTCTCTATAATGATGTTCTCGCGTAACAATACCAGAAATCATAGATGATGCTAAACTTTTTCCAACGTGTGTACAAAATATTGATCTGAGGGTGTAGTAGAACTTAATTAAATAAACCTAGAAAATGGTTAGATAATATTTTTAAATTATTTTCAAATAAAAATTTGCTCAATATATATTTAAATAATTTGTAATGGACGAACATTCTACGGAATTTAAATTTTTTACACCAAACCAATTTTCAAATGAAATCAACAAAAATATCGAACCATTTGTGCATAACGAGACTACAACAAGTACAACATTTAGTTTAACATTTTTACTTAATAAAGACGAAAAATCATCGGATACAGAACAACAAAATTATGTGTGTGACTTTTCATTACTGGAAAAATATCTGTCCACCGGCGAGGAGTCCGATAATGTGGAATTATACAATCAAATGATAGCAAAAAGTCAACAAACCGCTCGAACCGATGTCGATTTAAACGTGAAAGCTCTAAAGAAACGTTTTTCATGCGAATTTTGTCAACGACCGTTCAAGAAAAAATGTAATTTGATTGCACATGAACGTACACACACGGGGGAGCGCCCGTTTCAATGCACCATGTGCGATAAAACGTTCACAGAGAGCAGCAGCGTGTTCAAACATCAGCGGGTGCACACAGGCGAACGTCCATACCAATGTGATATTTGTGATCATAGATTTAAACAAATTTGCAATTTAAAACGGCATCGTAATGAGCATTTTTATCGCGTGTACGAGTGCGATATGTGTGAGAAATGTTTCGTGCGTGAAACGCATTTGATTCATCATCGAGTTCTCACGCATTCACTGTACGGAAACAATGATCTAATCAAAGTGGAAAAATCGAAAGATTAAGTAAGAATTTTTCATACTGATATTACTCGTTGAAAGTAAAGGAGCGTTTACACTAAAGCAAAGACAATTTAAAACCTTCGAGTGTATGGGTGCCTAAAACTTACAACAAAGTAAAGGTGGGGTCTAATAGATCCTAAATATTTAAAACCATGGTATAAAACCTGTACTTTGTAGGATAAATAATCTGTTGTTTTAAAGGCTCATAACAAAATGGCCGATAAGAATTACAACCCCTAGTAACCAACTTGACGTTAGACTCACATCAGATCTACGTATAGTTAAGTCTACATTATCCTTCGTCAGATTGACGCCCATCTGCGCCGTTTCTGACGAATATATAGACGATATAGACGGCAGACTGTCGACAGAATCTAACGTCAGGAAAAGACGGCACAGATACGTCAGTTTGACGAATAATTTTTATAACAACTCGGTCGACAGACTTACGACAGCTACCTGCCTTAAATTCTTGAGATTGTATTATATAATATACAATCTCGTAAGCTTACATGTTTTTTTGTAACTGAATCTGTAACAAAATAATCTTAAAGTGTAAGAAAATTGTTTCATTTTTAAACGTTTAATAAAACTATATTCGTCGATAACTGAAAAAACTTATAATTTTTCAGTTTTGTTTAATAATAAGAACTACTCTCATCTTTTTTATTATTATATGTATTTTGTACATATACAGGGTGTTAGTGAGTAAGTGCAAAAATATGTTAATGGGTGATTGCTGAGGTTTTTTTATGTAAAAAAGTTCATATTAACCCATGTCCGAAAACGCTTAGTTTCCAAGATACAGCGTGTTCAGTTTCTCGTCTTTTTTAAATATTTTCTTAAATATTTCAAAAACGTTTTGAGATATCCACCTAAAATTTGGAATACGCTACGACAGGATAAATTCCCATATTCTGAAGTAGACAGAATATTTCCATTCAAATCAGTGGCGTCCGTACGACCATATGATAATATATTTTTGAAGAAAAAAAAGGGACGCAATGATTTTTTCCAATTTGAAAATGTTTTTAAATGTTCTATAAATTGTTGACAAAAATGACCTCTTAGTATTTTGTCGTTCATGTGTCCGTTTTCAAGATAAAAAACAATTTTCAATTACTGTTCTTACTACAAAAACGGTTTAGGTTCTCGTATTAACTGCTGAGAATATTTTATGAAAAAGTCTTACCAACAAAAAGGTGAAGACGCTGCATTTCTACAGTATGACCACATAATTTGTTTTTAATTTAATACAGAAAAATATTTTTAAGAAACAAGAAACGAGACACTGTATCTTGGAAACTAAGCGTTTTCGGACCTGGGTTTATATAAACTTTTTTACATAAAAAACCTCAGCAATCACCCATTAAAATTTTTCACTGATTCACTAACACCCTGTATATGGAAACAAGAATTTTTACAAAGGACTGACACTTTGAATTAACACAATTAAAAAAATGAAAATGACAACCGCTGGAAACTTATGGGAGGGGAGAATTTAAAGCAGGTAGCTACCGTCTTTCTGACGTAAAATCTGTCGACCGAGTTGTTATAAAAATTGTTCGTCACACTTACGTATCTGTGCCGTCTTTTCCTGACGTTAGATTCTGTCGACAGTCTGCCGTCTGTATATTCGTCAGAAATGGCGCAGATGGATGTCAATCTGATCCAAATTTCTGACGACAGGACTGGTTACTAGGGACCATAACGGACGGATAGCGCAGGCTGGCCAGTATAGGCAATACAGGGTGGAAAGTATATGTATATGTCTCGCTACGAAAACAGTGGGTGGATCTCCCCCATATAATTAAAATTTGTCAATAAATTAGAATCAAAAGTGTCTTTTAACAGAGAAAATTTGATACTAAATATGGGTCAAAAAAGGGGCCGTTAAATTTGTTTTTTAATTCGGCTTTGATCAACTTATATTTTAAGATAAATTTTCTGTTTTTGAAATTTTAAATTTTCCGTGTTCAATTTTTGGTATAAAAAATTCCAGTGTATTTGCGCATGTGCATTACTAAATCGCGCGAACATATTAACTTACAAAAATTTAAATATATAACGTCTACAAGCTTCCAAATATGGTAGTACACGTCAAATAATTTGAATTGTTGTTCGCGTGGTTTAATAGTTCACATGCGCGAGAATTTTTTATACCATGAATCGAACACGGTCTTGGTCAATAAAATTATTTTATACTTTTGGTACTTAAAAAGGTGTATGCATAGTGTAGTTTGGGTCGTACCTAGAAAAATTTGGAAACATCGTGGAGCCAATTCATTTGCGACTTTCTCAAACTGTTAATTTTGAAAGAATTCCTATAGTTTTATTGTCTACAGGGTGCTATGAGTCACCCCTGCAAATGACGAGAGTTATTTACTTTCCACCCTGTATATATTACTCTAGTTCTAGTGTAACATACTGGCTACTGGCTAGCCTATATTTTCTGTTCTAGAAAAATTCTAATAAACTGTTTAAAATCAAATTAAATCCGTTGAATTTAGTAGTTCTATGTGTGTTAGTTAATACGTGTATAAAAAAATCAATAATTAACTGTTTTTCAATTAAATTATTTGATAACACTCTAAAAAAAATCATGAAAATTGACATTTAAGAGCTTTCGAATTTTTGCCTCTTTATACGAAAGAGAATCAAATATTATCTAAGTAAATGTAGAGATCTGTAGAGACTTATGTGGTTAGTTTAACTAATAAAGAGAGATTAATCGAATTATAAATGGGAATATCTTCAATATTTATAAAGGGATCAAAAAAAGCATGATTATCAAAATAATACATTTCAGACTTTAAAAAAAAAAGTTTCTTTGAATAATGCATTTTAATCCTCTGTTTTAGTACGTGTTCAACCAGTGAGCGGTGAGAAAAATTATTGCGCATGTACAGTACTAAACCGTTATATATTTAAATTTGTTTACGCGATTTAGTAGTGCGCATGCGCGAGGATTGCACAATCGTTTAGTGCGCACTAACTAAAATATGGCTACTAAAGTAGAGGATTAAAAAGTATTTAAAATAAATTAAATAAATAGTAAAAATTGTGATGTATATTGATGTATTATTAAACTCCCAAATAATAATTCTACTGTTAAAATTCGCACAAATTTCGTAAATTTTTGCACTTTATAAATTATTTTTATGAATTATACAATAAAAAGAGAAACAAAAATAGTAAATTATCAATTGTTAAAATTTAAATATTTATTTAAGTAATTGTTAAATTAAATTTGAAGAGAAATTTTTGAAATAATAGTTTATTTTGGTTAAATTTTGGTTTTGGTTGTAGAAATTATGAATGTTCAGATATTATTGATGGATGTTAGATATGATGGATAACATTCAGATTATCCAGAAAAATTTCGGATTTTAATTCGCTAGATGTTTTTAATGGTAAATATGAATTTATGAAAAGAAAGGTTATGAATATACTAGTCAATTTTATCAATTGTTAAAAATTTTATTTTTTTCTTTTTGAGAAAATAAAAGAATACTAAACACAATTTCTTAGTTTTTTTTTTCCAATTTCACCTTCAGAACTATATTTAAAAAAAAAATTACAACTTATTTACAACGGGTGTCGACCACTAGCGTCAAAATTAAGAATCTAGTTCTTCCAGTTTACCATCAACTTGTTTCACTTTCTTCTTATCATTATCTGAATGTAGTGCCCGGAAAAATTTATCAGTCGCTTGATTCGTGGCTAAATCACAATTACAATCATCGCCTTTGTGTTGTACTTGCACATTTCCCGGATAATTTAGCGTAGGAAACGGATTTTCTAAATAGAGTCGAACATCATTGTAATATTTATTTAAATCATTCGTGGCTTTGGGAACTGTTGGATAAAACCACTGATTTAGACCTGGATCACTGCTGGTAACCAAAGGTCGATAATTACCGGTACCCCATTGGACACTAGTCGATGGAACAAATCCGGAGGTCAGTGGTTTTGGATTTGTATTTATATTACGTGTTATCCACATCGAATTTGGCAGATAGTTTTGATCGAATGAAACTGAACTGTACGTGGGATCTAAAAAAAAGAAAATTTATTTATTTTTAAAATTCTTGAACCGACTTCAAAGAGTTCTTACTTGTTAATGGAACAAAAACAGGTTTTGGAGTTATGTACACAGGATTTTGGACATGCACACGATGGGTGAATGTTGTTGGAGTTGACTGGGTCCGAACAATTGGAACGTTTGTGAAACTATTTGGAATTTTAGTGTTATAGTAATGACGTTGGACAAAATCAGGTTTACCGCGAAATATGGGTACGTCAGTGATAGCTGTAAATTAAAAAGCCCAAATTGAGCAAACTGTGGGGAGGTGGTTCTTATTGTTACATACGCTAGTTACAAATGAGATCGGTGTAAAAGCATGGATACACACGTTGCCAGTATACCATGTGAGTTTTTTGAGAGTTGCCATTTCTTTTACAACCAAATTTTTATGATAGAAATGGTACTGGAAAAGGTTCTTTTCTTGGATGTAATGGAAATTTAACCAAGAAAAACACTATCGGTTCAAGTAGTCTCAAGTACATATGCATATTTTTACCGCCTAACTGAAAAATTAAGGAAAAATTAAAAAATTAAACTTGGTTAAAAAAATTTTTTTTGCTCATTTATGTTGTTAATTAATGCATTAGATCAGTTTTATCGAAAAATTAATATATAGTCCCATTTAAAAATCTATAAGTTTGTATCATAGCTCGAAAACCATAAGAGCTATAAGGCTCCTGACTATAGCAATCGGTTGCCCCCGTCGGTATCTACAACTCTTATTTGAACAATTTTTCGATTAAATTAACGGTTTGGTTGTAATAAAAATGGCAACTCTCGAAAAACTCACACAGTATTATCTGACAACCAGATGGCAGTGAACGTGTTAAAAAAATCAACTTACTTATATTCTTTCGTTTCTTATTATCGTCTTCATCTTTTTTGTTAACTTTTGTTTCCACTTGAATATTAACTTTCGTCACCACTTGATCGTCACCATTCGCCTTTTGAATAGGTTTCACTGTAATTTCACATTCGGTGGAACGACAATTAATATCGGTAATTTGATCCTTATTGATTTTAATCACGCTATCGGTAAAAGGATCATTAATGGCCTTCGATGATTTAAAACGTGCTTGAATATTTCGACTACCATTCGGCGATTCGGATTCGGAATCGTCAAAGTTTAATTTTGATGAAACTCCAAGACCATTTACTGTAATAATAATTAAATTTTCAAGAATAATAATAATAATAAGAATATCAAAAAAATTGTCTTTACGCTGATGACGTCACGAAGGCAAAAAGTTGTTAGTGTTTAATTAATTTTGCTCTTGGAATAGCAAAATTATCACACGAAATTTGAGTTGTACTACAAAAGTCGATTTTCTTGTAATTTTACGCGACTAATTTTATTATAAATGTAAAGAACGGCATCGAAAACCACTAAAATGCTTTAAAATGTTTGCCTGTGTCGTTAAAAAAAACGATTTATAAATCTTCAAAATTTTTCATAACGTAATGACGTCACCAAGTTCAATTTTTTTTTCTTTAACGTAGCGAATTGTGACTTAAATCAAACTAGTAAGTGGAATTACGGTAATTTTGAGGTAAAATTGTCACTTTTGCTGTTAAAAATGTAAAATTTTTACAAGAAATGTGACTTCTTCTACAATAATACGATTTTTGATATTTCTACGTTTTCAGTTTCGCAAAAATCAAAAGAATGGTTTCAAAAATCTACATTTTGTTTAAATTTTTACGTTTTTAGATGAAAATATAAATAGAAATTGAAGAGCAAGCGGGAAAAAGGCGTAAATCGGAAAATATCGTCTTGGGAAAAACGTATTTTAGAATTTGCTTGCTAGTCCGTAGGTAAATATTAAAAAACAAAAAAAAAATTTTAATTTTTCTAAATATTTTTTTTTTTTTTGAGACTAAAATTTTGACTAATTTTGTAAATTAGTACGTTTAATTAATAAATTCTAAGCAGAAACATTCGATTCCTATACACTACTTGTACAGTGTCCGCCAGAAAGTTCGTCACTTGTGAAAAACTATTTTATATCAAATTTTTCAGAAAATTTTGTTCTTAATAAAAATTAGTGTATGGTTTTAAACTAAAACCGCACCCATAGAAATTTTAATACACAGAATTGGTAAGTATTCCAAAAAATAAATTTAAATTTTTTCTGGATCACACTGTACACATATCAGAAATACGTCTAAGGTACCCACAGGAATTCACTCTAGTTACGAACCACTGGCAATGAACAAAAATAGTGTATACATTTCAAAATATTATCGTGACGTAACCATTGAATTTTTACGCCTAAGTCGACTTACGCCCTTTTCCCGCTTAATACACAATTACATTAACTTAGTTGGTCGATAAAACGATTTTTTCAAAAGATTTTAATGAAACTTCTCTAGATATTTATTTAATTCAATACCAATAATACGAGCCCTTATCGAAAAAAACAATTGACTACCCCTGTTGTGAGAAAAACGATTTCAAAGTTTTGTAATTTTAACACGGGCTCTTATGAGAAAACGATTTTTTTGAATAAAATGAAAACGTGTCAAAGGAATTTGATAAAAATTTAATATGTTATAAAATACAAAGTTACAAACCATATTTAATAACAAATAAAAATTATTAACCGCGCCGTTTTTTAAATATAATTTAAAAGCATCATTTTAGAACGTTTTTACAACGCTTTTTCAACAATGCTTTTATATTGCTACAACATAAACGCACGCAAATTTTAAAAAAAACAAGTGGTATACAAATATAATCACTGAAGAATATTAATACATTATTTAATTTTTGATAAAAGAAAATTTTTTCGCTGAGCTATACTTTTGTACCTGATTATCTCAGAGCAACTACGTTAAAATTCATATATTTTTGCACAAAGAATTGCGGGTAATTTTTTTAAAAAAATTCCCAAAAATTTTCTACTATAAATGTGTATTATTATCCTTAATTATTTATAACTACCTGTATATACGAATACAATTAAAAATAATAACGAATTTCGAACAAGTGCACTCAAAGACAACATTTTTATTTCTGTTTTGTATCAGTCACTTTTATATTTTGATCTTACACACATGCAGAAAACGATTGACGAGAACAAATAAATACGAATATTCCATACAAACAACTATTTAATTTACTTACCTTGGCGAAAATAATTTTATAATATAGTATAACTTGTTAAAGAACAAAAAAAACAGCCGTAGGCAGATCTATAATTCCTAAATACTATGACTCATTTAATTCACGTATGTCTTTTAATTTACATAGACAATCGATTAAAATTCAATTTTTTTCTGTAACGGAAATTGAAAAAAAAACTGCATTTGATTATTTACATTTTCAGTAACAGATCAAATTCCACGGAAAAATATAAGTTTTTAGTATGAAAAATAGAGTCAATAATGAGCCTGAATTTTAATATCGTTCATTAAGGTACCATCACAGTGTGATCGGCCGAAAAATAGCCAATTTTCGCATTTTTTTTCGGATGGATAGGTGAGGGAATGGGGATGAATTTTTTTTACGATTAATACCACTATTTAACAATACAAAAATATTTTTTTTATTTATTTTTTAAAAAGTGTCTTTAAAAAGTCCTTTAAAGGACTTAATTTATTAGCGAAACAAATTTAAAATATTCAAAAAATACACAATTAAAAGAAAAAATTGTTGGGTGTACCACAGGGTGACAGCTTAATGACAGTAGTATTCGTCTGAAAAAATCAGACTGGTGCCTTTACCTTACTTGGATGATCGAAAATCAACAGGATTCAGTTTGTTACGGATGTAAATAACGAATTAATTCGACGAATCTGATTCAGAAAGTGGCATGAAAACCTGTAAGAATTTGGTATGACGAAAGCGAAAATTGATTATTTTTCGGCCGATCACACTGTGATGGTACCTTAAGGACTTAATTTATTAGCGAAAAAAATTTAAAATATTCAAAAAATACACAATTTAAAAAAAAAATATTGTTGGGTGTACCACAGGGTGACAGCTTAATGACAGTAGTATTCGTCTGCAAAAATCAGACTGGTGCCTTTACCTTACTTGGATGATCGAGAATCAACAAGATTCAGCTTGATACGGATGTAAATAACGAACTGATTCGACGAATCTGATTCAGAAAGTGGCAGGAAAACCTGTAAGAATTTGGTATGGCGAAAGCGAATGTTAGAAAATTGCGAAATTTTCACATATAACAAATGCGAATATTTCGTACATTCCTGGGAAAAATTGGATAAAAAGTTGCAGAATTTCTGCTACTTGTACTAGTTTTTGAAACTACAAGAAAATAATTCATATTTATATAATGATTAATTTGGTTTCACTGTATAAAATTATTTAATGGTCTTTCAAGAATTATGTATGTATAGCATGTATCACTACAGTCAAGGACAAAATTATAAGTACAATTATAAATTACAAAATACAGAAGACGCGACGATTCTATGTATCAGGGACTAATCTCCCTACTATGTATAGAAAGAAAATCTCCTGAAAAAATAGTACATTTAATTTTGTAGTGTACTGTACACATATCCTCATAGGTATATTGACGTGTCGTGCATATTGTAAATAAAAACACCTAAGAAGCGACACTAATTAGATAAAATTTTCAAAGTTAATTTATAAAAAATGATATTTATACTTATGTGACGCAATTAATTACACTGGGACATTATTTGTCAAGGTCATTGTAAATTGTAGGTACATACAAAACCTACGAGCCATACTAAGACTTGATCAATCAATTTTATTTTAATTATTAAAAAATGATTTAAACGGATGTAATAAAAAATAATAAATAGAAAGGTAACACAAAATAGGGTACTTGATTG